>OY829328.1:41672101-42872101 GCA_963691655.1 Toxonevra muliebris | reverse complement strand
ACAATACAAAGAAACTTTTAACAAATGAATGCACATAAAATATAATTTATTATAAAATTATAAGATTATGGTCTATGATATATGTTTTTAGGTTATTTTTTTAAGTATTTTAAATGAAGATATAAAACTTGGAGTGAACTATTCTTTTAATAAATTGATAAGTGGAGGCATGGAAAAAAATGCAATGCATTCACATCTGATCTGATTTCTGATGATGTTTCTTGCTTAGGCGGTGTCGATATTTGTTTTTCTGAATTAATTTGTAGATTAGCCCGACCTGCTATTCTATTTAGAGCACTACCTGCTCCATCCTTTTCCATAGGTTATCGCTTCGAAATCCCATACGTCTTTGTTTTCTCAATATCACTTTATTTTGGTTCCTAGATGGAAATTGCGAGAAAGGGAGCTTTCACGCAACTGAAAGCATTCGATCAAAATGTTTACAAGGTGGTGAAGAGTTTTTGAATACTAACAAAATTTTACTCGTTCGTTGTCAAAACAATGCTGAACTCAATTTCAATAATTGACAACACACTGTGAAATTAAACTTGTTTAGGA
Organism: Toxonevra muliebris; assembly: GCA_963691655.1. Taxonomy (NCBI): domain Eukaryota; kingdom Metazoa; phylum Arthropoda; class Insecta; order Diptera; family Pallopteridae; genus Toxonevra; species Toxonevra muliebris. Next base: position 42,871,543 of record OY829328.1, on the reverse strand, counting down.
TGATTGAAAGCAAGCAGTGATTTCTTATGGATTTATTGTTGTCAATATTTTGTTCTTACAAACCATATTCTTACAAAAAAACAACAAAAAACTTAATTTCATAAATCATCGCTGTAATTTTCATATACTTACCCGCAATTTCAAGCTCAGTTTAAGAAACTGCTACAATAAAGAAATGACTAATTTTTCGTAAAAATTTTGTAATATTCCTTCCAGCGATTTTTCAATTTGTTTAACATACATAAATTGTTACTTCTCGCGCAAAAACTCAAACTACAGCAACAACTATAATGCTGAAAAATATCAGGGACATTTTTTTGTATGCTATGAAAACTATCAAAAACGAAAAGTGAACACAGCAACAACAAAAATTCCATTAATGACACACTCAACCCATTTGGAAGTAAAAACAATATATAAACAAAAAAGCAGAAGCAAAACAACTACACCAAACTGCAACCAACAGCAAGAGCAACAACAAAAAATAATAATAACAACAGCAACAACTATTAAGTTGTGCATGTAGGTGAATGTGTAGTTCGTTGTCTACCTAATAAGTGTAGCACATATGTATATTGTATGCATGTAACTAAGTATGTGACGAGTATGAGTAGTTAGAAACCAACTCCCAACGAACCGAATAACCAGTGAGAGGGAAAAAATATGTTAATAGAAAAGCCATCACCTTTGACAGCTAACAAAAAATGAAAATAAAACGAAAATAACAACTCACCTGCACATACAACAACAACGACCACAACACTAACAACAACAACAAGCAGCCACAAGCAATAACAACAGTAACACAATAGACATGCAGCTGCAATTGTTGCGCCAATATGAGTGCAAGCAACATTGCAACGTTTCTAATTTCAGCTCAACTGATGCGGAACACACACACGCACACCCATACACAGAGATATGTAGTCCCAGCAAACCAAAGTTTTCGTTTTTGTCAGGGGAGGGGAAAGTTTTTGGTGAGGAAATTGTGAAGAAAGAAGAGGAAAATAATTCGCACTTAATCGTTTGAACTTGACTCGGATTTTCCGCCGTTGAATTTCCGTTGATTTAAGCTAGAAACAGAATTGCGGGGTATAAAAGATTTTATGCGGTATAAAAACGCTGTCATCATAAAAACGTTGCGTAATTCTCTTGGCTGAACAGCTTATGACGACAATCAATTATTTATCACCTATTATTATAATTATTGCCATATGTATTATGAAAATTATACAAAGATTCGTACTTGCGCCCTTTCACTATTATCTCTATATATCTCTCAGTGTTGCGATTGAGGGTAAAATTGTACCTTTTGGGCAACAATTTGAGGTACGTACGTTTTGGCTGTGCATTGCGCTGGTGGCGGCCAACTTGCGGGGAATTCCCCGATTTGTGGAGAATTTTCTTTAGTACGGGGAATGAGCTTTTTTTTTGCGGGGAATTTGAAACCGTCCAGCTTTTAGTTAGTAAAGACTTTACTATTTAATATTTTTTATCAAATTTTATGTAATGTAAATCGTTTAACTTTTGCAATACTTCATATTTTGGGTCTTATAATCTTCATCTCTTCTTAAGAGGGCCCTGCACTTTCTTGGTTTGGGGAAATTGATTTTTAAAAATTTTAGAGAGAAACTCAAAGTACTTTCGTAAATATAGAAGATTAAAGCGGCGAGTGTCAGTCAGGCCAAAACAGTCGCGCTGCACTGCGGCATCAGTTTAGGCCGTTCAGAAAGGCTATGCTATGCCTTTGTCCAGCACCTCCTGATTAATAATTCCAGACTGCGATTGCATCGGTCACCGATCTGTGCGTTATGCAGATGCGGCTCTCGGTCGTGTTGGGCGGGAGGAAGGTCCGTTGGGATTCGTCGATATATTTAAAAACCGATAGCCAAAACTTTGAATCCGTTCTTCTCAAAACAACGTTTTTGCCATTGGCACGTACGGTCTAAAATTTAAATATGTTTGTCCAAACAACTATGGCCCCAGGGCATGATAGAAAAAAAGGTTTGGTCAATTTTTTCCTCAATTTGCAACGTTGTTCAAATTCAATTTTTGAAAAAAAATATTTTTGGTTGTCCGCCAAAATTCGCGTTTGGCCAAACAGCCCCTGTTTTGAATCCACCTATTGAATTTGGAAATTTTTATCGAACACGTTTTTTATTTAATTTTTCGAAAAATAAAAAAAAATCTTAAAGATCCAAAAATAGTTTTGACTTTTTTTTCAAAAGATGAACAATAGGAAACATTTTTTGTTTTTATTTGGGTCAAAAGAAAGTCCATGTATTTTCCTTCGAGTAATTATCTATCAAAATGTATGTCGAGTAACTCGGTACACCGGATTCTCCATGTGTCAAAAGAATTCCGGAGTCAGAAAGTACCTTACTACTAACGTTGATCAATTTTAAGCGTGTGTCGCTGTTACAATATAAAATTATACCGGTGCGGGGAATTTGATTGAAAATCGGGGAATTTCCCGAGGGCTATCGGGGAGACAGAAAAAATGAGTTGGCATCCCTGATCGCCACCCATATGAAAGTATAACGCTACCTTAATTTTTTAAGGACCTAACACGAATTTTTAAAATTTCGTAGAGCAAAAAACATTTCCAAACTTTAATGTACTTAGGACTTTTTTTTTAAATTTGTTCTATTAACTACAGGAACAGAGACGTAAGTTTGGGTTGAATGCTAATGCATTAGAAACTCTATTGTGGCAAATGCCTACAGCAAAATAAAGGTAGCGATATGTAGTTATATGTACTGATTCATACAACACAATTTTTGTGAGGTACATTTTGGTATTGAAAAGTACGTTTTATCCTAAATTTTGGCACTTTTATAAATTTGTTAATCGCAACACTGCGCTAAATTTATATTCAATTGCTAACTGGAACCCTGTTAATCCATTGCTAGGCGAAAACAGAGAAATATATGCCAGTTGACGTAAAATCTGTTCCATCTCATACGAGCGTTCTAATTGCAACAGCGATTTTTTGCCGTGTAAAATCGTCGGTTCGCCGCAATTCTATTTAAACTTTATTTATATCTATTTTTGCGTCGAGCGGCAACACGAAATTGTTGCATCTGTTGATTTATGTATTCAAAAACAGTTGTTCATTTCCCTCCGGTGGGTTTTTCGGCGTTCGTCACCATTTGGGATTAGGGCATAAAATATCGCGTAACTTACAGTTCTTAACAATATTGCTATGAAATTAATTTCTGAACTATACTTGTTTGCTGGGAAGTAACAACAAATTGCACACATACGAACATAATACAATCAAATTGCAATTTCAAAATGCTGCAATTTAATGTTGTTCTTATTACTGTTGCTGCTGTTGTTGTTGTTGTTGTTTTAGCTGTTTCTTTTGTAAGTTTGACAATCTCCAAATACAAGTACTAATGAGGTACTACATACATACGTACATACATAAGTCTGTATTGATTGGGGGTTTGATGGCTGAGGTCAAGCGGGGAGTTGAAGGGAGTAGCGTAGCAAATATGCTCATGTATTGTTGTTGTTCACATATGTTTTCTAACTATAATATTTCCTCGTAAGCACAGTAACAACAACAATAATATTTTGTATTTTGCATTTCCAAAGTGAAGTTTCTGTTGCCTTTATTGATTGTTGTTGCCATTGCTGCGGTTGAATGTGAATGTTATTGTAATGTAATTGAATGTAATAAGTTTCTTTTTTTTTCTTCCATATGTATGTATATGCTTCCATCATTTTCAATATTCATTGAAATTAAGTGTAACTAGTTACCATAGTTGTAAACTATTTGAAAATGGTTTTACAAAATTATAGTAAAAAAAAAAATTGCAAATAATTTGAAAACTTTTATTTTGCCCGCAATACTTTTGGTGAAATATAAAATAATGAAATGAAAAATAAAGTGAAAAGAAACAATTAACCCTTTCTCTACTGAATTATGTTCCGCTGGGAAATGAACTTTTTTTTACTATTTTCTTACAATATAGAACCAAAAATAAGTAAAATATGATGTCAAAATGGTGGGGTGTTCTTCAAGAGAGGGGTAATAGATGATACGAGCTCTCGGGCATAATGCATATGCCTTTTCCCACGGAACATCAATTGAGATGTTTTTCGGGCTTGAGTTCACCAAAAAAAAAATATTCTACAGCCAAAACTTTCAGATTTATGTATACCCCGTGCCAATAAAAACGCACAACTGCTTAAACTTGATGTTTTTATAGTTTTTATCCTCCTTTAATCAACAATTAATTTAATTTTAAAAATTCTTTTACCCCATTTTGCTTTTGTAGTATTTAAAAATTCAAAAATGGTTAATTTCTTCTTTATTATGTTTTTTTTCTTGTAAGTAGTATATTCTTCTATGGATTGAAACTTTGTCTTAGATTAACTGAAAACTTGTAAGAATGTCTAATATATACAATAAAAAATACAAAGTTGGGTTTTTTACAATTTACCATAAGTTATAGGGTGATGCGTTTTTATTGACACGGGGTGTATATGTTACAAAAAATCTACCAAGATCAATTTTTATCGCGATGAAAAATTTATTGATCTTTTTCAGTACCCAAATTTTTCTGATATTTTTGCGTTTTTGCTTAGTCAATACTTTAATTATTAGCGCATTCAAAGTTGAGTTCCTTATAAGGGACGGTAGCAGTGAAAGGGTTAACAGCAATAGCCTGAAAGCTCCTCCCGTAAAAATTAACTTCTGCTAATTTTTAGAGGGATACAACAAAAGTTTTTTTTTTTTGCATGGGGCAATCGTCTATAACTTACATTCAGTGCTTTTTTTTTAATAAAATGCAGGGAGATCATTTTTTTTTAGTCTCAATGAAATTCTATTTTACCTTTTCTAATCAGTCCAAATTTGATAATGCTGCTATTTACAAAATTTATTTCAAAATATTTATTAGTTTTTTTAATGCCTTAATATATAATTTAAGTTTATTTCCTCAACAAACTTGTTGTTTTAATATCATGCCCAACTCTGTAGTATAGTGTTGCGAAATCCATTCACCTGAACAATACACAGGTACTTGCGAAATCTCTTCAAACCATCATCAGCAATAAATTGAAATGCAATTAAGAATATTTGATTAAAAAATTACAAAAGACAAATGGTTAACAATCATTTTACAATTCAAATACATTAAAATCTTCACCAGCTACTTAATTACTTGAGAGTAAGTGTGTGTGTGTGTGTATTAGCCACAAAGTTTTAGCAGTAAATGCTGCACAATATCACTATCTTCAACCAGCACCTACATACGGACATTCAATATTGATTTAAACTCAAGGTAATTGCACAAATGGCTTCTAACTATGCATGCATATTAACTAGTTATTTAAGCTTAGAGGTTCGATATAAGTAAAAACAACAGCATTAACAAAGCAAAACACTTGCCAATATTGCCAACAAAAATAAATGAAAAACCCCACAGTTTAGGTAAATGTGAAAAGGAAAAGAAATTGGCAAACAATTTGACAGTTTTATTAACTAATTTTGGCAGTAAAGAAAAAAAATCAAGCCGGGTTTGATACTTGAGAGAAGGGGAAAAAGGAAGCCTGTCCAAAAAGAAAAAGTTTGGAAAAATTGGCAATGCAATGATGACTAATCATGCGAAATATGCGCTGGTCATAAAACCAAAATAAAAACTAAAAAAATTCAAAAAAAGAAATGCAAAACTTCGACCGCATAAAGAAAGAAATGTTCAGAGCGCCAATTTCGATCTTTCACTCTTCTGAAGTACCGCAAATTATTGGTTGGCTGTATGGTTGGGGAGAGGCGGGATATGGCATGTATACATTCACCGTGTGACGCATGGGCGCATTCATTCGTGCATTGTGCGGCGGGGCCAATTGGTTTATGGGTCTGTGAATTTGCAGCTCTTCGTCCAAAAATTAAGTATTTGTGTTTGCTGGTAATATTTTTTTTTGTTCCTACTAATTGGTAATAATATTTCTTATTGATTTTTTGTTTTCATGCCTTGTAACATTTTCATTTTCTTTTTGTCTTCTTCTTATAGTTACCCACGTCAGCTTTAAGCTTAAAGTCATGAACTTTTCACGGAACTTTCTTTAACAAAAGCAGCAACAGCAATAAAAAATACGAAAACTAACAACAAGCAAGACATATTTTTTACTGCTAATTTTGATTTATATACAAATAAGTGTGTACAACAAATATGTTAACCAAGTAATCCAGCTAGTTTCTTACTTTAAATCAATATAGATAAACAATATTTTAAAACATCTTTTTTTTGTTTTTTGTTTCTTTTTTTGTATTTAGCTATTGTTTTTCCATTCATCTATTTATTTTTTTTTTTACTTCACGCTAAATATAATTTAGAAAATAGTATAATTTTTTTGTACCTTTTCCCCCACTTCAAATTATAATCACTGCAAAGTATGCGGTTATTTTTTTATTAGCCATTAGTAAAATTTGTCGGAATAACTGTGGTAAAAAAAACAAAGAAGAGAGATAAGAGCAAAAACATTTTCTTTTTTTTTTTTGGTAATTTTATTTGTTATTTCATGTCAGTTTTTGTTGCTGTTGATTATGTTTTTTTTTTTAAGTTTTAAATTGAATTTGAATGATTATACCAACAAAAAATATTTATTTATTTATTTTATAGAATTAAATAATTTCCATTACTTGAAATCAGTAACTGACGGCCAAAATCTTCAAGCTTCTACGGGCCATTTAGACGGTTGAACATGCTCGTAGACGGCGCTCAAAGACATGTACGATGAAAAAATAGACTTTTTGTTCACACAGTGGAGATTGTCATGAGGAGCTACACAGAATGGAGCGGGCATTCGCTGCAGCAGTTGTAAAAAATAAAATTTCCTGTTATTGCTCGGGCAATATTTTATAGATTTCAATAAATTCACTTCAAGCATTTATCCATTTTGCGCGAGATTCTCACTCGAAAACGTTGCTTGGAAATGTAGAAATGTATAAAGTCTGAACGACACATGTTTACACAGTCAAGCACGTTTTGATTTTCTTCGAACATGCTCGAAGACCGTCGTTTTTTACATTCCAGCGATTAAATTTGTCGTGAGACGACCTGCGTTCTTCGAGCATGCTCGACCATCTGAATGGCTCTTTACGCTTGATGTGCCAGCAAAAAGGTTTTTTCGTACTAACATATTGCAGTACACGAACTTTTTAAATACAGGGGGTGAGTCGGGGTGGAAGTGAGTTTTTATCTCCAAACTTTCCTCCCTGGTACTCACTAGTGTAGTCCAGTGTGAGGGTTCCATCACAAAACCCAATGTATTTGGAAATATGAATCGCGATTCATAGATAAAGCATGTATTTTTTAAGAATATGTAAAATTTGCAATCATCTACTTAATTTTTTATTTACAGTGATTTCTACTTGTCCAAAAATTCGATAAAAAAGCTTAGAATTTATAAATAACAAATATTGACGATTAATTTAATTTTAAGTAATTTAATATTTTTTGGAAAAATTTTCAGAATAATTCATTAAAATACCATGTTTCCAATGAGCCGAAATTGCTCAGTTTCAATCATCTCCATGGTTTCGGCTGAAATTGCGTTGAAATACCCAATTTCGGCATATAAAAATATGTTAAACGAAACCACGGAAATGAAGTGGTTTCAACGAAATTGCGTCGAAACTGAGCAAAAAATCGAATGCAACCCTGAATGCGTTTACCGCTTTAGCTCTAATTTACTGCTGAGTTACTCCCACAAATTTTATTGTTGAATTTCAGCTAAAAAAAAAACTTTTTAAAATTAGTTTTTAATTTAATATTTCAAAGTAGATATTTTAAAATTTTCACTGAATAATAATGTTATATTTTTTCTCTACTTTCAGATACGGAGTAAATCAATTTCCAATATGTTAAGGTAATTTAAATTTCAATTAAATAACAACAACAATCAATCATAATTTAAACAACAACAAAATATATACGAGTGTAATCGATAAAAATGGGCTGCAAATTTGGAACTTAAGAAGCTATTAATTTACATTACACGATTATAAATATAGATTTAATACGTTTTTTTTATTGCTTAACACAAAACTCAATTAATTTATTAGGTCAATTGCATTGAAGAAAAAGGTGTTTTTTTTTAATACAACAAACTTTAATTAGCACAAAACAGGTCAATTAATTTTAAAACTAATACAAAAAAGCAGATTTAAAAAAAAAATTGCATAATAATGCAAAATGAAATTTAAAAGAAAAAAATCATAAATTATGCAATTTCATGTTTTCAACAAGCTGAATACAAAACGAAACAAAACAGAAACAAAAAACTACAACAAAAAAAATCAAAATGTAAAAACTACTTTAAAAAAAAGTTAATCAAAAATATGGCTTCAAAAATTTAATTTCACACTATTTCATATGCGCACACCTATTTTTAAAAATTTTTTATATGCGCTTTGCCGATTTTTTGTGTTACGTCTTTACTTGGTCTGTCTTCATTGACTAAACGCATACAAAGCAAAAAAACTGTATCTAAAATATGCAAATGTCTGTGTATAAAAAAATGAAACATTTTAATATTAATTAAAACAAGTTGTTAATAAAACTAAGTCTAACAATTTCATGCATAAATTTTATTTATAAAAAAGCTACTTACATTTGCATACGTGAGTTTTTTTTATATATAAATAGTAGTAGGTTGAAAGACACCATCACTAAATGCACTGAAAAAAATTGTTGTAATAAAGCAGATGGAGCAAATATTACTCGTTAATATGATATTGGCTTGGTTCTAAATCCAAACTGTCTCAATCTGTGCTTGAGTGCTTTCAGTTTTCTGTTCTAAGTGAAAATTTGTATAATCGTGAATTCCTGAATCGTTAGACTGATTTCGTACTACCATCGAATGCTGAAGCAGCCATTAAGCCGTCAACTGCTGATGAGAGTGTCTAGAATTAATGAATGTACCACGCAAGAAAATCAATAAACTGAACTACTTTGGCACCAATGACATAGGAAAGAAATAAAGTAACTTCATTCATTATGCCCTCGCAATTCTTTTCAACATTGGGACTTACTTTAAAATTATAAATAAAAATCTGAAGAAAAAAAAATTATGCAGCAAATGCAAACAAGAGATTTCTTCTTTTTTAGAGGCACTTTGAGGTCTGAGTTGATGGCATCATTTTTATTATACCTGGGGTCTCCTGAGATTTTTAGACAATTTTTTCAATTGAGTTCGTTGAAGTTCTGAATCGTGCATAAGTCTAGTTTTTCATTTTCTATAGTTAAGTTTATGTTTTAATTTGTTTGATTGATTTCAGGTTTAATGAACGTTTGTCCAAGAGACATAGTGTCAAAGTCTTAACAGTGTATATACATAAGGAGTGAGATCGAAAAAATCTTAACATATATAAAATTCAATAATTTTTAAACCGTTGATCTTAGAGTTTTGATTTTTTTTTTATTTAATTGATAATATTTTACAAATTACAAAAAATATAACTTTTATAGTTCTAACCACTATTTATGAACTCGTGGACCTTTTTTGGTAAGAATTCCATTAGAGATTTGATAGTTGTTTCAGTTTGCCCATCTCCTTTTAAAATCTTCGATATTTTGGGACACCTTTTTTGTTGCTCTTTAAGTTTCTTTTCACAAGAGCCCAATATCTCTCTACTGGTCTTGCCGTAGTGACATGATGCCAAATCGGGCCAAAAATATGGAAGAAGGAAGAAGTCTTTTTTTCAAACATTCTTTGATGTATATTTCGGTATTTATAGAGCCCACTGTAACAAATGACTTGCTTCTTTTGCCGCAACTGCATATAGCTTGCCATACCAGGAATTTTTAGGAAATTTTGTCTGCTTTTGGATTCTAAATTGTTCTTCGACATTTCCTCGAGCATCAGCAACATAAAAAATTTTACACGGAAGTTGCGTAAAATCTGCCAGTACATAAGTTTCGTCGTCCATTATACAACATGAATATTTTTGTATGAAATTCGATTTTAATTTCCGAGCCTTACTTTCGCCGTCTAAATTTTTTGCAGCATTCCTGTCTGGAACTTTTTGGACTTTGTATGTTTTCAAACCTGCATTGGCTTTCCCTTTTCGCACCAAATAGTCAGAGCTCTGGGCTAACCGGGCAACTTTTCTACCAGATGTGTTTGGAGATCTTTTCAATATGCTTCCATTTTCTTGGTCTTCCCAATATCATGTGGTCCTTGTTTTCTTCCCGAACCAGGTTTCCTATCGATGGTCAAATTTTTCTGAAACTGTTTAATAACATTGGAAACAGTTTGACGGCAGACCTTCAATTCTGTGGCCAATTTTTTGTAGGACCAATTTGGATATTTTTGAAAATTTTTAATAATTTTAAGACGTACTTCTTTTTCCTCACTCATTTTGATCAAACTCACAATGAATCAACATTTTTGTCATTAAAAATAACAACTGACATATTTTTCAAAGATAACTAGATCAAAGAAATTTTTAAATTTTACAACCAAAAAAAATTATTAGGATTTTTTCAATCTCACTCCTTAGGATGGGCATATCATACGGCCGTTCCAACTTTGTTGGATATTTAGATAAAATAATAATTTATTAACATCCCAATTTCGTAAGTCCGTTGATTCGTTTTTAAACTTTTTTATTGTATAAAATTTACGACCCTTTTTGATTTCCATTTAAGACAATTACATAAATCCGAAAAACATGCAAAATATCAATTTTTTAGCAAAACGAGCAAATATTTATGCATTTTTAGTTTTTAGAACTATACGAGCATACTTTTTATTATTATTGTATTTACCTTCTGTCATAATTGTCTGAAGTGTTGCATATACATAATTTACTCAAAAGTGCTGGGTGTTGATGTTTGGTTGAGTTAGTATTTGGAATGCCCGTTTACATTTTGCATCTGCAATACCAAAAAATGCCAAGAGGCAATCATAACTACCATCGTCATTACGCTGAGACTGGCATTTTCACTGTACGAATTTTCATTTTCTTTTTATTTTTATTATTATTACAATATTTTAGTTTTCCAAGTGTTTTTGAAACTTTTGTATTTAGTTAATCTCAAGGTGACATTTGTGTTGTTTTTGTTATGGTATTTTGATGCTGTCTATGCAGTTTTTATTTTGCTTTTGGAAAAAGTGGGTTTTCCAACGACCTTGTCTCTTTTATGTAATAGTTATTATTATTGTTGTTGTGGTTGTTGTTGTTATCATTGCAAAACACCCACCATTGATATTTCATTCGTATGTATTCGTGTATATAAAATAGTTATAAAAAAATAAATAAATAATTATGGTTACAGGTGTTTCGCTAATTGAAAAAGTAATTTGTGTTTCTATGGTAATTACATTAGACATGATCACAATTAGCCACAAACCACCACAGCTCAGCCGTTGAGTTTGTTTCTGATGTAACGAATTTCATACATACATACATGGGTACTAACTGTAGATCTTAGAATTTATTAACTAGACGTTAAATAATTTGGAAAAATTTTTCACAAATTTTTGCTTGAATGTAAACGTATTTCGGATCCCAAAAACTTGAAAACCAAGGTTATTTTGGAATATTTTGAATATATTTACTTTATGTAGAGTTGAATCTAAGTGATATCGCAATATTTGACATTGTTCTGAGCCTATTGCAAATTAATTTAAAAATAATGCAAATTTTTTTGCCAAATATTACAAATGTAGCTCGGAATTGAGCTTCGAAAATTATTTACTAAATTCATCTGGTAAACTAATACTAAATCCAATGAATTTATGTCAATTTAAAAAAGTCTTGCGATTGTCTTAAATTGCAGAGCTTCAACGTTAGCTTTAGTAAAGAATAAGGAAAAACGGTGTTGGACTTTTGGGTTAAGATTATTACTCTCAAGAAAACTGAGAAACACTGACAAACTAGTTTCTATTTTCTTAGTAGGTACGACTAAAAACCTCTTCCAGATAAAAAAATAATCAAGTTCTATAATCGTTATTACCCTAAACTAATAGGTGCTTTTTGTAACCAAATAACTTAAATTCTTCCCTCTCCCACTTCTGCTGATTCCGATCTGCAAGTGATAAAATTATAAAAAATTTACTAGAAATGCATGTTTATATTTGTAGGTATGTATGTATATGTATTGTATATGTAGAGGTCGTTCCACTTGCATTTTAATATTTTTATTATGCAGCTTTATTGTCCCATCTTCATTATTTACCTAACATTTTTGATGCCACAATTTATAAGCTACAAAAGCATAAAGAACCTTCTTGGTACAACAATAAAAAGTTTGTATATTCTTAGACCGTTTTAAAAATAACGCTTTATCTTCATTCATAGAATTGAACTCATAAATCTAGCTTTAATACGAAAACGCTGTCAATACCCTTTGCTATAAACTAAATACTGGTAGCATACAATATTTTTAATAAGCTTCATATGAGTGTAGACACATATAAAAAAAAGATATGAAAACATAACAAAAGCAACCAAATACAACAAAGTGTAGTGATATTTTCATACTACATACAGACATATAGTTACTACGATTTTAGTTAAAGTTTTTTTATACTTTGTTATTGTAGATTGTTAGTAATATTTCCTTTCCAAATAATAACATAGTAAACATTTTTCAGTGTCAATAAAACACATAAGCGCGTTTTGAATATTAAAATTCCATTGTAAGTTAAAATTAAACCAAGTTTTATTTAGTTGTAAGTTAAAATTTTAAATGTGTGTCTACTCATTTTTTGTCAAAGAAAACTAAAATCAATAATGGAAAAAACTCATTTGTATTTGTTGTGTATCGGAAGTAAATTATTGAATTAGTTCAACAACTTTAGACAAGTTTAAAACTAAATACATATTCATATTTCCGAATGCCTACAATATTTACCAAATTTGGTTGCTGAAATTTCCGTTGAGCTTTTGAGGTTTTTTTGTTTTTATTTAATTTTCTTAATTTGTCTCTGTACCAAATGCAAAATTATTGTAGGTATTGTCATTTAAATTTGTCATTTGGCAACGCTTTAAGCTCTTACGTATGTATAATATTTGTTTTGTTTGCTTTCAAGCGTTTTTGAGTTTTAACTTCCGTGTTGTCGTTCACAGCTCAGCGGAAGGATTTTTGGGCATGAACAAATTGAACAAACATCGGATAACGAGATCTGAAAATTCCTTTTCAGAAGATTTCAAGCCAAATTCAAAAGCAGGCAGTTGAATTTTTGCATTTCAGGAGGCTCTTACACAGTTGAAAAGCTTCAAGACGTTGGCCAATTTTCTTAAATAACCAGATGGCAAGATGCCATAGAACTGTTACACTCTTTGCCATAGAACTGATACACTCTTTGATTTCCCTGCTATGTCTGTCTATGCTTCATTCCGTTTATCGACAATTTTTTTTATTAAATTTATTCCCAGATAATTCAATTATTTCCATCTTCAGTAAGTAAAGACTACTGAATGGAATTAAAAAAGTCAGATGATGCTTTGCATTTTTGATCCTGTTTTTTTTTATGCATTACCAAGTGCCTTAATCTATTAAGTGTCCTCTGTTTTCCAATACATGGCCAATATGCATAAAATCAGTTTGAATAGATTAATCAATTCCTGCGATGCTCAATGATTACAACGAGATGTATAGACTTTAACTTTCTTCTTGACAGGAGTCCGACTTGGACATTGTCTATTATACGCTGTTTCAACTTTTATTATTTAAGCGATCCCCATCTCAATCTATAGAACTTGGCTTTCTTGACTACTATTCCTTTCAATTTTTCCATTCCCAGATTTATTCATGAAAATAAAATTTTTTTTCTCAAAATAACTTCTCAGTATTTTCCCTCGAGCAGCAATTGCTAACTAAATATTTAGTTCATTTGTTTTTCGGTGATCAGTTTTTTCTCGAATGACAGTGGTTTGGTTTACAGGATTTGATTGCTTAAGTTTGAACCAGTTTTTTTTACTTTGTGGTAATGAAACCACGTATGACAAAGAAAAATCCAATTTGTTTTTATTAATTTATTATTGTTTTGCTGACAACATTTTTTTTATAGGAATATTTTTTTTTTGAAAATAAACAGCGGTAATAAAAAATAATTTATAAGTCTGTCTCAAAAGTTTACAATATAACATTTGATGCCATATAGAAACAAATAGACACGAACTCAGATTGAAATTATAGTGAAATCAGACAAGAACAGGTTTGTTTAAAAACTGTCATCAAAGGAAGAAAATTTATTTATATTACATAATGTATTTTCAATTTGGTTCGAAGAAACAAAATAAATTTCTCAATTCTTCAAAATTCTTTTAAGGATTCTGTTTTATTTCGAAATATATCTGTATTTATTTAACTCTTTAACTCCGTACTACCTCAACGAAAGCTCTTTTCGCAATCCTTCATTGGTTGTCAACTTTACTTCTGGTTAAGCAACAAGCTAAGTGCTTTGCTGCCAGACTTAGTACCGTAACTCGCTGGACCCGGTCTATGCCAAGATTTTAATCCACGATACGTCCGTACCAACTACCTCAGACTACATTAGCCTACCCCTAATTTAAGCCACACGTTTTTCACCCATATCCTTTGTAGAGAGGAATTGGTTAATGACGAGGTGGTCACTGACAATTCAATTGGCATCTATACAGATGGATCCAAATTGGAGGATAGAGTCGGCTGTGGCATCTTCTCTAGTAAATTAGATCTCAGACTCTCTTTCCGATTTCCTGACCATTGCAGCGTGTTTCAAGCGGAAGTAATGGCTATTTATCAAGCGTCCAAGTGGTTTACGATTCATTCGATACGAATATCTGCATCTACACGGACAGCCAAGCAGCAACCAAGTACCTTGACGGTGTTTTCAGTACATCAAAGCTTGTTCTTGACTGCCGATCTTCACTCAACTTTTTGTCGAGTCACTCGCAGGTTCACCTAAATTGGATACCTGGACATATGGATTTTTCACGTAACTGCAATGCCGACGAGTTAGCAAAACAGGGGTCGCAGCTTACAGATATATCACCTTCCTGCACCATTGGTGTCCCTCTCACGTCTATTAAATTAGCCATTAAGCAAAACTACCTTGAGGAAGCCAAAAGATCCTGGGTAGCGGAGCATACCTGTGGTATTACCAGGCTAACATGGACCACTATGGACAATAGACGGACTAAACAGCTACTCAACCTTAGCAGAAACTCCATCAGCATTACGACTTCGGTGCTCACGGGACACTGTGGGGAGACATACTGCAAGACTAGGACTGCCATTCAGTGACTTCTGTCGGGGCTGCGGCTCCGAGGAGGAGGAAGAAACAGTCCTCCATTTCATGTGCGAATGCCCATCTCTGGCCAGGAGGAGACTAAAACCCCTGGGCTCACCTTCTTTCACTAGTCTGTCCGAGCTATCATTAATAAATATTAAGGACATAGCCAGATTCATTATGGAATCTTCATGGTTCTCCACTCCGTAAATGAGGGAGTCGCGCCGTACTGTGGTAGTGTGCTTTCAAGTAGAAGGCTGCCACTCCAACCTAACCTAACTCTTTAAAAATTCTAGGCTAGGAACTAAACAAAAATTAAGACCAATTGCAGTAATACTTCGATGTTACTCTCTAGGTTCAGAGAAGCTTAATGTCTTTTAGAGGGGGAAAACCTGATAAATCTTATTAATGCTGAGAAATCTTAGTATGATCTGAAGCTTTGAGGATGTAACATCCTTACTTTCAAAACAGTAATGCCCCGATATATTTTTGTTTTGTGAGAGAATCCCTCGTGCTATAGAAGAGTGTGCACCGATGAGGGGTGTTGTTTGAACCTCCAAGCGTAACGGCCTGACTTATGACTTCAAGCTGCTCAGTTTTGAGGCTTTGCCATTGCTAACCAAGTAATGTTGTGTTGAGTAGAAAAGTTTGCTTTTTCTTTTTGAACTTTTTCCAGATTCGCGTATTGAATTTTTGAATTTAAGGGGATATTCCAGTTTAAAATTGGAAAAAGTATCAAATTTTAGTTCATAATTCTTTAATAGTTCTGATTTATTTTTTTTAATTATCGGCAGCTCCACTTAAGCAATGTATTTAGTATTTATTTTTGATTACTAAAGTTTAGAAGAGCATATATGTACATATGTAGAAAACTTTTAGGTCATTTTGACTTCGCAATACAGTGCTCAATAAGATGAAGTGATCATTATAAAAACTAGTAGCAAAAAGCGAACTATCATTTCACTAAAAGCATTTTGTTACAGACACAAAATTCTTTAAATATTTATAAATAAGCACAAAATCTTTAACAGCATACGCTAATTAACACAACAATAACAAACATTTTTGACACAAAAAATAAAAAAAAAAACAAAAGAAAACAAAAACATATGGACCAACACTTCTTCAAGCAAAATCAGTTAACTTTGTAAAAGCTAAAGAAAATCAAAAAAAGGCTATGAGTTACGCTTAACGACGACTTATAGATTGTAACTATTTGAATTTCACTTGATTAAATTCATTTGTATAATAAAGTTCATAATCGGTGAACATGAAAGCAAGTAAAGGGGGTATGTAGGCAATGTGGCTAGCGCCTCGAAAATGATATGCACCTTCCTATAAAATACAGGTATCGATGCAGACAGATGTAGTTGTGTATGTATGTATGTATTGTGGAGCGTGCAAGTGGCGGTGCGCTTTATTGACACATAAATAAATTAGAAAACCTAAAAACAAAAAAAACATTTTGTAGCTATGTATTTAGGTGTGTATGTAATAGACTAACGTGAAAAAAGCTCAGCTTCGAAATCATATGCGATAAAAGGTTGCGCGTGCGCAAAGTGTATGAAAAACGCTTTTAGGTATCGGTTGCACTCCTTCTCCCCACTCCACCACAAAACTCGATAATATTTAATAAAAATAAAAGGAAAAATGCATTTGCTTTTGAGGGTAATTAAGTCAAGACAGCTGCTGCTGTAGCTGTTACTGGCGCTTTTTTGTTTTGTTGATTTTGTTTGAGAGCACTGTGTCTTTGGGACTTGTTGCAAAGTTGAAATGCACATACTTACATACAAAAAATATAAAATATAAATAAAATACAGAAACATAAAAATTTAAATAAATTTGGGTTACGCAGCTTAAATATTTTTTTTTTTTTATTTTAATTTTTTTCGTTTTGATTTAAAGGTTTTTAATATTTCTTGTCACGCTGTTGAATTATTAAAATACTTTAAAACACTCTCAGTAAAAAAAAACTAAATAAAACAAAACCCAAACATGTTTTACATGTTTTCAAATAAGCTGGTTTTATTATGAATTCCCATTTTTTAAAAGCTTAAAAATTAATATGAAGTTTTTGTTTGTTTATTTTTTTGGTTATAAAATTTTTTAATAGAATTTATTTTTTTAAATAAATAGTTACTCATACTTGATTATCGAGAATTTAACTATCGTGTACCTACTTCTAAAATTAGTTGTCATATATGTAGGTATGTATGTTTTATAAATGCTGTCATTCTAAAGCGCTTATTGCATATGTCAGTAAACTGAAAACTGAAGGTTGAATCAATTAAACAAAAATAACGTTTCTTTTTTTATATTCTTGACAAATCCAAATGTCATTAATACATGCGTCATTAGATTTTCCACATTTGGCTACAAAAAAAAAAAAAATATTTGTACTTATAATATTCACGTGTTTGTTTGCTGGCATCGCCACTTCTGTTTGAAGTACAAACAGTTCAAAGAACTTAAAAACTAATAGTTTTTTGAATATGTTGATAACATTTTTTCTCATTGATCATGTGCTTAGATTAAAATTCTATTGAAAATGTTTTTTTTTTTTAATATATACAAGCTTTGTGATTAGCATAGCTAAATGTAAGATGGTTTAGCCTAATACAACGTCGACGAGGCAGAATCAAGCAAATAAATAACCTCTTGGTATAAAGAAGTAAAATTTTACTAGAAGAATATGGCAGTCAAGAATTTTAAGAAAGTGTGTTAGTACACATCTTGGTTGGTAATGACAAAATCGCCAAGATGATAAAAACAAAATGCCACACCCGTTAAACTGTAGGTACAATGAGCCGCTCAGCCACTAAAACTATTTGTTGTTGAATCAGCCTTTTATCAATTTGCTTCAAATAATCAAAGACAAATAATCAATACAAATAATAATCAAATCAAATCGACTTGAAAATAGTTTTCCACTTTTTAAAGAACTACAAATTTTGCCGCTTAAACACCTGTATTTTTTTTAAAGTTTTAAAAGTTTATTTTATCAACTCTGGTTACCTTTCTAATAGGACTGTGGTTCTGGTGCCGGAGTTGCTGGACCCAATACTAGAATCTCAATCCCTCTGGGTATTTGGCCCAGTGTCTTTCAAGCCGAAATATACGCAATTGAGACCTGCGCTAATATAAACCTGTATAAAGGTCTTAAAGGCGCAAATATTGTAATTTTCTCAGATAGCCAGGCGGCTCTCTTAGCACTCTCTTCATGGAGTTTTTCATCTAAACTGGTGAAAGAGTGTTTTGATAGTCTCCAGCGCTTATCTACCCGTAACAAAGTTACGCTTTGTTGGGTACCCGGCCACCGTGACATTGCTGGTAATGAAGCCGCCGATGAACTGGCTAGGCAAGGTTCATCTACCAAGCACTTCGGCCCCGATCCGTTTTGCGGAATCGGCTGGGCCTCCACGAAATCTATCGTTGAGGAGTGGTCTAAGGCAAAATGGCTAGAGTATTGGAACTCCATCCCGGGTTTAAGACAGGCAAAAGCTCTTATCATTCCGCTTGCCCAAAATCAGCCCATTTCTTATTCCAAACCTGACCTTAGGCTATTGGTGGGCTACATGTCTGGACACCATGGGCTCAGATATCACCTAAGCAAAATAGGTCTGTCCAATGAGACAGAATGTCGTCTATGTATGGAAGATGACGAGACGACAGTTCACATTCTGTGTGAGTGTCCGGCCTTGGCTCGGCTCAGAGGAAGAATCTTTGATTATTCGTTTTTGACGGCTGATCACATGAAATCTTCTTCAACGAAAGATGTCTTGACTTTTATTAGGTCAGCCGAACGTCTTTTGTCATAAAATGGGGAATGGCACAAAAGATCTTTTAGGTCGCAGTGCCTGCCTGGTTGGGCTCCTCTATTACTAATAATAATAATAATACCTTTCTAATATCAGATCTAATTATACGTTACGAATAAACTATCTAAACATGGCTACGATTCCATCGCATAATCTGCAGCACTTCTTGCACACTTATACTTCAGTAGCTCCTAGGCTATTTAATTGCCTTCCTGTCAAAGTTCGAAGCATTCATATTAAACATGTTTTCCTTAATGAGGTGAAGTCTTGGCTTTTTAACTTTAATCATAATGAAATAAACTCACTTATCAGTATACTAAATTAATAATTAATATGAAAAAAAAAAAAATAAAAATTCTTATTACAAAATTTTGCTAAAATTGTCATTCACATATACCTATTATTACTTTTACGTTAATCCTTTGTGTATTTGACCCTTGTATTGTATTGTTTAACATCTGCCTACATATACTTCACATTCGCCACTAGTTCTTTTAGAGCTACAGAATGTAAGTAAATTATTATTAACTAATTGTAACATATATATATATATATGTATTGTTAATTAAATTGTAATATATTCATTAATAATTAATAATAATAAAAATTAAAGTCTATATGGACCAGACAACCTTTATAAAAAAATATATATCAAATTCCCAGCTATCCATAGCTAGTTTTTTTTATCTGGATAGTATGACGGGAAGTATTTTATTTATTTTTTTATTTTTTTCACTTTTATCTCAATACAATCAAAATAATTAATTTTTCAATTTTTCACAAATTTTTGAATTTGACTGTCGCTAACTTCTGTAATACGCATTATAGCTCATAACTGATGCATTTTTTTAAAAGCTTGGGAAATTACCTAAGCGATATGATTAAATGTAGCAACAGAAAACTGTTATGATGAAAATTCCATCCCTTTTAGTGAATTCGAGCTTGGGAGCTAGATGTCAATAAAGGAAAATTGTGACGTAGCAGAGCAAAACGAACCACGGATTCGGACTCAGCGACCCCCCATTACCCTAAGTGCATTTGTTTCGTCTCTGCTCGTTTTCAAAAGTTTCCATTTGTAAAACAGCGTAATTAAACTGTTTATATTTTTATAGTAAAAAGTAAAATGAGTGTTTGAAAGTTTTAATCCAGCTTTGAAAAATTGGTTTCGAGGCTTCTTTGGAACTAGGTTAATTCCAAAATCAAACCAAAAGAAACTGTTTACCAATCGTTAAGTGAGCTATGAAGGATCAGTTTTTTATGATTAATCTCTATGTCGAAAAAAGGCATAGAAAACATAAAATCAAAAATTCAAAAAGAATAACTATAAATAATTACCATTTTCCACATACAAATCAAATCTCTTCTTTTTTTTCAATAGTAATCATAAATTTTTATTAATTATTAACACTGCCGGCTTATATCACATTCAGCTTATTGATCTTCTAACAATAATCTAAAATATTTCTCATATGCTACCGATAAGTTCATTGAATTTTAATTCTGCACGAAATACAGCAGAAAAGACGCCCCAAGCTAACAGATTAGGCTAATTATAACTTGATTGATTTCCAAAAGATTTTGAGGTGTGATCTCAATATTTTTTTTAGTTTTAAATTACAAGCAGATGAATTGTATTATTCACCTTTTTAGCTTACTCTACTGCATATAACTCATAACTTCTATGAGACTTTCTAAATAACAAAAAATAAAAGAACATACGAAATTTCTTCAAGACTTTTCAAGTTATAATTAATTGGCTTTGATGTGACTTTTATGCGCTTCAGAAACTTTTGCTTAGATTGTTTTTTGAGTTGTTTGGGTTTTAGCTATATTCGAATTTAACGATGTATGTTTACTAAACATGCAAACATAAGCTTAGTTATATAATAAATTAATTTTTAGTTTTAACAATTCTAACATTTTGGTAATTAAGGAATCTCTCGACATATAGCACATATATATGAATGACATCACAGATGTTTTTTGTGTAAGATACATGCTGTGAAATAATGATGATCAATTGATCAAATTAAACATGGAAAACTTCTGTTTTACAAGCACTAGATCTTAAATGTTCTATTTAGATGAACTTTAAAGAAGAAGAAGGATAAAAAGTATCTGACAAATGTTTTTACTAGCATAGTGAGCTTATAAGTAGAAAGATTAATCTAAACAGAAATATGGTAGTTCATAGAATTCGGAATTTTTGGCGTATATCAAAGTGTGATTTCTAAAGTTTGATCATGATCTCAATTAAAATACTTTAGAAGACGTGCATCTTTACTTAGAACTTTTAAGTTTTATTTAAGAAAAAGTTTCAATCTGATATCTTTTAGCTCTAGAAAATCATTATCAAAGAAGATTGTATTTCAAATCACAAAAAAAAAAATTTTGACGAAATTACTAGTGTCGGGCCGAATATTCGGCTTCGGCTTCAGTTCTTCGGCTATTTGGCCTAAAATTGCACCTTCGGCTTCGGCAAAAAGTGGCCGAAGTTTTGGCCGAAGTATTTGCCGAAGCCGAAGATTATAAGCATTTTATAATCATTTTTACTATAGATTGGCAGTAAAAATTTATACAAATAAATAAATATGAAGTGTTTATATAAAGTATTTACATTACAATTTCTGTGTTATATTTTCTCCGTTTGCTTGTTCCATTTTTAATTTTGAAGTAATCCACAGATTTACAACCGTACAAACAGTAATCAGTGCTTTTTTTTCACGAACAACCTGCTGGAGCTAATACAATTAGAGGCTGCAGAAGCAAGCCAAACCTTTTTACTTTTTAAGGAAGACTTGAAGCGTATTGAAAAGAAGAGTCAATTGTTAGAGAAGCCAACACGGTGCTTCACTTTTATTTTTGGCTTTCAAGTAGGTCAAAAAAATTTAAAAATGTTTTGACTAAAATCGCTCTAAAATATATGTGTAAAGGGATCCTTTGAAATTCACAGTCGACTGAAAGTTACAGGCCTGATACAGCAATCATGCATATTTGAACTTTGAAACTAGTTTTTCTCAAAACAGCATTTTTCGAAATGGCTGCCATGAACCAAAACTAATGAACTGATTGCGCATAAATTTTAATCGTATCTTCAATGGATCTGTAGTTTTACTCCGTCTGAACCAGGATCATTGTGATATCTCTCAATGTGTTTTATTTGAATTGAAATAGTTAAAAAAAATTACAAAAATCAAATACTTATTTTCAAAACTAGATAGATAAAAATACAAACTTTTAATAACTTAACAATAAAACTATCCCAAAAATTTAATTTTCAATAGTTTTTTGTTACTACATTTTATCACATTGTTTATGGAATTTCCTCAGCTTTTAAAAAAAAATGCATTAGTTATGTGTTATTATGATGTTAAACGACAGTTAAAATCAAAGTTTGTCAAAAACAGCAAAATTAATTATTTTGTTTGAATTTGAGATAAAAATAAATAAAATACTTCCCGTCATACTAACCAGATAAAATAACTAGCTGTGAGTAGCTAGGAATTTAAATTTTTTATACAAAATATTTAGTTATTTAAAAAAAATTGACAAAAAGATTATTCAATAAAAAATACTTTTAGGCATTCAACTTTTCCGGCTTCATAAAACCACACCCATTAAATTTTTTAGGGTTTTGAGATCAGATTTTTTTACATTAAAATTTATCAATCCCAATTTTTTTTAAATCAATCAAAAATTTTGGAACTATAGGGTTCTGGTTCCGGCTACAGGTCTATCGATTCAATCTTTGATTTTAGATAAGCAGAATCATGGCAGCCATCGGCCAACTTTTTTTTTGACACAGGTTTCTGTGAATGACAGTCGTTCTACAGATATATAGTCGATGTTACTGTATATTTTGACGTTAACAAATTTTTAAATAATTCTTGAAATAAATAATATTGGTCAGCTCCTTCGAAAGTGAACAGTTATTTGGTGTGAATGGTCAGCTTTTAATTTGGAGTATCTACTATTTATATTTTTCTGTATATGTTTGCAAATACATAGGTAAAAAATATTTACTTTCAAATTTTCATTTTTTATATTTTAAAAATCCTTCGATCTTCGGCTTCGGCCGAAGGTTAGATGAATGGCCGAAGTTCGGCTTCGGCCAAAAAATCACCAAAAAAATCGGTCGGACACTAGTGAGTAGCTAAGAATTGCAAAATATTTAGTTATTTAAAAAAATTTCTAAAAAGGTTATTCGACAACAAATACTTTTAGGCATTCAACTTTTCCGGCTTCATAAAACCACGCCCATTAAGTTTTTAGGGTTTTGAGATCAGATTTATGCTTTTTACATTAAAATTTATCAATCCCAATTTTTTTTAAATCAATCGAAAATTTGGGAACTAGAGGGTTTATTCTAGTTCCGGCTACAGGTCTATCGATTAATACGCTGATTCAATCTTTGATTTTAGATAAGCAGAATCATGGCAGCCATCGGCCAACTTTTTTTTTGACACAGGTGTCGTTGAACGACAGTCGTTCTATAGATATATAGTCGATGTAATTGTATATTTTGACGTAAACAAATTTTTAAACGATTCTTGAAATAAGGAGTATCTATCAAAATGAACTTTTTAAAAAGTAGGTAATATTAATATTAAATCAAATTAAATAGGATTTGGTACACTGCATTTAAATAGCATAAATAAAGGGTAAATACCCTCCAACCTTATTTTAGAAAGACAAAAGCGCTCAAACTTGTAATTCTTATGAAAATATATATAAATTATAAATATAATCTGTATTCCAGAAATCTTAGGAGAGTGTAATATTTATTAAGAAGTATCCTTTCATCTTCTCATAGTAAATAAATTCTGTCATTTCTTGTTTCACAATGCAAATTCATCAGTCCATGAAAAGCTGAAATACTCTTTAATTATCCTTTTCCATGCATTAGCCGAGGCTCATGTAATAGGTTTCAATCGAACAGTTTTGTTTACATCCAGCCTTCTACTCGTAGTGAAATAAATGATTTATAATTCTCTTTAAGTGCTTTGTTAAGTTTGAGCGGTAAAATTTTTTAAAAAATACACGAAACACTGGAAATTAAGTAACTATAATTCAAGTTTGCAAAAAAAAGAGCAACTAATACACTAATTAAAAACAAATTAGAATTAGATAAATTTCTGAGCAAGAATGCAAAAAAGTAATGAGCACATGTGCAAAAAAGTAATGAAATAAAACAAAAAACTAGAAGCACTTAAAAAATAATAAACATATTAGATAAAACTTAAATGAAAATATTGTAAGTTTTGTAATTATACACAGCAGTGCACACACACACATTGTACAGAGACCGCCTGAGTAAATGCACAACAGGTGGCAGCAATGGCAATAGGTAAAATACAACTGAAACAGCCGCTTTGGATTTACTTTGCATATGTGTGAAGGAAATGATTATACAGAAATGAAAATAAAAAAAAAAAATTGTTAAAAAAACCTTAACTTAATCCTCTTAACAGTATTACAAACAAATTGCTGCTTTAGCTCGATAGTGGTCAAGTGTTACTATTAACGTGGCTTAAAAGCTTTTGTGCAAACAAGTTTACTAAAAAGAGGCAGTAAAAAAAGTAAATTTAGATCACAAATAGCTAGAGATGGCAAAATAAAATTGTTAATCGGTAAATAAATCCTATGATTAATTAAATTAAATTATTGGATTGAAATTAAAATGGTAGAAAGTAATCGATATTCCATTATTTTATTATTTAAAAATACAAGACAAAATTTAGTAAAATTTACAGGCTACGAAATTAAAGCCAAATTTGAAATTTTAGAACTTAGAAATAAAAACCCTGGCCATATTTTTATGTTTTACATTTATTCGGAAGTTCGGATCTTCTAGAATTCGATTAGAAAGAGGATGTCTCTTAACTCAAGTTTCAAATACTCTATGGAAGAGAAAAAAGAACTAACTTTTTTTCGTTTGGTAGAGTTTTTATTTTATTTATAATTTAGAAAAAAGTACTAAAAAACATTTTTGTGTGAAAAATATGGCAAAATCTACTTATTTTAAAAAGTAGGTGAAAAGTAGAATTAATAAAGGTAAAAATTATTCAACTTTACATCAGGATATCTTTTAAACTAACTGTGTGAGATACAGGCAGTGCTTAACTTAATTTATTAGTAAGTAGCAGCTGTGAGTTTATAATTTTTTTTTTAAATAATTTTTGCCGATATTTTCAAATGCAAATTACTCAAGAAAGCGAAAACTGAGAACTATATCGTAATCAGAGCTTATGAAAATTTTTTAAACAGCGAAAAAAATTACGAGTTTATGATAGTGATTTTCTCAAAAATATTTTGGATTTTCATTTCTGACAGTCTTGCAGCAAAAGAACGAGATGATAATTCAAACAAAATATATTAAATAATTATTCTACTAATTGAAACAAATTAATCGATTATTTGAATCATTCGATTAATCGATGTCATCTCTACTAGTGACGGAAACTACCGAATAAAAACTATGGAATTATTTTATAGTTAAAAAACTTGAAAATGAATGAATGAAAAAAATCGTTCGTTTGTCAAAATTATTAAGTTACTGACTATCGATAGTTGAAATCATTCGATAGTTCCCATCTCTAATATCTAAAACTTACTATACATATAACTAATGTATCCAAGCTATGCAGGTAGCTACAGTTCGTGATTCATTTGTAGCTTATAAATAAATGCGGTAAAATGTAATTATATTAAAGAGAAAAAACGTAATGAAAAAAAAAAAACAATCATGGAGCAATGAAATGCAAGTTGATGTTTAATTCTTTGCTATACGCCCACAGGATATTAAAATGTCGATTTAAAATCGATCAAAGAACTTGACGGAAATATGTGTAGAAGTGGTGGGTGCGTCAATACAAGAGAATCTTTTAAATACAAAAAACAATGCGTCGATCTTTCTATTTATTTATTTATTTATTAACAAAAAGAGAATTTCTTAAAATGTCGGCGGCAAATGTGCAAGATTAAAAACTTACAAAAGCATTCTTTGTTTTCTTACATTTCTTTTGTATTTGATCGAAAACAATGTTGAGTTAAGCCATAATGAAATCAAAGCAATAAAATCTTACAGCTATGTACATAAATTTTAATAATTGTGCTTATAAGATATACAAATAACGAAAAAACACAATTAAACTAGCAAAAGAAACTCCCATTGTTGACACCACCAGCAGACACACAGTGACATGCCACAATCAAATTTATGAAAGAAGTCTTAAAATTTAATAAACACACAACAACAGCAACGAATATGTATATACAATGACACCAAAACAATTTGCAACAAATTATAAACGAAACAAAAAAATTCACAAAAAAATAAATAAATTCGAAAAACAAATAATGAAAATTTTATCCAACCTACAAATCAATTCGCCTCGAAAATTTTTTATTGTAAATACGTCATTGCATCCGATACTTGCCCGTATGTTGCCAGCACTCACTGCAAAAGCAAATAAATAAGCAACAGGGCAGTCAGGCAGACACTTGTGCTTAATTGTCAGAACAAGTTACTCAATACATTCGGTAACCACAAGGTACTTATATGTCTATATAACACTTACATACAGCTAGATGCTTACTCGTAGATCTATGTATGTATGTATATATTTTTTGTGTTTGTTAAGACTGTAGCTTAACTGAATTTGGTTGTTATTGTTGTTGTTGTTGCTGTTGCTGCTGCTGCTGCTGCTTTTAATAATGTGGCATAAAAGATTGTACCATTTTTGGCAACAGCGAGAGTTGAGTATTACATACTCGTACTCGTATTAATTTTAAAGTACAATTATGCACACTTGGCGTTTTTTGATTAGTCATGGTTCTGATTTTGAGCGGACTCGCATGTTTGTATTTATTTATTTTTATTTTTTTCGATACCAAAATTAAATTTTATGGAAGAAAAAAGTTCTAATGAATTATTTCTTTGTTTTAATTACACTGTGCAACAAAATTTAAATTTTTTCATTCAAATGAGAATTCATGAATTGTTTTAGGTAAATTTTAGTTACTTAATTACGGATCGCGTTTTAAGGGCCTGGTATAGAACGCAAAAAACAAGTAGGGGAATGTACCCGGGTATGAGACAGTCGATTGTTTTCATCATGCAATATCAATATTGCCGATCTGACTACTGTCAAACCTTTCTTTTGACATGATCCAGTTTTTGTGGCAAAAACGAAGTTAATAGACTTAATGCTTGTATCAGCTGCAAACATAGTGTTGGAAACAATCATTTTTTTTTTGTTATTCTCAAAATGACATTATTTCCCGGATATGAGACAAAGCATGTCACCGGGTATGAGGCACCATGTAAACCCCAAAAAAGAAAATCGTCCATCACATGCAAGCTGCCCGTTCATTTGAAGTATGAAAACATTGCGATTTAGGTGAAGAAGACGATGACTAAGAGAGAGATGATAAATAAAAACTGCCAATTCTTTTTATCTTAGCCACTGAAGGCCTACAAAATATTTTATATTTTAAAATAGTTATGGGGTTTTTACTTCATATTTCTCAATTTTTAGTGGATTTTTGTAGGTGTCTCATACCCGGATACAAATTTTTTTTTTGGAAAAAATACACATCCTCAGGAAATTGGTCATACAATTTGACGTGCCAATAGAATCACTAGACTTTTTTTGGATTGCGTATTTTTATTACCTTTCGCACAGTATATAAAACACCAGATTTGGTTTAACCAGTGAAAATTTATGTCTCAAAAACCAAACCCATCTCATAGACAGGAACACTCCCTTACTTTTTGCTGATTTTTTATTTTCAAAACTATTTAATATTTATTTTGGCAATTAACAGTGTTTATTGCTCACATATTTAAGAATTCAAATTAATTTTTTAATGCAATTGGTTATAAAACTTAGCAAGTTATAGCGATGAAGGTGCCTCCGAAAATTTTCCCTTTACGGCGTGCACTCTTGTTTGAAAAAAAAAAAAAAAAAAACAAAAATGTTAATGACTATAGTTTCAAATTATATATATAAAAAATTAATTTTTTGATCATAAAAAATTTAAAAATTCAAGAATTGAAAAAAAATTAATTTTTGGCGTAAATTTTATTAGTTTTTTTTTTTGTTTATACCTTTTTTCAATTAATGTTTTGAGTACTAAATTTAGGTATAACTAAGTTATTCAATTACTTTAAATTTAAAAAGAAGACTCATATTAACACCTCAAGTTGTACTGCACGCCACAACTGAATGTATATATTATTACTAGTAAAATTTGTCAAGCACTTATTTTTTGCCACATCAAAGTGGATACTGCTTATAGGCAACAGCGGGCATAAAAGGGTTAAAATTGCATTTCATAATTTGAATGAATTATATTTTATCTGGCTAAAAAGGTCAAATAGACCGGCAATTTTTTACAAAATCCTACAAATAGACAATTTTTTAACCCCACCCTCCTTACGTCCCTCTTTTACATTTTGAAGCTCCTGTTAATTAGTTTTTTTTAATAAAATTGCGCTCGCTTAATTCCGTGTTTTAAAGGAAAGGAAAGGGATTGCTTTTCTACTTTTTTGTGTGTGAAATTTCATCAATTTTGGTTCAGCCCTTCTATAGTCAGGACTTAATGAGTCAAAAATCACCTCTCTAACCATTATAACAACTATTTAAAATTTCACAATCAGGCTTAAAGCTTGCGGCCGTTTCAGAATGACATACTGAAAATTTCGTTCTTAAAAAAATCTAAATTTAAAGTGAATGTGCATGAACGTAATGGGATCGAATTACTTCTTAACCTCAAATTTTGACATCCTTTATTATTTACAGTTACATAAAATTGCCTTTATTTCTTTATATAAATACATAATCTTAAAGTGTAATTTTTTTCGACCAATTTCAATCTGTTCAATGTTCTAAGCAAATGATTATGATATTTAACATGCTATATAATTGACGACCTCGATAGCCTAGTGGATAGTGCACTAGACTTTCATCTGGGAGGTTCGGGTTCGATTCCCGTCTTCGTCTGGTGGTTAATTTGCATTACTTTCTTATATTCACTATCAATATGATAGTGAATATGATATGTATGAGAATTATAAGATAGTGTACAAGTACACACATTGGTTGGTAATGGCAAAACCACCAAGCCGATAAAAAATTGCCACACCGCCGTTCGGAATCGGCGTTAAACTGTAGGTCCAACTATGTGGTATCACAATGGGCCATTCAGGCCTAAGTGTGTCTCTCGACAGCCACTCCAACCTAACCAACCTAACCTAACATGCCATATGACTTTTCATATGTATTTTGCAAATACAATATTTCTTGATATTGCCGCTATACCTAATTATGAATTTAAATAGTTAGCATATATAAATAAGAATATTAAATGGGTGCTAAATTGACATATCAAAATTTTGTGTTCAAATTAGAAAAGCAAATAAAATAAAGTAGAAATAGCACAGTAAATTATAATGAAGTGTAAACGGTATTAAATAATTTGAAGCATATTAATAGCTTAAGAATTTCATAATATGATTTTCGAAATACAGTTAAAATCAAATCAATTTTATATTGATTTATGCATTTTTACGTAGTTTTGAATACTGTTTGTTTGATTACCCTGTGTGGGTTTATCTAAAAAAATTCTACTTGAATAAAAATACCAAACATTGTTATACAATGGTTAAATACTATAAATTATAAACAAAATTAATAACTTAATGGAAGCGACTTTGAAGCATTTGATTTTGAATACCTAAAATTTACATATGAACAACTTTATTGTATATTTAAACAAAATAAATAGTTCAAACACTTTGCTTTATACTGATTGCTGTGTGGTTCTTTTAGGCCACACAAATCTTGCTAAGGAAAAAAAGACTATAAAAAAAAGAAAAGAACTTTTCTAAGCTCCGTCATGGATCATTCAGAAACGAAAAGACTTATTCTGAAGAATCTGTGTAGAAAAGAGTTAAATGAGCAAAGCCCTTGAGGCCAGACATCAAATGTAGACAACAGAAAATGCCAACATGATCTTACGCTTTCTACAAGCTTATGCGTATTCAAATGAAGCTTCATACATGTGAGAATGTGGGTACATGTTCGTAAATTTGTGTAAATGTTTTTTTTTTTTTATTTACAAAAAATGAATTAAAATTCTTACCTTTACTATGTATGTGTATTAACACGATATCTGTGACGTTAGGTTGTTTTCCATATGTTTTGCTTTCTTTTATTTTGATTTGGCTTTTGTGCTGGCGTCTCATATCAACACAAAATGACGCAAGACACACCCATTTCCGATGATGATAGCGCCCTTTTTTGCTCTCACGCACGCACGCGCTCTGGAAAGTACATATCGCACACTAACTACAAAAGGGGCATAACTCAAAGTCGAACATTTTTCAGTAAACGATCGGAAAAATGTTACTTTGTAGAAAATAATATGCCATTATATTAAATGTGCATCCGCAGGTCGCCAAGCATATTTTTTTTTATCATATCCTGAAAAATTTTAAATTTTGAGTTGTACCCCTTTTGTAGTTAATGTGCGATATTTAGAAAATTAATGCGGCTTTTATGTCAAAACCAAATACAATATTTATATAAAATAAAAGACAAATCAATTTACATGGCCCTACACATGGTTGCCAACTTTTGGATCTTTGAGAACGGAACAAATTCTGACCCATACTTCAGTTTCAATTGAAATAAGTTTTCACAAGCTCTTTTCTTTTGGTTTATTTGGCTTTCTCAGCTATCGATTATTTGTCAAAAAAAAAAAAAAAAAACGGAAATGCAGTATTTCAACACAAAAACATTTTATTTGTACATTTTTGTAAAGAATTTATAAATTATAAGCAAATAAATAGTTTTGAAAACAATTTAAAAAGTTTTTTAACAATACTTTTTTTTCATATCGTATAAAGTTTATTGGTGCCGCAAGATGTTAAAAGTTTAGAGGTTTCGACCAATTTTTCATACAATTTTTGCAGAATTCCTAAAAATTCTATTAAATTCGATATTTTGATTTCTTCAAAAATATTTATTTTTATTAAGTTCTCTAAGGGCACGTGCGAACAATTTGGCTTAGGGCTCATTTGAAAGGGCTTGGTTCAGTCTTTAATTTCTGATATTAGCAAAGTTTGTAGCACGTCAGGGTTCAGCTCCACAATTTTACAAAAATGGCCAAAAATGCAGTTTTTTTTGAAAAAGTGACGTGATGGGAAGTATTTGACCCCAGGTTCGTACGCAGCATGAAAAATTCATTCGGAAACACTAGGAGGCATCTTATTCGCAAAACCCATGCAGAGCAGTGTTATTAAAGAAAATACTTAGAAGCCCGGAAACCTGACGTGATAGAAAGTTTTTGACCACAGATTTGTGTTCAGCATGAAAAATTCATTGGAAATCACTAGAACCCATCTTATTCGCATAAGAAAAGTTGAAATTTGCAGGGCAGTGTAATTTTACTACTTATATATAGATATATTTATGTACCCTAAATATTTTTAAAATAGTATATATATAACTAAAAAATTAGGGATTTTTTTTTTCAAAAATATAGCTTTATATTAATAACAAATTGAATTCAAAGTAGTGTCCATCGAAAGCTATGACATTTATTTTGCTATCTTTTAGGCAATTTATATTCCTTGCTGAAAAAAACGGTCCATCTTTTGAGGCTATGGACGAATCGATTCAATTTTTGATACTTTTAACTGAAGTAAAGCGTATTCCAGTAAGGGCATTCTGCACCGTTCGAAATAAGTGATAGTCAGAAGGGGCAAAGTCTGGTGAATACGGCGGGTGAGGCAGAACTTCCCACCCACTATTTTTCAAATAGTTTTTAACCTGTCTAGCAACATGAGGCCGCGTGTTGTCATGTTAGAAAATTACGGTCTCGTGCCTGTTCGTATATTCTGGTAGTTTTTCGGTCACTGCCCTCTTCAAATGAATCAATTGTTTTCGATTCAGCTCTCCCGTAATAGATTCACTAGGTTTTAGGAGCTCGTAATAGATGACAACTTTCTGATCCCACCAAATATAGAGCATCGCCTTGGTGCCATGAATATTTTGCTTCATGGTTGATGTTCCTGGTTGGCCGGGATTCACATACGACTTCTTGCACCTCGGATTGTCGTAATAAATCTATTTTTCGTCGCTAGTAATAATTCAATGCAAACACGACGTATTTTTATAGCATCGAAGCAGTATCTCAGGCATGAACGCTTTTTGAGGTCTCTCGGCTTTAAATCGTATGGCACCCAGTTTCCTTCCTTTTGAATGAACCAAATGATTTCAGGCGTTTAGTTACTCTCAATGTTATTGTAAGTTCCTTTTGCGTCTGGGACGAGTAGAGCATAGAGTAAAATCTCCAATTCTTCATGTTCAAACTTTTTCACTTGGCCAGAGCATTCCTTGTCTTTCGTATCAAAATCTTCAATTTTAAAGCTCCGAAACCAGAATTCACATGTTTTAATCGATGGAGTATATTCACCGTAAGCTTCCGACAGCAATCGATGACTTTCAGCAACACTTTTTTCCAGCAAATGCTGTTTATTTGGCACGTATGCTAACATGTTTATAGTGCAAAAATTGATACATAATCAAAACAAAAGCTATATGAGTAGCTAAAACACGAAAGTAGTTACAGTATTGCCAGATGTGATGCAGTACAAGTCACGCCATCAATTGTAAATCCCTCATTTTCAAGTATTATCCCAATACATACATACAGTGCCGGTCATATCATTTGCAACCAAAATCACTTGTACTTTAAATGACTTCTTAAGTTCACTAAAATATTTTTTTATTTTTTTTTTTTTGGAAGCCATTGAATGCTCGTGAAGTGAAAGATTGGCACGAATACGTGTTAGAAACTGGAGGATCTGTATGAGGATCTTCAAAAGCAATGGAAGCGAGTTCGAATCGATCAGGCGAAACATTTAATAGAGCCAATTCCACGTAGACGTGCAACAGTGATCGCTAATAATGGATATGCGACAAAGTTTTGAAAACTTTTTCGATTCTTCTTCAATTTTCACATTGACTTTTTCTAGTTGCAAATGTTTTGACCTCTTGAATTCAGACTTTAATTTAATATTACTTCTTTCTTTTTTTATTTTGAACATAATTTTGTACTTTTAATTTTTTATAATAATAAATGGCAATAAATACACTTTGTTTTGAATAAAAGAGATTTTTGATAAAAATTATTTTAGTTAAATTAAGAAGTTATTTAAAGTACCTACCTTCCTACCTTTTATAGTATAGGAGATATGAAGTGTCAAACTTGAAAAATTTTCCATTTTTTTTATATGATTAACCTAATCAATGTTATATGAACTTTGTGTTGTTATTACAAAGTTTTCGTTAAAGCTATCTCTAAAACTCTTCGTGTTTCTGTTAGAGTGAGGTTTGCAAATAATTAGGATTTTTTTTTCGCGCGAAAACCTGAATTTTATTTGCGAAAATTTGAACTTATCTCAAAATTTTTTTAAAGTAAATTTTTAACAACAATTTTTTTTCGAACGGGCAAAGTGATTGGGGATATATTAATACCACAATAATATACAAACATTCGGTAATTAGAATCTGAAGATGGTTTTAAAAAAATTGCCTCCTTTTTTTTAAAAGGGAAATTTTTTATTTTGTTTAAGAATAAATTAAAAGTATATAGGTTTTTCCAGTTTTTATAAAAAAGTAAGCTTTTTAAGTTAACCGTAAAGACTTAGAAAACATTTTCAATCGATTTTTAGTTTCCTCCGACCCTCTAATAAGTTGCATGCGAACCTTGCCGCTTGACCACAATCCAAGACCATTTTTTTAGATATATTGGAAGTGGAGCTAGGCTTAAGCACATCTGATATAGAACCAAAAGCTGTTTAGCAATTAGAAGCTGAAATAGTATTACAATTATTATAATTTTTTATCTCTTACATCTTATATATTTGAATTTTTCCTGATTTGTTTCTATAATTATCTATTATTTCATATTTAATTTTTAGTTTGTATTAATGCAATTAGGTAGTTTTACTTAAATTTGATTACATAAAAACTACACTGTGGCTATACCAAAATAAAACTAAGCGAAATTGTATTATTTAATTAAACTTTTTTATTTTGAAAAGAAAAATCCTTGCCCATTTACAAAGATTTGGCTATGAAAGCTTCCTTTAAATTGTACAGAAAGTTTCAAAATAAAATTTTTTGTTAAACTGATGTTACCTTGTTACCTGTTACGTGCTGAGGTTCTAAGGTACCTGAAAATTGGTTCCCCACGCATTAGAAGGGCATATGAATTATATATATATTGCATTGAGTATCTAATTTTCAAATACTTCATACTGCAATTGAAAGTGTATCCACAAAACTGTCCACATGACCGAATAACATGAATGTGTTGGACCCAGAAATCAAATTTATGTCAATATCTACAGTTTTATTTATATTGTAATTTTTTTGTGAGTATTATGAATAAGCAAAAGGTTTTTTCCTACTGGTATCTTGTTTTCAATTTCAAGTTTTTGAGTTTCATCAACAATAGAAGATATTGCAAATTTTTGCATTGTATCTTTAATAGGATTGTATAAAATTTAAAATCGTTGGGATATGTGATTCAAAAGATGACATTTTGTAACCTTAATATCTAGAAAAATATACAAAAGTATACATATGTACATATTTATGGCTGATTAAATAACCATTCACGTAGTGAATGAACTTTAACACATTTACACATTCATACATACATACATACATACTTAACTATACTAATTTGACATCTATGCAAAAGGCCGAACAAAACACAAAATGACTTAACTTCACTGATAATTTTATGCTTAAGTATTAAAAAAAAATAATAAAAATATTAATATTTCGACTTGCACGCTCATCTCTGCTATGAACACCTATGAGACTTTCTGCAAATCTATTTATTGTTTTTGCTTCTTTTTTTGAAGAAATCAATAATGAAGTTATTTTTTTCCAATTTTGCGTATAAATTTGAATTGCTTTTTTTTTGTATTTTTGCCCAAGGCGTGTACGCTTTCTGTGTCTAAAATTTTTTCTTCTTATGTTTTTTAAAGTTAGTTACGAGTGAGGGTTTTTATCTTCCATTTCTTACTTGAGACGACGACGACACCGCCGATGATGATGACGCTTAAAGTGCGAATTGGGAACACGATTTCTCGGTTATTATGATGTATTTTTGACTTGTCTTGTCTTTTCAATAAATCACTGCGGTTAGAAATCAATCAAAAATTTATTTTTTATTTTTGTTTTTCTTCTCTTCCCAGTTTTGCAAAAATTTGTTTAAATTTTATGCTATTCACCAGAGCAAAGTTGGAGTTGAAGTTGGTTTTGGTTTTTGTGTGTGCGTTTGCTTAGCTATTCTGGACCTCATTTTTGGAGAAAATAACCTTAACCTAGAAAGTTTTTATTAAATATTTAAGAAACAATTTGCAACAAATGAGTAGAAACGTATTTAATTAATTTAAAATTGATTTTTGCTTTTTTTTTTTTGGGTGTACTTAAAATTTTTGTAGTTGTATTTTAACCAGTTCTTCTTTGTTGCCCATTTTTTTCTTGGAACTTAAATGACCCAATTTGTTGATTTTAAATGAATATCGAAAATATTATTATGCAGAGTGAGGGATGAAGTAATTTCGCATTGCTTCGTTTTTTATGGAGTGAAAATGAAATGAAAGTAGATAGAAAAAGATGACAAAAATGATGAAACTTTAAATTCTTCGTAAAAATTCCATTTTTTAAAACAGTTTTTCTAATATTATAAAGCAGGAGCGTGTAAGACTCAGAACTAGGGTTGCCATTTTTATTTTATCTAGTCACGGAACAAATTGCAATAATTAAAAAAATAAATGGGATTTGCCTTATTTCCCCGGGACGAACGAATAATTCAGGATGTCCCGGTTAAAGTGGGGCTTACCGTTATAAAGAGAATTTATTGAACTTTTGAACACTTTCTCTCAATTCGATGTTTTTTCTTTAGTTTTTCAAAAATTTCATTGGTTTTTAGACTTGAAAAATATAATTCAGTTTAATTTTTATTGTGCGACACCTTTCAGAAAGTACACAAATTTAAAACCCACAACAATATCTTAAAATACAAGAACACTGAGCTAAATGACTTTCTAATATAGTTTTATGATTCGTCTTTCTAAGAATTTTTTGTCTACAACGTTTAGAAATAATCTAAATTTATTCAAATTTATAACAAATAGTTCTTTAGGCAGGCAAAAGGCAGTTAGTTTATTAGTTTACTGCTGAATTTATTTTTATATCACGTGATGCTGTTTGTGGAACTTTTCAAAATGCCTTTTATCATATATTTTCAGTAATGATTGAAACTCTATTTGAAGGGCATTATCAACATCGTTCGCATTGCCCCACTTTATTATACAGGGTACGGAGATTGAAGTGTTACCAATTCGAAAGACTATAACTTTTAGATCACTGAACAGTTTTTTTTTAAATATGTAGCAAGAATTATTAAAAATAATTGAATTTTAAAAAGTTATTTCAGTTTTTCCGGTCAAACAGAGAGTTGCAAAATGCACGAATGTGGCCTTGGGGAATTCGTTTCCATTCTCGTCTAAGGAATGCTTTTGAGTTTTTTTGTAAGGACTTTGGAGTCCAAAATGCCCCAGAGAGAAAAATCCAGTGGATTGGTGACTAGTGAGCTTGAGAGCCATTAATGTGCCTAAATAAAGTTCGGAACGTTGTTTTTTAATCAATCTTGTTTCATGCGAGTTTTGTGGGACGGAGCTAAGTTCTGTCCTTCAAAAACCGATTCACCGCGCACAGTTGCATTCACATTGACGCCAGGCTTTAAAAACACGAGCAGGGAACGGCCATCGGCTATCAGTGCGGCCCGAACCATGACGTAGGCCGGTGCTTGTGATTGAGTTGGCATTCTTAGTTCCAAATTTTTGAACGTTCTCCCCTGCAGTATTTACGATATTGAAAATATCAATGAACAAAGACACTTAATTCAGAAAAAAAGTCGCGAGGAAAAGTTCATTTGGGAAAAAATCGCTCGATTCTTTTTCGCGAGGGAAAGTTTATTTAGGAAAAAATCACGCGATTTCTTCTTAAATAAACTTTCCCTCGCGACTTCTGTTTCCTGGAAAAAATTTTTGGCTGCAAGGGTTTTTCGTTCCTAATTTTCTTATGAATATTTTTACCTTTTTCGCCTTTAAATCGCAGTCCACTTGCTAATAATATGGAAAGCTACAATTCTCTTTTTTGTAAATGTAAGATAGATGATACAACTAATGATTTTGTAAATTTTTGGAGGCATTTAAATAAAATTTGAGAGAAAAAAATATTTTGACCTTTTTTCATTTATATTTAGGGCCATATTGGGGTAATATTGCTTACTAAAAAATTTCCCTACTTTTGGGGAGATTTTCCACTTTTGATTTTGAGGCCATTTTTCCTGGGGCCATATTTCATAGAGCCAAAAAATTCAACATTTTGTCCAGAAAAGAAAACGCTATTAGACAAAAAGCTTTTGTAAACTTGTAAACAATGAAATGAGTTGCCATCTTACCCAAATTAAGCTCGATTGCACTGAAAGTTCGACTGCTATGGTAAATTTGGTAATACTTCAATCTCCACACCCTGCATTTCCTGTTTCTGTTTTGAAAACTGATATTGGCTTTAGAAATGAACTGCAATCAGCACAAAATTTTTCGAATGTCAATTTACTTTGATCCAGTTATCGTATCCAACCTATGTCTATAAGGCATTCGACTAGTTAAAAGTGAAATATACAAGATTAATCAGTTCCCGTGCGGGTTAACCTTTTAATGCGGTATATTTAAGTGGTTTGATTTTTCTATTCTCTGAATGCTACTACTGGACTTATAATCTCGAAACCTAATAATTTTCTTTCTAATTTTAATAATAATTGTGGTATTATTTTTTTGCCCATTTCTAAGAATTTTTAAAAATTCTGCAAAGGAGAAAGTGTTAAAACTAGCAATTTAGTAAATTTCTGACATGATGCAAAATTAACTTGTATTCTTGACCATTACATACACACTTTAATAAATATTAAAAGCGGGGAGAAAACAAAAAGTTCAAAGAAAAATTTAATTTTAGAGCATTTAAAAAAACAAAACTAGTCTGAAGCACGCAAAATTCACATTATATACTACATGCAAGCATGTATACCCATATTAAAAAACATGTCATTAGTAATGAAAAGAAGAACATTTTTATATTATAACTATATATCATCCATTATAAATTATACTACATGCGAGTAATTACATTTAAAAAAGGAAAAAAAGAAAGTGTCAGCAATAATTATGACGATTTCTATAGAAATTCACAAGATTGAAGATTATGTACATGTGTAAATGGAGAGCACCATATAGAAAACACAGAATCTACAAACTTTGGTATTTCTGATAAGAGTATGGCAACATTTTCAATTATAATTATGATCTACCTACTTCAAATAAACAATATAAGAAAATTTTGTCACTTGTGTAATTTTAAACATTTTTGCGTGAAGTCATCCCAACTTGTATCACTACTACACTTTCAATGTGCAATTAAATTTGTTGCCTAACATCTTAAATTTACATAAATATGTATGAATGTATGTCTGTAGTGCATTTGAATTTTACTACTCTTGATTATTATTATTACTTTTTTCACATCTCATTTCATTCTTAACACTTTCTTTTTAAAAATTTTTTGTTTCTTTTTTGGTTCACACATGCATAACTTTTAAACTTTATGAGACACAATCGAACCACAGAGATGTGTGATTGTTGTCATACAACGTGAATTACTGATAAATACAAAACTGACATGATAATAATTTCATAGTCTGAAATTCAGCATTATGAAAACTTGGGGTACCCTAATAATATTGTTTTCAATTTGGAAAGAGACTAAATATTTCATTGAAAATTCTTTTAAGAATATAAATTTTGATTGAACGGAGTTGTGTATGGTCTCAGTGATCCATATGGTGTTGTTTGCTCAAAGAGGGGCGAAGACAGTACATTCCAAGCCTATTTTATATATTTTTATTACAAAAGTAAAAAAATTGCGTCCCTTAAAAATCTTGCAGTACTGTGCCTAATGAGTCAAGCGTTTGAAGCCTGGAACTGAGGAAGTAAATGGCTCACAGTAACACGATGTGAGCAAGTAGGAGATGTAGGGTGAAAGTGCTGAAACTTCTCCACCTATCACTGTAACTCAGAAGCGGGAAGGGGAATAAATAGTATGACGCAATCAAATTTGTTTAAAGGAAATTTTTTTAGGTATTACTTCTGGGTGATTTAGCAACAAAAACAAAATATTTTAATATCCTATTTTTAGCTTCATCAAAAAATATATTATTAACTTCATTCAAAATATTGATAAAAGATATACAAAATTCATAAAATTCTGTACAGCAAGAGAAAAGTATTGGAGCGATATATACGATATAAAGTATATTTTTGGATAATTTTTAAACAATTATCTTAAAAATTTCTCAGCTAGCATCAGATGTAGAAAGATGGTTCAAAATTGATCTCTTCATGGACCCATGTGGTTTCAATCTCTCCTTAAGATACTCCGTCTTAGCTGCTCAGATAGTGCTAAATTAATGAGTAGCAGATGAATTAACAAAAACATGAAGAAACGATCTCAAGTGTTATAGTCTTTCTTTTTTGAGAAGACTTTAATCAGCAACTACAGTTAAGGGTAGATATACTGAAATATTATTTTTGGTAGTCCATAAAACCTTCTATAAAATTTGTAGCATACAGTTCATAGTAAAAGCAAAAAAATAATGAAATTGCTCAGCATTCAACTATCATTTTCCACAAGAGCGCACCGAATTGGTGAACTCTTTTATTTTATTATTTTTTTCTTCGTTTGTTTAATTTTCATTTTTAATTTGTTATTCAATTAGCTGCGCTATTGCGCATAATTTTTATGTGTGACTTTTTTTTTGACTTCATACAAATTTTTGTTGTGGACACAATAACAACAACAAAAACAGCAAGAAACTAAAACTTTCTCAAGTGCATTTCAAATGCATTTTGTGGGATTTTTTTTCTTTCTATCTTATACTTTTTCTTTCTATTTTTTATTATTATTACTTTTTTGTATGGAAAATTCCCCTTTTTTCTTTATTGTGAATGTGTTGTGTTTTAATTAAAATGTCTCTAACTAAGTTGTGCATAATGACAGACAATGAGGTTTTAAAGTCAAAGTGTCAGAAAGTTTTACACTGCATCACCACATGATGACTTGGTAATAATGAAAGTGAATTTTTAATGTCCGGACTTAAGTAGATTTGAAGCTTAAATAATAAAAAAGCTTGTATTTTTTTAATTTTAACAATAGAAAATCGAAATCGAACTCAAAATCATCGTATAAATTGACAAATTAATAAGTAATTTTTATAAGACTGAATTAATAAAACCTTACATATTGGTAATAATAAAAAAATAATCTCTGAAATTATAAATGATGTAAGTAGAAAATAATTAATAGAAATGACAATAGAAAAAATAAATTAAAATCTAAAAACTAAACGAAATGAAAATTAAAATAAATGCTAATTTAAAGTTAGACAAAAAAAAAACTATAATTATAAAGAAAAGAGTAGTAAAACAAAAGAACAAAAATTGGAAGGCCTATATTTAAACAGAAGTAGAGCAGAAGCAAAAGAAAAATAAAAGAAAGTTATTAAATGAATCTGTATAACTACAAAATAAAAAGGAAGGTTAAGTTCAAATATAATAATAAATAGAATTTGTAGCTTTTCCTAAATATGACTTTTACGTATTGCTTATTTTAATTAAAATAATTACAATAAAATATATAATTATGTAAGATTTGTATTCCAAACAGTAAATATCAGGGAATTAAAAGTTTTAAGCTAAAAAGTATAAAATATCCCAGGAAACATTTCAAGGGAAACCAATTCTACTCAGAAAAAAATCGTCTGACATAGACGCTTGGACCAAAAAGCAATATAACATAATATAATAAAAAAGCTTATTAGAATTTGTAAATAACTGTAGAGAAATTAAACTGAAGAATTCTTAAAAGAAACAGAGAACAGTGAAAAGTGTTAGGTGTATATATTCCAGATAATAATAAATATATTTTAGGAGATCGGGTCGAAATTCTGCTCTTCAAAATTCTGCTTTTATGGTGTACAAATTCTGTAAATTCATGTGTTAACGATTTTTCCTGCCTTCAATATGCAATTTTAATATTTTTTTATTACATATTTGAATAAATTTGAGTACATATTTAAAAATGTTTTTTTTTTCGCGTTTCTTAGAAAGTTTAAAACACATTTTTTTTTGCTTTCCTCAATTAATTTCAAGCATAAAATGTTCACAATGGATGGCAATTTTACCATTTGCATGAATTTTACCTATGTATATACGCAAAACCCATTAAGGAAAAAAAATTTCAACCAATTCGGAAAGAGTTTGAAGAAATACTCAACAAATGCAGTAAAATAGTTTTCTAAAAAAGTCATATATAGCCTATAAACTTTATTTTAGTAAACACAAAACATTTTCATATTAAAAATTTAACTATAGTTAATCGCAAAACTTGAAATGAAACAAAATGGAACAAAAACTTGCACTCAAAATACTAAAGATAAAAATTATAAAAATCAAATTTTCGAGAAAACTAGGAAGAACGCAAAAACTCTTCTTCCGAGGAGGGTTTGTAGGATACCGTTATAATTTTTTACACACAGTAAAGCAATAAATAACAGTTATTTCTGCAAATTTAACCCGATTTTTTTTATTATGACAGTCTTGCAGAAAGCGAGCAATGTAATGAATGGCATAAACTATATTAGACAGCATTTTTTGCAATGCCTTTTAAACAAGCTGGATTACTCAAACTTTCCCTCCGCATCACAATTCGTTTAATGTGTTTATTCCTCTTTATAATTGGACAATTCACAAGCTGTCTTATTTGGGGTCGTACCCTCTCATTAGTCATAAATTCTCACATTTTCATACAAAATCATACAACATTACGATTATTCGACAGTATATGTATGACAGCTTGTGAATGGGCCAAATGTGTTTCTTTCGTTTTATCCGCTCTCTGACAAGTACCAATAGCTTCCGCGAATCAGTTATGTACAGGGACCACAATTTATTTTAGAGTTATAAGAGAAATAATGATCTAAAAAAACTCAGTTTTAACCATTATGAGTGCCTCTGATTTTATTTTGGTTGCCCATAACAATTATCGCAACTAAAATTTTATTTTGTTTGCCCATAACCAATTTGACACTCAACATTTTTTTTTGGTTAACCATAAAAATTGACACAAGCAAAATATTTGTTTGGCTACATATAACCAATATCGCATTCAAAATTTCAATTTGGGTACCGATACCAACAATATCGAAATCAAACAAATTTTTAGTTATTTATAACCATTTCCAAAACTAAACATTTTTTAGTACTCCAATAATATTATGAGAAAAAAAAAATAACATTTCTTTGCTATTAACCTACTTTTTATTGAATTCAGCAAACACATATAAGTGAATGCAATGACTCCTCAGATAAGTTACATCAGAGGTCACTAAGTACAATTTGAATGGAAAAACGCGCTCTCAACACTAACCTGGATAGCTGGTGCGACAGATCAGAAATTGAAAAGAGTATTTTTTTCCTTCCCAGTAATCCATGAGATCAACTTCGTTCGTTATTTATTTTCTTAAAAGCTTTCCCTAAATGATCAGATATTTCACCTGAACATTAATCATCATCAGTCGTATCAAACTCCAGCTCCCTTATCGAATGTCTTATAAGAGAAGTACAACTCATGTTCCACAGTCAGTTGTATAAAAATCAGTTTAAAAATCAAATGTTTTTGATCTGCGTGTTGATCGACAAGTTGCATAAAATTCTTTATATATAAACAGCAGCAATATTGTTTTTTGTATGTATCGGATCTGCCGAAAGCGGGCAGTAATATAAATTCTTTTGCGTATTGATTTCAGAAGATCAGCTGTTTTTGTTTGCTTATATAAATATTACATCATTACTTTTTTTATTGCATTGGGTGCCATAATAGTATGCTGCAAAACTGTAGATCTTATCAGTTACAGATATGCTTATAGATTTCGTTTTCGCTTAAAAAGAATCTGAATTTGAAAATTATCCAATACGTTAGAATTTGCAATTTTAAAACAAATGCTGATATTTCAGAAATAAAATTACTAAGTTGGCTAAAATAGTCCTGACATGCTGGTGAACTTATATGGTCATATTTTTTTCGGCGTCATTAAATTGTTATGGGCAACCAAAAAAAAAATATCTCTCTTATAAAAGTTATTTTTAACAAATATTTAAAAGATTAAAAAAATAGCAGTTATCTGCTGACTTTTTAAAAACTCTCATAACAGTTATGTTACGAGTTACTGGTTACGAGTTTATGAAAGTTCGATGAATAAATTCTGTAAAATAATTAGGAAGAACCTTTTATTATGCAGAATTTTGTAATACAGAATTTTGGAAGCAAAATTGTGAAAAAGTAGAATTTCGAAAAGAAAAATTTTGAGAATAGAATTTCGTACCACCAGAATTTCGTCCCCAACCCATATTTTAGTTTTACATACATTTGATACTTAATAGAATCATTCACACCCACGAAACAGATCTCCTCAACTGTCTATCCATCCTAAAACCTCTCGGTATTTCTGACGAATCTTATAACAGTCTATCTCTTAGAAAATGGAGTCGATGGATCCGGAGATTAGGGTAGTAGTTTGGTAGTACTTTGACTCCAATCTTCAAAGCCATTGCGCCAATAACACAAAAGTCAGTGAGTATTCCGGCTAGATTTCGAGTTTTATCTCTAAACAGAGGTAGTTCTGAGTTCTTTTCTTATCAAGACAAGCCCATAAATTTCGGCCTAT
Source organism: Toxonevra muliebris (assembly GCA_963691655.1). Taxonomy (NCBI): domain Eukaryota; kingdom Metazoa; phylum Arthropoda; class Insecta; order Diptera; family Pallopteridae; genus Toxonevra; species Toxonevra muliebris. The sequence goes on along the minus strand of OY829328.1, from coordinate 42,827,549 downwards.
CTTGCAGTCGCTCCTAAATTGCCAGGATCTGTTGATTTAGACCTTATAATCATATTTTCCAGTGCTTTGATTGCTGCTCGGCTGTCTACAAAGGTAGTGATCCGTGAGGGCTTTGGGAGGGATTGTTCCTTATTAAGATTCTTTGCGCATGATGTCAAGAAATTTCTTTCTACTTGACATGGTTATAAAAATAATTGATTCATTCTCTAATTGTGTCTAAGCCTCGAGTAGTAGCTGGGAAAGAGAAAAAACATATGAAGAGAACATAGAGATAGTCTTCTATGCTCACAACCGACCAATGAACTTAAGTAGTTTCTGCTGCACGGAAGCTTTTTTGTATCAACAACAGATGCAAGTGCGGAGCTTCATAAGGAAACCAAAAACTAAACATAAAATAAAAAAACGCCTACATTCCAGCATATGGTATGAAGGTAAATAATAAATTCACGTGGAACGTTAGTTTTTAAACTTCATTTACAGTTCACTGCCTTCACTTTAACCATCATAACAATATTCATATTCATACATATGTATATACATACATATATAAGTATATACAATATAAATAGTAATATTTACGTTTAAGGTAAATATTAAAAAATATAAGCATGTGTAAACAAACACATTCAAGTTAAAAACAGAAAACTGAAAATAAAAGATTATTAGTTTGGCTTTCACTTTCATTAAGAGTTCATGATCGACGACGAATTCCAGCGACGAAAATCTAACAAAATTATAAATATAAGCAAGCAAGTAATATTGCTGATGATGTAGCACTCATTAAAAATTATCATCAACAGCAAATGCGTCAATAATGGCGTAAATGTTGATGTCGATCTGACTATCTGCCTGTTTGTCTTTCTGTCTCTTTGGCTGTGTTTGAAGTCACATTGTCGATCTGAAATCGAAACCAACACAAAAATTTAATAACATTAAAATACATTTTCAAATGATGACGTCTTCGATGACAACAACGATACCGTTGACTGACGATTATAATTCCTTCAATGCAGTTTGACAACAACAGCAGCAGCATTGAGCCACAGCAACACATTGGCATAAATGTCAAATTAGTGTAGCTCGGGTTATGAAGTACTTAGTCGGAGCTTTTACATATTTTTATTTTTGTACTTATATTCGTATTTACCAGGTGCTGTTTTAATTTTTGTGTATTTGTCTTGAGACTTGATAACTTTATTAGCCACAGTGCACGGTTGTTAAGTTTTTGGTTTAATTTGCTGCCTACATTTGTACAGAGGACCAAACAGAAGCATATGTTGTCGTGATAATTCATCGTTGTTTCTGCTGCAGTTACTGTTGTTTGTTTCACAGCAATTTTCATTTTACATTTTGATAGCTTTAAGCAATTAATTTGCAAATTTATATCAATAGGCAACTATAAAATTCTGCAAGTGAACGAGTGTAGAAGATTGTATATGAAGGAATTATTCAAAGCGGTAACTAGAAATTGTTTGGTATGGGTAGGGTTCCCAAGTGACCGGAAATAAACCGACCCGGCCTATAAATTAAGAAAATTCAATTTCAGGCAATGGTATGAAATTCTTCTAACTAGTGATTAGGGTAGCCAGACGTACTGATTTGATCAGGACATGTCCTGATTTTTTTAAATCTCGAAATCAGTACGAAAATGTATTGATTTTTGTATCTTGTACTGATTTTTTAAAATTAACATCTTATGAATTTTTGAGCTTAACCTTAATGGCCTTAAAATCGTTTTTGCAGTAAGTTTCATCCTGTTTGTTTCTTATTCTGATTCCTCACAACATAAAATACATACGCGTTGCTGCTATCGAGAGGAGAAAAAGCAATATTTTCTTAAAGTTGGTTAACGTCAGTTTTTAAATGAGTGAAAAGAATTTGTTATTAATTTAATCCTCTAAATATGGAAACTGATACGTAATCAACATTGTTTACTGACGAAGAAAAAAAATTTAAAATGAACACACAAAATCGGAGAAAAAGTTTAAGGACATTTATATCACTATATTATATTGAAATTACTAGGTAATAAAAGAATAAAAACTGTACTGATTTTCACTGCTTTCCAACGTCTAATGTACTGATTTCGCGGTTCAAAAATCTGGGTACCCTACTAGTGATGCACCGATTACTTTTGTCATTAATTGTAACTGCAGGTTAATAGTAATTTTTCGGTTAATGGTAACCGACGATTATAACGGTAATCGTACAATGCGATTATTGTGAAATTTTTTTTTTCATTAAACGCATTCGTTTGTACTGCTACAAAGATTTGTTCTTTCTTTTGACACAAAAAAAAACGTTCCTTTTCGAAAAAAGGCAAAAATATTTTTTATTTAAAAAAAAGGTCAAGTTTTGGATTGTGACTTTTTTTTTTGCAAATTGAACAAAAGTTTGTCGAAAACGCTAATTTCAAAATCTACCCCCTCTAACCAGGCGAGTTTTGACCGATTTCGTTCAAATTTGGTGTCGTAACTACTACTCGTGGTGCAGGTTTGATCACTTTCAAATATTTTTATTTAGCAGTGCCCTCAGAAAGGATATTTTCTACCACAGCGCTTATACAAATTAGCATAAGACATAGGCTAGAAATAGACTTAAAAAAAATTACTGATGCTATGCTTCTTACACAAAAATTTGTCAGTCGTTAATTTTGAATATTAACATTTTATTTTTGTTTCCCTTGCAAAAATCGATCTGAATTACCTACAATTACGTTATTACTTTTGTCTTTTCTCTTTTTCTCTTCAATTACACAAATGAAATCAACTAAATTTGATTGACTACAAACAATCATGCTGAATCAACTTCTTGCAGTTTTATATCATGTGTTTTAGTGAGAGAGCTGAATTTTCCTTCCATGTGTGCTACGTCATGTTTGTGCCGATAAATGCAGAGAGTATCAACGGAAAAAAAGCTTTAGAAAATAGAAAGAAGAAGAGTGCAAAAGCTTCAACAACAGCGGTCACGTGAAAAATTGCGTTTTTGTTGCACTTTAACAAAACCAGTAAGAACCGAAGTTATGCAGTTGTTAATCGGCTACATACAATCAAGCAGATTGTAGCTTTATCTCATGTGCTTTAGTGAGAGAGTCGATATAGAAGTCTCTGCTTGATTGCATATAACTGAACTTTCCTTTCAGGTGTTATATACGTGTACTAAATTTTATAAAGGTTTTCTAACAATTTTCTAATAAAAACCATAGTTTCACTTCTACTGTGAATGCTTGCAGACACATAATTTGTATGTAAATTTCGAATCCTCCTAGTTAGTACATGAAATTTTAAGAGAAAACACCGACTTCCGGTAATAAAGTTTCCAGAACTTGAGGGTATTTTCTTTAAAAATTTTGTTCAGAGAGCCGATATTTGAAAATCACTTTAAGTTTGCATTTCTAAAAAAAATAGCAAACAAAATTTGTTGAAAAAATACGTAGCCTTTACACAACTTCTAATAAAAATATTGCTTTGCATGTTAAATTGGCGTGGTATTTTTTTTTATTTAATTTTGCATGAAATAATTACAGCAAAAAAAAAGGTAAATTAAAATTTTTTTATATTTTTTCATTTTGAATAGAGTTTTAAACGACTATTTTGTTTACCAGTGTATATATAAAAGTATATGAAAATAAACTACATTCAATTTTGTTTCAAACTAGCTATAAATTTTCTACTGAGGTTTTAGCCCGTTGAGGACTTAGTATTTTCTCATCTATTCCGCTTGTTCGAGTTATATTATTAAAACAAGTAAATGGAGCCTTAACTTCTTACGACAATATGAAAATGTATCAGAGGAAAACTGGTGCGGTGTTTAATATAACATTACCCATGTTTCATGTTTTCTTCACTTATGATAAAACGAGTGCCGTTAGAAAGTTTGTGTGAAATGATACTCCACGATTAATTTGAGTGTAAAGCATAAACTATATAACAGGGCTCTAAGCTTTCTGCGCTTTGTCATAGGGTAAACGAGAAAGGAAAACGCATCTATTATGTGTTATAAAACTTTTTGCTGCGCTGGCTTACGAAATGCTCTCTATTTACGTAGCGTAAATATCAACTCCTTTAAAATTATTTTTCCTCGCAGGTAAACTTTAGCCCTCCGACTAGCTGGCCGATCGTTTAGTTTACTCCTGGATACGCCACTGCTTTTAATTAAATCAATTATGTTTTAAGAGTTTTTGGTTTTCAACCAAAAATGTATGGTTTAATAACCATTTAGGTTATTCAACGAAATACTCACCAATATATTCACTAGAAAAAATAAAAATAAAAAGAAAAATACAGGCAACAATTTTGAAAGCAAATTGCATTTATACGAGCTACATTAATACCATTCGAGTGACTAGTACTTGAATGGAAATAGTAACTGCATATTGCATTACCGTTACTCAATCGCAAACGTTCTTTTTTTCTGGTGAGTGCGACAGTGTTAAATTAAATGCAGTAAGTTTAATTTGTAATTCAAATAAATTAATAAAAAAAGACATATCTTCATATAAATAACATAAATCGCATTAAAAATTACTATAAAAAAGTCGAAATATTTCGGCAAAGTAAATGTGAGTAATAATAAAACACAAACGCAATAATAAAATGAAAAAAAAAAAAAAAACTTGATAAAACCCAAAAGCAACCCAAGCAATAGAATTCATGTGGATGGCAACACATGTTGTTGGTAGTAACATCAACGATCAAACAACAGCAACAATACCAAAAACAACATAATAACAATAACACCATTTCAATCAATTACCAATAATTGCAATGGAATTAATGAAACGTTACAGCAAAAGTCGCTAGCAATACAATGAAGCACCAGCACATATGCACAAATGTTGTAACTACACACTATACATTTAGTACGAATAGAGTATTACATTATAACAATTGTTGCTATTGGGCAGCAGCAAAAACAATTTAAATTTCTTACTTAATAACAACAACAAAAAGAACACACTAATTGCCACATATGAGTACAAATGTTGCTCACTCATATTGCATATTTTTTTCCAATATACTTGCATAGAAAATATCATAAATAAAATTAATGAATTACAAAGTAATACAAGTAAATACACTTATGTTCAAATGAATATGTACCCATGTTGTTGGTGTATACCTGTACGATGCAAGAGCGGAAATGCAACACAGAGACCTACATTAATAATTGTTCGATTTGTGGACATACAATAAACGCATTTGTGTTTAGACTTTTAAGACATTTTAAGTAACTATTATATGTATTACTATTATATATACCAGTAGGTAGATATTGCATATCACAATTACATATAATCGTAATAAATTTAACAAACGTTTTTACTTTTATTTCTTTACAGTAAAATCAACTCGTACAACAGTCATTAATATTTTAATATGTTGTTAACAACAACAACGTCAACAAAACCGGAGCGCATACAAAACAAAGTTATATAAATTAAGCCGCCCCTACCCTACATAACTTGACGTCCTTACTACAACTACGACACAAAATATAATAACTACAAACTCTTCTTTCTCTTGGTCTAACGCGCTTTCTCTTTCTTTCATTCGTTTTTCTGTGAAAGTAATTATAATATCTTAGCAACAAAAATGCCATATTTTCCAAATATTAATAAAAGCAGCAACAAAATGAGTAGTAACACATCATTGGATAACACTTCAGATCAGGATTATAGCGAATTTTTAAATGAGTATTTGTTGCAAACAAATTCGCCGAGCAATGAACCAGAAACGCAATATGAAGGTTAGTAATCAATTTTATAACTACATAGTTTGATATGCCACTTTAAAATCTTTTAAATTTAAAATATTAAAATTTATATTTGCAGAAGGTGAAATGGAAGCCGAATGGCTAATATCCGCTGGATTTCCACAGCTGACGAAACCATTCGAACAGGTATGTATTGGAGAATTTTCTAAAACCTCCTATCTCCTTTCCTCTAACTATTTCAGCCATTGTGATTGTTGATTCTGAACTAAAAGTATTTTTTGAAAGCACTTATACTTCCCAACTCCCGTTTCACAATCTTTGGATTTGTTGGTAGACGAACCTACAATGGAAAAGGAGGCTTGTTTCGAAATAAGTTTAGTGAAATTTTAAAGAATAGTGCCTAAAATGTATGAATATCTTTCCTTTTATATCCACGGGGAAGAATATGTAAATGCGCTGTAAAATTTTCCTGCGTAGGATTTTACATTAAAATCGCTTCACAGTAATACCAATAGCATAAATCTAATGGAGGATTTTTCTAAAAAAAAATAGCTTGAAGGTAGGAAGTTTCGGCTCTCTTCAATATAAGCATTCAATGAACAAGATTGTATAATCCAATAAAAAAAAATCGAGTTAAGCTATGCACACACAGGAGAGATTTTGTCGCAGCAACACAAGTTGTGGAAATGCAACACATTAAGCTGATTCTCATAAATTTGAAAATGCCTCGTAAGCCTTGTAAACTGTATAAACACGTATTTTTACTGTTAAATTTCATATAAATGTTGACAAGTTTACTCACTTTACGAGTTTACGAGGCACTTACGAGTTTATGGGAATCAGCTTAATATTTTATCGCAGAGCGTTTTTCGAGCATCTCCTTTTTTTGTCGCGATGAGGACGCAGCTTAGAGCGTTTTTAATGCGATTTTTTTTCTTCGTTTTTTTCTTTAAAAAAAAAATGTATTGAAAAATTTTCGATACGGAAAATTTAATACACAATGTGCGGAAACATCGAATTTTATTTAATAGCAAAAAGTAAATCTTTTTTAATTTTTTGCGAAGAAAAAATAAGCAAAAAATAAATCAGCTGTTGCGATTTTAGAGCTGCAAAATCGCGCCAGCCAGTGTGAGGTAACGTGCGATTTCAAAGTTTGAGAGTTTAAAGTCCGGAAAATGCCGCACCATCGTCGCGACAAAATCGCGTCTGTGCGTGCATACCTTTAAGCATGCAAAAATAACTGATATGTAATGCTTTACCTTGTTAAAAAAAAAAAATAATAATTGTATTTTATGAACTTTTTCCTCAAAAGAATATTTCTCATTGTGTTTTACTTAGTGCCTGGTTATATTGGTGATCGGTGTTCGACGAACACAAAACATTTTCTCCCGTGCTCGGTCGAGGTGGTTACATTCAGCTCGTTGTAGAGTTGCTTTTTGTTACAATATACTCGTTTGTTTAATACTATTTTGTATGTAATGATACTGTTTTGAAAAACAACTCATTACCACCCTGAATACTCGGCGTGCTCGGTGTACAATACACCGAGCATATCGTGTTCGATGTGAGAGTGAGTACAGACTCTCTCTTTGTTTTCGGTGCAACAACAATTTCATGGTGTTAGCAGAGCATACTCGCAATATTACCACAGCCTTAGTGGTAGTTCATTGAAATCTATAATTCGATTCGGTATTCGATTTTCTCGAAAATTTAATTTTTAAACTTATGACAGTCTTTCAGAAAGCAAGCAATTTATTCCCTCAACTCGTAAAGTTATGCTTGCCTATATAAATGCGGAATACAACATTAACAATGCTTATTTGAAATTGTTTTTTTTTTGTTTTTTTTTTTTAAACTGCAAAAGGAGGAGCACTCAGACAAGTTGTGCTGTCTCTTCATATTCTTCCTCCGAACCACAGGCAGCACAGAAGGCACTATCCCCCAAATATCAAATATTGCAACTTTTTTATTCCTGGCCAATTGGTTATTCAATCTTTAAGATGTGACCGCTGCAAAATACATTATTTCATTTAGTGGTGACTCTCTTACTAAGAAGTGGACTAACCCTATGGTTACACCTGTCAGTGCTGACATGACAGTTGAGAATACGTATTAAATGTTCAAAAATTGAGAAATTGTTTATATGACGTAAGCGCCCTGCCAATTATCATCCCCATTCATTTCTAACAAAATATTTTATCGTTAGCAGATTTCATTGGTATCGAAATATGCTGTCCAGTGAGTATAAGTATTAGAACTGGTGTAGACGCTGGATAAGTCTCCCTGTACCATATGCAATGGTCGCGTTTAGCAGATGCAATTTAATTCGTCACTGACACATTTCTGTTCTTGAGCTGTTTGTACTACGAAACAGCTTGCTACACTTGAGTGAAAAAAATTTGATAGATGCACAAAAAAAAGTTGAAAGAGAATAAGGTTAAGAATAATTTGTAAAAAAAAAGCTTGCGGAATTATATTTACCACTTTGCAGGTTTTAGTGTACCTCCTATGTATCCGTGTTATTATATAAAATATAATTTACAGGGTAAGAAACGCTTACTGTTTTATTTAAAAAAAAAATAGGTTTCGTTGAATTTTTTTTTTCTTTTTTGAAGTGTCAAAAACTCAAACTCAAAACATGCTCAACTAAAATACCAGAAAAATAATACACACTAAAAAATGGCGACTGCTCAAGCTAATTTTTTGTTGAGCACAAAATGAGCATGTTACGTTTCTATAACGCTCATGGAGCAGTGGTCCAGCAGAATTTGAGTAAGCATTTGAGTCTGCGTAACGCGACCAATGATGAAAATTCCTCGCTGAAAAATCTCAAACGGATACTTTTATAAACCTAAATTGGTCACAAATATGTTAAATACGTATTGTATGATGACTTATCATATTGAGCGCCTGTATAGTTGAAATTCCATAACTCATAGTCAGTTTTTAATTTTTTAAAATATTGAATTAATAGAAAAAAATTAAAAAAAAAAAAATCTAAATAATCTGATATTTGCTTACTTTGTTTTAAGAATAGCTTTGTTATTTTTATTGAAGTAAATAATCCGCTTTAACGCCTACAACATTTAACTAAAGAATGAATATTTTATCGTTGCGTAATGCTTTATTATCATAGATAAAAAAATATAAATAATAAATTTTTGTTTGTTTGGCTTTTTTTTAATTCTCTAGGAGGTTATAGTTTTCCTTTATTTCTTTTGCTCTTTGTTTCAGCCACTTATAGTTCAATCCTTCCTTATTTCATGTTATAAAAACTAATGGTGGGTTGATACTCTGTAATGAATGTGATCAGGTAGCCAAGCAATTTCGGGGTTAATGCCTCAGACTTTAACAAAAGTTTCATTGATAATGAGATTTATTTGAATGTTGCAAGCAAATTTACTTATTATCAATTTAACAGGTTCGAAGAATGAGTATGATGAAACGGCAACTTAACCCTCTAGCTTCCCAATTTTTGATTTTGCTCACAATCTCAAATTAGGGTTAGAAAATAAAAAATAAATATCTGTCGTTTCTGAATTTTGGTTAAGTGCTATCTGTCAAAAAAGTGATTCCCGTCTCTAGGCGGTCCTGGCCATCTAAGTACTTTTTAGAAAATCATTCACAATGCAATTCAAAAGAAAATAGTTTTTGTTATGCACTAAATGATTTTTTTAACGTGATAGGATTAGAGTTTGGTTTAATTTTAATTTTTCAAATTTTCGAAATAATGACGAAATGACTTATTTTGGCCAATTTTCACTTTCAACTGATATAACTTTTAAAATACACGTGGCACAGCGATACACATTTCAACTACAAATATGTTTACCGTTAGTCGTTATATAAAGTCCGTATAGAGGCGGACTCGGGAGTTAGAGGACTAAAATTGTCCAGCAAAGATTAAGTCTGTAGCCTTCATGGTAGACCGTCTTTTGTCCTTACATAGGTTTGGCATAAATTGTTTGACGAAGTGTTTGACTATTGGGTCTTCCATTGCATAAAAATGCTACTGCCTGAGATTCCATGACTTCGTGATAGTCTAAATCGATTCCCTTTAAAATCACATTATTTCTTTAAAAAGCTCAAATCCTAAAAGCTATTAAAAGATAATACTCTCAAAAAAATATATCAATTAAGAATTTGCAAACGTTTTCGCAGACATACATACATACAATACAATAATGATATGTAAAATTTGATCAGCTTCTGACAAATAGTGTACCGAATTCCAGAACATTATAATCTGATACGATTGTCTTAAATTTCAATTTATTTATTTTTCAACTGTAAGCATATAAATAAATACACACATTCATACATACATACATATATGTCCACATATATAAATATATTTTTTATACTCTTATTTTGCGTTTTCTTCGACTCCAACTGGCCGTTCTCGTTCATGTTCAGCGTTTTGTTTTTCCTTTGCAAAATTATAGCGTCATTATGAATTTTGTCGAATTAGCCTTTTCGTATTAATAAGTTCAGTTTCAGTGTTTTGCCGTATCCATTGCACAATAAAAACTTCGAAGCGATCGCAACTTTACAGTTGAGTTTTAATCTTTAATACGCTTGGGTTCATACAGTTTTTGTAATAGTTATTGAGAAATTTCTAAATTTTTTGTTGTAATTTTATGAAAATTATGGGAAAAGTTTGGGTGTTCAATTGCTTGGTAAGATTTCGTTTTTATTGTTGTGTTTAAGTTTTACACTTAGCACATTAGTAGTCACTGTGAAATTGAGTCAGTCATGACTAAAAATAATCCAGATTTAATTCAAATAAAATGTACCAAGAAAAATACCAAATCTTTAAAAAAATGTAAGAATTTGTGAAAATTTGAATGTTTAAAAATTTGGATGCAAGTTATACGCGGTTAGTGTCCTGTAGATCGTTCTTGAGATTATTGTATACAAGAGTAGCATTATGAATGCCGGTCCATCGGTAATATAGCACTAAATCTTCAAGATTAAAAAAGTGTAAAGTGCAATGAAAAGGTTTTTAATAACGCGCTCAAGCATAGCTCGTGGAAATGTGTTCCTTATTTTGTTACGAAAGTTCTACCGCTGATGAAAAAAGTTCTCATTGTAAGGATATACCGCGCTCTTCCATTTAATTTCTCGTTGATTTTGTTGCCGTGTGTCTCTCCGCAGCAGAGCGATCAACCACTTCCGTAATTTTGCATTTTTTTTGTATAGTCCTTATACAGCTCGTAGAACTCTGTTGTCCCCGTACTGCAAATACCGTCACCAAAATTTACTGTACATTCTTACTGAAATTCCTAATACTCTAATCTGCTCTATGTCAGATTTTATTATTAGGGATGTAGCTTTGGCGGGAAATTTCCCTTCCGTCCAGGTCCGGTTGGAATGCCCAAGTCCCCAACTTCGGTCGCATTTCACGCTTCGTTGGGTGCCAGGCCATTTTGACATTATAGCTTGCTAGTCAGGGCTCAGCGGCTCTACACACAGGCCCCGAACCATTCTTTAGAATCGGCTGTACTAGTTCCAAATCAATCATAGAGGCGAGGGCGAGGGAGGAATTATTAGAAAATTATCTTGAAGCCAGGATCCAACCATTCGGTTGCAAAAGGGATGAGATTTTCATTGGGGGAGAGGATCACTTCAAAACGCCTATTTTGGATCTGCTAGTGCATCCAACATAAAAAATGTAATCAATTCCATGTAGTTCTTTGGATTTCACCTCCCACCCCCCACTGCAATATTTAAATACAATCAAAATAAGGGGAAAAATTTAAGAAGCGTTCACTGTTTAACTCATTTCCGATACTTTTTTTTTCTTGACTACGAACTACTATAGTATGATCAATAACATCTGATAGCACACGATCTTTAACTCTTCGGCTTTGTGCCACGTTCGGGCATTGGGAACCATTTTGAACTGCTACTGGGCCCTTGGGAAATCTTCTAATAAGATATTAGAGTCAGCTGATCTTCAGCACCTTTTATTCGATTTGACTTTTTAGGAGCTTATAATTTTAGAACTTTTTTTCTTGATATAAATTTAGCTTTTAAATTGTATTTATCTACAACTTCTATCCATTTCTTTTTAACAGGGTCTTGAGCTGCGTACATCTGAGCTTGAGCCAATACTCGCATCTCTTTCCAAACCACATGCCGAAGCTATCAAACAGAGGGTGCGCGCATTAAATCACACCGTTCGAGGACGTACAAAAAATCGACACAAACGTAAACCTGATATACGGGATGTCTTTCGAGATTTTGATGTAAGTTCTCTAATAAATATATTTACTGGAAAATATTACTCAATTATTGCGGTCTTCTATTAGGAATCAAGCACTGGAACACGGTCACGTAGTGCAACGCCTGATTCACTCGATTCCATACACGGTGATGAAGTTTGGGGAAATGCTTCGATGTAAGTTAATCAAAATTAAATTTTTACTTTACGTACATGCGAATTTTTTGGTATTCTAAATTGGACGCCAAAATAAATTGAAGTAATAAACGCCAAGGCACTATAGAGTGGTGCAGGCGTAAAAGTTTTTAGTCCTAGAATTAAAAAGGTCCGTTCTATGGTGTTGGAGATAGTGAAATCATAACGAATACTAAGAAAGGGGGAAACTAATGAAGAGAAAAAACTACCTTGCTGAGGCAAGCCAAAGTCTATTTGGGGAGGATAAAACCAATGCGTGAAAAGTTCAAAAGTATTAGTTGTTTTTTTTTTAAGGCAATGCTCATCTAACGATAGATAGAAGCGGTGATTGGCGATTATGTTGCCTTGGAAACAACTTGAAAGCTTTTGGCAATAATGTAGTGCAACCCATGACTTTCTCCAATGTAGACTCATTTAAAATGGTGGCATTTTTAGAGAGATTGAGTTAAACGACGATGTTTTAAATGATAGAGGACATTAAGGAATCAACTTATATCAAAACTTCAACAATTATTATCAGACCTACTCTAAATACTCTTAAAATTTTTTAGAAGCAAGTAAAAAGACCATCTTTTGACAGGTTCAAGACTCATGATGTCTTAATCTATTTCACTTCCAAACTTCTGGCAATTTGCCATTTTCGCGATAGATGGTGAGGAGAAGCGCGCTTGTCTTTTACGTACTAAGAAAGAATACCTACTAGAAATAAATAATTTGCATTACTTTTGGGTTGTGAAATGAATTTCAATATAAATAAATTTTTAAAAATGAAGTTTCGCTTGTAATATTTACGTTGTTAAAAAATGTCAAAAAAAATTTAAAATTAAATTTGTTTTTGCACATATTGGTGATTATGCTCTCAAATATTTTATCCTTATGCAGACCCAGTTTTGTAAGCATTTTCGATCATCACCACCATCATCACGGTAATGGCGCTGACACTAATAATGGACTTCAAACGCTGCAATTGGGTAAAAATCTTAAACAGAAATTACGGCGCACTCCAAGCGCTCCGCTCAAGGGTTCTACTGATATATTTCGCGGTTCTCATGTTCGTTGTGACATTCCGATGTATTCAGCGGATGGCATTGAACTTTTGGGTTTCTCACGCATCGGTACCATACACATAGCAAGAAATCGTTCCGGTTCTGATCCGTCATGTTCGGTTGGGTAGGTGTAGATTTGAATTGATTAAATAAATTCGTTTCTAAATCATTCTTCTTTAGGCGTGCACGTGGTCAACTTATGCAGGATTCACAAAGCGATAATAATACCTCCTCGGGTGATTCGAGCGATGAATGTCTCTCGAATAGAGCACGCTTATCAAATACTTCATCGCCCGAGAGTTCACCACAAAAGATATTGATGAATAAAATACATTTGGATACACCGCCACAGAGTGTACAGAATTCACCATCCTCACGGGATGGCATTAGTTTTGAGAGCATGTGCCGTGAGACTTCTAGTCAAGATGGAGTGGATACTGTGGACAGTAGCGATGCATCGCTGGAACTTTGCTCAGACATTGATATAATTAACGAAACCGATTTGAAACGCTTACAGCCAATATTTTGGCTGGAGTTAGCAACAATATTTGATCGTAATCATGTATCGTTGGATAAGCGAAAACCTTTCAAACGACGTCGCAAAGAAGAGGGTAATCTTTTTGGAGTATCGTTGAATGCGCTGATAAGGCGTGATCAACAAATAACGGGAAAGGATTCAACACTGGTGCCTTTGTTTTTGGAAGGTCTCCTCGAAGAGTTGACGAAACGTGGTGCTAAAGAGGAGGGTATTTTACGTGTCGCTGGACACAAGCAAAAGGTATAATTCGTAAAATTTCGAAAAGAACGCTTCGCCTTAAAAAACTTTTAATCGTTACTTAGGGGGTAAAATTTCGTAAAAAACTCTTCGGAAATTAACTTATTTAATTTCCGTTTTATTAATGATTTTACTTCATATAGGAAAATATGATGTGAGTTGGTAAATCTCTAAGCTAATTTTGTGCTCTGCCTTGCAAAATATATAAAGAAATAATATTTTCTTTTATGGAGTAAAATCGGTGGAAAGTTGTAAAATGTGCACACTGTGTAATATTAGTTTTATTTTATACTGCTGTCACTGTTTAACCATACAATTTATTTAAAATAATTTCTTATTTCTAGACTGAACTACTTTACATTGAATTAGAGTCGAGTTTCTATCAAAAACCAAAAAAATTCGCTCAACTTTTGAGCTCGGCTAGCGTGCACGATTTGAGCGCGCTACTCAAACGTTGGCTACGTGAATTGCCACAGCCGCTGCTCACCAACGAACTCATACAATTATTCTATCAGTGTCATGCTCTCCCGCACACAGATCAGGCCAAAGCTCTGGCGATCATTTGCCAAATGTTGCCACATGAGAATCGCAATACGCTACGCTCACTATTGCGCTTTCTGAACAATGTGATCGAGCAAAAGGACGCCAACAAAATGGATATGCATAATGTGGCAACAATAATCGCACCATCATTCTTTCCGCCACGCTACATACATCCCACAGATAAGAATAGTATCGAGGAGCAAGTGAAGATGGCAGCACAGTGCTGCCGTATCAGCAACACGTTGATAACACGCGGCCAAGCATTGTTTCAGGTGCCAAATAACTTGATCGAAGAATCCAAATCGAACAAAGCGAGACAGGTGAGCGCAAATTTTTGTATGAAATTTTTAAAACTTTGTTCTATATATTATTACTCCTTTGACCTCTTCAGGGTAAACGCGGTGGCATACATCGTCGTGTGAAGGCGACCACATCACTGCTGCATGTGAGCAGCAGTAATGGTGGAGGCAATATCCAAATCGGTGAGAACAACAACAACCACATTATCAACTCAAATATCGTCGTCGACAGCAACACTGTGCGACGTCAGCAGTCAGTTAATCCAAGTCATGTGCATCGTCTTATCATTTGATCCTGTCGTCCCCATAATAGTGCTAGAGCCGTGACGTGAAATGGGCGTGTGCCCGCAACTGGTGTCTACATAAGGCGTGTGCATAATCTTAACTCAAATTTACCTACTTTTTTAATCAAACAACAACTTGTACATGTATTATTTAAGTATATTTAAAACAAAACAAAAAGGAGTAAACAAAAACGTTTAACTTTCAGAACAAAAATGTACTATTTTTAGGAAATGCTTAAAATTTATCGTAGTAATTATTTAAGAAGTGAAATTTTTCGTTGCCGTAATTTCTTCCATTCTGATATGATCAAAATTTCTAAGTTATAAAAAATGTTTTCTAATTTTTGTTGTAGCAAAAATAAAAAGTTAGCAAAAAAAAAAAATATGAAAAAAGAAATTTTTTGTTTGGCTGGGAAGAATAATTTTGAAGTGGATATTTTTTGATTCATGTAACAATTTATTTTTATATGTTATCATTAATATATTTTTTATACATAAATACTACATATGCTTACAAATAATACGTTAACCATATTTACTTTATTTTTGTCATACATATATGTACTTTATAATTTGTATTGCACACATAGATACACACAAACACAATTCACACACAAACAAAAAAAATTAATTTTAAAGTATTTTCTAATTATGAATGTGTAATTATGTGTGCGTCAGGTATAATGAATCAATAAAGAACATTTTCATTAATTTCGAATGAGTTTTTAAAAGTTTAATGATTGAAAGTATTATTTACCAATAATATTCTGTGAAAATATGAGCAGGCTTGGATTGGTGGGTATGACACCTCAGTTACAGCATAGTAGTGAGATTTGGTAGAAGGAAGTTAGTTGACAATGCCACGCTGCAAGACAAAGAAGGGTTGGTTTGGAAAGTGAGGCGTGGCACGTGCATTTCTAAATTTTACGTGGTGGAAGTTATTTTTTTTTTCTGCACGCATGGGGTAGAATGAAAATGAATTTTGGATTGTATTAAAAAATAGAAAAAGGTTTATCCGGAACGAATAATATTTAGAACGTTCACAAGGAATAAACTCATCCATTTTTCGTCCGCTTCTGGTTTGATAACTGGTTTCTAATTTCAAACCATGAAGCTCTTATATTATAATGTAGACAGTAATGTCCGACCGAATATTAGGCTTCGGTTCTTTGGCTTAAAAACGCATCTTCGGCCAAAAATGACCGATGTTTTGGACGAAGTATTTTGTTGAAGCCGAAGATTAAAAGCATTTTATTTTATAATAAATTTTACTATAGATTTGCAATGAAAACCTCTTTTATAAAATTATTTACACAAACAGATAAATTTGAAGTGGTTATATAAAAAATGTACATTGCAATTTCTGTGCTATATTTTCTCCGTTTGGTTGTTCCATTTTTACGGTTGAAGTAGCCTACAAATTTACAACCTTACGAACTGAAATCAGAAATTTTTTAACAATCAATCTTCAGAAGCTAATATAATTAGAGTTAGCAGAAGTAAGCCGAACGTGTTTATCTTTTAAGGAAGAACTTGAAGCGTATTTTAAAGAAGCGTTAATTGCTAGAGAAGGCGACATTTTCCATTACTGGCACTCCACTTTTTTTCGTCTCTAGAATATGCGTGTGTGATTTTGTTTTTAATTCGCAGTCGATCGGAAGTTACAGATGTAGAACTTGGCAGATCCAGCAGTCATGCGTACTTTAACTTTCAAACTTATTTTTCTTAAAACTGCATTTTTCGAAATAGCTGCCTCCAAAACTAATAAACCAATTGAGTTCAAATGTTCATATCTTTAGTATATCTATAGTGCTAGTCCGTTCGAACCTGGATTACTGTGATATCTCTCATAGTTTTTTTTTTAATGGGACAGCCTTCTAAACCAAGGTTTTTTAAATATTTCTTTTTTTTCAAAGTAAAATGTTTTTGTGAATTTAAATTTTTTTCGTATATAATATGAAAGGTCTTTTGTTGATTTTGCTATGATTTTCTTTCTTGGTAGAGCCGCCTGGGCAGACCCCTGCTTATATCTGGTTGCCATGATATTTTGACTTTGGAATATCTGAGAATAGAAATTTAAGTCGATTCTTGAAATATAAAACTCCAGCTATAGCCTGAACAAGATGCTAGCTGTTTCATGCAAGAAGAATAAGACAATTACTGTTTTGGGTGAATTCGAGCACCCGCGGTAAAGTACGGGAACGGACCTATTGTCTTCTTCTTCTTGCACGAAACAGCCCGCACATTTTTTTCGGTAAAAGTGACAAGACAATCAGCTGTTTTGCTTTTGTGAAAACATATTGAAAATTTGAAACTTACAAATAAATAAAGAATTTTTGGAAAAATCAGTGTTTTTTAAAATGGAAAATGTTCAAAAAATATTTCAAAATGTTTTAATTGTATATTCGTTAATTTTCAACTACATTCTTCACAGATTAATGACGCAAGTGTCTGTTCAACTTCTGATGATGTGGGAGTTTCTACTATTTTTCAGTAATGCAAATGAATAACGCGATGAAGATTCTTCAGAAGTAGTTAGGCGAATAATTTATGTTTAATTTTTTCATTAACCCTTTCAGTAATTTGTTATCATACGCTAACACTCACTTTAAACAGATGCAATACAAATTTTCCTAATAACATTATATATATTCGATTCTGTTAGATGTACTTCATGATTTTTGATTACAAAGTATTTGAAATTTAGTGCTTATGCTTTTTTTAAAAGAGTTTTGTCTTTGAAGTCAAGTCAAAAATCTGTGTGCAAAAATTAATCATCAAATTTGTTTTCATTATTTTAATAAAAACATATTTAATTTATTGCTAAATGGAAATATTGGCTTTCAAGTATGTTTGCAAAAGATAGAGAATATAAAAATCTAAAAATTGAGGAAAGTGTGTTGACCAATTTTTATCTATAGCTCCAGAAGTTTAATTTTTCAAACTTTAAAAGCGAACAAACAGTGATATGCAGAGCAGTAAAACTTGTTTTAATTTGTTGTAGAAGTTGTAGGTGATCATAAATTTAACACAAAAGTTATACTTTGAGCTCGATTAAAAATATGTACTGAAAGGGTTAAGGATATTCCCTTAAACATGTAAACTCGTAAAACCGTGTTATATTTGTAAGTCTACTTGGTTGTTTTCGGGAACGCATATTTCGATAAACGTTTCAATAAGCGCGTAAATCAACTATTTGACAGTTTGATCAGGGTTCCATTTTAGTATTTGGTATCAGGGTTTATGTTTAAGTATTTTTTGTTTTTTAACCACGCATTGATACACAGCAGCTGTTAAACAAATTGCTAACTATAAAAAAATCAAAAATGGTGACAAGAAATGAGAAAGCAATTTATTGACGATAGTGAAATAACTGATTTGCTTATGCTGGAAATTTTTGGACCAAGTGTTGTTAGCTACTTATTTCGGTACATGTTATACTCGTATATAAACTTAAAACTATATTTTTTTGTTCGTAGAGAGTAACCAACAAGGAAAAGAGGAAGCAATTTTTGAGGAATGGGCCTGTGCAACATTGGTTACACATTGCTCTCGATATTCGGTTCCACACGTTTTCAAACCTATAGTTTTTTTTTTGTTTTCTGTGAAAAGGCACTTTTGAGATACGTGGTTGAAGAATAGAGGTATCGATATGTAATATTTTTCCAAAGAGCGGAAATTGTATTGATTCTAATGAGAGTGACGTTCATTTGGCCATATGAATTAAAGCCACGAATACATTTAACCAAATGAATTTTGACCGCCGTACCAAATGAAGAGCGGCCTGATTTCACTTGACCTAATTCCATTCACCAAAATATATTTGCGCGGTTTTAAATCATATGTTCAAATGTATTTTAGCAACACGGTCTAACTACATTTTTAAAATCAAGCGGTCTAATTTTATTGAGTCCGAAAACACTGCGATTGTAGTTAAATGGCTAAATGTGTCGACTACATTTCTTTTTTTTAACAAAGATTTGAGTAAATAAAATCTTTTCTTTGAATTATTTTTAAAATTCGGTTCATTATTCAGCCGACATATTTACGGCGTCTCATATTTTTATCTAAATACACTTTGGTCCTCAGACTTAGTATCAAATTATTTTAACTACAGGCAACACTGAAATACTCGTGCACTTTTTCGAAGCTCGTAAATATACAAGGTTTACAACGTTTTCGAGGCATTTACACGTTGAAGGGAATACCCTAATTATTTATTTATTTTCTTGTAAGATTTAACACTTTTAATTTTATTAAATATCGCAGACACTTTGTTTTTTAAATTAACTGCCGCTACAATGTGACGTTTTATTTCGGGCAAGAAAAGTCATTTTTGCGTTCCCTTACTTTTGTGCATTTTTGTGTATGGCAGAGAGTATTTTTTGTTTATTCTCAGTTTACCAAACACATAAATTATGAAAAAAATTCAAATCCACAAAAAAATTTGGGCCCTTATAATAAAAATACTGAGCTAGTATATTTTCATTATTCGTTACAAAAATTTCAAAAAAAAAACGCTAAAAAAAACAACTGTCACCTAGACGCCCCCTTAAATTAAATTGCAGAAAAATATTTGTCAGTTCCTCTGACTAGTGTAGCGAGTGAACAGTTACTTAGTGCTACTAGTCAGTTTTTCATTTCGAGTACCTATTATTCAGGTTTTTTGTTTATGTTTGCAAAAAAATTTACTTTCAGATATTTACTTTTTTATATTTTAAAAATCCTTGGTATTCGGCTTCGGCCGAAGGTTAGAGAAATAGCCGAAGTTCAGCTTTGGCCAAAAAATCACTTTCAGTCAGACACACCATTATAGACGTAGCTCATACAATTTATGACCATTTCGAAGGCATAATAAGTCTACTTTCAATGAATGCCTACTATCAATGCCTTCCGATACAATGCCAACAATTCCAGTTTTAAAACAGCTCTTTACAAATTTGGTTTTTGCCGGGACCTGGGCCGGGAGTTGATTGTAAGCGTATTTTCACTGACGGTTCCAGAACAGAATTCGATTCAGGTTCTGGGGTCTTCATTGAAAATGATGGAGCGCACCTTCACTTCTCTCTTGGGTTGTATGCTTCTGTTTTTCAAGCAGAAATTTTTGCAATCATCAAGGCAATGGACCATGTTATTGATAATGATTGGAGAGAAAAGAGTATCTGTGTATTTAGTGACAGTCAGGCTGCGCTTAAATCCTTGCTTAATCTCTAACAACATCTAAACTTGTTATGCATTGCAAATCCAGGCCTGATTGTGTTGGAAAACACAATAGCCTCGTGTTGATTGGGTTCCTGGACACTCAGGAATTTCAGGAAATGAATCAGCTGACCTTCTGGCCAGAAAGGGTTCGGAAACTGTTTTCCTGGGCCCAGAACCAATTCTCTTGATGATCTACAGCCATCAAGACCACCATTAATGAGTGCGGCGACTTGGCCCACAATCGTAAATGGGAGGAACTGAGGGGCTTTAGACAGACAAAGGTTATGTTACCTGTTATCTCGAAGCGTCTAATAGACTTTCTGCTATCACCTAACAGAAAGATCTGTAGGAAGCTGGTGGGATTATATACAGGTCACTTCTCTTGGGTCAAACATTTGCATATGATTGGCCTAGGAGCTAGTGCCTTCAGTGCTTTCTGTGGATTGGAGGAAGAATGTGAAGAGACGGCAGACCGTCATCTTTGTGTCTGCCCCGCTTTCTGCCAGATCAGAGTAAGCATATTTGGCACTGGAGTGTTGGGAGACGAACACCTGAGCACTTTAACACCGCAGGATCTGCTAAGATTTATTAATAAATCTGGTAGATTTAAGGAATAGCAAAAAGGATCACAGGATATAGTACAATGGACGTAAAACTTGTCTGAGTGCTGTATTCTTGAATACTTCTTTTGCTGTGCCAAAAAAGTCTACTTTTATGCGAAGAAACTTTTACTTAAAAACTTTCTCGAAAGGGGTAGCCCCCTCTTTCCATCGCAGTGAATTGTGTCCTTATCTAAAAGAATAATAACAATTACAGTTGTCCTTACTCATTTCAATCACAGCAATGCGTTGCTGCTCAGCACCCTTGCAGCGACATTTTGCACAGCGCCAACTTATGAATATTTGTTTTTATACACATTTATATATATCTTTTATATTTGTAAAAAAAATATATGTAAATTAAAAAACGAACTTGGATAACTCGTTAAACACTCAATTATACAAAATTCACAATTGTATCAAAAGTTAGATACCATTGTGAATGCATATTTGCCTTTACCCATTTGACATTTCAGCCAAGACTCACACCTTAAATTTGAAACAGCTGATTATGCATTAAAGGAAATGTAATTTATTCACACTCATTCATACTCTACTTGAGTGCATTATTTATTTTGATAATATTCAACAAAACATTTAACAAAATTAAAATAAATCCGAATCCACTTGTAAATTAATAGAGTAACAGCATAAGCGGCAAAGCAGTCGCTGCAAAAGCAGCTGACAGCAAAATTCTGACGTTTGTTATTTAAGTTTAAGATTTTTTGTTTGTGGTAATGAAATGTTTGTACTCAGTTTTTTAAAAAATTAAACAAAGAATTTATAAAAAATAAAAATAACATTTTTGGATAATCTTTAAAGATGCTAAATTTGTTAGTGTTTCGCCCTGTTCTACTGCCGTTGGTGCTAGCGTAAGCGTTTTCTCGGTGCATTCTATAGTTTGAACTTGAATAATATCGTCTGTTTTCTCTGTTTAGTTACCGACGTCTCAGTCACAAAATTCGGAATGAAACTTATTACGACGTTTTACAAATATCAAGGGACAGCAGCACCAAAGAAATACGCAATGCATTTGTCTATCTTACGAAAAAGGTAAGCGGATGCAAGCAAGCAATCAATTGCTGCGACAATAACATTGGCAAAATGTCAGGAATTTGATTACGACATCATGTATAATAGCAAAATTTACCGCTTGTTGATATTCCTTTGCATCATACTGAATTTCCCACATATAAATACCATCCGATTGAGTTGCAACTCTACGCATCAATTCACTGACTTGGTTTTTTCATAAAGCTTACGAACAGATATTTTGTTTAACCTAATCTTTCTCAATAGTTTAAGTGGATATAAACTAATCGGGGTACATGATGCGATGACAAACTCCTTTCTTCGCTGCCGCTGCCTTTTCTTTGGAACGCTATGTTTGTCCTTAGAATTGGTTGGGTGCGTTGATAGCGTAGGGGTGGAGTTCCAAAAGGACCATTACGTGGTGCCCAGTAGAAACAAAATCGTATTTTATGAGAACTGAATGTTTGCTTTCATCGTTGCAGCGAATATTAACATGCGTTTCTAGATTCTTTCGTATTCAGTTGGGCGCTTTTTAATATCAATTTTATTATCCTATCTTCACGTAATTCACATAAGCAAGCACATTCTATTTTGAATTTTATTAAATGTTTTTCGAATTCAATTTCGAACTCAAATGTTTATTTTGCATTCAATCGGGCATTTTCTGAATTCAATTTGATAATTTTCTAATTCAATTTGAATCCAAATTTTCATGTTTGAATTAAATTTTAAGTTTTCTGAATTCAACCATAAAATTGGTTAGGTTATGGTTATGGTTACTTCATACGCTTAATGAATTTGCTTTGGCAGCCCAACACCACCATTTTTATATAAATCTATATAAGTTATTACTTCTAATCTCTCCCCAATCATAACTTAAGTTTCATCCTGATGTCATGGGAGCTGTAACAGATCCCAAGCACACAGCACAGTTTGTCAAAATCTCAGAAGCTTATCAGGTTTTAAGCAAACCTAGGACCCGTTGCGCTTACGATCAGCATCTATGGGATAGTGGAGTTTACAGAACCAATTCACATGTATTGAATACGCGTGCTAGACCCGTTCGTTCTAATAACCTACAAAAACGACAAACGGCAGATGTTTTTAGGTAATTTTTACATTCAATCAATTGTAGAAAATATAATGGAATAATTATTGTGTTTGCAGACCTTGGGAAGTCAAACCGAATTATGATCCAAATCCTGGACCTTATTATGGCGTAAAAGGTCTGAATCGGGTATCCAATTCGAAAGTGGCTTTGGCATTACTTGGTTTGGGCATTTTTGGTGCACTATTTGGATTTGCTTCGGTAAAGTAAGTATTTCAATACACAATAACAATTTATATTGTATACTAAGTATACTAACATAACTTATTTCTCCTTCAGAAATTCTTTCACCTTTAGTCGGCAGTTGCTCGATGAAAAATCCACGGAAGCTGGCTTATATCATGCTGCAATACGTGCTGATGCTGAGAAATATGGCAATGATGAACAAATTCGTAGAATGGCAAACCGTATTAAGAGAGCGCAGGATGAGCGTTAAGGCACACAATGTGATATGTAAATTTAATTGTGTTAGTTGATATTAGAAAAATAAGGCCAAAAATTTTATTTGTATACCTATATTAATTTTTTTTTTAAGTTTTTGGCACAACTAAATTGTTGTAACGTGTACATAAAAATGAAATTGTCAGTATCATAAATGTCACTTAACTTGTAAAAACGTAAAAACTTATTTGATATTGCTGGTCGGTCCAATTGTTCATCAGAATAACTTGAAGAAATTTTAAACACAATAATTAGATACTAAGTTCGAATAATTGGTTTTATTTTATGAGAGATTTATATGTACGTTCTACATACTAAGGGGAGAAATTTGTTGCCGTCGGGTGGATGATTTGGCTTTGCAAAGGAGGAATTTTTAAAACATGTTATATACTTTTCCGTTGTATTGAAAACGGGTTGATATGGCCTGATTTTGAAAAAGTAAAACATATAAATGTATTGATTAATCATTAATATTTATTGAATACTCAAACTTACTTTTACGCGGCTTTCCTGCTAATGTTTCAAGTGCCAAAAATTCATACAGAAATATACGAAATTAAGCGAAATCTCGTGGTAATTGAGGGCAAGTTTTTGAATTTTGACAATAATCCAGCGATAAATAAGAAAAACAAGTAAATGGGTGCATTCAGAAGGTACAGCTGTTGCGCAACTGTGGCGCGTGTGTCTTCTGAATGGGTTGTGAATTTCCGCTCCGTGGAGCTGTTGGCATTTCGATGCCATTTTTTCCATCATATTATATTTCTGCTCTTTCGGGCCAACATGTTGTCTTAAAAGATCTGCACCGTCTATTTTTATTTATCGGCGGTTTTGCGATTTTTAGGCGGTGGCTGGTAGCCGATATTTTCTTTTGTTTCGGCGGCTGATATAAAAATACTCGAATATAATATTTTAAACAATCCTATTATAAGCAAATTTATCTGTTTAATGTTATTCAATTCATATTATGAAGTTTGTCGTTCATTTATACAGTGAGTACGGCTTAGCCGATAAATCACGGCCGGTAGCAAGTAAAAACAAAGCGGCGGCGCGAAGTTGACTGTAAGCTGCACGGCGCAGGTTTCTGGCTTATAGTTAAAAAAATATATATAAGAAAATGTACATGATGTCTGCCGAAGATACAGTTTCAATTCAATATACAATTGGCGAATGTATTTAATAATAGATATCTTATATTATTTTTGTCTTTGATAAAATTAAAATTTTTCACTTCTTTTGTTTCTCAAAAAATAAAAAAAGCTGTTTCTCAAAACATTGTCAAATGATCATGCCATTCAGAAGACACAAAATGTATATACGTAGCAGAAGGGAATTTAATCTCAACATGTTGGGCCTCCGGTGTGTCTTCTGAATGCAACCAATATTTCACAGACAGAAGCGGAAATAATAGTTTCGG
The DNA here is from genome assembly GCA_963691655.1 of Toxonevra muliebris. Lineage (NCBI taxonomy): Eukaryota > Metazoa > Arthropoda > Insecta > Diptera > Pallopteridae > Toxonevra > Toxonevra muliebris. Next base: position 42,802,670 of record OY829328.1, on the reverse strand, counting down.
GGTGACCGTTGTGATCCTAAAGGGTAGATTTGACCCTTTTTTTGTCACCTAGACTCCATGACCCTTCTCTTTTGAAATGGCTTCAATCTTGGATCTTTATCTTTCCAGACATTTTTTGTTGTTGAAATCGTATGCGATTGTGTTCTTTGCCACTTGTGCGCTCTTAATGCAATTGAAAATGCAAACTTGAAAGACTGGAATCCTAAACCAGAGCTCGAAGGCAAATATTAAACCACCATTATAAAATAATAGTGTTTTTTTTTTTAATTTAATTCATTATCATAAAATATTTAAGTTTTTGTTTTTATCACGTCGGAGCAAAGATTTCAGACCGGTAATTTTTGTGTGGAGGACGACCCTCGTAAAGGCCGCCAGAAATCTTCGAGTGACTAAAATTGACGAAGATCCATAATGATTAATGCAAGAAATAATAATTAATTAATTATTCGTAGTCAGAAGCCCCGAGTAACGGGTTTCAAGTTAATCAGATCAAGTTTTAAAAAATCTTTGAACAATTGATATTCGATTCATAATAAACACATTTTTTTCTTTCAGAACAGCTTAGAAGACATTTTCGGACGTTGAAAATCGATGGAGCTCGCATAGCTCAAGCCAACAGAAGGAGCGAAGAACATTCTAAAGAAGCATATAGCGAGAAAAAAGCCCAATCAGAGCATCTAAAGAAGTTAATAGAACTTAAAGACCTTCAGTATGCACCAAAGATGACTGATTTAAAGTAATTTGCATAAAAAAAATTTCTTAAAATAATGTTTTTAAACTGGTAGGACTGATACCTCGAGTTCTACTGAATTGAAAAACCAAAGTGTATTTCATTTATTATCATCATGGCTATTAGTGGAACCTTAGAAAAAAAAGAGAGAAAAGATTCCAAAAAAGGGGAAGGGGAAAATTTAACTTTTTTGTGGTTAAGCGAGCAAAATCGTTTCTAGGTTATGTCTTTCTCTTTATTAGAAAGCTCGGAACCCATCCTAAAGTCAAAAATTGACTTTTTTGGAGATGCCTTCTATCGCCGCCATCTTGTATTAAAAATGTTCAAACAAATTTTTTTTGTTCTTTAATAAGATACTCATAGCATTTCTAATAGTCTATTCATACGGAGCTCATATTGAGCAATTTCAATCTGAAATTAAAGTCATTCACATTGAGTTTTTCTTCTTCTTACATTAAATTTTGACAGTTAAATTTTATTGTTTATAAAATGGCTAATAAAAGCGAAATTATAAATTGTTTTAATATTTATGATAATATGGCGAGAACAATAAATAAGTTTGACGAAATATGTGGAGAATATGGATAATATTGCAGAAAGGGTAAATTACATATGGAGAGAATAGTCGAGCCATTTCGTCCAATATATGACTGTTCTTCCTCGCCCTACGCAATTGTTTTATATGTGACAAGTATTTTTCTGATAGCGATGTGTTTTTCATCGATTTTTAACCAATACTATTGATTAATAGAGTTGTCTTCAATTTCAACGAAATTGAGCAAGGCAACTCAATTTATTTTGGTATTTATTTCTATAGTGAAATTCAACTCAATTTCAGCGGAAATTGAAAAAGAAGCTAAAATTGCTCAATTTGGGTACCATGATAATAGGCTATAAGCAATTTTGTAATAAAATATAGGGGAAGTCGGCACCGTAAGAGTTTTTGCCAAAAAAAAAGGGGTAAACAGGATTTAATCACACTTTAATGCCTTTGGTCAAGTACTACATCTTTTCTCTACAATTCTATGTCGTTCGGAGCAGTGTAGAGTGATTTTTGTGGTCGCAATGCAGCGCAAAGTGAAGAAGTCGATTTTTTTATTTCTCAAAATGGTGGTCCTAAGCCGGCACCCCCTTGGTCCTGAGTTGTGACATACTTTTTTTTTGCCCAATTGCAAGAAAAAAGAGGTTATGCAAGTTTTAGGAAAAAATTAACAAATTTAAACCATTTGCAATGAAAAAACATGTAGAATATTTTCATAATAATAAAAAATAATTTCTCCATTCCAAATAGAATCTCATAAAGAAAGAAAAAAATTAAAAAACTGTTAAAACTGATAAAATTGCTAAAGGCGTTCATCGCTCGTTGTAGCCAATTTTACATAACAAAGTAACTAATAAAATTATATAATTATTCTGCCGACTCAGGGCCTCCTGGTTGGTGCCGACTCAAGACCACTAAGAGTTTTTACACATTTCATGCTATTACGCATACGAAACAAATCCGAATGAAAAATCGACTTTATCAGGCGAAAGCACAGAGAACATAGAAACTAATTCACCCAATCAATTGAACTTTTCAAACGCTTACACACCTGCAGTAGCTTCACAAAAATGTAAGAAAATGGAATACCGTTTTCACGAAAAATTTATGCCGCGCTCACATTGTCATGTGAAAACTAAAGTGGCAATGGTCAGCGTAAGTTACGTCCATGTCTATCAACCTGTCATACGACAAAATGGTTAAGCTGACATGCGCACCATCTCTGAGAAACGCAGGGTGCCGGCTTGACCCACAGTGCCAACTTAGGACCACTCTCCTCTATAATTAAAAAAAAAATTCCTCAAAAAGTCTATTTTTTCTCATTTTAAACTGAAATGTCCCTTTAAGACAGCGAATTTAAGCCACTTCTTTAATTGGAGTTATGTGGTTGTGTCTAGTTGTGAGGTTAAAAAATCAAAATGCTCAAAAAGTAAAAAAATATAGGTAAATTTGCAATTAACATAGACCTCCGTCAAATTGGTCCCTCGACTTTCAAAAAATGACAATTTTTTTATCGGAATCGTTTGTTATTCGTTTGTGTAGCTTGACGGTGTTAACATAGCAGTAGATATAATTATCCAAAACTTTGCTATTTCTGTGTGTGGAATTGATTTAAGAAACAGTGATTTGAACTTATTATTTATATTTGATCACATTTCTGACGGGAGAAGGCAATTATTATTTTTTTAAGTATTTTTTATTTTTTGGTATCGAGGTGGGTGGTGGGTATCGAGGGACGCAGAATGCCCCATTGTGATATCATACGGTTGGACATACAGCTTAATGCTGGTTTCGGATAGAGGGAGCTTTGGATAGTATAATGAAAGAGTGCTGACATAATAATTTGTTAAACAAAAGAGTATGGGTAAACTTTAAAATTTTTGTTTTTAAACTAACGCCCTTGTACCAAATCTCAGAACTGTAGTATAAACGGTTCCGGATATAAGCTTAAGAAAGCAAAAGAGCTGCATAGAAGGTGCCACGCCTAATCGACCAATCCCACCCTCATATACATATAAACCTTTGCTGTTACTTAAATACAAATTTTTCTAAGTTTCATCTCAATTAGATGAACAATTGTTGTTGCGCACTCTTAAGTCGATGGGGAAAAAGCTCACACGCAATTTTCAATATTTCTGTAAATGTCATTACAGATTGAGACCAGAAGAGCAGACTTGGTTTTGGTACTTTAAATTTTAAAATAGTTTTTATTATATCACTTTTTAAGTATGTATATTAGTGACATTGAAAGGATATCAAGTCTTCTAACATGTGTGCAGAAATATCCTTCCACTTTTTTTGTATATCTCATGTATGAAATCTAGTCAGGAGTGATCAATATGAGAGTAACTAAAACCTCTATCTTGAATGATTTTTTTGTATATTTGAAACCGTAACTTTCTCTTATCCCATTATGCACTATTGAAAAAACCAATAACTTTTTTTGCTATTGTGCGTATTCGAATTGCAGAATACGATCGACGATCGAAACATTCATCATAAAAATTATGTTTTATGTCCTTTTTCATGTAGCTATATTTTTGGATTTTTTAATGTATTTTAAATGTAAGTTGTCTAGTCTAACTACAAAATCAAAGCCTCTAAGTCAAAAAGAATAGATTTTTCGTTTGTTGCTGAACTTTAAAATAATATTATTATTTAAATGAGCAATATATTATGTTGGAGTACATATCTTGAACTACTTATTTTAATTTTTTCAAGAAAACAAAATAAAAAAAAACGGGCTGGTGGCAACCAAATTTTCAAAATGTGTTTTGTATGCGGTGATCTAGACTCTGGAACTGTTTATTTGAAAAAAAAAAAAAAATCGATTAGTGTATCATAATGGCTCAGAAATCGTGAAATCAATCACTGAAAATTATTTTTTCTCAGATTTTAATGTAAATATGGAAATTAGTAAGTTTCTATAAGTAAATACGATTCCCAAATTTTTTGCTCATAAAAATTTATTTTTTACTTTTATTGACACTTATTGATATTAATAATTTTAGGAAGTTTTGTTTTTCAATTTGAGGTATTTCGGGATCTGCTCAACCAAATTTAACGAAATTTTCATGACTACTTCTTTTTTAGTGATAGTTTATGAATAATTTTTTTCGATCGCCAAATAACGGTAATTTGTTTATTTATAAGTGCACTGCACAACGTTTTGTCGCATTTGGAGTAAGTGCGCTCTCGTTTGCAAAACAAAATTTACGAACTCATTTTCGACTATGCAAATTTCACTATTTATTATTATAAATAAATCAATTATCATCAAATATAGACTCTCCGGTTTGATCTGAAAAAAAAATATCTCTGGATATAGGGTTTTTTTTCAACCTTCACTGAGATACAGGGTGTTTAAAAAAATCCCTTAGGAAAAATATTTGCCACCAAATTATGTATCATAACTTCAATCATACTAAGCGTAGAGCAATAAAATTAGATTTTTTACATAGAAAATTAATAGACCTTTTTTTTAATGTTATATTTGTAATTAATAACTTTTTTGAGTTGCAAGCAATTACTACTCAAAATCCAAAAATACATTTTTTCTTCGACTTTTTTAGAAAATTTAGGTTTTTACAAAAAGTTGTGTAATAATGTGTTTAAATTTATGCATTTTTTATATGCTCTCTAGTAAGATATATTAATTTCTTATATCAAGTTCCTATCCAAGTTGCACTGTTACATAGATACAGTGGTTAATGTAGTACTCCTTCACTACATTTTTTTGTACTTTTGTACTAAAACAGCTAGTAGCAATATTTATGATTTCTTTTCAGATTTTTTTCATGCTCCAAAACAATGTTTGCTTACTAATTGTTATAAACAAATACTTATCACTAAAAAAGAAGTAGTCATGAAAATTTCGTTAAATTTGGTTGAGCAGATCCCGAAATACATCAAATTGAAAAAAAAACTTCCTAAAATTATTAATATCAATAAGTGTCAATAAGTTGTAAAAAAAAAATGTTTATGAGCTAAAGATTTGGGAATCGTATTTTCTTATAGAAACTTACTAATTTCCATATTTACATTAAAATCTGAGAAAAAATAATTTTCAGTGATTGATTTCATGATTTCTGACCCAATAAGCAGTGATTGAAAGGAGGGTTTAGGTAAATTTGGAAAAAATGGCGGCGCTTTTTTCAAAAACTAAATTTTAAAAATTTTTAATTTTGGTTTTTGGTTCATAAAAATTTTTTTAAAAAAAAAAAAAAATCTTTCATTTAATTATTAGCCAACGTGATGACAAAAAACTGTTCAAAATTTGAAATTAATAGATGAAGGAATTTTTGAGCTATCAGGAGTACCGGAATTTTTCAAAATACGTGATTTAAAAAACAAAAACTCAATTAAAGCAACACGCATAACTTCCTAAAACATGATCCGATTCTTAAAAAATTGTAGATATATGTATATTGTCGTCATTCTGACAGAATTCAATAAGCCGATGTTTTAAATTTCTGAGATAAAGTTAGTTTAAGCAGTGCATGGTGCTCTGGTAAAAAGTTAACGGATTAATACACACATTAGTATACGATTTAACTGTATCATCAAAAATAGAATTTACTATATTATTAATTATAGAAGGTATTTAATACGGATCCAATTAAATAAATTAATTGGGATTTAGTGATTTCTGCTTGAACGACGACGATATATTTGTATATACATTGAGAGAATGTAATACAAAAGAAATTAATTTTTTCAATCCAACTTCTGGCATAACCCTTTAATTTTAAGAAAATCAAGACATGATTTCGCTTGGAACTATATGCTTGTGGTTGAAAGGAAATGTTAAAAATTCCATTTCTTTTTGCTTCTTTAGATGGTTTGATTTGTCTACTTTTTGTTAAAGTTTTTGCATTGACGGTCAATGTTTTCTTCATCTTTTTTTTCTAGGTACATAAAAGAAAAGTTATGAAATAAATAGAAAAAATAGTTTCATTAACATCAACAAAATACTATTGATATTTATATTTATTTATTTATGTAATTTCTCTGCATAAATCATTAAAAATAAGGTGAAAAAATAATTACAGCATTTTAAATTCTGTTAAAATATATTAATATATGAAATGTAGTTTAAAAAAATTAACGTAATTTATGTAACACTAAACAAAGTCACAAAAGTACAGAAAATTTGTGGTAAATATTTATTATTGTAGTTTTGTAGCGTTATTAATTAATTCTGTTCTAGTACAATTTAACACTGAAAAAACTAATTTCACGGTTAGTCCACCAAAGATTATAGATAACACACTAAAACACGGATAACAGAGAGTCGTAGGTCAAGTTGATTCGGAATTCGGCACCTAATATGCCATTATAATCTATATATATTCCTGTTAACCATATTACGTCATACATTGTAATATAAACTTAAACTATTTTATTATATAATAAATCAATCAGTAATGTTGACTTTGCAACGAGCGAATCTAATGTCTGAAAGTTAATATATAATATATAAATTAAGAGTCATTTCAAGAAAGTTTATTTATTTGTTCTTAATTTCAAATAAACATACATAAATTAATTTTGAAAATTAATTCAAAGAAAAACAATAAATAAACTTATTGTATTTGACTAATGATCATTAAACTTAAACTTTATAAAAAATAACATCAACAAGTTTGGCAATAAATGCAATATTTATACATGAAAAGTAGTAAATAAATCAGTTTAAAGTTAAACTTATTTTAAGCAGTTACTTTCAAACCGTTTCTGGAACAGCCTATCCATTATTGTGCTGTATCTGTATATATTTTCTTTTTAACTCTAAGTTTATACCTCCACCTTAAATCTTATAAAGACTGAAAATCACATTCATACATTTACAACCAAAAAAGATGAACAAAAAAAAAAAAAAAGAAAGGAAAATGAAGAACAATTTTATTGCTACCTCATCATTATCAATTAGGTGCAATTATTAAGTGAAACACTTCACTTACAACGGACTCTTATTTGCACCAACATTACTGCTACTACTACCACTATTTTTACTAGCAGTTTTCTCGTCAAGCTCTTTAATCAAGATGCGTGCTGCTACATGCGGTAACGCCGGTGCAAAAACTGCTTTGCCATTAACTTTAAATTCCTCAAACTTGAGACTATAGACCTCACTGAAGCCTAGTTTCTCCATGACACGTGCCGAATATTGACTCGTACATAATACATGCATCACTGGGATGTTGTGCGCCCGCATATAACCCAATGTAGCTTCAGTTAATTGACCAGCAATGCCAAGGCCACGATAATTTGTATTCACCGACAGAACTTTGCCGTCTAGTATAACATCCGTATTTGGATATGCATCGAAAATATTGTAATTTCCTTCGATGAAATCCATAAGCGAGAGTATCTTTTTGAATTTTGGATGTTCGCATGTTTCGGCTGCTTTCTCGGGCACCGCATTTTTTGGCTATTGGTGGGAAGATATTAAATAATTATTTGAGACAATAATATATTCGCTGTATACTTACTGGTCGTTTCATTAAACCATTTAGAAATACCCCAATTATTTCACCATTTACATTGTGGACCGCTTTGAATGAGCATGCATCCTTAATACATTTTAATGAATATTCTTCAAGTTCTTTGCACTCGCCGAGATTTAGGAACGTATTGAGCGGTTCATCCTAAAAGTAATTTTTTTTTTAATTTAATTAATATTTTATTTTTTAGTTTATTGCTTAATAAAAAAATATAACTTGAAATCAATATATAAAATTTTTTTCACGTGTAAAAGTTGTTATAAATGAATGTAACATAATGTCAAATAATTCTGGTTTTTATTTAATACAATAAAATTCGGTCGATTTTAAGCACACATAAACAGTAATTAAACAGGAAAGACAAGTATTGAGATAGCACCATATTCCCTAATTAGAAATTTGATGCCATTATAACTTTCCCAAATCTTTTGACTCTAATATTGATTACACATAATTTAAATTTGAAATCCAGAAACAGAAATTTACGACAATTCGGAAATTCTAACGAAACTTAGCAAAACAGCAAATAGGTTGAAAGTTAAAAATTTCAAATTGACCCTTTCTTGTTAAATCAACACATACATTGCCGTTCACTTGAATAAGAAAATGATTATTTTCTAGTAATTTATAATTTTGCTATTCTCTCCTTGTTGATACCGGTCTGTGCCCTTATGGCAACACTGCTATTGGATTTGCAAAAAATATGTATCAGGCAGTGATAGTGAATCATATGTTTTTCGACAAAAGTGAAAAAAAGAGATGAAGAATTTTTGTGCTTAATAATTTTTGTGAAAAACTTTAATTCTAAAAGAAAGAATAATGTTTAAACTTTAAAGTAAAAACTAAAAAATTTAAATAAGGCATATAGTGGATTTACTGTTGGAGCGCTCAAAAGCTGCAGAAACCTTGATTTAGGAGCTTTCAACATCAACTGCCAACCAAAATTGTTTACTGCCAAAGTGATGTTGATATGAGTGAGGAAGGAACATGAAGATAGTTCGGAAGAGGGATTTAGCTCGGAAAATGGTTCGTCTGATAATATAAAAGAAGAGTTGATCTAATACAACATTAAGAACTTAGCTCCAAACAGCCTACTTACAATATTAAGCTACCATGTAAATGTAATTTCGAAATATGTAAAAACCTTAAAATCTACTCCCAAGATACTACGAGTAGAGAAAATGGGATCAGGGGAATGTATCCACTATGAAGTTGAGGACCGAATTTTTATTCAAAAATGCTGTTGATTTCACCGAAATCAGCCTCAACATAAATATTGATGAACTTCCTTTGGCAAATCATTGTCAAATTCGCTTTAAAAAAATTGATTTCTTATTTTTTTACAAGTTTTAATTTTACTATGTGTAATTGAAGTGTTAAAACAGAATACCCCCTGTAATATGAAATTGTTAAAATTTTTAGTTGCTTTTGAAGTTGAAAAACGAGGTAATAAAAAAATCATTTCAAATTTCCTTTAACTTTTTGTGTCTCAAATTAAATATAAATAATTATTGCTTATGGCAATACTGTAAATTTCCTTTGAGACCAATTGCGTTAGAACTCAAGTTGAGAACTACAATTTTTTCCAGTTGGAGATTTGAGAAAGGTATTTGATATCAACTTCATCTCAAACAAAAAATATTTGAGGGAAGGCTAAAGCTTCCGCGCACAAAGAAATGAAATTCTCTTATAGACAAATCGCAGAAAAAATTGGAAAGAGCTCTACTGTGGTATATAATTTTTTAAAAAAAGAGTTTGAGTATGGAAAAAACATGAAGGGGCGCACTACAAAGCGATTTCAGAAGCTGATAGAAAGGCAATACTTAGGGAAGCTTCGAATTCCCACCGGTCTGCAGAGAAAATGAAATTGGAAATCTGGAATCAAATCTGTAATTCTGGGTTATGATTTCAAATATTAGTAGTTTATATACGATATTGAAAGATTATGAACTATCACTAAGATCACTGATGAGGAATTGTGGCGGATTCCGAAACGGACGTCTGATTTGCCCGTTTCTATATACATTGTTTTTGTGATGACTAGATTTGTTCATTAAGCCTGTTTATATATAACTTTAAATAACGAAATCTGATTTGGCCATAAAAACAAGTGTTTCCACAGTAAAGCGTATTATTTGCAGTGATAAGCATCTGAAGATTAAGACTGCAAAAAAGCCATCACTTAATGCCTCTCACAAAGAAGAGATTGCTTTTGTGTACGCAATTATATGACCTGGAAATGCGAATGGCAACACGTCGTATTTTCAGATGGAAACAAAATTTAACCTGGATGGGCCAGATAGATACAACTTTTATTTCCATGAAATTTCCAACTTGACAATGCTCCAACCCATACCGCCCAAACTGTTAATACTTGAATTTAAGCCCAGAACGTGGATTTGATAAAATGGCCTCCTTATTCTCCAGACCTCAGTATTATTAAGAATGCTTGGGATGGTTAACAAGGAAAGTTTACGAGTCTGGAAGGTAATTTGATACAAAACGTCACTGGTAAATGCTATTAAAACTGCCTGGTCTGAAGTTTCGCTGAATTACATTAAGAGTAATACGTTGAAAATAATTTTTTTCTCAGTTTTCGTTCAATATCACAAAATTGGATGGTTGTAAGGCTTTGTCATGTTCTGAGACCTTAGTTTATATTCAAAAATAAATTTTTTTTTTCTCATACTCAATACTAGATATGATAGAAGTTATATTTTAAGTGCAATATTTCGAAACTACATTTTGATATTGGGCGAAAACTTTTTTTTTTAAAAAAAAAACTCTCTTACTATACAATACTTGTATGGTAGAATAAACACGTTAAACCTCATTTTGATTGCTTTTTGAGTATTAGAAAAAAAAAAAATTTTTTTGTGTGTCAATTAAATACAGTTTAAAAAATACAAAACTCTATCAATAACTACAATATTATGGTAATTAAAATTTTAATATTTAGTAAATATTTTGATTTGAACAAACAATTGAAAGATTTTCTCTGTTCGCCAACAAAATACAATAGAACTAATTAATATGCATAATTTATACATAAATATGTTTACAGAAAAACAAAAAAAAAAGCGAAAAACAAAATAATCTACGTAGTTGAAGTTTTATATCGGCGTAATTAGTATGTATGAGCATTTCGAAGATTTAACAATTTAACATTTCATTTGCATTTCTAAACTGGTATCTTTCACTACAGCTCTAATAATAGATATTAAATATGATGTTGATTTGAAAAACAACTATAATTGACTTTAGAAACTGATAAACATGAATTTATTAATTTATGGAAAAAAATATAATTGGTCCTCCCTCTCAAATAATGACAAATGACACTTGTTGTCAGTGCAGTAGCAATTAAGTTTGTCACAATAGATAATGTAAAATACTAGTTACTAAGAGAGTGAATGAGTAAGTAATAGTAGAAAACAATAATTATACGATAAAAACGATCAACACGTTCAGTCATCATTTAAAATGCATACGAATTATATGCAAATTGTTTATTACCATTTATAATATTATATTACCATTTAATAATTAGTTATGCAATCATAAATAATAAGCACATATAAAACAGATAATATTTATGACATTTTGTATATGGTTTAAATGTCTCTATAGACGTCATATGTTCAGATTAATGGTATAAACACAACCAAAGCAGCCGGCCTCAGCTTCAACAACAAACACACAGAATTTTATGAATTTGTATGGGAACAAATATCTGAAGCTAGCTGCCGCCTCAACGACGCTACACTAGATTCTATTCAAATTTTCTCAACTTCACAATGTTTTCTCTCTTATGAGAGGGGAAACATTGCCATATTTTTCAAAAAAAGGCAAGTGCTACCAAGTTTTAGTACGAAAATATATGTATTTTTTTCCCGTTTCCTTTTAGTTTCTTCATTCTTTTAATGATTTTTGCACAAATAAACGATGTAAATAATTTTAATTTATACAACAATTTTTTCAAATTACAGAATATTGAAGTTTTCCTTTTATTTTTTAATGATTGATAACGTAAATAAAAAAAAACTGAGCTGTTAAAACAATAATCAAATCCAACTGCTTTTGTTTTGTTTTTATATTACATATTCTTGAGGCTAGAGGTTGACGCTCTTATTGTGTTTATTCTCTCATAAGAAGTAAGAGGTTAGAGGCCGGCTGCTTTGATTGTGTTTATAACATAAACTTTATGTGGAATTACTGTAGTGGAGAGAGAGGGAGAGAGAGAGAGAGTAAAGGAGAGTCATCAATTGTAATAGTACCTAGTTAATTAAGAAACACGCTACCACTAGTATAATAATATTAATTAAGAAGTATTGTTTACTTGTGATATTTGATATAAAACTAAATAAAGGGTATAGCCGGGTTTCCATGTCAGAAATGCGAATTTTTTTGCGAATTTTCAGACGCGAAATTCGCGATGAACAAAATTTTTTTTTTTGCAAACAAAATTCTGCGAAAATAGCAGATAGTTGATAGTTAATAGCTGTAATTGATTTTTCTCATGGCCTTATGGTATTACAAATAAATACTTTTCATATGAAATGCCAATTTCAGTTTTTAATTTTTTTGACTCCCGTGCACACCTTGCAAAAATCTGAAAAAATTGGAGTATAAGTTTTCAAAAATGACTTATTAACATAAGAAAAATCAGAGTAGTAAACCTATTTTTAGTATGAAAAAATCGCATGTAAAAAGTTTCGCGATTTTTTTCATCGCGAATTTCGCGTCTGAAAATTCGCAAAAAATTCCCAATTTGTCTCCTAAACCAAAGAATCACTGTGAATTTTTTCAGATTTTTCTTATGAATAGTTGGGCTAAAAAATGCGAAATATTAAATTTACAAAATCCGCCATTACTCATTAAAAACTGCAGATAACGGTATAAAAATTTAGCGAAATCATTTTTAAATTAAGTACTTTAAAAGGCTCCATGCGAAACTTGATTCGGTTTGGGGGCATTTCTGACATGGAAACCCGGCTATGCCCTTTCATTCAAATTCATCTATTTTTTATTTCTAATTTTATTTGAAGGGCTTTTTTACCACTAACTTCGTTTGATCAATTTTAACTGTCGTAGTAATATTCGGCTTTCGTAGAAGAACATCAAGGAATGTCACTGGCAATATTAAATCCTTCATTTGTGGTTTTAATTAAATAAGTGAAAAAAATCGTTCATTAAGATGTTAAAATTCACGCAACAAAATGTATGAACTAAGTCATTACTAAGAAAATTAGCACTCATAAGAACTCATTTTCATGGCTTCTAAATAACCTCGGGTTAACGCAATAAACGATAAAACCTTCTTTTTTTTGAAAAAAAATTCTTTACAGGTTTATTATTTTGATATCTTTGTGTCTCTTTAAAGCTCATGTCTGGCAACTAAAGTGAAAGAAAAAACTTGTTAAATGCATATTTAAATTTGTTTTAGTAACCTTGAACTTAAAATTTCGAACAAAGTACACTTATCCCTCGATTACGGTAGATACGTTCCACGGCAAATCGTGTAAATCAAAACCGTGCAAAATTAAAAGAAAATTCGTAATAACTATATAAAATGACGCAGGGATTATCAGAAATTTTGTTGTCTACATATGTATTTATGCATGTGAAAAACGGAAGAAAATTGTTGTAAGCGTTTCTATTAAATGCCAAACATTATTTTAAAGAGACATAAATATATCATTAAGGGCTAAGAATAATAAATATATAAAATGGGAATAGGTTCTAGGATTGCATCGTATGGTATGCGAAAGAATTGGTTTTTTGAAACTTAAAACTTTGTAGAAGCGAGACAGTGTAAATCGAGAGATGGGTGTTAATGGTTATTTGCATTCGCTATACATAATCCTGTTTTTTACACTGTCCAAAACAAAAATATAATATCAAATTGCTGATAAAATTACCATTTTATTTTAAAAAGTTCATATAATTACAATGTAATTACAAAGATAAACTATCTTGCAGTGGCATTGACTGTTGTGGTCTTCGGCCAGGTTTACATTTTTTTTTTTACTTTTTTGGTACAATAATCTAGCCAAATGTATGTTAAGGATTTCTAGCAATGCTATTGGAGTTGATGGCTGCTCGTGAACATAAGAACTTTAGACCAATTACTATATTGCTCACCTCTGGTAAAGTTTGAGAACACCTAATTCCTGATCAATTTACTGCTTACAAAAAAAAAGAGTCATCGAATGGATTTTGAATATCTGCACAAAGTTGCATTTGGCTAAATTATATGTAAATATCTTTTTGTTGATTTTTTTTTGACATATCTTTGAGGCCTCTACCTTAGTTGCAAAGTTGCAATAATTTTTCATAATTTTCAAGCGGCAGTAGAGGGCTAAAAATAGGTTCCAATTTTTTTTATTATTATTTTTTTTAAGTAATTGAGAATGCAATGCAACGTTCTAGTGCTATTAAATATTGAAAATAAAAAAATGTTTATGCTCCACCCTTACGTACGTAGATAGCAGCCAGCTTCTCTCATGCCTGCAAACTGTTCTGTGATGGCCACAGCTGCACCACTGCTGTGTTCTGCTTAACCAAGATAAGTTAACTCTTCTTTGCCTTTTTCGTTTTTGCAAAGCCTTTGTTCTGTATGCTTTAACTTCAGCAAATGTGTTATCAACCTAATTGCAAGCTATTTTAGTAATCGGTTACAGCAAGTAAGAGTTGGAGATAACATTTCATAATTTTAAATATTTATTAATGAAATTTTAACTGTTGTAAGCATTGTAAGATTCATCCCTACGCTGACGACATTCAGGTACATACATATCTTCAGTGACCCTGCACTCATTGATGAGCTAAATTCTGACATCCATTGTTTAAAGGATTTGGGAAGACTACAGGATGATAGTGGAAGACTACAGGTTATTTCACCTATTTTTTTTTTGGGATTTTCTAATTGAATTCGGAGATAGGATCATGAGCTTGGGTTTCATCATTAACTCTAAGCTATCATGCTGTGACCACATGAATGGAGTTGTCTCTAAAGTCTATAATGCTTTATGATCACTTCGATTTTCGCCCGAATATACTCCTCCTGCAATTACAGTTAACATTGTATGTAAATTAATGTTGTCTTTAGGAAACGACACTCCATTTCCAGCGTTTAACAATGCAATTCTATATACTTATGGACTATCATTTTTTGACCATATATCCCATAAATTTACTTACATTCTTGGAGTTGAATCAACTGACTATTCGGACATACGTAATATAATTTTATTTACTTCAAAGCACCTACACATTTGTAGGATAAATTACAATTCTTCCACTGCACTAAGTCCCCCAAACTTATTATTCTTAGGTATAACCATCTTAATTTTGGTTGATTCTTTTTCATACATCTAGAGTGTTTACTTGTAGCTTGAGGTCTTAAAAATGTCTGATGAAAATTTCAAGAAAAATTCGAAGAAATAAAATAGCTGCTAGCCGCCACTATGCAGCCGGATCAGACAGGTAAAACAACACTGAACCGAATGACTTGACTTTTTTGTAGTTATTATATAAGGGGGTCTTTCCGGGTATGAGGCGGATTTTGTTTTTGAGCCATAAATTTTTACTGATTAAACCAAAATGAGTGTTTTATGTAATGAAAATACTGCATTTTTATCAGAAAAATGTATAATGATTCCATTGGCACGTCAAATTGTATGACCAATTTTCTGAGGATGTGTATTTTTTGCAAAAAAAAATTTGTAACCGGGTGTGAGACACCTACAAAAATACTCTAAAAATTGAGAAATATGAAGTAACTATTTATAAATATAAATTTATTTATTTTGTAGGCCTTCAGTGGCTAAGATAAAAGGAATGGCAGTTTTTATTCATCATCTCTCTCTTAGTCATCGTCTTCTCCAACCAAATTGCTATCGCAATGTTTGCACACTTCAAATGAACAGACTCTTGCATGTGATCCATTTGATTGACGATTTTCTTTTTTGGGGTTGAAATGGCTAAAAATACAAAAAAAAAAATGGATCAAAACAGTAGTTAAGTGGTGTCTCATACCATTTTGTGAATAACAAAAAAAAATTGTTTCCAACGATATATTGGCATAATCCAAAATTGGATTGCAAAATATACGTAAAACACTAAATGCTAATGCATTACACTAACCGTTTCCAATTAATTCACTCAAAAATATACCACTTAAAAAAAAAAACAAAAACAGTTTTCGTGATCAATATTCATTCGATGTTTGCAGCTGATACAAGCAATAAGTCTTTTCACTCCGATGTTACCACAAAAACTGGCTCATGCCAAAAGAAAGGTTTGACAGTAGTCAGATCGGCAATATTGATATTGCATGATGTAAAATATCGACTGTCTATGTAAATTATGGAAATCGGATCAAAGAATATAAAGAAAAGTCGAATATACGTTCATTATAACCATGTAAAAGAATGTGTAAGAATTGTAGAGAAAAATGATTGTGGGTTCTAACCCGATAATCTAGTACATTCATAATGTGTTCAAAGACGTAACATTTTTATGTTTTTCGTCAGAACGAAAGAAAGCTGGGAATCAATTTTTCTTTGCTTGTGGTACAACATCACTATCTGAGTAATTAATATTCATATCATGAGAGAAAACATTCTGTACGCTGAACGAATTGCTAATGAATCGCTGGAGTGACTGTCTTCTTCGGAATTGGTGGCAGATTTTTTGAAAAGGATGTGTAATTTAAAAACCATATCGAAGTGCAATCGTGTAATTCGAGTACCGTGCAATTTCAGTACAGTGTAATTCGAGTGACGGGTGTATTTGCAATATGAAGTTGAAAAACTAGCTAGCTGACAAATGATGTATGTCCTTATCAGAAATTTGACACATTTGTTATTTATTGCATTTTTAAAAGTGATTTGTAACACTTTCATTCGAAGAAAATATTCATAAATAATTTTTATCAAACTGATTTTTAAATACAATAAATTAAATCGGTGATACATTTGATGGACCCTATAAAATTAAAATTTTAGGAAAAATTTTCCGATTTTTTTTTATCTTAACCTCAAAAAAATGGTCAAAAGTGACAAAAAATTTCCAGAATAATCAAATTAAATTTTTTCAAATAAATATTATTCAATATGCATTCTAGTGCATATTTTTTTTATCGTGAGGGACATAATTTCATTAACTCATTGATTTCCCACTACTGATGATGTACCCAACCTCAAAAAAATTACCAAAAATAGTAGAGGCTCATTTTTTTTCAAATGATCATCATTGGGAATTTGAGCCATTATCAATGAAGAGGAAATGAAGAGGTTGGCTTATATTCTCTAAATTCGTGAAGTCACAGCATTGAAAGAGATCTTTCTAGTCGTGGTGCTCTGACCAATAATGCGTTATAAAATTAATTTGAAGATGGGTTTTGCTAATAAGATGGAGTTTTTGCGAAAGAATTTTTCAAGTTGAACACGAATCTGAGGTCACGTCACGTTTTAAGAAAAAAATGGGATTCAAGCAAGTCTAATTTTACAAGGATCTGACAATTTTTTCTATTTTTTTTAATTTTTATACTTATCAAACTGATTCAGGACGAAACTTTAAATCAATAACAGTTACTGACCTAGAAAAACTATGAATGCAGGAGTGCTCAGTATCACCTTCTCTTTTTGAATCCGTAGTCAAACCTCATGTCGAAGAAAACAAATCGGATTTGATCGCATAGTGTAACTAAGATTAAAAAATTTATTTTTTATATTTGTTTTTTTAGAAAAAAAAAACCGATGGAAGTAAAAAATATCGTTAAATAGATTTTATTTTGCCTTTTTTCCATCCATTAGCAATTAATCTCAAAAATTAGAATAAAGTTTCCACATTTCGGGGGGGGGGGGGGGTCAGAACCCCCAAAACCTCCCCCCTAAATACGGCCTTGATGGAATCTAACAGAGAAGCGACCAACACAGATCGGTAATACTGGTCCAAAGTAACAAAACCCTAAGAGGGTTTTAAAAAGTTAGCTCTCCTTTAAATGTTTAAATGTTATAGCCTTTCAAAGTTGAGCTGCTTTAGTGTATTTTTCAGTTCTATTTTCTGTTTAGAATAAAAACAACAATTTTAAAACCCAAAAATTATTAAATTCTCTGCATTTTTGTTACTAGTATTATTGCTTATTTTTTGCAAAAGTCATGTAATGGATAGTCTAAACTTCCTAATTTGGAAAACTCTATAATGTAAAAATTGTCTTTGTTCTTTTTTCGCGGTAGTAAAAAATTAGCACTTCATTTTTAAAAAATAAGCTACCACAGGCAAATTTTGAATGCCTATAACTTTTAAAAGCGAGCTAACTTTGCAAAACCCTTTTAGGGTTTTGTTACTCTACACCAGTACTATCGACCTGTGTTGGCCATTTCTCCGTTAGAAAAATGTGTTGCACAGTGTAATTCAAGTTACATTTGACTATCAAAGTCGCCTTCAATGTTTCAACTTCTATCAAAACTATACTCGCAACGTGTTGTCATTGTTCTCTCTGACGTTTTGCATTGCGATTGATAAATTTAAAGTTCGAAGAGTTAAAAATTAAATTTTAAATTTTTTCTTAGTATAAACGCGATATTTTAGTAAAAAAAAGGCGGTATGCGGTTTTGGAGTTTGAAAATCAGTATACTACCGCGAAAAACTGTATAGATATGAGTTATAAATTCATTGAAGTATTTAAAAGACAGATATTGTACCTTACGCAAAAATTTCAAAACGTCCTATTTCTACTATCTTTTAACTATGATATTATTTAATTTTTAAATTATTTTAACAAGGCTTGAACATTAAATATATATTTGTATTTTATATATTATGGTCAATAAAATTAATGGAAAATTGCTCTCTTAAGGGGGGAAATAGGGTTAGACGGTTCAAAAAATCGACTTTTTTTTATTTCATAAATTGTTAGTAAAACTATTGAAAAATATGTTCCCAAAATTTTAAATGAAAATTCCGACTCGTTCTATTGTTATAAGATATTAAAGTGAGTAGCACTACTTCAGACCCCGAGCGCGCCACGTTTTTCAAACGCGTTTTTCTTAAAACGACTCTTTTTGAACTTGCGTGCATGCTAGTTTGAAAAATGTTTAACCAATCGTTTTGAAAATTGCCAGTTACTTTCTTCATAGTATTGCGCTCTATATGAATCTAAAATCGGAATATTATCATTATTTAAAATATTTTATTTTTTTGTAAAAAAGCTATAAAAAATGGCAAAAAATCATGCTTTTTTGTTTTGACCCCTGTAAAAAAATCAATTTTCTATTTTTTGATAGCATTTAAGTTCATATAGAAGAGAAACATATAATAAAAGTAATATTCAACCTTGTTTGATTTCAGACGAAAATTGCGGCTTCCAGAATGTACGCAAAATGATCAGTCTGATTGTGACCTGCAATATCTTCAAAAATTTTACAGTATATACTTAAATATATGTATAAAACATTCTCAAAGTTCCAATAAATTATATTCATTTTTATACTATAAAAATATTCATGAAAATCATTGAGAAAACGCTGTCCTAACCCTATTTCCCCCCTTAATAGTTATTAATTAGCAACAACAAAAAATTCCAAGTCACCTTGTCTGGAATTTCATTTTAAAAATAATAGAAAACACCTGTACAGAATTTAAAATTAAGAATGAAATATTTACACCTCTCCAGCGATTAATTGGATTGTATTGAATGGAATTCCTACACGAGGCAGACATATGTATGTATACATATATCTATACATGCATAGAAAAATTGAAGTAATTAATAATTAAAATTGATATGTCATAAATCATTGAGATACGAAATTTGAGATTATAAATAAAAATAAAAAATATATATATTCAGTTATTTGGAGTTATATTTTTCTGTGATTATGGAATGCCACCGCAATAAATAAATTTAAAACGTATATCTATAAAAAGATGCAAACTAATATGAAGGAACGCATACTAGTACATACATATGTATACTAATTCTATATTAAGGGGTGGGGTATTACGGTTTAATCTAAAATCTTTTTTAAATGATTTTATAGATTACGCAGTAAACCGTAAAAAAAACTCTTAACTCTTCGGAGGGTGAGCCGCGGCAAATTAGCCGCAAACTGTTTAGTGTGCGTTTTTCAAATACTAATCATAGTAGCATAATATTTAAAAATAAATGCTTGATATGTATTTCAAAATCTCTAGAAAGCAATCAATTGTTTTATTTTTTGCTATAAACACTATAAAATTCACCTTGCGGCTAAATTGCCGCGACGCGCCCTCTCGTGTAACTTTCCAGGACACGCCCTCCGAAGGGTTAAGGATGTGTGCCTCAAGTTTCAAGTGATAACCCAAATTCAAATTACTAGCGTTATACGGCAGCAAATGCTTTAGCTTCCATATAAAACTTTGAATTTGCTTGTGACTAGATCGACAGGATGCTACAACACCCCTTTATTGTTCGATGATCGATCACTTAATTTATTATCGATTAATTCATTAAATTCTATCCCTAATAAAGATGTTTAACAATAATAATAAAATCAGAATCTCCCCCTTAACCATCAATTGAACATACCTTGAAGAAAAATCTCTTGAGCATTGCTAGAACTTCTTGAGCATCTTCATCTTTAATCAGTTCCACCTTATAGGGTGATTCTTTTTCAGCAAGTGTGGATGACGACTTTGACTGCACGTTCAGCACGTTGTCCATTTTTTGTGTTAGCCGCGCAATCGGATATAAATCTGAAAGCTGAAAATCAGAAAAAACCAATAATTAAGAATACTTTTAGAAACATAAAATTAATGATTGTGTTGTTCTAACAAATAAATCTTTGATAGATGAGTATGTATAGATCAAAGAAATTTGAATACGAAAATTATGTGATTTGTGACTTGTTTCTGTTTTTTTTTATTTTTCATTTATAAAAAGGAAAATATAAAATATATTGTTATAATAAATTATGTCGCAGTTTTTTTTGTAATGAAATTGAAAAAACAACAAAAAATATACAAAAACAACGAAACTTTACGCACGATTTCCACAATAAGAAAATTAATTATAAGCATTTTTTTTTCTTTGAAATGGAAATTTATTTTATTACGAAAAAGTCTTATATTTAGTATAATTTATTAAGTCAAGTAAATATATAACAGTAGTTAAATTTAATCAAAACAAATAGCACTGTTGGATAATGAACCCTAGATATACTTGGGCAATTCACAAGGCATCTTATTTGGTGTCGTATAATCTCATTTGCCATAAACTCTCTAATTTTTCATACAAAATTATACGACATTATGATAGTACATGAAAGCTTGAGAATCGGCCAACTCACTCATTTATTCCTACAACACTAGTTCATAAAAATTGACAAAGTTTTTTGTTCATAGAACCTAAATCAATTTTTTTAAGTAAAATTTCGTGCTGATTCTGAAAATCATTGTCTGTTAATTTAATTTTTTTAAAATTTTTCTTTTCTCCCACAACGAAAACTACGAAAAAAAAGTTATGGTAGAAAAGTAGTTAGCCCCATATGCCATGGAAAATTTACAGTAATTATAAAACTTTTAATTACTGGTGTATAAATATGAAACACCCATTCACACATAAATGGCTTTATGCATATGTATATGTAGTTTATTGTGAACGAGCTTATTGCTTTGACATCTGACAAAAATATTTAGTAAAGCACATTTCAACTTTTATAGAACAACATGGTTTTTTATCTCATTAAAAATGGAAATTTTGTACCAGATTCATTTCGTTTTTGTTTTCTTTTAAAGAAAAGTGCAGCTGAAACACATCGATTGTTTGTATAAGCTTATGGTGATGAAAGTTCGTGCAGAAGATGGTTTAGACAATCCAAAGACAATGGTCGCATTTACGGGCTCACAACTTTTCGCAACAGTTTTTGATTTTGGTTCAGAATGCTCAAAATCACTTTATGCTACGACTAAACGGACGCCATTTTATGTAAGTAGAGAAAATTTTCTACACTACTTACTCAACACTTTCTGATTGACAGTTCTGAACAACTGTTTGTGTAAATATGTGTTTGTAAAAATTCGATTTATCCCCAATAAAAATTATAAATAATGAAGCACCTTAATTATCAACGTTTTTGAGGGAATACGATTGTATTCATATTTTTTTTTTTTAATTTATAAACAATGAGAAATGATTGATAACAGATGACTTGCCATCTATTCCTACTACTTTTGTAAGAACCCATTCACAGACGTAGCGATTACCGTTGTCAACAGTTGTGTGCCCGTGAATGTGACCAATGATTTTGATATGAAAAATAAAGAACGTGGAAGACCACCAAAAAAGATTGAAGACACGGTAATGCAAGCATTGTTGAATGAAGATGAAACATTAAGTTTAAAACAAATGGTAGAAATGTTACTCAATCATCAATTTCTTTACAGTTAAAATCAATGGGAAAGATTTAAAAGTGTGGAAAATGGGTAACTTCATGTGAAAATCGAAAAATCATCTGTGAATTGTTGCTTCAACAATAAGGAAGAAAAGGTTTTCTGCATCGAGTCGCCACTGATGATGAAAAGTGGAAAAAATCGTGGGTTTCACCTGGTCAACCATCAACATCGACTGCAAAACCGAATCGAGTTGGAAAGAAAGGTGTGGTGGTGGAATCAGAAAGGTGTGGTGTACCATTACTTCTTAAAACCTGGTAAAACTGTTACTACTGATCGCTATCGACAACAAATGATTAATTTGAACCCTGGATTGATTGAAAAACGACAAGAATGGGTAAGAAGACGTTGTAAAGTTATTTTGCTTCATGATAATGAATAATATTATTTGCCGATACCGAGCTTATACCGGAGTTTCAAATCTGCATTTGTGTTCTAATGGGCGTGGCACCTCACATGCAATCTTCAAGCTATTTTGAGTATATCTCCAAAACCACACATATGGTATTATAGTGCTGAGAGTTGATGTAAAAGGTTGGTTGACAACGCCATGCTCCAGGAAACATGTGTGTGAAATTGAAAACGCCGGAGGAGCGGAAAGTTTTGTGTGATATTTTTTGGGCAAGTGGTCACGGCAGCTCTCATGTAAAGAAAATACTTTAAACGGTATATCTGAGGAATCAAAGCATGAAGATGAAAAAGGTTTCTTTTCTATAACCATTTGTGATTTCTATTTTTCAATTACAATTCCAATGGTTGTTTCTGTGATGGATGTTTGTTGATTTCAAAACTTTTGTTTTCATAGTAAAATAAGTTTATTAAAAAAAAAACTATGAGAAAATGCATACGGTCTGGCCAGATCGTGGTGGTACCAATATGACTAAAATTTTGAAATCACCAAAATCTCGTCCCCTTAGGACTCCGATTTTTTATAAATCTATTTAGAAATAGTCATTTAAGGGCGAAGGCCACTGTGATGGGTCAATGTTAAATTAAAGCTTATATATTAAAAAATATGTGTAAAAAATTTCAAGTCAAAATTCTAAAAATTACCTGAGTTACCGCCATTTTAGTGATAGTAAGTAGACTGAAAACTCAATGAAATGAATGAATGAAAACTTAAAGTTGGTCAGAATATGTAGAAAGCGATGGAAAATAGTTTGAACAAAATATTGTGTACCATTTTTTTTTAAATAAATGTTTCATGTTCAATAAAAATAACGGTTATTTCATATTTTTACACTTGGTATACTAACGTCAATAATAGTTCGATTCCAGATATCGATTTTTAATAATTAAGTTCTCAAAACAAAAAAAAAGTTGGATTTCGTTCATTCATACAGAATATAATACACATATTTACTATTTTTATATGATAATGTCAAAGAGTCTTATGCAATGGTTCAAGAAAAATTATTAATGTGTAGTTGCCTCAAAAAATCAACCCTCATTGGATCTTACGATTTAGAGAATGAGAATGTTTCATATGATTTTTTCTATATGGGTGAACAATTTAAACAAAAAGTTGTAAATTATCATTAAATTCAGTTTGGTAGTAGAAATTCGCTAATTTTGTTAAATCTCTAATAAAGAATTTTTCATTCAGTACCCAAAAATAAAAATTAAAAACAATTTTCATGGCAAATTTGTTTTTCTTTAAAATGAGAGTAAGGAGAGAATTATACAAAAACCCGTAACTGAAAACAGTTACTTTATGAGATATTTAACTTTAATACTATGCATATCGAAAGACGACCCAGAAGCTTCAAAACAATTTCCTGAATTTCCTAAAATCGAAAATCGGCCCAAAAAAGTAGGGTCACTATCCAAAACTCTTCAAATAGTGTTTCTATGTTAATATCAAATTATTAAAATGTATCGTCCTTTCAAAAATACAACAGCAATTGAGGCTATATCATGGAGTATTCTCTCTCTTTCTTTGCAATGGCATACAATTTACAAATATGGAAGTTATGAATTTATTTTTTATCCAGCATCAAAGATTTTTTATTATGAATATTGCGAAAATAAACACATTTCCATATGTGCAAAATTTTTCAAAAAAGCAAATAAATATAAAAATTTATTATAAATGATGAAAGTGAAATATTTCAAACCCTACATACATATATAATGAAATTTAAATTTAAATAATCATTGCACATTATATGTAGGTATGCAAATGCTTGAAATAGTTTATTATTTATTATTGCAAATCAATAAACTAAATAAGTAAAATTGATAGTAAACAGACATGTTCTGTATACCACTTGCAAATTTTAATAATAGCTCAATTTTTATTTTTTTTGTTAGCGAAAAGTTCTAATGCAGTTAATTTAATTGTAAAATATCTTATAACAAATTTTTGTGCTGAAATTGCGAATAAAAAAAAGGAAATCTGCAATTATCACAAATATTGAGCTGATAAAACTTATTTCATTCATAAATTAAATTGAATTGTTTACACTACAATGAAGAAAAGCAAAAGTAAATACTTTGAACTTTAGGTACGTAGTGCATACGCACGTAAGCCAAAAGTGGGGAATATGTAGAGGTAGGGGTATGTTTATACACTTATGCTAGCTATAGCTACTGTGTGGCATACGGTGGGGCAAATCATAAATAATTGTGTCCATGTGTGAGTGTGTGTACTTTTGCAGAGTGCTATTGGTCAAAACTTACCGTGTATCTGGCCTCAAGGATAATCGCATCATTTTTCGCAAATTTGCGATTATTCTTTAGCATTGTTTGTTCGGGCATATTTAAGTTTTCGATTTCCATTTTGTTGCTGTTTTCTTTTTGATTTTTTGGTTTTTTACTTCGTGAGATTTTATTTTTGATTTCTGATTTCTTTGTAGTGTAATGAATTTTCTTTGCGCGCGTTCAAAGTAGAATCAATAAATCAACTATAAAAAATTTTGAGGGTATGAAAATTAAGAATTTTTGTTATTTTATTTGAAATGTTTATTTATTTTATTTTTGAAAGAAATCTCCATAAGCGCACGCTTCACTTTTTGTTTTCTTTTCTTTTTTTTTTTGTTGTACTTTTGCAAATAAATTCTTCCAAATTATTAACACTTTATTTTTATTTTGTTTACTTAAAAAATTATTTTTCATAGCATATTAGTCGTAATCAACGAATAATTATATTTAGTTAAACAATTAACTTCAAGTCTATATCATAATTTTAATTCAAGATTTTAATCCTTTATTCATTGCATTAAAACTTTAGCAATGGCTTCCACTTATAGCCAGGTTAAAAAATTCACTTTGTTATTGTTGACACTCTCGTCATACTACGTTTCACTACTAACAATCAATGATCACAATTATCGAATATTTGCTGTTTATATATTAAAAAATGTCTAGAAGGGAAGTTGTTATTATTATTTTTATTTGTTGTTCAATTCCGGCCGCCGTTGGCCTGCCAAGCATTTTTGCAACTAAAAGAATCACAAAAATTATTTTATTGCAAGCGAAGCGCTACGCTACGTCGCTATTGTTTTTACACTAGCACCCAGTATAGAGAGAGAGCGAAAGAGAGAGCAACGAGACATTTACCGATGAAAGAGAACAAGGTGAGAGCGCGCGATGATTCTGGTTCTCTACTTTTCTGTATACGGCATATGTGTAGAATTGTTTTTGCAATTAATTTAAATAAAAGTTTAATTTCCTCTCTCTTCTCTGGTCCTGTTTGCGTGCTATTGGCAGGTTTGTTTGTGTGTCTGTAAAAATATTAAAACATGAAATTTTCCTTTCGTTTAACCAAAAAACAAAATGTTTATTCTCGTTATACCAAGCTCTGATAGTCAATGCATTTGGCAAAAAAAACCCGAAGAATCTTCCATTCTTCTCTCGTCTAAACGATCGATCGATTTTAAACGACTTGTGACGCAGGGGGGTGTAAAAAATTGTTTGTTTATTCAAATTATTCAGTGGCGTTATTTAATATTTTGAAAGGAAAGCATTGATTCCCATGAGACTATCTTTAAAGTAATTATTTAAATTTTTCTGATGTGATATCAGGATTTGTTGAAGAGTATTCCATGCTCTCAAGTAATGTAATAATAATGTAATTGTCTGTCTCTTTTTATGGTATCAACACAGGTTTGCGATTACATCTGCCAAAAATAAGAATACAAAAGTTTTAATCATGGTAGAAGTATTTAGAGGTAGATGCATTTTTTCTCAAAGTAGCCATTTTGAACTTTTGACAAGTAAGAGGAACTTTTTAGAGATGCGTTTTTTGAAATGGGTACAAAAGAGAGAGTTAGTAGTAGATTATTAATACTACTTTTATTACTTAGTACTAAATTATAAACTTTATTTGTAATAAAAAAGTGTAAATAATGTTATTTGAATTTGTTTTCTTTATAAGCAAACACCTTAAACATGTGAAGAGTTAAAAAATAATATTAAAAACAGGAACTAATTATCCCTATGTACATGCAGTACTATGCAAATTATTTTCCATAAATTCTCACTTAAAAATTGAACTATGAAAATACAACGCTGCTGAACAAATGTTTTCCCAATTGCCAAAGTTCCTTTTACTTGTCAAAATGCATATACCTTCTTAATTCTTCTGCCATGGTTTTAATGAAACTGTACGATTGCATGACTCCACTTGCAGTTGCATTCATATTAGAATCTCTTTCTAATTTGACATCGACGAAACCGAAAAAGAGAGAATTGAGAGCAGAAATACAAAACAGAAGAAGAAGACATAAGAAAAAAATTATTTTGTTTTGAAATACAACAGATGCCGCCTGCTGTTGCAGTCGTTAATTAATTCCATTCTCCCTAATACCGATTATAAATGTGAGTATTTGCAGTTTCAATTATGCTGTCGCAAACCTGTAGTTTATACCATTAGACAACGCGATTTTCATGCGATTTCTCTCGCCCATACCAGTGTTTTTGCTAGGATTATTTAACATTTGCCTTTTGCATCTCTGTTGCACTCATGCAAAACGAGGTCAAGGGTTACACAATTTTTCTTTATATTATATATTATACAAAAATAACATTTCTTAATAAATTGTTATTTGGTTTTTTGTCCAAGACTTTATACTCATCTTTAAATAACTCGCGGACGCTGTAGTTATTGGAGTACGAGTTGTTATAATTTGGCTAAAATTTTTACCACTTTTTTCAAACCAAAATTTTTACCAATTCACACAACCTTTTTTCAAAAACAAAATTATTCACTTTGACTCATAACCAGGGAGCGGATTATGAGAAATTCTCTTTTTTTACTGCGAAATCGTACATGAAGGCTGATAAAATATTTACGCGTTTAAAGCCCTTTTGATTCAAAATAAATACATTTTATTTTGTCTTTCTTGCAATTTTTAAGAAAATTTGCATTTTTCACTGTTTTAATGCCGTTTTCGAGTTTTTAGTGTCTTTTTTCTAAGTAATAAATGGCTTTTTTGTGGTTTTCTATCCATTGTGCCATTTTAATCTTATACTATTTTTAATGGCCAATATTTTATGATTGAAATTTTTAGAACAAACCGAAACAAATTTTTTTTTCTCTTTTTCCCAGAAAAAATATATTATGTGCAGGATGTTAACCCATAGAAACCTTTAAAAATCCGGTCATAAATTCGTGAAAAACCTGTTTTCATTTCGATTGATGAAACGACCGACAAAGCTGGATGTACCCAAGGTCAATGTGGCCCATTGGTAAAAACAGATGTTGGTTTATTTTGCCTGTAGACATTTTTAAAAAGGTAAACGCATGTGCATCGCTATTTAACGACTTCGTTCGTCTTTTTTTCTTTTTGCTTTTCGCCATGTCATGAAAAAATGTGCGCTTTGTCAATCTGGCTGCCTTTAACTCCATTTTATCGGTTTAAAAAATAAATTTTTTATATAAGTAAGTTCTTTAATGCCTTTAACTATACGAATTAAGTATTAAGTATTTAAAATATAAATTTTTACATATCGATAGATGTAAAACTTCATTTTGAAAAGCATTTGAATGCATTTTTTTGAATTGTAACTGACTTACGTCACTGCTACAATGTACATGTATAAAAATCAATATTACATCTATTCCATCTTTCAACACTTACTTTAACTTTAAAGCTTCTGCAAAAGTAATTTTTAAATCAATCAGGCCTTTTTCGTGAGACAACAATTGTACAAAATATTATTAAATACATTATTAAACCCTTTCAGCAATAGAGTTCATGCGCCTATCAATAGGTGAATGTGAAAATGGTTGGCGATATCCTCAAGACATCTACTGTAGTTTAAAAGAGTCCTTGTTATTATTTTGAGCTGAAAGCCTCAGTTTGAAAAACTCTATACAATGACTTGTCATTCACTGGCTAAAAGACCTCGATTGAAACACTGTCCGCTATCTAATTTTGATCCGTCCGTACAGATGTGGGTATCCTATTTGCGACAGATTTCTTGCATTTCATTCTTTTACTACTGAAATAATTTCCAAAGAAATAACTTGCTTACACTAGCGGACCCAAAGGGCATCAAGGCAATGAATAACTTATGTGTTATAAATTAACAACTTTTTCAAAGAACGAATAATTTGAAAACAATCTCTGGATCCGCTAGTGACTGGGAGGAATTCAGATAGGTCTAAATCATTGGTTTTGGAAAATATTATGAGGCTCTGATCAACATAATCGTGAAAAAACAGAGCAGGCCGCTAAAGCATGACTAAAATTATAGAACTAAATAATTTACCTTTTCTTTTGGGATCCTCGTTAATCAAAAAAAAAAATAAAATTTGCGGATTTCAATGTTAATTTAATTTAAATCAATTTGTTTTTTTTTTTTGGCATTTATACACCGCCTCTGTACTGAGGTGGTTCATTTGGTGGCATATGCTCCACAGACATTTGTTTATCATTAAAATTATATATAAAAAAAATGTTCTCGCTATTTGTTTTGTGCGAATTTTTTGTTTAGTATTATTTTATTGTACAATTTTTTTCTTGTATTTTTTTAAGCATTTGTTTATTTTTGATTTTAACACTTTGCCAATAATGAGATATATTAAAATTTTTTCGCATTTTTTATATAAACGTACAGTCTTTTTTTTTGTTTTGTTTTTTGATATCTATTTTCATTTATCTTCTTATTTTTGATACATCAATTGTGCCAAGCCAAGTACTGTAAATAGATTTGAACGTGGATCGAGGAATGGGGGCAATGTCAAATTGTCTATCAAGCCCACTGGCACATGCAGATCATTAGTTGTTAGCGCTTAAAGGCACACGCTATCATTAAATAATACGTTAGACTTATATCACAGAAGAGATAGGCGAACATGTGAACGAACGAACAGGTTGAGAGAACCACGTTTAGCTTGCTGGCATGAATAAGTGAATGATCGTCACCCAATTTGTGACGATCAATCGTGCAAAGTTGAATGGGTTCAGGTAAAAAGACAAAAATACCTTTACAATAATTACGCACACTAATTTTTAGAATACGGAATATTTATTCAGGGTTTCTTTTTTTGTTTACTATTGAATATTATTATTTTAAATTGTGCTCTCTATTTTGCGCGTGACGAAGTTTCATTTCGTAAACAAGTTTTTGGAGTGACAAATATCAAATTTATTTGAAATAATAATTTAATTCGTTGTGTTTGTTGTAATGAATAAAAAAATATAAACAGAAGTGATAAAATTAATAAAATTTGATAACAATCTCTCCAAAAATCACAATACCAAAAAGTCCCCTTTTAAAAATGCAAATCAACTATAAATTAAAATCTTCCTCCCATGATTATAAAATATATACTATTTAAGCCTCAAATTTGATTGCAACAATATTTAAGATATATAGTATTTATAGACAAATATAATAGAGAAGATCGTAGTATCATATAATTTGTGGTCAAGAAACTTTCAAAAATTCTTAGAATTCTAAATCAAGTTTTTATTTTATCAATGAAAGTTAATTAGTAAACAGTTTGCAAAAATGTTTCTTTGGGTAATTATAGATTTTTGATATACATACATATGTAGTTATGATGTTTGTATAGTTTTTAAAATTAATGACATTTTAATAGCTTTAACTTTTTCTGTTCTTGTGATGTGAGTGGAGAATTTACAAAATTGAATTTAACCCGACTTGTCGAATCATGTGCTGTAATTATTAAAAATCAACGCTTGTCTATATTTCGGAATTTATTTGTTGGGTAGAACTCAAATGAAAAAACTTCAATTGATTTTGTAATAACTATATCTTTAAACGGTCAAATGAGATTAATAAAATCAGGTAATTTATAATAAAAGATTAGCACTAGTGAACCTTGAGATTCCGGAGAAGGTACTAATTAGAGGATGGGAGGTGCGAACGTTGTTTTTTTCTTTCAAAAATTCTTCTGATTCAATAGTAATAATGAGGGTCCGGATTTCCCTGCAAATGCACTTTTCTCTTCTTCTTTTAAACAATATATATATGTTTTATAAACAATATAAACTTAATAAGGGTCCTCATCTAAGCGCGAAAATGCCTCGAAAACGCGTAAACCTCGAAAGTTTGGAAGCCTCGAAAATGAACTGTCAAACTGTTTGTATGGAAGAGAGTTTTCGAGGCAATTTTGCCTCGAAAGTTTACATGAATGTTTCAGTGTTGCCATATATAAAATTTGAACTTTATTTTTGTATGGATTCTCTCAATTAAATAGGTCTTGGCAACCTAGACCACGACGCACTGTGTAACGAAGATGGAAACAATTCAAAAAAGTCCAGCTCGAATATTGATAATATTTGAATGCAATTCAATTGTAAATACTTCAATTAGATGAGCTTAAAAAGGATTTTGGAAATTACTTTTATTTTGCCATAAAAAACGTATTGAAAGTCAAGTATTTGTAACAATGACATTTTTTTGCAGTAAGTACTATTTTGGTAGGTTCTTTTAAATATAATGAAATTTTTTCCCAATATTATCTGTATTATTCTTTAAGGGCATACCCAGTTTTGATGTACTTTCATTTTTCGTTTTGAAGTACCATTACTTGAAAAATCACCATCTTAAAACACAAAAAAAAAAAAAAAAATAAAAGTTTTAAGTCCACAAACGTCCTCTCTAATTTTTACTTATTTCTTTCAAGAGATATCTCTACAATAATAAGAAAAAAATTTCAGCTGCATATGCTTGCATATTCAGACGTAGTAATCAATTTTCCAGCGGAACCTCGAATGAAAAAAGCATTTTTTTTGAAAAATGTGAACACACCAAATTTAAGCGGTATCTGAGTATCTGATTTAAGCGGTAGTTGAGTTGTATACCAATTGAATGAATTACACAGAAATCATTAAAAAATATAGATAATCATTGCAGCTTTAATATATACCGTAAAATACTTTGACCATATTGGAGATGCCACGCCTACTATTTCGATAATTTTTATAAATTGTTATCGTACTCCAATCTTGACCATTTTTATTTTAAGAAATGCTTACAGTATCAGTAGCCACTGCACAAAAAAAGTTTATTACTTCAAAAGTTTTTGAGATACTGTAATTTTTTGATTCAGCTTATATGGGAGTGGGCGTGTCCATTAACCGATTTAGTTGAAATTCGCAATATTTCTTAATATTTACCTAAAAAATATCTGTGCAAAATTTCATTGCCATTACTCCTTCTATTTTTGTCCACCGGTTGTATGAAGACGCTACACTGTGGGACGTATCGAGAAGCGATTAGGTTTGCTATTGCTTCCTTCGACAGTTTTAAATCGCCGGTTCAGAATGGTATTCGAACAGTTGCTCTGAAAGAGTGTGGAATTGCTATCGATTTTGAAGAAGATCTTTATATCCAGTCTGTGTCAAAAATGGAGGTTAGTGTAGGTTGCTTTCCAAAAGTTATATACCAATCATATGTATGATATCTTTCTTACTAAAATGTCTTAAACGTTGTGTTGAATACCGCAACCGTAGTAAGTCGTTATTGTTACATCCTCTCTTTTCATTTCTGGTAGATCGGAAAGAGCGGCCCTCACTATTGGTATTTTTGTTGATTTTGTTGAGGAAGTTTTTGATAACGTGACTTTGATGGCATGTTTAATGCGGAATGCCAGCATGGAGTGGAACCGGTTATTATTAACTGGATACGCTCAATTCTATCACATAGATTTATGATAGTTCAAACTGATTGTGGTCAATCCGTGACTTGCGTGATGAATAGAGGGTGTCCCCAAAAGGGCGTACTCTCTCCACTGCTGTGGTGTTTGCTGGTTGACTTTTTGCTTGTTTCCGTAAATTAGGCCTATGTCCTGTGTCCCTAAATCTACATGAATATAGTGCCAAATAAGATTAGGGTTGTTATGCCAAAATATTGAAATCGAGGACAGCGAGCTGAAAAAACTAGGACATTTTGACTAAAATTGAGGACGCATAAAATAATATAGATTTCTCAAAAAAATATGAAACATATATTTCACAAAATTTTATACAAAAGAGTGTTTGTTAATTTAATAATGCACATTTATACACATAAATTAGATACAAATTAATTAGTGCATTGCCAAGAATTTTGAAAATATGTTATTAAGAACTTTTATATAATAAAGACATTCACATATATGGTATATAAATTAAAAAATGTATTCGCACATATATAATCAGACAAGATATAGGTTCTTGAGAAAGTATTTCCTCGACACCCTAAATGATTGCTCAGCAGTTAGTCCAAAGAATCTTCTAGGTTACCTAAACTCCAAGGGCTGGGTTTAGTAAGAATCCAGTTTTAATTCTAGTTCGATAAGAAAGTGGTATCATTTTGAAATGATATCGGATATTGTCTGTGGATCTAACCTATTTCTTTCCGACGTCCACTGAGCTTTTATGCATTCAATATTTGCATTGTGTGCAGGACGGCAAAAAAGAAACTCAACTACTTTTTTAAGTTCATTGCAATTTATATTTATATTTTAAAAAAGTTTTCTTCGTTAACCCATTAAGTCCGAGAGCGAACCTGTTAAAAAACAAAAAATCTTCAATCACACGTCTTTATCGTTACAAATTCAAAGAGCAAATGGTGTTATCGATTTTTTTTATTTTTTTGTAAAGTTTTTCTACCCGCGTTAGAACAACTGTAATAGCAATTACTTGTTCTGATATTTTTTTTATCTGCATTAAAATATAGGTACTTCTTTGTTGTACGTATACGCATCATTAGGACACAAACGAAAAACTATAGAGGACGCCCCCGGGCCCTGTAAAAAAGAGGACAGTGTCCTCTGACAGTGGGAAAAAGAGGACGGATAACAACCCTAAATAAGATAGCAACAGAAACTTAAATCTCCTCCTGTTTCTCTGTCGCACTCACATACTCATTTTGTTTGTTCTTCTACTCTGCTTCGTATCGATGAAAGATAAAGTTTTATATTTTTAAAATCCTTCAGTTTTCGATTTCGGCCCAAGGTTAGAGAAATGGCCGAAGCTCGGCTACGGCCAAAAAATCACCTTCGATTGGACACTAGTACGCAGTTATGCAGCATTGCTGTATATCTTAAATTGCATGTTAGTTCAGCCAGTTGCATACTGATTACAATACTTACATAACTATGTGGTTTCAGAATTATTCTCTTCAAGATATGCGTTCCGTAAACTTTCCGTGCTATATTAAAAAAATCTTTCGTCATGGCCATTGGTGAGTTTGGATAGATTCGTTCGCAGATAGATTAGTTTTTGAAGAGAATTCTGAAATATGGATATTGTTTGGTTTGGTTTGAATATTTTCTTTGCAAAAATTTAAGCGTTTCTTAATTCTTCCTTCCGAAGCTAACGAAAAGATATGTTATTGTTTTAGTTGCGGGAAAGTATCCTGAATTGGTTTTTTCATACTTTCTTAAATTACTTGTTACACATTGTCTCCTGGGGCTTATATCACCAACCACTTTGCTCTTCGCAAATTTGCAACTTTTCAAATTATTAGAATTTATATTTCGCCAACTGATACAATTATGAAAAACTACAAATTTACAAATTGTCGTGCACTATAAGTCATATGATCAGTTTTGCTGGCTAAAATTAAAAGAATGAAGATATTGGTCTGAAATTTTAGAAGGGAGTCTGTCTTCAAATGTTCTTTTGTAGAAAAAAGTGCGACCCAGTATCTATCATACCTACTTTTTGTACAGTGGTCTAAAATAAGTTACATCTGTGTTATCAAGCTATAATTTGTTTTAGGAGTTTGTAGAGAGCGTGATCTTACTCTAACCCTGCCCCCCTTATTATGAAGCATATGAGCTGTTGTGCATGAAAAAATTAATAAAAGTTTAGAAAATGTGTTTTATTTTGATATAAAATAAAGTTTTGCTAAACTGAGGTCAGGCTGTCTAGAGTCATACAGGACTGAACGGCCCATTGTGACACCACATGTTTGGATCTATAGTTTAACACCTGTGTTGTGGCAATTTGTTATCACTTGGTAGTTTTGCCATTGTCTACCAAGATGTGTACGTGCTCACTTTCATATAAACTAAAGCGAAGTTTATAAAAAAAAAACTAATGCAATTTGAGCACTTAACCCTTTCTAGTACTTAGGAATGTCATTTTTACTAATCTTGTAAATAACATCCATTTCCATTTTTATGCTGTTGTAGACAGATTTTAAATAATTCGGAGTTTTCAAAGCAAGAGTTGTCGGGGAAAAGAAGCGATCGTTCAGAAAACGCAAAACAAAATATGGTGACATAAACTCATAATATCATAATCTAATTGTTTTTGATCAAAAAACATAACCATGTGTGAATTCACCCTGCAGATCACACAACGCTCAAAAATTTAGGTACCTTATCTTAAGACACCGCCTTATTGAGGTTGATAATAAAAATTTTCTTAAAATGGTTCATAGTAAAAATTTGCAATACAAAAACTGTCAAACGAAACTCTTAATTTCAGAAGAATTTCAACGAAATTCACTTGAAATGGTTGTTTAAAACAGACAAAAAAAAATAACTGTAACATATTTTTTGTAGACATTTTGCATTTCGTTTTCATAACAGCTGGTCTTGTAATATTTATTAACAAAAGAAAGAATAGAAAAATAAAATAATGAAGCCAGAGAGCAACTCAACGCTATTCCTCCAATTATCTATAATTGCAGTATAAATTCTAGTTATACAAATCAATTTGAACGGCAACATTTCTTTCTATTTATTTTTATTTCACAAAACACACTCGAAAATTCTTCATCTCCAAACTTATAATCTGTCAAAAGCGAAATTCGATTCTCAATGAAATTTGTTTTTTGCCGTGTGCCCACCTAAATTTGAAATTCAGAGTTTCAACGAATTTCTCTCTCGTGTGTCCGCACTATAATAGAAACAACATAAAACTTACCTTAGAACAAATTAACACATTTTTGTAAGTATGCATATACCTATTTTATAATCCGCAGAAATGTCCCCATAACGCTGTCAAAATATACAGTGGCGGTCCAGTGGGGGATATTGGGCTGAAGCCAACAATCTTGATTTACCAAATATTCATGTAGAGCAGTATATTTGTAGCAAAGAGTGATTTTTAAGAAGGGTCAAAAATATTTAGATTTTTCCAAAAAAGCCATCAGCAGTGAAAAGCATTTGCTTTTATATAATATAATATTTAAATATTTATTTTAAGAATAATAATTTAATATATATATTAAAATGGGGTCGGGCATCTGAATCAAATTTGATTAGCAGCCATGCTAGACGTGCCTATAGGATGCACGTTACAGTGCAACTTGCTATTAAATACACTTGGATTAAATTAAATCTACAATTGCAGCGCCAGTTTATAGATGTCTTATTTTTATAAAGCTTGATAATGGTCAAGTTTTTGGGTTGAATTTTGCACTAAATTTTAGTCTGATATTTGGTTTATCTTTTCCGTTTTTTGTCTGAATTCTGGTTTGTTTGTATGTCAGAATTTTTTTTGATTTTAGGTCAGGATTTCAATCTGAATTTTGTTTGAGTTTTAATCTGTGTTTGGTTTAAATTTTGATTTGCTTTCAGTCTGTATTTGAGATCCTTCTGGTCGGAGCTTTAGTGTAACTTTTAGTTCAAATTATGGTACAAGTTATGCTCAGACCAGCGTTTACTCAGCGTTTGATCTGATTTGTGGTCTAAATTTTGGTTTGCTTTTAATTTGTATTCTTCATATTTTTAGCCAGTTTTAATTTAACTCTAAGTTTGAGTTGTGGTCGAAATTTGGTCTGAATTGGTTTGATTTTGATATGAGTTTTAGTCTGAATTTTGGTCCGAAACCGACCTGAATTTTGTTTCAAATTTTGGTCTGAATTCGGCAGGAATTGTGGTCCAGTTTTTGTTTAATTTTTTGTCCGAATTCCGTCTAAAGTTTTATCTATTTTTTACCCATATTTGAGTTAAATTTTTTTGGTGTAAATACTTATCAGATATTTCCACTGGTTTTTGTTCTGTATTTTGGTTTACTTTCGTTCGGTATTTGGCGTCGTTTTGGCCTATAGTTTTGTCTAGCCATTAGTCTGAGTTGTGGTCTAAATTTGTTTCTGAATTTTGGTCTGAATTGTGAATTGATTTTGGTTTGGTTCGGTCTGAATTTTGAATTTTTAGTCTGAGTTTTGATTGATTTTTGTTGGAATTTCGGTCCGATTCGTGGTCTGAATATTGTTTTTTCTAATCAAGGTTTTGGGCTGAATTTGGTCTAATTTTGATCTTGATTTTTGATCTGAATTTGGTCCTTTTCTTGGTTTGAACTTAGATCTGAAAGAAAGTGTTTGAATTTTAGTTAAAATGTCTGCCTAAATTTCTATCCGATTTTAGTTTGAATTTTGGTCTCAGTTTTATTCCAGTTACCTTTTAATTTTTGGTCTGTATTTTATGGTGTGAACATTAATAAAATTTTTGCACCAGTCTAGGTCTCCACAAACCCAAATCCTAGAACCGCCACTGAAAATATACATACATTGAAAAATATTGATGGTATAGAATGTCTGTTAGCCAATTGCCATAATGTCTGAAGAAGCTCAAGAAGCCAGCAACAAAGTATTTAGACAAGCCCATTTTCGGTTAAAAATTAAACATTTTAATGATACATTTTTTATAAACCGAAATTTCGATAATTTAGAAAATCGCGTTAAGCCTAAGTATAAACTAAAAGTTAAATTTTTGACTAAAACTTCACCACGCTAAATTTAACTAAGGTTACTCAATGCGTTTTCCAGCTACTGCTTAAGGCCCCCTATTAGATCTCCTGGGGCTCTAATTGTGAGATTAAAAAAAAAACAAAAAATTATGTTTTTGACTAAGCGTTCTCTGTATAAAATTGAATTGATTGATTGCTCTAGACCCCTAATATGGGTCCAACGAAAAATTTAATATCAAAATCGAAACTATTTTTTTTTTTAAATCATTTTTTTTCGCTTTTAAAAGCCATCAGGTCAGTAATGTCCACCTATTTTCGGCATCCATCCCATTGTGCGTCATCTTCCACATAGCTTATAAGCTCCGAACGATATTGAGCTAAGGTTTATGCTTCGAAGCGGTAAGATTCCTTTCATAATAGTGCGGACACACGAGAGCGTGTGAATTTCGTTGAAATTTTACATTGCAAATTTAGGTGGACATACTACAAAAAAGGAATTTCAAATTCGTTTTTTGACAGATTATAAGTTTGGAGAAGAAGAATTTTTGTGTGTGTTTTGTTTAAATAAAAATGTTGCCTTTCAATTGGATTTGGATACTAGGAATTTATATAACAATTGTAGATAATTGGAGGAATGGCAATGAGTTATTCTCCGACTCGATTATTTTATTTTTTCATTTAATAAATATTAAAGAGCAGCTGTTATGAAAACAGAATCCAAAATGTCTGAAAAAATTTAATAGATCTTAAATTGTTCCTGTTTTTCACAACCTTGTCTTTGAGAGTTGCTAGTTACTTTACTTTCACATTTCAACGAAATTAGCCTGAAATGCAGAATTTCATTTCACATTTTTGTATGGCGAAATTCTGCATTTCAGACGCATTTTAACATTTCGTTGAATTAAATTTGCCTGAAATGCACTCTCGTGTGTCCGCACTATAACCAATAAATATCACCAACGTTCTTATTTTTAGTTAAAACATATTCGATCGATCACTCTCGACTGTCGATCATCACAATATTCATCCTAGCACAGTTTCTTAGTAATCGGCCACAATGGCCGAACCGGTCACCCTGTTAAAACTTCAGCATTAATTATTTTTATTCTTTTTTCTTATGAAATATATTACATAAACTCTTAATTGTAAGATTAACTGTATTCAATGCAGATTCGCATTTAAATTTTATTTCAAACCTACTTTTCCTTCATGGCGTCAACTTACGGGGAAAATATGAAAAATTCAAAAAAACTCATCTTCCTTAATACCCAATCTGAATCATGTCTATAGCTTTTATTTTTGTACGACCGACTAAATATAATACTCATGCGCGTTAACGACACTGTATTGTTATATTCACAAAAAATATCAACAGTTTTCTTTTTTTTTAGTAAAAATAGATAAAAGTGGCAGACCACTAGAGACTGGCCTACTTACCAGAAATTTGCAATTCCTTTTATATTCTTGTTGCTCAAAATGATAGTGGTAATAAATTGAAAATAATTTTTTGCACATTTATAAATTATTAGTAATTCACCAAAAGTTTTAAATAAACACTAACTTTATCTACTAGAAAATCTTTAGAACTGCTATTAAATTCAGTTTTCCTTCAGTTTTTATTTTATTTGTCGGTATTGGATATTTTTCAATTTTGGTAGACAATGTGCTGACTACTACAGTTATAGAAAATCATTTTTCATTTTACATTTATTGTTAGTTGACAGAGAATCTAAATAGAAAATTAAACTTCTAGTAGAAAATCAAAATTAATTTTAACTGTATAATGTATTTGAAGTATTTACGATGACAGAATTATTATTATTATAAAATATATGCATATTCATAGTCTGCCGTACTTAGCATAAACTGCTCATCTGACATTTTTAAAAATTTTGAGTTAGGGACATATTTAACAACCTACTAAGTGGACATCTTCACGGAAAGTTTAGTAAACGTTTCTTTCCTCCTTAATAATTAAAAACCGTAATTAAAAATCCATACCCCAGCAAAAAGAATATACGATTTTGAGAGGATATTGACAAAATGAGGTGCAATAGCGTTAACAGAGCGATTTTAAGAAAAGAACTCGAAACAGCTGAAAAGTGAAGTGAATATTCCTCAACTTCCAACGAGTAGAGTTTAATTTCATTCCTATATTTATTTTTGTGTTGTAATTGAGCACCAGAAATGTACTTTGTGTTAAATGAAAAATTAATAAATATTGAGTTGAGTTTAGTTGTAAGTTGAAAATTGCAACAAAAATTTAATTTTTGCAATTACATAACCGGTAACTTTGTTTTTTGTAACCCAATGTTACAAACATTGTTGTATTTGAATGTTAGTCGTAAAATTTAGTATTTAAAGTTATTGCGTTTTTAAGTTAGCAATGTAAATAACAACATTAATTAATCTATTGCGGTTCAAGGGTGCATTTGCAGCCCTTGCTCCTATACAATTTTTTTCTTATCTCGACGCAAAGAACAGAAAAAAGTAAAAAAAATAATTTTGTCCAGCTAGCTTGTTCTAGTCGAAACACTGTGCAGCGATCCAAATAAAAATCTTTAAATTTAGTTGTTGTTTTGAACATTTTTGCCATTATATTTTGCAAATCCCACGATGTAAGGCTATTTGCCCGTAATTGCGAACAGCCCTAACATCTTAGTTCTATACTAATATCAGATGAGTAATTTATGCTAAGTACTGCATTAATTGTTGGGAGTACCGTAGGCAAATGAACATTTTGCAAAATAAAATTCTTTTTAACAGCAAATATTGAATACTCGTATATGAAACGTGTAGATAGTTTTCAACTTGCACTCTTGTCATACCTAATAGTAAAAAACTGTAATTCTTTTTTCTTTTATGGCCATGGAGATCGAGCTATTCGCATCTATTCATGTTGTGTGAGGCAAAGTGCAAAGGTTTTCTTATAATTGGGAGACACGAGACAGAATTTCAGGCAAATTTAGCATTTAATTGAAATGCAGAATTTCGGCATACACAAACTGTCAAATGAAATTCTGAATTTCAAAAAGATTTTCAACGAAATCCACTTGAAATGCCGAAAGTAACCCAGCAACACTCAATTCTATTCCTCCAATTATCCATAATTGCTATATAAATTCTTCCTATCCAAATCCAACTGAAAGGCCACATTTTTATTTTCACAAAACACACAAAAATTCTCCAGACTTATAATCTGTCAAAATCGAATTTGAAATTCCTTTTTTGTCGTGTGCCCACCCAAATTTGAAATTCAGAATTTCAACAAAATTCACTCTGGTGTGTCCGCACTATTAGGTAATTTTTAGTCTCGAAGGTTTGCTTTTACCAGTCCCGTGGCGGTAGTTCCGTGTAGCAAAATATTTGTTTTCTTTGACTGTGCCCGAACATTGAACCAGGGAACTCTGCGTAGCAGTCCAACACACTAATAACTAGGCTACCTTTATTGAGCGTTTTAAATTAAAGACACATTGAAAAAAATATTTACGGCTCAGCCCTACAATGAATACAAAAACCAATGGCTGCATTCACGACACTCATCAATTGCTAAACAGTTGCAGCTCATCAATTTTCGTGTCGTGAACATGCTGCTACTTTTTGAGGATAGATAACTATTCTATTGTGAATAGTTTTTAGCTATTTTTTGTCTTTAACAAAACCAAAAACTTAAATAATGAATATAAATAATTTAATGTTTTTGCAAAGTATGTTTGACGATGGCGTTAATATGAATATGTTTTGTCAATTATGACAGCCATAATAAACAAAAGAATATAAAAAAATTGATAACCATAAGCCGCTGTATAAAAATCAACCGATGAAAAGTATCATACAAATTTGTTGCTACCGAAAATGGCGCTTGCTCACTAAAAATGTTGCCATTCACAATAAAAATTTGCAACTGTTTAGGAATTGATGAGTTTCGTGAATGCAGCCAATGTATCTGCTTACTTGCTTCTGAAATTGCTGTAAGAGGCTGATTCTAGAAATTTAACATAACTTAATGTAATATAGACAAATGCTATCTGATTACACAGTGCAACTAAGATATTTTCTAGCAGTTTAATAGTAATTTAGGGTTACTGATCAGACTGTGTTCTCAGTAACCTCTAGTTCTCCCATAATATTGACCTGAAGTCCTAAAAATGGGACTTTGAAGTCCTAAAAATACGAATTTGATATATATTAATTGTTAAGCACAAAGAAATTTTTGAGTATACACCTTTCCTCCATCTCCTACCCTTCCTCTTGAAAATTGGTATTTATACCCCCTTTTTCCATAAATGGCCGATAAAAAAACTATTGAGAAAACTATTATAATGTCTATGGAGAAAATGTTCCTTGTTAAAAATTAAGAGGGCTCTAGAACATTGGAATGACCTACTAGGTACACTATATAACTACGCATATAAATAATGGAATCGTTTGTTTTTGTAATTACGTTAAAAAGTCAAATACTTGTACTACAGCCCGACGCCTAGTCATACATTCGTCCGTCCGCAGTACAAAAATTCCAGAGGGAAACTGGACTGGATGCGGTACTCTAGGCTGACTAGATAGTGAAGAGAGACGTGCAATAGATCTTACAGGTCGCGGTACAATCAATAATAACCTCTCTAATAATACAATACTATTGAATTTTGATTTCTATGCTACGTAAAGTGACATTTTACAGTTTACCTGAAATTTTATTTATCGAAGCGAAAGGTAAGCATTTAAATATTATTATTATTTCACTTATTAAACTGGTTTATTTAATATTTTTTACAATGATTTTTCCACTTATGATATATTCTGCAAATCTTTAAAAAAAATCCAATAGCAAATCTTCCTCCATGGTTTTTCTATTTTTGCAGAGCACGAAAACAGCTGATGGCTGCGAAATGTTTTTTATATCCAGCATTAAGTCATACTACGTTAAGTTTCTATAATTAGACCGAAAAAAATAAGTTACTGGAGGATATATGGTACAAACTCAGAAACGAATGCTGCTGGAAACGTCGCCGATTCATTCGGTGAGTAATATAGCCATAAATGACTTAATAAGCCTTATACATAGTTCTACGCAACGCTTCTTGATGAAAAATTACATACCTTACCAACAAAGCAAGATTAAGGAGATGTCAAAACCCAAATGAGTGATCTGAGTATGCAAGTGGGCGCACTCTAAGAAATTACGATTTTTGAGTCGCCTCATTACGGCTACTTACATCCTTGGAGGCATACATATGAAGTGAGCTGACAATGCAATTGTGTAGAAACATCTATGCACTTGTGGTCCAAATAAAAAAAAAAAATATTAGAAGTCAAAGCGAAAACTTTTTTTATCCAAAAACTAATCTTTAGATTTATTATAGATTTAGTAGACTATGAAAATTAAATCCAAGCGAAAATTTTTCAAAGTCTTGACTACTGTTCCATGTTTTTAGTTAATTTAGGTAATGTATAACAGGCTTAAGAAACGTATATATGTAGTCATCACAACAACAGTGTATATAGAGACGCGCAAAACAGACGGCCGTTTCGGAATCCGCCACGATTCCTTAATCTTTCAATATCCTATAAAAGCTACTAATATTTGAATTCGTAACCCAGAATTGCAGATTTAATTCCAAATATCTTTACTGAATAGAGATATTGAAAGAAAACTACCACTACCGTACTGTATACTTATTTGTTGTTGTGTTTTCTCATTGTAACTAACCAGCATAACCGTTCGATATTGAAAGTCTAGTACATGAGAGAGTGTGTTGGAAAATGATTCTAATTGTCATTTTTATGAATCAGGCCCCATTTAATCAATTTATTATATTTCTATAGATAATTTATTAGATAATAATTATTGCTTGATTTTTATTTCTTTGATCTGGTATAAAAATTAATATTTGATTTTTATGTTTTATGTTTTTGCTCAACCAAAAAAATCAATTTACGTTTTTTAATTTTTTTTACGTGAATAAAAATTACACAGGGTAACACTGATTCTGCGGCATGGGATATGTTAATCAATTATAGGTAATTTGGGTCTGCTGAATACGAAAATAATAATATTTTTGTTGAATTGACTCGACTTTTTGAGATAAAGGTAATCCATTTACACTGGAAATTTAATTTTTAAAAATTAAATTTAAAATTATAAAAACGATTTCAAACAAACAAAGTGCTACAAAATGATACAAAGAAAAATAAAATTAATCATAAAAGTTAAGAAAAACGCTTTGTATGGGATTTTCCATAGTGTTTTTGGTCTGGACAGTCTCTTTGCAAGTTCCAGCAGTAGTC
Source organism: Toxonevra muliebris (assembly GCA_963691655.1). Classification (NCBI taxonomy): domain Eukaryota; kingdom Metazoa; phylum Arthropoda; class Insecta; order Diptera; family Pallopteridae; genus Toxonevra; species Toxonevra muliebris. Next base: position 42,759,062 of record OY829328.1, on the reverse strand, counting down.
TGCCATCATATGGCGATCCCAACTGCCAAACAACTATTACTTAGATCACTGATGGGGAATCGTGGCGGATTTCGAAGCGGCCGTCTAATTTGCCCGTCTCTATGTACACGGTTGTTGTGATTACTACATACGTTCGTTTAGGGCCGTTTTCTCAATGTTCGGTTAAGCACTAGCCGTCAATTAGTAGTAGTAGTTAGAAAACGTCCCTTAGCAACAAACTACGTTACTTGACATATAATCAACTGGTATTTTTAACACTCAAAAATTATGAATAAGGTGCTATTCGTTAAAATCTAGGATAAGTATAAGTATAAGTTTTTGTCACTTTATATGCCAATTCAAACAAAATAATTTATTGGCTGAGTACTTCATAATCATATGTATCTAAAATTTTTTGTTCCCCTGTGTTATTTTTACTCAGGAATAAAAATAAGTTTTTGGGTTTTATTTCCTCACTCGGGAATAAAAATTAATCATAAAATGATTTTTTCGGTTGAGCAAAAACATAAAATCAAACAATAATTTTTATGCCAGACACTAAAAATCAATAAATAATAATTATTTTGAATTTTTAGAGGTAACACTCGAAAAATTAAAATCTTTACTGGTTCCAGTAAAGTGTGCAACAGGTATAATTTTTTTTTTATATTTAAAATCTAAAATATATGATATGTAAAATATTTTCCATCTTAATTCGAGTTAGGCTGTTTTTCTTTTTTAGCACAGATTTAGTAGTAGCTATAAATTAACCACATAGCGTCTTTTCATTTATATTGACAATGAATTCAATCTTAAACTGTGGCTTTAAAGATACTGACAAGTTCAAACTTAAAATATTCCCTTACAACCGGTTCTACTAAGAGTATACAGATGAAGAAAAATAATAATTTAAAAACAATAAATTTATCCTTCTGATGTGGTTATATTGGCTTTTGATACGTTTTTAATTTCATTATTCATAAAAAACCATATTTCAGTTTATTCGTACCTAGAACAAAAACAATCGGACTGACCAAGCCTGTTCAAGTTTTATCAACATGTATGAGTCAGTAGTTGAATTATGTGAGTCAACTATTACAAAGATATATTCATAATGTAATATATTCTTTTGGATGGACTTGAAATAACTTGTTGTAGTTATTCTGAATAATTTCAATTAAATTTTAAAATTAGAAAAAGCGGAAATTATATTAGCGTCACTTGTCATGTTGAAACATCAACATATAATTGCTCTGATTGACAAGTTAACTTAAGTGAATTAAAGTAATAAATTCTCGTTTTTTGTTTTTGTTTGCAATTAGTTTGTTAAACTAAATTTATAACCAAATAAAAACAAATATTCTAAAATGGAAAAATTATACATATGAATTCACTTAGTAATCATGTTTACAATAAAAATCCAACATCCAAATTCTTCCGTTTTTATTTGACATACAAAGATTTCAGCGTAAAGTCAACGTCAACGAAATGATTCATTCAGAAAATAAAGAATTTCTGAATCATCGGTCTACAAATGATTGAAAAAATACCAGGTACAACATTTTTAGTTCTTGTGCCCATACTAAATACTTGAACTTCTTAGACAAATGAATCTGGATGAAGTTATATAAAATATAATTTATAATCTAGATCAGGGTTTCTAACTATGGTAACTATGGTACGCGTACCACCAGTGGCACGTGAGGCCTCCAAATGTGGTACGCTAGCAGATAATAGACTGCAAAAGAAATAAGCGATAGCTGAAGTTGACTTAAAATCTGGTGCATTTTTATCAGTATTTATTATTACGCTACAGTTTTGGTGGACATAAAGTACACAAAGCACCGTTTTTTTAGTTCTGTTATACATTAATGGTACGCGAAAAAAAGCTTAAGAACCGCTGACCTAGATCATTGGTCTTCAAACTGTGCTTGATGGAGCCTCGGGCTCCACAATATTTTTAAATGGGTCCACCGGCAAATGTTCAATTTTTAAATTTTTAAAAGAGTTTTGTTTTTTTTTTTCGTTGGTTTCATTTACGATTTTATTCTAAAGGCTCCGCGAAATAGAATGCGTGCCAAATGAGCTCGGTGGACCTAAAAGATTGAAGACAACTGATCTTGATCAACGTTTTCAAATCTAAAAAATCTAACAGAGCGAAGTATTGAGAGATCGTGAACCCACACAAAACTCCTAAATTCACCCAGAGAAACAGATCTTGGTAAAAGGTCTATAATCAGTTACATTCTACGCAGAATTAACACTAAATAAGGGCACAGAATATATTCCTTTTCTACTATCTGTGTACCTATTTATTACAACCTATAGTTAATTTGATTTTTTTTTTCTAAATTACCTTTAAAACATGTCGAGATTCAGCCGCTGTATATTTTTCGAAATTTTACAACTTCCCTTTTCAGAGTTGGTCAATGATTTTTCACTAATACTTAATAGTAATTTTTAAATATTTTTAATTCACTTTATTTTTGTTACATTTTGCTTTTTATAGATATATATTTTAAACTAAAAATACTTGTCTGACAGCATCTAAATCAATATTGTAAGGTTTTATAACGGAGATTACGGGGAAATAATACCACGTGTTTCTTTAACAAATTATGAAACGGAAAATATTGTTTACCAAAAGTTTAGGTAAATTTTAAATACTTAAAATACCCACTATTTTTAAGGAATTTTAGGGCAAAAGTTAATTGCTGTGAGGGAAATCTATGATTTAATTTCTGAAAAAAAAAATTATTAAAAAAAAGTAATTTTTTTTTAAGGTACTAAGATCAAAAATCGAACTGCGAAAGCTTTACATTTCAGATTTGGAATGAAACTATAGATACACGTCCATTTCTATGCAAATATAGCATGCGTAGCTTGAATGGATCAGACAAAAACTGAGAAGTTGGTAAGACTTGCGCTCAGACACTTGTTTTCCGTTGTACTTGAGGACGGCTTCTATTTTAAAGCTTTCTATGCAACTCCCAAGTGAAGTAAAAACTTCATATTAAAAAGTATTAAGAAATGCTCATTTTTTTTGTGTCACTGAATTATGTTCCGCTTGTTTTTAGTTTCTTACCAAATGGGACCAAACTAAGTAAAATATGATGTCAAAATTTATTTACTGGTCTCAGTTACAACATTATAGGGATGATACCAGCTTTCGGGCACAAACCAATGCTTTTTCCACGGAATATCAACTGAAATGTTTTTAGAACTTGAATTTAAAAAAAAAAAAATTATTCTAGGCCAAAACTTTCCGATATATTATATATATTAAAAATCCTCCAAGATCAAATTTTATTTATTTATCGTCGTTATAGGAAAAGAAACCAATTCAATAGAAGCGTGTCGGAGCATAATGAGACCAAATGGCAAAAATATGGCCGAAGTCTGAAGATGTATTCGAAATTACTCGGGAGTTTTCAGGATCACTGATTACGAATTTAATATCAGATTCATAATCAGTGACCTCGAAAACCTCTGAGTAACGAGTTTTGATAAAATCTGTTCAGTTTAAAAGTTTAAAAATTTAGCTTCAGATTCGTAATCAATGACCCGAAAAACTCCTAGATACCAAGATTCATAATAAACCAAAACATTTTCAAAAAGATATTATTCTAATCATGTACGACTTTGGCAAGAACCACGAAAATAAATATTTATTAATAGTCAACCTTATTTTCAAACAATTTAAGTTGTAAAAAAAGACCGAAATCCGCCATTTTTTTTTATCGGAGGTGAAAGTTCGTGGTTCGGGTGAGAACTATTTATCTAATTTTTAAGAAAATAATTCGGTTTTTAGTTTTAGATGATCCAAACTCAAAATTTAGAAAAATGCAAGGATAACTTGAAGCAGTTAACTCTCCAAAATACATCAAAAATAATAATAAAAAAATTTTTGATCACTTTGAAACATCTATTTTACTGTAAAAAAAAAAATGGGTTATAAAAATATATTTTTATATGAAAAATAAATTTTCGAAAATAGGTACAATAAACTCATAAGCTAGTATCCACCTCTGAAGAAATATAATACTTAATCTATTACAATTTTTTTTAACGGAAAGTGAAAAAGGTTACCCCTGGTTTTGACAAGAACTACTTGAAGAAAAGTAATATTTGTATATACTAGGGTGGAGCGTCAAAATTAATTAACGTATTTAATGAACTTCAAGAAAAGTAACATTTGACTTAAATCTGCATCTGCAAAACTTATAATACGAATCAGAAACTTTTTATTATATAGATCGTTCTGCTTTTAATTTCATAAACAAATATTGGTACATATGAGAATGATTAAAATTAGCTTTAATCAAAATTTTAAGTAGTTTAATTATTATCGTTATTACGAGTATTGGCCAAACAAAATCTTTTTCATTATAAAAATTGTATTGATATAATTCTTGTGGCAAATTGTGTAAATTAACCAGATTGTGATTTTGCAATTAGTTAATTAAATTACTGTATATTTATGGTTTTTCAAAGCCGGATGGACAAATCTCATTAATATGAATCAGAAATTATACCTCTCTTTTTATTTTAATAATCACACATAATACATAATCAAAATAAATATTTCAATAAAATTCTGAAAATAATAATTGGATTAATTATTATTTTCAGAAAAAAAAAATTAAATGGTAATATTCATAATCTATTAAGTACGGAGCGTTGCGAAAACGCAGCGTTTGAGATTTTGGCTGTGTGACGAAAAAAAATTTACTTGAAAATTATTAGGATTAGATTATAAGTGATCATTCTAGATTATATCATATGTGTTTTATGCCGATTTTTCAATTTTGATATATATTTTTCGATCTGAAATCGTGCAATTTTTTGAAAAAATGTTTAAAATTCAATATAAAATTTAAAGGCAATTAAATAAATCTTTTTAATTCTAGGATTTGATGATCCTATATTTTCTATAAATGCCTATTGTCTATCATAGAATATTTTCAGTAATAATTCAGTATTTTTAGTCAACTAAATTTTTTCCCGACTACTTTGAATACTTTTCTTTATTTACTCTCTTTTTTATCTTGCGTAGAAAACTGATGAAAATGTTAAGGTGTAAGTTAAATACTGAAATAAATTGAAAATTACCGACTGTACTTAGTTGTACTAAGCAAACGCAATTATCTACCTTAACACTTCCACATAAGTTAACTTGAAGACGTCTGGAATCGCAAAGGATTAGAAAATTGCTTTTCTTGACGAGGTAAGATAATGAATCATCAAAAATTAGCGAGAGTAACAGTATTTCTACTGTCGGAAAAGAAAATAATTAATAAAAGTTTGGACATAAGGAACTTAATTCAAATTATGGTGAATAAGTAGTGTAGTCGGTTTCTTCTTTTCGTACACAGATGGCGACTCAAACGGAAGTTACGTTTTTATGTGTGAACATTCCAACAACCAAAATTAAATTGTAAGCGAAACTGCTTGAGCTACAAGCGCCCCTACAACCATGACATTATTTGAATGGTAAATGTTTCACAGAATACAATATTAATATTTTTTTAGCTCCTTACTAACAGCATTGCATATGCCGATTGCTGTTTTGTTTGCTTTGTTTCCTATTTCTTATTTTTTTCTAGTATACGTATTAATAGTGGTAACCCATTATTTTGTAATATAATGAGTATGCTGGAGTAAAGTACAAAAATTTTGCTTGTTTTTTAAGATAAATTCTTTTACTTTTTACATTTAATTAACTATTCCATAAGGTTTCAAATAAATAAACGTCTTTAAAACCAAATGAGTTTTATAATCGTAAAATTGTATTCAAAGTTGAAGTTTAGAAACAAATTTAGCTGTACGTATTAATAGTGGTTAGGGCTTGTATATCAAAAGTATACTCGCAACGAGTTGCAATTGTTCTCTCAGACGTTTTGGATTGCGATTAATAAATTTGAATTTCGTAGCGTTCAAAAATTTTATATTTTTTCTTAATATAAACGCGGTATTTTGGTCAAAAGGCGGTTTGCGATTTCGGAGTCGAAAAAACAGTATACTACCGCGAAAAACTGTATAGATACGAGCGTTAGATATGCATCATGTACTTTTAATTTTATATGTAGAGTTTGATAATTTTATTGAATAGTCACTATCTTACAAATTAATTGTTTTCTTCTTAGAAATAATCAAGTTTTATGTGAAGACATTTTTTTTAATTTTTTGTCATTTAAAAAGTTGGTTTCATGATAGTTTTCTTTTTTAATTTTTATAGAAAATTAATAAAATTCCGCCGAAACTCTTCGAAAAACGTTGCAGAATGTTTTTAAAAATTATTTTTCGTTTTCAATGTTATTAAAAATTGGAACAATTTGCAAGGATCAACAAGGATATTAGTTATAACTGGTATCCCTAATTACCTTTACGTCAGGAGGAACGAAAATAAGAAATTATGCGAATTATAATATACTTTAACGTAACAACTGCAAAAAATCATAAAAATATTTTGCTTTTAGATTTTATGAGCCGATAATGGTAATAGTACTTTTAAGTACCGTCGGTCGACAAAGGGTTAAAATAAATGATCTGATTTGCTGTATGGGGCTCCATCACTCCCGGAATTACCCTATTAAAATAAAAAAAAAAATCTTCAAAATTGTCGTTTTTTTTCATATGTGATAACAGTCGTCCTACCTTAAGTTAAGGGCAATATACCGAAATTGGTTTTCCCATATCAAATTTAAACTAACCATCGTAGGTTGTTATGCTATGCATTAATTGATTTTGAGAAAGTTTTTAACTTTTGAAGTGAGCAAATGCAACGTAATTCTCCTAATATTCCAGTTTTTCATTTTAGTGTAAAATTTAATTAAATCAATTACATACAAGCATACATTTTGATTATCGCTTTCCATATATTTATATACATAACAATTAGTGAGAAGTGTTAATATAGTTTTAATTAACACCAGTAAAAAGAACAAAAACAAATATGCGACAAATGTTAACACATTATTTTGGTTTTTTTATTTATTTTGAGTATGCATTTGGTTTTGTTTGAAATTGTCAACGACATGTCAATCAAAATTGTTGACAACAATTACATACAGTAACAATGAATCAGCAATATGTATGTACAATGACAACAGCAACAAATAATTGACCAAAAAAAAATTTAAAAAAATAGCCAAGTAAAGCAAAATAATGAACAATAAAACCAAGTGTGATAATTGCATATTAACAAATGAATATTTCTACATGTATTAAAACAAATATACACACATATCTAAGTATCTAGATACAAATTGTTTATTTTTATTTGCACTTATTTGAGTTTGAAAGTACACACTCGTATAAGTTTGTATGTGTGTATGTATATTTGTTGTTTTTATATCGATAGATACAAGTGTAATCGATGCACACCTATAGAGATACAATTCCGACCCATGTGACTGACAGACGTTCAACAATGCAACAACAATTATATCAAATCAACATATACCGTTTTCTTGTTAGCAATTTTTTGTTCACTGCTACTTATGTATTTAGATGCTAATCTTTGGTATTCGGCATAAAAAAAAATAAAATCGATTCATAAGAATTTAATTTGACGGAAATAATGTACGATTCTAGATTTACAAAAATAAATAGCAATAAAAAAGCTGAAATCACCTGAACGAAACAAATATTTGAATATTGGAATGTCATGAACTGAAGTGATCGCCATTTGTTTTATTAATTGGCCATATTCAAATGCCGTGAGCCATAAATATTTGCATGTAATCATTTAATACTTTAATCCAATTGCGATTCTTAAAATAGCACTCATTGCATTATGTCGTATATTGAAAACTATATAGATTGTTTTTGATTTTTTTTTTTAATATTAATCCCACTATGAATGCATCAACAATATAATCGACTATGAAATAATTAACATTTCTATATCCACGGAACTTAGTCAGATTTTAATTTGATTTGATTGATTTTAAATAAGTTTGTCATCAGAGAAGAAAGTCTTTCAATCTAGTTTTAACCTGTGTGCGGAAATGTTCGCTTTCGAGCAGCTTAAATTAGCTCTACTTACAAAGAGCTACTCGTATTCTGCATTTTGTTCACATCTGTAAACAGGGGTGAAATGAATCATCCTCCAAATTTTCTCAAAATTGATTTGAAAACGACATTATAAATTCGTTAAATATAGCATTACGATATTTCCCTTCAAATTTCAGAAACGATTTGCAAAAAAAAAAAAAAAATTCCGCGGTCCATTTTTGGATAAAAAAATAGTAAATAAGAGAGAATTATCCAAAAATCACAAAAAAAAAACAGAAATGTACATATGCATCTACATCTCAATTATCAACGTTATAGAAAAATGGAGAAAAAGCCGCAAAGCTGCAAGTGAATTATTAACACGAATAATTGCTTGTACATTTAATTTATTTAAATGAATCAACTTCCTTGATTTGAAGTAAATTCTAGAAAAAGTAGAAGGAAAAAATAAACAAATTGCTTATACATGTAACTATTTCTGTGGTAAAAAGCAATAATCGCTAAAGTCAAACTTTAACCATTATGTGGCTAATAAAAAAACACCTTCTCTAGGCTTTTAAAGTACCCGATACCTAATAAAAAAAAACCAATTTTGTTTGAAATCGACCAAGACAGTAATAAATTTTGATTATGTTGATGTGTATGCAATTTCCCAAATTTATCTACTTATTAATGAAATCGTTAAAGTTCCCTTGGTTGTCATTATTGTAAAAATTATGCTTTCAACGAAGAAGCATCAATCTGTTCTTTTGTGCAAAAGAAAAATTAAAGTGTGATCCTTCTGCCTTCCATGCATAGAACTTCTGGTATTGAAAATAAAGTTACAGCAACACCAGAATTTACTTTATATTGCATTAAAACTAAAGGTGGCGCTGATAATATGGATAAATTGGCCAGAGAATATATCGTCAAGTGTAGGGCATTTCGATGGCCATTAGATTTATTTTTCAATATTGTCAACATAGCTGGATTGGTAGCCTGTGATACAAGGATCATACCCACAAATCAGTGTCGCATATTTTTGAAGGTTCTTTAAGATTGCATAAAGCTTGTCTTTGGAAAAGTCAGAATTCCAAGCAACGTTGAACCCGCACAACATAAAAGTAATCCCGGAGGCCGGACTTAAAATGAAACAAAGAAAAACCAGAAAATCCTGCAATATTTGTTCAAATCAAGTTTGTGACGAACATTCAAGCAGTAGTCCCGTGTATAACACTTGCTGTCAAACTTAAAAATATTTGTATTATACAATATCTACGTTTTATTCGGCAGTTAGTTTAACATGTGTCAATAAATCGACTTATTTTTTAAGTCTCTTCCTCTTTATATTGTTATTCACAATAAAAATGCTCAGCAGCTACAGCTGATACATTTTAATGGATCCCAGTCATCGCTGTTAATCGCGGACATTGTATTTAGTTTTTCTTTTTATAAGAATATTTTACGATGGTTTTAAATTATTTTCACCGGCAGACATTTCGAATCGTTTCCTTTTTTGTTTTTTGCCAAACTGGCATGCTTCTTCTTTCACTATTGGCAGCTCACAATAGAATTTGATGTAGTTAAACTACTTTTTAAGGATACATGTTATCTCTGGGGCTTTGTTGTTGTTTTCCCATACAATTATCGCTGCTATCGCAGCCATTTATTTGGTTACTTTTTTTATTATTTGGTTACTTTTTTAGATGAGTTTGGTTGCAAAACTGTAAAGACTGTGACTTTGATATTAGATATGATTGAATGAGTCATACCATCTTGTTTTTAAAAAAATAAAATTTACATAATTATTTATGTAGACAAATATAGACTTCTGAGTTTTTATTATCTTCATCCTGTATTGATCACAGTTGACGCACGTTTACCCTCTTTTGATTCTTTTCAGAATTTCACGGAGCCAGGCAAACAATTTTTTGAAGCTTACTCCGATCGTCGATGGTTTTCTTCAAACGTTTATAAATTCATTTAATACATATGTTATGAATAATAAAGTCATTAGTAAGTGAAATGAAATATGTTAGTAAATGTGAATAAGCAAGTATTTTTATGGTGGAAATCACAGATGTAATGAATGTCAGTTTAACGGATATGGTTGCGAACGCGGATTTTAAAAACTGATATCCGTAAATATGCATTCGTAAACGTAGAACAAACAAAATTTCTATGAAAACACAATTATTTTATTAATTATATATATATATATAATTGCACTTTTATGTGTGATTACACAGTCCAACAAATTAAAATTTTTTGGTTACATCAGAGTAAGCAAGGTGTAAAACTGAAAGAATATATTATACTGAACATTTTTACTGAAGAAATATACATATATTCCAGCATGTCACAGTTTTTTTCTATCCGCATTTCAAGGTCAAAGGAGTCATATCACCATTGGGTAACTATATAAGTTTTTAGAGCTAGAAAATATTGGCAAAATAGAAAATCCGCACTTACATAAATCCTGAAATTTGTTTCAAAAAATTTCCGACAAATTTGTACCTATTTTTTTATATTTGATTTTGTATTCCTTAATCACTAAGGCAAAAGGTCAAAACATTTCCATATTTTTCGGAATTTGGAAATCACTTTTTTTTATAAAGGATTACATTTTTCTATAAATTTATTTGCGGTTATCACAGAAACTCACATAAGATATTGTAACTGGTAACCACATTAATATAAGCGCGATTATAAAGAAATTGTTCTATTGGAAAAAGTTTAAGTTCCTTGAATTTAAATTTGTGTTGTGATTTCCATCACATTTTTCGTAATGAGTAGAGGAGATTTTTGTACGATTTTATCTCTAATCGGAAAATAATTATTATCTCTTTGGTAATACTGTTGTCATACAAATGTAAAATCTAATGAAATCTGTGGTTTAAGAAGAGGCTTGAGTAAGCTAACCCAAGTATAGTTATTTGGCTTCCATTTTTAAAGATGCTATTATACCCTTTAAATTTATGTGAAAAGTGCTGAGCCTGAATCTAGCCACAGTTTTTACTACCATATTTCAACGGAAAAATTAAATAAAAAAAACTGGAGGATACAACTTTATAGTTAATTGGTGTGAATGCTTGAAGAAATTGTTATCGGCTTTTTTGCAATTAAAAAAGCATGGAATCCTAAAAATTCCATGGAAAATAGCTGTTTTGGCTCATGGGTCTAGCATAATATGTGGGTCCCCTGGAATAGATTAGATGAGAAAAGATGCAAAACATTATTGTAGAAAATTTGCCAAATCTTAACCCTCACCATTGATAATTTCTAAATCCGCTATTCCTCCGCATCTCTTCTTTTTACTAACACTTTTAAGGTCTTGTAGTAAATTTTACTATTTTATTCCTCTCATATAGACTACAATATATGTATATCAAGAACCTTTATTGTGCAGTATTGAAATTTTGCCAGAGGACGTCAATTAACAAGGTGCCACACCCTCATTTTAATATTTATTAAGAAAAATCCCAGCAACAATTTGAAGTACGGTACTAAGTTAAATTTAGTATGGAAGTATTATTTTCCCATGGCTTTCTGTTGTAATAAAACTATAAATAATATCTAAATCCGAATATGAATGGGAAATAACAGCAGAAAGAAATGTGAAAGCAAATGAATGAGGAATAAGAACAGAAAGAACGATGTACTCTATATAGAAGAGTAAGCCATCTTTATGGTATGTCAAATGCGAAATCAGGCATACAGATGGCGTTATTTTCTTCTCCTTTGAAATTCGAACAAGCCTTTAAGTGTGATTTTTTTTTGCATTGACAGCTTATTGCTCTGACACCTCAAGTACTGTTATTCTTCGACGTTTGAATTCTGGCATAGTTACCATTTTCAACAACGCACACTGGTCGCTGTCATAGGTCAAAAATAAAAAATCGAAGCCAAAAGTTTGGTACCAAATGTGTCATCCCTATTTCCTAAGGGCGATATTACACAATCAGTTTGCTGTCAAACAATGAAATTGTTGTTGTTTTGAAAAATGAACACTAAGCAAAAGAGAGAATGAACACATTTCACTTCAAACTTTTTTAGTGACAAAAAAACCTGCATCACTTCAAATAAAATGGGGTTGCTGAAGATGCACTGTTGCATTTTATTGGAAAATACTAATATTTTATGAAAAATACTAGACTTTTTACTAACTTATAAATACATTTTTTTCTTTGCCACCTTTTGCGTTGTTTGGCTTTTGTTTGTTTGTGAAAATGAGTGCTGTTTAAAAAATTACTTAATAACTTTTACAAAACAATGGCCAAGTAACAAAGTGGCGGAGATTATTTTAATAGTTCGCAAATTTTAAAGATTATTTTTCTGCGTTTTTCATATATAAATGCAATATTTTTTGTACAATTTGTTGCTATTTCCATCAACATTATCTCATATTTAAACAGGTTAATGAACAAATGTAGTCATCACAACAACAATGTATATAGAGACGGGCAAATCAGACGGCCGTTTCGGAATCCGCCACAATTCCTCATCAGTGATCTTAGTGATAGTTCTTAATCTTTCAATATCCTATATAAGCTACTAATATTTTAAATAAAAATCCATAACCCAGAACATACTCCATACAAGTCCGACCACTGTGCAACGTGTCGAAATTTATTAAATTAATTTATTATAAATATTCGTGTTACGTTTGCCAAATTTTTCGCGAGCTACGAAATATTTACGGCAGAAATGATCGTGGTCAAGCGAGAATATTGCTGAAAGTGCGGCTGAAGACCCAAACCTCTCGATTCCACGTGCACAAAGATTTGATTATGATATCTGACTTTCCGTGGACTCAAATACAAATTTGGACAAATTTAATGAACTTTAATCCGCAATAAAGTTTTCCATCATTTCTCACACACAATTCTTTTTATTCAATTTTAAAGTTCAGACACGCATAATAAAAAATACTTTATAAGCGGACAAGCTTTAAAGTTTGTATCGAAAAACGGAGAATTCAAGCTTTGAAGAAATTTTGTCTGAGTCTTCGTGTTACTTTTAAGTTTTTATGTCAAGTATAAATTCTGTGGTCACAAGGCATAACAGCATAAGTGTGTTTTTTGAATTTTACAGGACAGCACTTCAAAGATTCAAATGCTAATAGTAAGCAATTTGAGTTATTTTTCCTTTAATATCTCTTAAGCCACTGAACCGATATTCATAAAATTTTGACACAATATGAAATCGGATATGAACATTTCAATTATGATAATAACTCGAATTCCACGAAACTCGAGTTGTGTTGTAATGCCTTGTGACCTCAGAATTAATTCCCATTGGATTTCCCAAAATTTAAGAAAAAATAGTTTATTTTGTTATTTCATAAAATTGTTCGAAAAACCCTTATTTGTAGGACTGTGTGATGGTATTTGATAGAAAATATTTCAAACATGGAACAGTAGTCAAGACTTTGAAAATTAACAACTAGATTTAATTTTCATAGTCTACAAAAAACATAAAATGATTGGATGGGGCCTGATTCAAAAAAATGACATCTAGAAACACATACACTTTCTCATGTACTAGACTTTGAAATAACGAACTGTTATGCAGACTAGTAGTAATGAGAAAAACACAACAACAAATAAGTATACGGAACGGTAGTGGTAGTTTTCTTTCAATATCTCTATTCAGTGAAGATATTTGGAATCAAATCTGCAATTCTGGGTGACGATTTCAAATATTCGTACCTTACATAGGATATTGAAGGATTAAGAACTATCACTAAGATCACTGATGAGGAATCGTGGCGGATTCCGAAACGGCCGTCTGATTTGCCCGTCTGTGTTGACAGTGTTGCTGTGATGACTGCATACATACGTTCTTTAAGCCTGTTACACATTATTTAATATGTAATTTACAATTAAGTTAAACTAGTTTAGCAATCAATATTGGTACTAAATTTGCGGATTCGGATGTCACACTTATGCAAAAATTCTGCATGTTGAGAAAGTGTAACATCTCTAGAGTAGATCCTCATTAACAAATAATCATATTTGCTCGAAAATATCATTACAAAATTAGTGATGCACCTAAGATTGTTAGAATACAAGATTGCGCACTAGTCTGCTCAAAAGTGAAATCTTCTGCGCATTTACGTCACACCAGACCCCATGCTGTGATCTGATTGGCTACAGTGTGTTGACAGATATCTGACGTTTTCATATAAATTCGTTTGTTTTTTCTTCGTTTTTTTTTCTCCCGATGCACTTTAATTAGCAATATTACCGGCGCAGCTATTTGATTCCACCACAAAAATTTATGGTGATACACTTCTGCCGTGCTTCTGATAGGGTTATCCGAAAGCCAAACAATTTTCAATATGGCGAACCTGCGCAATGCCTAATCTTGTATTCCATCATTCTTGTGATGTACCGATTACGATTATCATTAATCGTAACCGCAGGTTAATAGCCATTTGCTGCTTGTTCGTAACCTGCGATTATTCCGGAAATCGTACAAGCGGTTATTGAAAAAAATATTATTTTCTAAACGCACTCGTTTATACCACTACAAAGACCTCAGCTTTCTTTTGGTCGAAAAAAAACGTATCTTTTTGAAAAAAAAAGTCAAAACTATTTTCTTGAAAATTTTGAAAAACGGTCAATTTGGTTTTTTTTCTTTTTTCAAAAGATCAAATAGAAATGGACTAAATTTTCTTAATGCAATAGATGATTAGTTACATGGATCCAAAACAGGGGCTGTTTGAACAAATTGTCAACATTCTACTCCCTCCAACTCAGCGAGTTTTTGAGATGATATAGAAAATTAGAACTTAAGAAATAAAAAGAAATTGAGTTAAGAGGCAAATAATCGAAAAAAAAATTATAACAACTAATTTGCTAACTAATGAGAAAAAAATTTTTTAAGCAAACGTTTTTGATTTTGTAGGCAATAGTGTCCGATCGAAGGTTATTTTTTGGCCGAAGCCGAACTTCATTCCATTCGAAGGATTTTTAAAATATAAAAAATAAAAATCTGAAAGTAAACTTTTTCTACCTATGTATTTGCAAACAAATACAGAAATATATAAATAGTAGATACTTCAAATAAAAAGCTGACCAGTAGCACTAAATAACTGTTCGCTGTCGAAGGAGCTGTCAAATATTATTTACTTCAAGAAATAATATTTGAAAATTTGTTTACGTCAAAATATACAGTTACATCGACTATATATCTATAGAACGACTGTCGTTCAACGACTCCTGTACCAAAAAAAAAAGTTGGCCGATGGCTGCCATGATTCTGCTTATGTAAAATCAAAGATTGAATCAGCGTATCAATCAATAGACCTGTAGCCGGAACCAGAATTAACCCGCTACTTCCCAAATTATTGATTGATTTAAAAAAAATTGGGATTGATAAATTTTAATATAAAAAGCATCAATCTGATCTCAAAACTCTAAAAAATTTAATGGGCGTGGTTTTATGAAGTTGAATGCCTACAAGTATTTGTTGTTGAATAAACTTTTTAGTAATTTTTTTTAAATAACTAAATATATTGTAAAAAAAAATTAAATTCCTAGCTACTCATAGCTAGTATGACGGGAAATATTTTATTTCTTTTTTTTTATTTTTATCTAAAATTCAAACAAAATAATGAATTTTACTGTTTTTGACAAATTTTGACTGTCGCTAACATCGTAATAACACATAACTAATGCATTTTTTTAAAAGTTTGGGAATTTCCACAAACGATGTGATAAAATGTAGCAACAAAAAATTTTTAAGGTCGTAATTAAACCCGTTTTGATGAAGGCTGTCTAGAGGCACGCTTGGGAACTAGAGGGTTAAGTAAAAATATTGAAAATTCAATTTTTGGGATAGTTTTATTGTGCTTATGTTCTTTCAGTTATCTACTTTTTATCTACTTATCTAGTTTTGAAAATAAGTATTTGATTTTTGTAATTTTTTGTAAATCCATGGGTTATTTCAAAAGTAAAAATGGAACAAGCAAATGGAGAAAATATAACACAGAAATTGTAATGTAAATACTTTATATAACCACTTCACATTTGTTTATTTGTATCAACTGGCAGTAACCAATCTATAGTAAAAATTATTATAAAATAAAATGCTTATAATCTTCGGCTTCGGCAAATACTTCGGCCAAAACTTCGGCCACTTTTTGCCGAAGCCGAATTTTAGGCCGAATAGCCGAAGAACCGAAGCCGAATAATCGGTCGGACACTAGTAGGCAATACTCTAAAAGAAGAAGTTGACTCTTATTTGAGAGTTCCGAATTTTTACTATGAGCTTGATACAATCGATTATTGGAAAAATAGTGTATTGTTTTCGCACTTTAAATCACCAGCTCTCAAGTTTTTTTCATTAGCTCTAGCAACAGTACCAGCAACAAAGGATATTTTCCACCGCAAGGCTTATACAAACTAGCCAACTTCGAAAAATGTACAGATGCTATGCTTTGTGCACAAAAACTTATCAATTGTTAGTTTTGTTTTTTTTTTTTAAATTAAGTTAACCTAATTTTTCATAAGAGATCAAGTGGCCGACATTGTTTTTGTTTGATGCCACACTCGTCGCCAAACATCTGGACTTACTACAGGCTAGATGTAATGATGCAATTACAAGGGTGAGAAGATGGCTAAATAGCTCAAGACTAGAGTTGGCAGCCCAAAAACGAAAGTATTGCTATTGAGCACAAGGAAACAGCGCGAAAAGTTGGTAATCACAGTTTGGGATCATTGCATCACCTCACAGCCACATCTGAAGTACTTAGGGGTACTCATTGACACAAGGATGACATTGACTTACTAGCAACAGAGATGAAGCGCCTTTAAAGCATAATTGGAGAAAGGCCAGCGAACGTAAGGAAAACAGAAGAGAGGAAGCCTACCATTATGGAATGGCAGCGAACCGAAAAGGGTCGCTGCATCTTTAACCTAATCGCTAATATAGCAGCGTGGATAGAGCGCAAACATGGAGAAGTCAATTACTTTGTCACCCAAATGCTCAGCGGGCATCAGCGGGCATGGGTGCTTTAAACAATATCTACACAAATTTAAACTAGAAGGCGACCCGTTCTGCCCGAACGGTAGCCAACTTGACAGCACAGATGTGCGAAACGATAGAGAAGTGGGATGTAGTATGCAAGATGGCCAAAAACATTGTGATATTATTGAGGAATGCTGAATCTGCACGTTAAGCCGAACGTGCGCAACGAAATATCGCAAATGCAGAAGACGACGAGAATGGGTGATGAACAATAAACAATTATTGGCACAACACAAATAGCTTCAAACAACAGAAGCGGACGACATGTCGCTATAATCAACAATCGAGTAACAGCATAGCGCTGAACCAGCCCTGCGAAGTAATACCAACTGGTAGTCTCGCGGGGACTGTGGTAGGAGAGGAAGTAGGTGGTTTTAGTCGGTAGGAATCCGAAGTAACCGTAGAACTGGAGTTCGCGGTATCTATGAAAATTTCCAACTTCCAACGTAATCATATACATGTTAGAAAAGATAGCTAAAACCTTTTCTTTTCTTTTCATGAGGAACGTAAAGAATGTCGACTATTAGATTTATAGTGTAAACTCGATCTTATAATTTAACTCATGAAAATTGTAATCCGCCCTTAAAAGCGAATAGGCCATTTTATTTTTCAACTTTTCTCTTCAATTACAGCTCTAAACTAAATTTTTGAATATAAGTAGTATTCTTGAATTAAATATAGCAAATACTATAGTCTTAAAATATTTCTTATTAATTTAAAAACAATAATCATTGTAATCGTAAGCGACGGTTATTAAAAATTATAATCGTAATCGTAAAATTCGTATCGGTGCATCACTAAACATAACGGTACAATGTATGTATGCAGTTTTGACAATTCTATATTAATGCAATAAGTTTCCTAACAACTTCAGTTCCGATCAACTGATTGAATTTCATCTGAGCGAGCAATTATGATAATTTCTAGAATGGAATTAATGATTATTGCCGGTGACAGATATCGGATACATTGATATACTCACACGTTTACATATAAAAGCTGAGCTATTAAACTTGCCTTAAAGCAGGTTAACATGTATTTAAACATGTAATTATCTTCAATTATGGCTATGCAACATACATACATACTTATGTATGTACAAGTATGTGTGGAGGTGTCTGTCAATGTTGTACGATGTTTAACAAAATACTCTGACATATTAACAAAACGCTTATGAATAGTGTGTACTGTAAGTCATATAAATTAATTAAGTAATTAATTATATATATCTAGTAGTAGTTAATAATATAATTTTCATTATAATTTATATCTATATAAGCATCTAGTAGTAGTTCATATTATAATGTTCTGTATTATTTAAATATTTATTCACATTAATATCTTTTAGTTATGAGTAGCTACACCTGCAATAAAAAATATGTGTGCAACATATTGGATACACCTGGTTTACTCTATACATAACTGACTTAATCGATAAATTTAGACAGCAATTAATCAGTTTAATTAAAATATTTAAAGTGCACTTTGGTTATTATGCATATTAATATAAAACAACGTGTTGAGGCTCGTTCAAACGATTATGACTATTAGTAATGAATACCAATGCTATTACTTACACTGGAATACAAAATTTCCCTTTAAAAATATAACATGAACCAAAGTACGTTTTCTAAACAAAATCGAGGACGCTGAACACGAAAATCATATTAATTTTTTTTTGTCTATGGTTAAATTTTTGAGATATGACAAAATAACGGTTTTTCGGGTTACACTTTTACTTACAGGCTAATATCTATTTACTATTTATATAGTATTATTGTGATTATAATTATATTACGCCTCTTATGCTGCAATGTTTGTTAAAATCGGATTATAAATGACTGTGATATAGATGTTGAAAGTTAAATTTCCGTGTAATTTTGAGAAATTTTCACACAGGTCGTGGGCTAAGTTTTCTTTCTCACAAAAAGTAATTACAAAATCTGAAGTTATATTTTTTTAATCGATAGACCATTTCATTACAAAAATTATATTAAGCATAAAACGATAGCAATCGGATCAAAAATGACAAAGTAATCAAGGATAGAGTAAAAATA
The DNA here is from genome assembly GCA_963691655.1 of Toxonevra muliebris. Lineage (NCBI taxonomy): Eukaryota > Metazoa > Arthropoda > Insecta > Diptera > Pallopteridae > Toxonevra > Toxonevra muliebris. Next base: position 42,739,992 of record OY829328.1, on the reverse strand, counting down.
AAATATTCTCGAAAACTCGATATTTTTCTCAAAATTCATTCTGCTGTAGAAAATGAGGAGCCACCACTTGAACTTTTGCAATTTTTCGCGGTCGGGTCTTCCCTGATCAAGAACCAGCAGTAGTCTGCCAACATGCCCTCATCCCTGAAACTTTGATATCGTCTTTCGATTTCAGCCACATCTTGGTGGAACCGTTCGCCCTGCTCGTCACTTTCTGCACTTTCTGAATTTTCGGAATTAAATTTATTTATAATTGAATAATTCAATAAGGAATCAACTTTCAATTCACCGTAAATCAAACTTATCAATATCATTATATTTTTCCAATATTACGTCGATGAGTTGGGCATGATTGTCACTTTTATAATTTCTCAAAAAATTCGCAAATGCTTCCCATGCTTCTCGTTTTGACTCACTCAAACATTCAGTAATCCAGCATCGTCGAACAATTTGCGGATTTGAGGTTCAAAGAATACGCCCGCTTTGATTTTTTGTAATGACAATTTCGAAAACCCTCTTTGTAATGATTTCATTGCACTATCGTTATTTTTCAACGCTCTAACGGAATTCTTCATGAGACCAAACATGATGTGAAGGGGCGAAAGAATGATTTGGTTTTTATCGACAATTAATAATGTGGCCCCCGAAGTATGTTGGTTTCGCTGCGGCCAAACATATTCATATATTTATATATTTATATGAATATGAACATTTTTATTCTATCGATAAAATAAAAAATAAAACTTCAGATTTTGTGATTACTTTTTGTAAGAAAGAAATCTTAGGCCACGACTTGTGTGAAAATTTCTCAAAAATCATACCAAAATAGAGCTTTCAACATCTATATCTCAGTCATTTATAATTCGATTTCAACAAACTTGGCAGCATTAAACGCGTAATTTAATTATATTTCCTACAACATATAACGGCGGTAGAAGCTATAGGTAATGAGATATTAGCCTGTAAGTAAAACTGTAACCTGAAAACCGTTATTTTGTCATATCTCGAAAACTTACCCATAGAAAAAAAATTAATGTGATCTTCGTGTTCAGCGACCTCGAATTAGTTATGAAAACATACTTTGGTTCATGTTATATTTTCACTGTATTTCAGTGTTATCAGCAACAAAGTAGATATGTATGCACATTTTCCTTTGTACTTTTCTATTAATTTTGCAATATATGTATTTATAGAAGTCACGACTTTTTCAATACCACATACATATAAGAGAATGTGGAAAGTTTGTCGACATTCTGTTTTTTCCTTTCGTTTTCTTTCACTTTCCAATTAAAAGCGTTTGTGTGATTTAATAATACTTCACAATATTCCAAGAAATAAAACAGTCCTATGATATTCCCGGAAGTATACTAGAGCCTATAATTATTTGTTTAAAGGGGGAAATTGGGTTAGGACCGCGTTTTCTCAATGATTTTCATGAATTTTTTTATAGTATAAAAAATGAATACAATTTATTGAAACTTTGAGAATATTTTATACATATATTTAAGTATATACTATAAAATTTTTGAAGAATTTCCGTTGAAAATGCCGGAGATATTAGCGACCCCATTTTACAGGTAACAATCAGACTCAGCATTTTGCGTACATTCTGGAAGCCGCAATTTTCATCTGAAATCAAACGAGGTTGAAATGTACTTTTATTATATGTCTCTCTTCTAAATGAACCTAAATGCTATCAAAAAAATATAAAATTGAATTTTTTACAGGAGTCAAAACAAAAAAGCATGATTGTTTGCAATTTTTTATAACTTTTTTGCACAAAAAGAAATTATTTTAAATAATGATAATATTCCGATTTTAGGTTCATATAGAGCGCAATACTATGAAGAAAGTAACTGGCAATTTTCAAAACGATTGGTTAAAAACTTTTCAAGCTATCGTGTACGCAAGTTCAAAAAATGTCGTTTTGAGAAAAACGCCTTTGAAAAACGTGGCGCCTGGGGTCTGAAGGAGAGCTACTTACTTTAATGGCTTATAACAATAGAACGAGTCAGAATTTTCATTTAAAATTTTGGAAACATATTTTTCAATAGTTTTACTGACAATTTATGAAATAAAAAAAATAAAAAACACATTTTTTGAACCGTCTAACCTTATTTTCCCCCTTAAGGATGTAGTCTGATGTTCGAGTTTCAAAAAATCAATTTGTTTTATTATGTATTTCGACAGTACAATATATTAAGAGTATATTGTAAAAATTTCAGACCAAAAGTCAAAAAATTAACAAAGTTTTAGCACATAGTCCAGAGCACCTGTTTGTTAAACTGTATGTGTTGTTAAAACTTTAAAGCGTTTTTCTCGAAACAATGTTTTTTCGATCGGCCCAGGCATTTGAAGAAATTCTATGGAACCGATTGGGCTGAAATTTTAATATGTTATTCTACACCAATGGCTCTCGTAGGCAGTAGAATTAATTATTTATAATCATTATTTCTTATTTTTTTATCCCGGGAGACTTTTGAATTTTTGTTTTTTAGAAGTCTGCTATTTTGTTATTTTTTAATAAAAATGTTTGAATCTACTACCTGCCAGAATGACAAATCTCCAAAACAATATTCTATTATTATTATTAGTTATAATTAAATTGTTACTCCATCTTTTTTCTCTTTGGTTTTTAAATACCACTCTGGTATTTATCTCTATCTGAGTTTGGATAAATACCACTCTGGTATTTATTCTAGTATAATACGTTATACATATATATGTACACTCTGTGCATATTTCCAGTTTGTAATAGATTTCTTTCACCCATAAGAATTTATACCAGTTGCCAGACGGTATAAATTTCTATGGCTTGAGAAAATTTTAAGTCAATTCTCTAGGTATTCCTGCTACGAGCACACACCCGTTTAATTCAATAAAGAATCACAAACCCTGTGATAATTTTGTAAATTTCTAACAAAAATCTCCGAGCGTTTTTATTTGCTTCCGCTTTCAGCGTTCCGTTCCACTATTTTCCAACGATTTCGTTCATTATTATGGAATAATTAAGTTGCGATGAAATAAATTCAATGCCTTAATTTGCATAAATACATAGATATTTCTATTGTAAAAGTGTGACATTTTCATATTATTTGCTTTTTTTAAACGCTAGTAAATGTATAATTTAATATAGCTTCATACTAAAGAAGAAGCTGAGACCCTACTTCTCTACTTTAGATATGAACATAGTATTCTAAGAAGAGAAAATAGGTTAAAGACAGCCCTAATTTATAGTTGAAAACTCGTGTACTATAAGCTCAGAGTTGGAAAAATATGTGTGAAAAAAAATTATTTTAATGCCTTTTTGTTTGAAAATAAGTTTACTAAAAATAGTAAAAAATTTGTTCATTCTTTGTCCCATATCTGTCGTAAATCCACTTTAAATTTCTATATATATAAGTCCAATTGTAAAATACTTTATTTTTTCTTAAATATTATTCTGTTTTTAATCTCGGTAATTCTGAGAAAATATATATAAGACATTTGGCAAACAAAATTGTATTTTATTTAGTGATGATGATTCCGAAGTCGTCGAGATTTTGCCTTTTCAATTTCGGGATTTTAGGGACCACTTTTAAACCGAATCCCGGGATCCCGGGATTGCCATCCCTAGTTTTGTAATGAGTAATTACTTTTCTCTCGCCATAATAATAATAGAAATATAAATTACCAAAAACGAAATTTCGATATAAAAAAAAAAAATATTTCAAAGCCCCAACCCCCTTTCCCCCGAAACTTTTTTCTGTGTACGCGTCTAGTCAATATAATTCTGTGGGTAAAATATGTGTGGGCTTGAGTTAGAGGGTATGACATCTTCTATGCAAGACCTGAGTTTTAATACGGTGTATTTCCTAAATTATTTGTGGTGCATTATTGATAGTTGGCAGTGGGGTGCTGGCAGTGAATGGGTTAGAGAAATATTTGAAACGGTATACCTGACGGACCATAGCAAGAAAAATATTGAAAGTTTGTTCATGAAAGCGGTATGTTGGCAGTACAGTTCACGCTCGGAATTCTTAAGTTCGGAAATCTCAATTGTCCACAAAACTTAAGCAATTTTTGACTTGCATGTATCTTCCTAAAATCTTAAGATTTGACTTAAGTTTTCTAAGTATGTTTAGAATTAATTTTTGTTCGTTTGCTTTTCTCGCTTTTAGTACTTTTACCTAATAAAATGCTACTGTGTGCAACGCATATTTATGTAAAAGAAATGACATGTATGTTACATACATATGTATGCATGTACTTCTTAAATATTTTACGGCTATGATTATTTAAAATGACTATGAAGTTTAGAAAAATAATTAATAAATGCAACGGCTATTGTAGCATTATAATACAAATATACAAAAGTTGATTTTAAAAACCATCCAGAAATCTTAAGAATTCGGAATTCTTAAGTAGCCCAAGAACAAACTACTTAAGAATTCTGAGCGTTCACTGTAGTTATTGGACAGAATGTGGTCGCTTTTAGGCAAATAACATATATGGCGAACAATAGCAAGGAAGACAATGCAAGTTTGTGTGCGAAGGCTATATGTTGATAGTTAGTAGTTATAGTGAAGCCATAACTAGAAAGGTGATGAAGGTTTATATATCAAGATGGGATTAGAAAAGAGGAAGTGGAACAATCTGTGCAAATGATATTAATGATTAGTGCAATAATTAGGTTTCGATCGGCGGCTGAAACGCTCCTATGGCCATTTCTTTTGCAAAAGTTTTTTGCTGTTGTAATTTTTTTATTACCTAAACTTTGCCAGGGCCGTACATAGAAGCTGGGCAAAGGTCAGCTAATGTAAAATAAAAACTGTAAAATTATTGATAACATTCAAGACATAACATAAATTAGTATTTATTTCATTAAAGTGGCGCACTTTTGCAATCATAGTATAGAAACCAAAACGCGTTCCGTGTTTTGATATCTTTGAGTCGAGAGAAAATATTTTTCAAATCGTTGATTGTTTGATCGCTGAAGCCGACTAAGTTTCTGACAGTGCATTTTGTGATAAATTATTTTCTTCTTTTAGCAGGAATGTCCAAAAGTTTAATTGAATATCGTATTCTTATAAAATTTAGATAAATTTTACGCTACCTGTATGTAAAACTTTTCATTTTAAGTTTTTGGTGTGCTTCCGGATTAATGTCAAGTGAAAAAAAAATATTATAGTTTTTGCGCCCCATTACTTAAAATATTTATAATAATAGCTTTCCGGTTGATTTAAGTCTTCTGTCAATAATTTAACCATCCGCACAAATACTCGAGTTCTTACATATTTTAAATAAAAAAAAAATGTTTAATGGTTTACACTATTGCAATCCACAAACACCCACAAACCTTTGAAATCAAAGGTTGTACCGAGCGCGTAAAATTTAAATTTTTCGACATATGAGATAAAATTTCGTAGAACATATACAATAATTGCAAAATACACTGTCACAAACTTGGTCGGCTTTTGAGATTCATACCATGAAAAAGTTAGAAAAAAATTTGATAAAAAACCCCTTTAACTTAAGAACGAAGATTCAAGAAAAAAATAAAAATTTTAATTCCAATAAATTTGTACACATACATACGAGTCCCGGATTTTTGTATTTTCAATCCCTGGATTTTTAATCCCGGTCTACCGAATGTTTTCCACACACTTTCATATTTTCATATTCTTTTTTAATTTTTTTTTAAATGATTTTTTTCACTTTTCCTTATTATTTTGCTATTAACTTTTCTGAATTTTGTTATATCCATATATATGTGCACTGTTTATTTTTATTGAATTCATTATTTTTTATTTTTTTAATTTTACTTTTATTAAATAGAAAGAAGCAATAAGTTTTGGTTAGATTTCTTACATGGAATCAATATTTTGTTTTTTTTTTATAGATTTGTATTAAAATGAAGTACTCGCCATTTTGCTTTATGGCCAATATTTTCAGAACGTATACCGAGATATTGGTGTGTTTATTATTTGAATTTTCTTGAAATTATTTTCGCAAAGATTTATTAAAAGTATACTGAAAAAAAAAATAATGAACCTGAGGAGAAAAATTTCGTCTGCCTCCCCTCTGATGTATAATCATGTATAATATTTTTTTTCAAGAAAATTATATTTGATTTCGTGGTCACAAGGTAGTAGGTATACTTTTTAAGTTTTAAAATTACTTCTTAGAAAAATAAAAGAAATTGCTAATATTTTGTACTGATATATTTTAAAAAGTGCTCAAGTAAATTTGGTTCGAAAAGGTCTAGGTATCTGTTCTGGATATTCTTTCATTGTCAGTTTAAGAATGTTGTCTATTTTTAATAAACTAGGATTGAAATTTGGAAAAACATATCCTTTATTTGCAAAACATATACTAATGCAAATGACCGATTGAAAGCTTCTAAAGCCAGTTGAAATCACTTTGATATAACGCAAGCACAATGATAAACATATTTATTCTTTGTACATTGTATGCAAATAATAAACGAATTAAAAAAACGCTTAATAATAGCTTTAGTTTACATTGGTGCTTGTGTGGCAAAAGTAAATGTTGTGGTTGCTTTTCATTTTATGAAGGATTTTATAACTTCTAGCTACAAGCTGACGTCAAAAAGTTTTGCATTTAACTATATGACATATAAATAACTGCATGTAAAAATAAGAATCAGTAACTAGTAAAGATTTTTTCTAATTGATGTGGTTCTTAGAGCAGTTATATACTAATTTAAATGGATGTAAATTGAGTTTGTTGTAATTTCAATGGGTGTTTATTTAAATGGCAGTTATAAATTTGAAATAATAAATTTGACATTCACTTTATTAAGGTGTGCTTATATTTACATATAGACAATGCAATTTATTATCAAAATGGAAATCTTATGATAAATAAAGATTTATAGTTTATTTTCAATGAAAGGTTACAGATTTGATTGTCATGGTTTAAGGATGTAGTCTGGTGTTCCGGCCTAATTTTCAAGGTTTTTTTCTGTAAATTTTTATTGTAACAAAATAATATACAATCATTTAAATTTTTTTATATGTTATTATTGACATCCTTAATTGTACAAAACAAAATGTTTGGAGTTTATTTTGCGTTATTTTTTTTAGTGTTTTTACTAGTGTTCGACCGAAACCGAAACCGAATTTCGTCCATTTTTCTAATATCCGGCCAAAACCGAAACCGAAACTTTTTAATATATATGTATATATCTGTGGTCACAAGGCATAACAGGATAAGTGTTTTTTTTTAATTTTACAGGAGAGCACTTCAAAGGTTCAAGTGCTATTTTTCCGCCCTAATATCTCGTAAACCACTGAACCGATAGTCATAAAATTCTGACGCAATATGAAAACGGATATGAAGACTCAAATTATGATAATAATTCGAATTCGACAAGACTCGAGTTGTGGTGTTATTGCTTGTGACCACAGATATGTTAAAAACAAAACTCAAATCATTTTAACTTTTTTTTAATTAAAACTAATTAAAACTAAAAAACAAAAAATCCATGTACATTCGGGCGTACCAATTTTTTTTTTTTTTTTTTTGAAAATTACGTTGACAGAAAAATTCTATATTCGATTCTGATCAACTTTGCCGAACAAAGTATGGCAAAAAAATGGATCCTAAATTCATCCATACAAATTGGTACTCCCTAATATACATACTTATATATGTATATACAAAATAACAAAAATATTATTTTAACAAGAAAGAAAATACATATTAAAGGCACTAAAAAAAAATACATTTTGTGGTATAGGTACAAATGAAATTCACATTATTATTTTAATATTCAAAATTGAATAACTTTATGTTATATGCTAAAAATAAAAACAGTCCTTTGCGTACTGAAATGCAATTTACAGTAAAATTTATAAAGTTTCGGTTTCGGCCAAATATTCGGCCATATTTTTTACCGAAACCGAAACTTAGCCGAAGCCGTATTTTTGGCCGAAACTGTAACCGAAACCGAATATTCGGTCGGACACTAGTTTTTACGCTCAAAGTGGACACCAAAAAAAGGTGATTCCGATGCTTGACAAAAAATTTAAATAGAATATTGTTCTTTACACTTGCCATTCTGGCAGGTAGTAGATTTAAACATTTTTATTAAAAAATAACAAAATGACAGGCATCTAAACAAAAATTTTCAAAAAACGCGCTTTTTTTTGTTGAAAATCAGGATAAAAAATAGGAAATAATGATTATAAATAAACAATTCTACTACCTGCGAGAGTCATTGGCGTGTATAATAACGTTTTAAAATTTCAGCCAATTCAGCTTTATAGAATTTCTTCAAACCCCTTGGCCGATCAAAAAACGTTGTTTCGAGAAAAACACATACAGTTTAACCAACAGGCGCTCTCGACTATGTGCTATAACTTCGATAATATTTTGAATTTTGATATGAAATTTTTACAGTATACTTTCAATATATTGTACTTTCAAAATACATAAAAAAACTGGTTTTTTGAAACTCAAACAGCAAACTACATCCTTAAATATTCTTGAGTGTGTGTAACAAAATCTGATATTTAATTGGAAAAAACTTTCACATTGTGAAAAAACATTTCAAATTCGAGATACAAGGAATACTTTAATTGTTATGAAATTAAAATAAGTTTAAAAAAAAAAATTACATTAATTTTGCTTTGCTTTCAAATTTTCATGTTTTTTTATTATGTTATTTTTTTATTTTCTTACGGAAGCGTGACAGATCTCTAATTTGTGGGTGAACAAGTTATCAACATTATAGTCCAAGAGCCCGCGACAAAAAAAAGTCTCTGACTTTCTAAAGGCAAGTTTTGTAATATGTTGTTATACTAGTGAAATACATGAACATACTCTGGTCACTCAGGTTTTGGTTAGAACAGGTGGCACAGGTGAGCTTTCAAACATGTCAAAAATACGAGGTAGGTGCAACAGTTTTCTAAGGACTGAAACTGAAACTTTATATACAGGTTATGTATTCATTAAAAAACATAGTCATTAAGATTTTCGTTAGAACGGGGCCCTTCAGAAAAAAAATTGTTTGCCGCTGTTTTCTTTTTAGTTTTAGTCAGTCAAAAAATGCACCAAAAGTTCATAAAAAATCTTATCCAAGATTCAGTAATCATTCGGTGTGCAACGGTTCGTTATCATGGTGCAAAATCCATGAGTTTTCTGTCCACAATTGACTCTTTCGGCGAATTGCTTCACGCCAACGCCTCATAACGCCCAAATAATCCTCTCTGATGGTTAATTTTCGGTTATTGACCAAAATTTCTTTTTCTTTATCAATGTTTTCGTCAGTTTTCGATGTCGATGGTCTGCCACTGCGTTCATCATCTTCGATTGACGCACGACCAAACTCAAATCGAAACGATGGGAGCCCCACATGGTGGTTATTCCGGGAACTTTTTAATCAAGGTGGTATGTCATAGTTTTTGAGATATTAAATTTTTAAGAAATTGCTAATTTTGTACTTGCAAAAAAATTTGTTTTCATACAAATTTGGAGCCTGACTGACGGGCCCGTTCTAACGAAAATTTGACTGACTCCCGGAATTATGTTTTTTATTGAAAACCGTTGCAGTTACCTCGTATTTGCGACATGTTTGAAAGCTCACCTGTGCCACCTGTTTTAACCAAAACCTGAGTGACCAGAGTATGTTCATGTATTTCAGTAGTATAGCAACATATTACAAAACTAGCCTTTAGAAAGTCAGAGACTTTTTTGTCACGGGCTCCCCGTCTACTTTTGTGTTTAGTTTGTCATATGAGTACAAGTATCTATATCAATTTATACACACTTCCACCCCTCACGTTTGACATAGTGTAAATAATCCCCAGAGTTTTTGTCATTTAGTTATACAGAGCGGAATTGAATTGCATGCATTCATTCAATTTGTGGCTGCGCACATAAAGTCAACAGATACTACAAAATAATATATAAATACATACATAATTCGTGACTAGCTTTTTTAAACATTTATTTTATTTGTTTATTGTTTCTTTTTTCTTTTCAAGTGACAAGGAGGGTGTCCACACGATTTCGATTCACTGTCGGATATAACATTATTAACATTATGCATAGTAGCTGTATGCCTAGTAAAATAAATAGATAAGTACCATTAGTTATGTGTCTTTAAATGATCATAATGTATTGTAATATGAGGTGACCATATTAAGCTACACGATTTGTATGTATGTATATGCCACGGTCAAAACGGGAACAATCACCTCATTCAACCGGAACTAAAGTGGCAGCAATAGTTTGTTGCAATTTAAGTTGTTGCACAAATACATTATTCTCAATGTTTGTCCGTCCATCTGCCTGCCTGCCTGCCACAACGATTAATCACGTATGCCAACGAGTTTCGTTTCTTTGTTGCCGCCATACGCTGATAGTAAAACATGTTTTACTATCACATTGTCATCGAGTTTGATTTAATGGAGTTCAAGTTGAATTTGTTGTAATTTTAGTTAAGTAATTAAATAATATAAGTTTAATCATTAGTGTGTATTTATGAATATGGAATGCATATCGTAATCTTATATATTTATTAAGTTCACTTTATGTGCTGTTGTTAACTCAGTGTGAATATTAATAACTCAACATATTGCACACTACTTAACTACAAAAGGGCACAACTAAAAATTGAACATTTTTTAGGCAACGATAAATAAAAAACGGGGTTTGTTTGCCACAGGCAAATGCATTTATTTATTTTATTTTATAAAAAAAATATGCCGTTACATTAAGGGGGTGTCCTGAATTAGAAAGTTAAAAAAAATCGTTTTTTATTGCCTAAATCGATACATATTCAAGAATACATTTACAAAGATACATAGGCCAATTCTAAATATTTTCAAAAATACGAAGCATCAACAGTTAGTTTTCCTCAGATTCTTGCTGCAATTGAAAACTTTGAAGTGCGTTTTTTCAGTTTTTATTTTGACGAATTTTCTTAACTGGCGGGCGTGACAACTAAAAAACTAATCGACCTATTTAATCGAACCAAAGTTTTTTTCTTCTAAAAGTTTATTTAAATAATTTTTATAGCACTTTAAAGTGTTATTTTGTTTTATTTTTAATTTTTTTTTCAAACGTGAGAGAAATTATAAATTCACAATTTTTTCCGCCGAGAAGAAAAATATATAACGATTAAAAATTGAATCACGGATTGAAGGCTGCATACTTTGTATATCTTTTTACCCTTCTAAAAAAATCACGAAAAATGCTTCTTTTTAACTTTCTAATTCAGGGCACCTTCTTAATTCGAGTATTAATAACAGAACTGCATCAAAAAATATTAATTTTATAATTATCATTTTTCGTATTTTTGTTCATCTTTGCAACACTGTTCGTCGTATGCTTTTAAAAGTATTGAAACTCAAAGGATAAAGGGGGAAAAAGTAAGTTTTTAGATGAACGTTGATTTCAAACTCGGTGGGATATACATTTTTGCTAACCTATCACAGTTCTTAAGTATGAAAAGGTTTAACCTACTTAAATTGCTTTGGTTGATTTTCCAGGAAGACAAAGCATTGAGTTGAGTGAACGAAAATTTAGAAAAATCAGTGCAAAGTCAACCCATTTTGAAGTTCCGCTTAAAATTTTTGAGGGTCTTTATCTCAAAAATGTAAAGAAAATGTGTTTTCACCGACCCCTTTAAAAGTTATGCCCTGTACAAAAAATTGCACCATGGCCCATTTCTGCAATAACACATTCACATGAAAATTGTATCAGAAATGTTCGAGTAAATAAATAAAAATTAACGATATTAATTTATATAAGGGATTTTATTTTATATCATGAACGAATAAACGAATATGATGAAAAGAAACATTTATATAAGCTGAAACATTTTGATTGTAGCTGTTTGGTTACACTTTACGCTTACCATAGAAAGTAACCATTTGTTCATCAATTGAGAGGTGCGAAGGTAAGAGCGAAGTTCAGCATATTTATCTTCCTTGTCTAAAGAAATATGTGTGGTGCAAATTTTGCTCATGTTATCTTTCTGATTGTAATTCCTGCATAATAATTACACTGCTCTGCATGGGTTTTGCAAATATTATAAACATTTTGCAAAACTTGGCTCGTAAATAATATACTTGAAGTGGAAATTCCAACTGATTGTCAAATGACGCTTTCGCAGAAATGAACCAGTGTACGATTTTTCGTATACCAATTCTTCAATTTATGTTTTTTTCTACACATAAAAGTTTTTTAAATGAAATATTTAATTAGTACTGCATTTATTTATTGCCTATAAATCATAAATCATATCAATATTTTATTATAAAATATTCAATACAAATCATTTCATTAATTTGTTATAAACATTTAAAGTTGCTGTAAGGAAAATCGTAAAGATGTTCAAAATGGGGTAAAGAGCATGTCATGTTTTATAATGAATATGAGAAAACTTCTAAATATATGCTAATTAAATTAGTTAACCTAAGAATAATATTTAAGCATAAACAGATTTAAACAGATTTACTACAGACTTAAAAGAAAGAAAACAATATAAACAAAGAAAAACACAAACTTAAGAAGATAGCCAAGAAGATGAGAATAATGACTGTTGCTACATGAAAATCCTAAGGATAATTAGATACAAATCTTTTGAATATTAGCAGCTAGATATTGAAGTATTTCTACATTCTTATAGATTTTCTCCAAACACTGATGATCCTCTCTTATTTCATATACTTCATATTGAGGTTTTCTAGAGTGAAGCAAACATGGCATAAGCTTAAGAATTTCTTTACTATGTAAATAGCAAAAGCAAAGAAAAATCGTGAACGTGAAAAAGTAATTGAAACATGTATAGATATGGAATTAATTAAAATTGAAATTTAGTTAAGTTCAGCTGCAGTAGGTTTAGTTTTCTATGAGAAAAACGCTTATCGCAAATGCAATAAATTAACTTGTATTCAGTTTACTATCTTGATTTATTTAGACATGCATCGTATCTAGTTAAGTTTGCATACGTTACAAAGCTAAACAAAATAAAACTTGAAAACAAATTTGTTGGACTAAAAATGTAATTTTGAAATTCAAGTAGAAAAAACCTCATGCATTCCAGCTCACATAAATATTTGCATATTTTCTTTATACATATTTAATACTTATCAATTATATATGTGAATTTATAAATATTATTAATTCTAATCTCATCTCACAAATAAACGTAAATAATTAATTAAAAAAAATACCACATTGTAAGTATAGAGACTTAAAAATATTCGGTATTTTATAAGCTCATCACGTTAATATCGATAGTTAAAAATAATTGTTATTCTCAGTCATATTTTTGCATGCAAGAAGCATATGGACGGATTTCACATATACTTTGAATTTGTAAGCTTCCAACATTGTGGTGGTGACCTTAAGACTTTCCAACCGCCAACCAAACATTTTGTAAAATAATTTATTTATTACAATAACATTTAATAAACTTGCATCTGTTATAAAGTATTAAATTTCTATATACATAGTTATTTGCTGCACAGAAATTATTTGAGCACTACAGGGGGCTCCACTTTAAGGGGTTATATCACTCAGCTTTTTTATTGGCTTAAATATGTACATAAAATTTATTTTTTAATTTTTACAGCTCATTTTTCGAAGCGTTCCGACATCAATGAAATGAATTTTAAACGCGATTATCTGAAAATCATGGTTTTCAAACTGGAATGCAGCATAGGTAGGTAGGTAGGTAGAGTGGCTACTCTCTCTAACAGAGGGAGCACAATTAGCGCTAGAGCGCCGTTTTATACCACAACCTCATTTGTGCAAGGGTGTTTGCACTTTGTTATCTAGAGCCAGTTCGTGAGATTGAGAAATTAGGGGAGTTTTCCAATTTCGAGTTTGGAGATTTTGGTTATGTCGTCTAAAAAAGGGTGTGACAAAGAATGTCCCTGGTTACGCCGCATGTGGAAAGGCTTTTCCACCTGCTATCTGCGAGGGTAAGAAAGTAAGAGAGTATATCAGCCTTGATTTTATTCAGGGGAATTGCTACAGATTTCGCCTGAGTTAAATCCAGAGCTAAACCTCGCATCGCTAATTCATCGGCAATTTCATTGCCTTCGATGTTCCTGTGACCAGGAACCCAAATAAGGCCAATGTCCAGCCTGTGACTTAGGGTGGCGAGTAATTCCCTGTATTGGTTGACTAATCTAGAAGATATTATGTCTGAGCCTAGGGCCTTGATTGCCGCTTGGCTGTCGGTGAAGATGGCTACTTTAGCCCTCCTTTGGATTTTGGTCAGTGCTTTGCAGGCTTCTCTGATCTCCAGAAGTTCGGCCTGGAAAACACTGGCTTCATTCGGGAGTCTAAATGATTTGGCAATACCGACCCCGCAGTCCATCTTTGACCCATGGGTCTAGAGTTCTATCTCGAGACCAGCTCTCACACGTTTCTTTCTCCAATCTGCTCTTGTTGGAAACACGGTGTTAAAGCCCTTATTGAAGTTTAATTTGGGCATCATGTAGTCAGTGTTATGTTGGTTTGGTATAATCGGTACTTGTGATAGAATTCTGCTGTGTCCGTAGTTTTTGGCAGTCCAGGATCTCTGAGTCTGACTGTACTTGAGGCTGCGGAGGCTTTGGTGTAGAGTTCCATAGGAAGCAAGTGTACTAGCACGTTTAGGGCCTTCGTCGGGCATGAGCGGATAGCATCTGTAATGCCTATGCATGCTGACCTTTGAACTCTATCTAGTTTAATTTGGTTATATCCCTTCCTCATGTCATGCCACCATACTACTGATGCATACGTCAGGATTGGCCTTATTATTGATGTGTATGACCACAGTGCCACTTGTGGGCCTAGACCCCACTTTTTTCCGAGCATTTTTTTACAAGTCAAGAATGACCCCTAGGTATTTGGCGTTCATTGATAAAGTTAGTGTATGACCATCCAACTTTGGTAGATTGAAGCTTGGTATCTTGGTTTTTGTGGTGAACAGCATCATTTCTGTTTTATTTGGAATCACTCCCAGGCCGCAATTCACCACCCAGTTACTGAGTGAGTCCAAAGCTCCTTCCAAAATCTCGCTTGGAGTGCAGCATAATTCCGGCAATTTCTATCCGATTAAATTGAAAATTCAACTGTGTCTTACTATAATTTATCGAAGTGTCAAAACTTTTTTATAAATAATTTAATTTCGGTTTTTTCATAAAAAAATGAAATTCCAAATTCATAAAAATCAATATTTTTTAATAATCTCAGGTGACGACTTCGATAGTCTAGTGGGTAGTACACTAGATTTTCATCTGGGGGGTTCGGGCTTGATTCCCGTCTTCGTTGGTGGTTAATTTTCTTATCTTATATTCACTATCAATATGAAGTGTGTGAGGATTATAAGATAGTGCCGATAAAAAATTGCCACCCCGGCGTTCGGAATCGGCGTTAAACTGTAGGTACAACTATATGGTATCACAATGGGTTGTTCAGGCCTAAGTGTGTCTCTCGACAGTCACTCCAACCTAACCTAATCTAATAATTTCATATGAAATAAGAAACAATTTTTTGTAGGTTTACCTTCTCGATAAAAAGAGATTTTTGGTTGTTGCATTACCACGACGTTATTTTGTATTGTAAATCAAACTAAAAATATTATTGTATACCTTAAAACATCTATAATAAACCCTAAATCTTCTTTGATTACTTTATTAATAGTAAAGAAAAGTGAGTGATATAGCCCCTTAATGTTATTTAACTTGCAGTGTTTACAGGGGCGTACGCAGAATAAAGGTGCGAGGGGGCGCGGTTTCTGAAATATTTTTTTTAAATCAATGTTTCGTTTTTGGTAATGCATATTTTTCTTATTATTAGTATGACTCATAGTTTGGGTTCCGAAACCGAACCATTATTCTTTTAAAATCCACTCATAAATCTTGTCGCAAATTTTCATTTTATCACCTCTACCACTTTATTTTACACTTTTTTAAAAATTTTTATAGGTTTTTCTCTTTTATTTTTATTTATTTCCCAAGAATTATAAGGTTTTACGTCAAGGTTGCCATTGACGGCTAAATTAAGCCGTTTTTTTAATGTTTATCCGATATTTTAGACAATTTCAATTTAAAACCATAAAAAAACCAGCTGGACCCTGCATAAATTATTTTGCCTTAAATTTTTTTTTTTATTTTGTTATGAATATTCAAAATACATCAACTCAGCGTCACCTTTCGGGTGCATTGACGAAACATACATATATTCTGAATTGCAGTCAAATCTCACTGACACCAACACCATCTACCGGGTGTGAAAAACAACAGAAGACCTCGAACCGAACTTATGATGTAAATCTTAGCTGGATAGCTCTTATTGTTCCAGAGACCATTCGTTACAAACAAATAAATCAACGATTTTATATATACGGGGAATTTCATTTCAAGAAAATCTACTTTTAAATTTGATCGGACTCAAACTTGCACAAAGTTTAGTCCTATTGAATAGTAGTTACCACACTAAACTTGAACAGAACAATTTGAGATCGGTCAAAAACTCGTCGAGTTGGAGTGGGTAGAATTTTGAAATTTTGGTCAAACAGCCCCTGTTTCGGTTCCATGTAACTAACCACTTATTGCATAAAGAAATTTTTGTCCAACATTTTTTCAACAGATTTTTATATAATCTCTTGAAAACAGAAAGACAGAAATTAAAAAAACTCAAAATTGTAGCATTATTCCCAAAACCAAAAATAATTTTTTTTTTTTTTTTTTTTTGAGTAAAAAAAAGTTTAGGGCTATTCCTTTCAGAACTTTGAGGTCCAAAAGTGGGCTGAAACTTGTTTATCTATCAAATTGAAAGTCAAGTAACTCGAAACAGCCATGACTTAGTAAATTTTGATTTTCGAGTTTTAAATTTAAATTTTATAATTTCAATCCGTGAAAGACCTAAAAAAATTTTAAAATCAATGCCAACTACAGATAAAACGATTTTTCGTGCATAATTTTTATCTGCTCTGGTTGTTAATAAAATGTTTACCAATAGCAATAAAGGGAGCTTGAACCCCCAGAGCATCCCCTCTGCGTACACGCTTGACTTTTTATGTTCATGCACAAATTGTTTTATGGACCAATTTAATAAATCTATATCACAGCAGCCGCTTCTCACGCTGTGCTGTGCTGGTTGTGCGTTCCTTCGTGTGTTATAACACAAGTCAATATCACACATATGCACTTACTCGTTATCGTATTGTTAGTTTATCGCTAATTTGATTATCTATAAATCGTTCAACGAGCTATCATACACACGCACATATGTATAGGTATATATAATTAAAACACGTTAAAATATTAAAATAACCTTTTGATTAGCATTTTATTAATAAAAGAGCATTGCATTAAATATGAAATATTTAGTAATATTATTCGAGTACTTACAGTAATTAGGAATCGCCGGGTACAAATTTGTGGATATGTTCTCACTGCAACGTTAGAAAATTATTCAATTCAACAAATAATTGGCAATATTGCTGAAATAAAACAAATATAATTTAAAGTTAATAGAATTACTTAAGTAGAAAAAAGATACCACTAATCCTAAGTCATTCGACCTATAAGCTGAACATCGTTTATGTTGAAAACACTTGAAAAATTACTACATGGCAAAATCTTAGAAATCACACCACTGTACCTAAATCAGCATACATACAGTGTAGGTAGGTCCACCGAGACAGCTCTAATTCAAGGGGAAGATTCAAGGGATATGAAAGAAGTTGCAGTATGTGCTTACCTTGACATAGGAGGAGCTTTCGACAACACCTCACATGAGGTCATCAAGAACTCTCTTAGCCGTAGAGGGGTAGATAACACAGCATCTAGACTGATGCCAGAAATTCTCTCCTAGCACAGGAATCACCTTTAATGCAGAGCCTGGTAGTGGGCTAACTTTTAATTAAATTCTCAGAGGCAGGCATAGACTGCTAAGATTATGTGGATAACATTACTCTCATAGACAGAGGTAAATTTGAAGAAATTTTATGTGACATTATACACAGAGGGTTAGGTATCACTAGGAGATAGCGCAGGTCGGTTGATTTAAATATTAACCCTGCAAAGACCACTATAGTTCCAGTTATAGTGGTCGTCGTTTTCGTTTTGAGGAATAGTTTCTTGTAAAACTTAGTAGTAAGAACGAATAGGAGGGTGTAGAATATAACTGCACATTCAAAGAACACACGATTAAGTGGCATACAGATGGGTCACGGACCGAGGATGGAATTGGAGCAGGATTATTTGGGCCAAGAACTAAATACTCAGAAAATAGTGGGATATACAGATGAGCCAACAATTAGAGTCTCTCATCCTTTATTATTAAATGAATGCGACTCGAGTGAAGTTGGTATAGCAATTGCCTAGAGAGTCCAACTACTTATTCGGCATTATCAATTAACCGATTGCGCGCTTCATAACATTGTATAAATTAAATTTACACATATAAAAAGTAGTTTTTATAAACCAAATTTTAAAATCTAATGCTTATAATATAATGATTAAATAATAACAAAGAAAAATATATCAACAATAACACATGCAAAATCTCAACTTCATCATGTTAGCGCTAAAACCGATGGATCCATCAAAAATTTAAGTTTTGTTCCTAGTTCTATTTATTTATACAAAAAAAAACTTTATATTCTTATAGTATTTGCACTTAGGCTGTGCAGCGATACCCCAGCCTGCGCAGTCTATTAATGCTACTAGGAGGAGAAGGGAGAGTGTCTCCAAGCCAACTTGGCAGGAAGCCGTGGTGACAGGGATGGGAGAGGATTGAGGCATTGAATCCAACCTTTCGAACCTACGCATCGACACCGCAATCGATGATGACTCGTTATCGCAGGATAGCAACGTCGATGACATTGGTTCGGAAGTTGAGATGCAGTTGCACAGTGATCTTCCCCGGTCTCCGGCTGCGGCTTCCGCCCCGGGGAAGGAGGCAAGGAAGGTGGTACGCGGAGGGCAACAGGCCAAAAACGGCTAAAAGCGCTCGGTTTACTACCTTCGTAAAATGAGGGCAAAATATCCTTCTTCCTTTACAAAAAGGGAGAAGGATCTTATCAAGAAGCACGAGGAGTTTGTGGCAAGTTCGAGAAGAATATCGCCACCTCCTCCTCGTGTCAAAAGGAGAAGCCAATGGACCAGGCCACAGGTGGAAACGTTAGCATACCACCAATGCCTAACAGGCTCTCCAAATAGGGAACAGAGTTCCTCATCGGGCAAGGCTCTGAAAAGAGCCGGCCCGATGAGGTTACTCCAAGAGAGTCGAAAAAGCCGAAACCTTCGGCCTCCTTCGACTCTCCGACGGAGCTACAAGTAGCCATCATCGACAACGTCAACTCTGATGGGAAGATAACGCCGGAGAACAAGCAACTTGTAGAAGCTAAGCTGATGGAGGCGATGCTCAGGGCTGACAGTGAGGAGCTAATTTTCGATAGGGCTGGCTGGCAGAAGGGTGCTAAGGTTGTTGGTTGCAGCAACAAGATATCCTTAGATTTCTTAACGCGTGCAATCAGCAGCCTTGATGCACTCTGGCAGGGAACCCGTTTAGAAGTAGTTCCTCGCTCTCGGCTTCCGGTTCGGCCAATAGTATCAGTGTGGATTCCCCCTCCGGTTCCGGATCAGGAATCCATACTGAGACTGAAAGGCCCGCCCCCACAATCAATCCGGTCGCATATGCGGAGTCACGCGGATTGGACTTGGTAGCTGGCTGTGACGCAAATGGTCACAATGACCTTTGGGGCAGCTCTGATACCAACAGTAGAGGTGAGTCCATTTTTTATTATATTCTTTCCACTAACCTAACTATATGCAACAAGGGTAATCAACCAACGTTTCGTAACAGGGTTAGGGAAGAAGTCATTGATATAACGTTGGCCACAGATTCCAATATTATTAGGGTTGATAATTGGAGGGTATCAGACATTTGTTCCTTCTCGTACGACAGTCGGATACTCTTCACCATAAACTCTGAAGTAGAGGTCTCACGGCCATTTAGGAATCCCAAAAGTGCAAACTGGTCTGAATTTTCAATAACGGCTTCGCAGAGTTAGGAGAACTTAGAGTGAAATCAAGGAGGCTCTTTAACAAGGCTAAGCTAAGCCGACTAGAAGAGGATTGGAATAAGTATAGGGACAGTTTTAATAAATACAAAAGTAGAATTAAGGTTGCAAAAAGGGACTCTCGGCAACAATTCTATGGAACCATGGAAACTGTAAATGAGGCATCATGACCTCGAAAAATACTGTCTGGGACTACTACAGCTTTCGGCAGTATTCGGAAGAAGACACACTTTCCAGGTTGCATGGACTTGATCGACATCGAAATCAGATGGCAAATCTTGTCCGGGCATCAAAGACTGACGTCTTGGATATCGTAGATAGGGAAAAAGTCGCCTGGGCGATAAATTCATTCAACCCGCTTAAATCAGCGGGACCGATTGGAATTATACCAGCCATACTACACATTCTCTTAAGAGCGTGGGGCCTCATCTAGTGGAAATCTTTTCAAGATGTCTAACAGATAGGTATGTGCCAAAGATTTGGAGAGAGGTCAGGGTGGTTTTTATTCCAAAAGCAGGAAAACTAAATCACTCTACTGCAAATCATCGTTTATTTTAAAAACACTTGAGAGGCTAATTGACATAAATATTTATAAGAGGGACTATCAGCATTCACACAATGGACATCGCGCAGCACGCATACTGCAAAGGTAGATCAGTGGATAGATCATGAAGTTGCTAGTATCATTGAGAAGTCATTAGATTTTAGGGAGTACACTTTAGTTGATTTCCTTGACATTGAAAAATACTTCAATAATGTAAACACGGAAGCCATCTGTAAGGCGCTGACGGATCATGGAGTTAAGGATTTCATAGTGGCATGGATTGGAACAATGCTGAGA
Organism: Toxonevra muliebris; assembly: GCA_963691655.1. Taxonomy (NCBI): domain Eukaryota; kingdom Metazoa; phylum Arthropoda; class Insecta; order Diptera; family Pallopteridae; genus Toxonevra; species Toxonevra muliebris. Next base: position 42,719,107 of record OY829328.1, on the reverse strand, counting down.
GGCAGAGTCATTAACGCTGCTATGGGTACTGGCTCCGTGAGTAAGAGGGCTACAAGGGGAACTCCGCAAGGAGGGGTGTTGCACCCCTCCTATGGCTCCTAGTAGTTAATGAGATTTTACTAACCTTCAAGGAAAAGAGAACGAGGGTTGTAGCCTACGCTGACGACATAGCAATATTAATCCCTGGCAAATTCTTGTCGACGATTAGTGAGCTTATGGAATCAGCTCTTGGCGAAATTTCCGACTGGGCTAGATGGAACGGTTTAGCAGTTAATCCTGCTAAGACTGAGCTAGTCTTGTTCACGAGGAAAACAAAAATACATAAGTTTTCCTTACCAAAGTTGGATGGAGTGACACTGAATCTCTCTTCGGAAGCAAGGTATCTCGGTACCATTCTGGATTCGAAACTTAATTGGAGAAGGAATATCGAAGAGAGAACGAAGAAAGACTGGCTGCATACTATACCTGTAAAAGGACCTTTGGGAAAAGATGGGAATTGTCGCCGTACGTTATTTATGGAATGTACATCACAATCATTTGACCCATCATCACCTATGGGTTCCTCGTCTGGTGGCAGGCGTTGGGTAAGAAGAGCAACCAAGCTCGCATGGGAAAAATACAGAGACTTGTAAGCCTGGGGATCTCAGGGACTGTAAGAAGTGCACCTCTGGAAGGTCTGAATATGATATTTCATCTCTCATCGTTACGGGTGTTTGTTCAAGGCTGTGTCGGAAAAGGAGCTCTTAGACTAAGAGAATCCAACGTGTGGAGATCAGCAAACTATGGACACTCTACAATTTTGAGTGAGATAAAGCGGAGGGGTCAAAATGAAATCAAAGCTGACTTAGATGTAGCCACAGATTATATGACTTCAATTTTAGATTTTATTACTAGAATTCTAACTCTATATCCAACCATGGAAGACTGGGAGTAGGGTTCGGTAACAGGTAATGCTGGTATTACCATCTTTACCGATGGCTCAGAGATGGAGAATGGAACTGGAGCTGGTCTCTACTCCGAAGACCTGCAGCTAAGGCGGTCGTATCGTCTTCCTTACTGCTGCAATGTTTTTCAGTCAGAGATTTTTGCTATTGAGAAAGCAGCTTGACTTTTACAGAACAGTACGACTCAGATTTCGAATATCACTATCTTTACTTACAGTCAGGCTGCAATCAAGCCAATAGAATTCAAAATAGTTAAATAAGAGATTGTAAAGAAATGTCGTGCTTCACTGATGGCCATTGAGCACCACAAGGTCACTCTCTTCTGGGTTCTTGGACATAGCAATATTGAAGGGAACGAAATAGCAGATGAAATGACCAGAAGGGTCACCTGAATCTTTATCTCTTATACTATATTGTATAAGAGGTTTAAGCTCACAGAGTTTGCAGATCATTTAGCTAAGCAGTTAGTTTTGAAGCTATTTAGTTTTGCAGTTGCTGTTCTTTTAGTGATGCGTGAATATTAACTTCGCTCATATAATAATTATAACATTGTCGCACTCAATAAATTCATCTTTTTCTAAATAAAATTATAAATAATCTTAAATTTAAGTTTTGAATAAAATACCTTTTTGTAAATAAAACGACTTTCATAATAAAACTTTCACTTATATATATGTATATTCGCACACGTCTTCCAAACCTAACCTAACCTATAGTATTTCCATAATTACCATATTTTCAACCAATCAGTCAATAACTAAAACTTTGCTATATAAATTAATTAACCAATGAAATTCACTTAATTGGTAATATTAAGAATTTTATGTCTAGGCTTTACTGTAACAAAAACAAAACATGCATTCAATTTCATTCTCTTTCTATCACACCCTCCCCCCCCCCCCCCCATTGCCGATGAGTTTAAGTCCAGGCCTACCGCAAGCCGCAAGTATGCGCACTCGCTGTCATACCAGTGGATTGGATTATTCCACTTAATGGAATTCCGGTACTTGGTACTTTTATGTACGCTACGGATACATTAGACGAACTGTTAGTCAATATTCAGTCGGACTGAAAAATTATTTCACAATGGTTCGAGAAAAATCTACTAAAAATTAATTTAGCGAAAACTAATTTCATAATTTTTAACAATTAAAAAAAAAAAAATCCCTGTATAAACGAATTTCAACAAAAAACAATTTTATACAAGTATTTATTCTTAATTTCTCATCACTGAGCTGATAGCGAGCGAATTAGAAAAGTTACCAGCTATCTTCTCATACAAAAAAAAATTAACTTTTTTGAAAAAGTTATCAGTTATCAGTTATCAGTAAAAAAAAAAATAAAATAATTGAACCCATGAAAAAAAGATATGTGTTTGGATATCTGGAAACTGAAATGCAACATAATTAAGTAAGCGCTCGAAAGAACTAATAGCATCAGTTGATAATTAAGTAGTATATGCAAAATACTTGAAAAAACTGATTTTTTAATTAAAAAATCTTTTTAAAGAAGATTGTTTTAAAGAATCTGATTTGAATTGGGCTTTCAGCTGATTAATCCGGTTTTTACTTTCTTTGCGGTGAATTTTAACCTTTTCGTCGTACGCTTTTATAAAAAATAAAATCGCATTAAACTTTGTGTTAGTACAGATTTAAGAGTATATCTGTCATCAGTTGAACTCAACTTTAAGAAATTATATACAGTATACATATATATACACTATACCGCCAAACCATTAGAAACACCACAAATATGGTCTTATTTTGTTTGGAAAAGCAGTGAGTTATAAGAGTTTTAAAAAGATGCTGTCAAACTATTTTTCGGGAATCAGTGTTAACCTTGGCCATCTCTGTTTTTTTTTTTTGCTGGTACCATAAGTAAATAAGTATCCCCAGAAAAAGTATAATTTTTTCAGTTGACTTCAGTAACTTTACGAGGATCAGGGTCGTCTTAAAGAGGAGACGTTGATTCCTCCTTTTTTTTCTTTCCATGGGCCTGTCCGCCCAAATGATGTTATTATTTGAAAATTTTAATTCCATAATGATAGCAGATTACAATGACATTGTGGAAAGATGCAATGATACGAATAAAATAGGGCGGAAATTACTTTTTTGAGCCGCCTCTTTACGGCTACCCAGATCCATGAATGCATACATATGAAATCAGGTGAAAGTACAAATGCGTGAAGAATTTTTTGAAAGTTGTTGACTTTGCTGGTTCTATCAACAAAAACGAATGCTTGGATTTTTATAAAAATAAATTTCCGCATTAAGAATAAACTGTTCCATTATTACTAGACAAATCCGTCCCAGATTGTCACCGGAACACAGTTCCTGGAAAAAAGTTTGGTGGCATGTTTTTAAAATTGTTAAAACTTACTACGTTTCCAAACAAAATTAGACCAAATTTGTTTACTTGTTAAAACCTAGTGAACTTTTAAATCAATATTGTGCTCAAATTTTTGAATAAATATGTTTTCTTTAAGCTATGCATTTTAGAAATTGGGGGTAGTTGTTTTGAAAATAGAATGGGTAAGGAGTACGCTGTTTAAAAAATATTGGGAAACACTGCACCACATGATAGAAATTTTTCTAGTCCATTATAAGGGACTAGATAGTCAGTGATTGGTGACAATTTGTAATTAATTGACGAATTAATAATTGCCTTAACATTCACATTAAATTTATTTTGAATTCGCACAATTGCAATATTTCGAAATGATAAATTTAAGAATTTCATTCGCATGAAAGCATCGAAATGCAACATATACGAGTGCACATAAATATCTACACATACATGCAAGGCCGTATTTAGGGAGGAGGTTTTGGGGGCTCTGACCTACCCCCCTCTCCCCCCCGAAATGGGGAAACTTTCTTCTAATTTTTTATATTAATTGCCAGTGGATGGCAAAAAAGTTGAAAATAAAATCTATTAGACGATTTTTGAATATTTTTAGAGTAAAATAAAACCCTTTCCCTGCTTTAAGAGCGCATGAAAACAGTATGACTTAGGGCTTATTTGAAAGGGCATTATTCAGCCTTCAATTTCTAAATTTCGAATTTCTAGCACGTCAGGGTTCAGCTCTACAATTAAAAAAAATGGCCAAAAACGCTATTTTTTGTGGTTTCAGTCCCATTTTTTCTAAACCGTGACGTAATGCGAAGTTTCTGACCTCAGCTTTGTGTTCAGCATGGAAAATTCACTCACAAACACTAGGAACTATATTATTCGCCAAACCCATGCAGGGCAGTGTTAGTGGATCAGCTCCAAAATTTTTGGAGACAATCTTAAATTGTAATTAATTCTTTAACTCATTGTTGCTCGGAAGATCCCTTTTAATGCTGTGATTTTTCGAATTTAGGGAATATGTGCCAACATCATCCGGGCTCCACATCAATGATAATGGCAAAAATTCCTACTGATAATCATTTGGAAAAATGAGCCTCTGACTATTTTTAGCATTTTTGGTAACTTTTTTAAGGTTGGGTAATGGGAAGTCAATGAGTTATCAAAATTATGTCTTTCACGATAAAAAAAATGCACTGGAATTCATACTGAATAATATTTATTTGAAAAAATTTAAATTGATTATTTTGTGAATTTTTTGTCATTTTCGGCCACTTTTGTTTTAGGTTAAGATTAAAAAAAAACTTGGAAAGAACAAATCCTAAAGCTTCAAGGCATTTATCCATTCTTGTCCTTAGTCTTATAGGGTCGATCAAATACATCATCGTAGCTAATTTATTGTATTTAAACATCAGTTTCATAAAAATTATTTATGAATATTTTCTTCGAATAAAATACCACCCCCCCCCCCCCCCCCCCCCGAAAATCTTGTCTACGGCCCTGCATACATGCATACACTGGCAGATCCGACGGGAGGTTTTAATTTTTTCGTCCCATTAAAATTTTCTTTTAAGTCTTGGTCAACGATCAAAATGTATACGATTTTTATCGGTTTTTTATCCCTAAAACCCCCTCTTAGACCCGTTAGTGCATACATACCGTACATAAATATATATCAACATTTATTTGTGGAAGCATCAGTATATCATACTATAAAAACAAAAAGACAGGATTTAAATTAAAATGCAAATGAATGCAAATTCGAAATGGCAAAAAGCATCAGTTCAACAGATGCTTACAATTGAAAAGTAAGTACACATATGAATGCACAAACAGCTGCCAGCACAAAAACAAAAACTGATAATGGAAGTAGCCAGACAAATGTAATATATCGCAATGTAAATGGAAAACAAAATGTGAAAATAAAACCAACAAAAAACAAAAAAAAATGGTGCCAATTAAAATACCGACATTCACTGGCAACATTGCAAAAACTACAAACAGCAGCAATATACCAACATTACACTACAGTGAACAATTTGCAATAAACAAAAATAAAACAGCCGGAAGCAGCAGTCGCTGCAATGGCAAAGTAAAGCATAGAAGCAACATCAGAAGCATCCAGCAACTGTAACAACAGCAATGAACGACGAAGCAATATGGCGTCAAATTGAAATTTCCGTTTCGTGCAAAGTTCCCAGTGGTAAATTGAAGCATTACAATATCGCCAAACAAGTGTTTAGCTTCAAGGATTTAAGTTCTCCATATGCACATACTGTGCATATTAATTTTAACATTGCCTGTCCTAGGAAAGCTGCAGTTCGTTCACTGTTTCGTGCTTACTTTAGTTCAGAAAGAGAGAAAAAAATATCGAGTATCGGTTCATGCTTTCTTATTTCTTTATTGTTGCGTGATTTTATTTTAATTTTTTTTATTTTTTAATTATTGTTTACATAACAATTAACCGGCGGAAAGCAAATACGAAGTAAAAAAGTGTAGCTTGCGAAAATGCATTAAAAATGTTTGATTGCAAAAACGAAACAAAAATTTGAATTCAGCCTGCGTTGCTCTACCTCGCCATCCATTACTTTTTTTTGTTCTGAACAATTTTTAAGACTTTTTCGTTAGCTGCAATTTATTATTTCGTATTGGCTTTTAGCTTATCAATTGAAAAAAATAATCGTGTGGCCAACTCAGCGCTTTTCCGGCTAAATTTAGTGCTTTTTGAAAATTAAAACGCGGAAAAAAATGTGATGTAAAATGCTTCTAATAAGCCATTACGTATAAAATTTGGGTCTCTTCTCTCATAACGGCTTATTAGAAGCATTTTACAATGTTTTCCGAAATTTTTGTTTTTTGCTTTTTTGGAATTGAACTAAAAGGGAACCAATTACTTTCGAAGAATCGTTCCAACTAAATTGGAATTTAATTCCAAGAAAGTAATTGATTATACTTAAATAATAAATTCCTTTCTTTTCAATTACATTTTCAATTCCTTAAGGAATTGATATATTTTTAATTACAAAATACCATTCTCTGTAATGGAATCGAAAATTTTTCCAATTCCATTACCTAGGAATTTAAAAATTTTAATTACCGATTACAATTCCTTGTAATGGAATTGAAAGTTTTATCAATTCCATTACCAAGGAATTGAAAACATTTAAGTACTAATTACAATTCCTTGTAATTGGAATTAGAAATGTAATGTAATTAAATTTACACAGCTCTGCCTATATGTAGTACAATTCAGAAATGTTTCCTTTTAGTTCAGTCAAAATCTAAACATTCTGAAGCGTACTACATACATCTCAATCAGTCAATCTTCACCATTATTTTTAAAAAATCAAAAAAAAAAGTTATAATAATAATAATTCGAGACTATCTGGGTTATTTTATTGTTCACATGATTGCTTTGCGAATTTCGGTTGACATGGTATACGCTGAAGCCCTTTTTAAGTGCTTAATTTTGTCTTAAAAACCGCTGGGTATAAATATTGGTATACATGTGTTGGTTTTAGATATGCATACACACATATACCTAATGTTAAAAACTGTTCAAGTGCAAAGTTTATGAAGTGAGAAATAAACACAGTGGCTCACACACAAACAGCCATGGCTTCACATAAAATAATAAAGTTAGTTAAATGCAAATGTGTCGAACTGCTATATATTGCGCATTTCCGCTTTTGAAAAATTTGAATTAAATTGAAATTAATTGAAATTTCTTATAATAGGTACATTAGTTTAATGAAATCTTAAGGGTCTAGGGAAACCAAAAAAAAAAACCTTTTTGCAATAACACGCTTTAAAATTTAATATCAACTCGTAGCTCTGGTGAAGTCCAAAATTAACGAAGATCCAAGATTTACCGAGGAAATGATTTCTGAAGAACTGGGTTTGAATGCCATGGTTGTATCGCGAATACTTAATCAGAACGATGAATTTCTTGAATTTTAACTGATGCTCAAAAAGAGGCGCGTGTACGTTTTTTAACATTTTCTTGAAAAATTTAAAAATGGAGAGTCCAGCACCTTCAATAAAATTTTAATAGGTTATAAAGCTTGGTTCTTCAAGTACAGTCCCCAAACCAAGCAACAGTCGATGGTATGGAGCCCAGAATGTGCAAATCCACCCATTAAAGCAAAACAGCAGACGTCAGCGACAAAAGTAATGATATCAATTTATTTCACCAGAGAAAAAATTGCAGATGTTTTTCCTCTGAAAATTAGACAGACGGTAACTGCTACATGATATACTGAAATCTGTTTACCACAAGATTTGGAAAACTTTTTAGGAAACCAGAAAAAGGATAAAGCTCCAGCTCTCACTGCTGAAAAAACGAACAACTCCATTGCACTCTGAGGGATTGTACCATATTCATCGAGCCGTGTGATTTCCTGTTGTTTTCAAAACAAAAACGTTTTGGATGAAAGTCCTTGACAATAATAAGGAGATAATTAACTCAATTAAAATCGAAGTTGCAAACTTAAAAAATGCCGATTTGATGACTGTTTTTTAAAGTGTATGTACCGGTTTCAAATATATAATGGCAATTATGGCGAAAAATATAAAAACAATGAAGATTTAAGTTATAAAATTAATATTATCTTTTGGCCTTTTCCTTATAGCCAACTAAGCGAACTTTTGTTAGTACCGCCGAAAGTGCTGTTTTGTACTGAAAATTTAGTCTGCTGACACCGGCTTGTTGCTTTTGTAGAAATTAACTTTTCCATCCGTTTTCAAATCCGGTCAGTCACAAAGGCACATATATCTTCAATTTATTTGAAATGGACCTTTTGGTCTTCGGCATGCTGCTCTTAAACACTTAATTTAAGTAGAGAAAAATATTAATTTTTAATTTAATCGATAAATTCTTCTTCTTTCCATGAAAACGTTTTGGCTGTTATATATTAACCCTTTCATGCCCGAATTTTAATCGGACTTGATAGAAACCTTTTGTACTAAAGTTACGGTTACTTAGGATTTTCACAATCATCATAACAAATTTCATCCCTTTATATTGATTTGTTTGTCCTTTATTTAGGGTTAAAAAAACATATCGCTGGAGGTCTCTTGTTTTCTATAAACATAACATATTTTATAATACAAATTTTCACTTTGTTTTTTTTTTTTAAATTAACTCGCGGTTAGGGCGCGCTCTGAAAAGTTACACGTGAGGGCGCGCCACGGCAATTTAGTCGCAAGGTGTATTTCATAGTATCGACTGAAATTTTTTTGATTTATAGCAACAAAAAAAACAAGTGATTGCTTTCTAGTGATATTGAAATATATTTTGACCCTTTCAGTCATGACGTCCTCTACAAAGGACAAGCTTTGATAGCTAATTAATACTTTTTAAATTTCATAATCTACTAATAAAATTATATATATTCAGTTCTGTTAAGTATTATTTATGTTTTTGGATTACCGAACATTTGAAATTTCGTGCTTATGCTATTATTGTAAAGATTTTGGTCTTCGTAGTCAAGTCAAAAATATATGTCTAAAAATTGATCATGAAAGCTGGTTGAATTATTTTTATAAAAATTCAACAATTCATTGCTAACACTATACAACACTGTGTTTTACCCATCTCCAAAGTGGATAGTTTCAAATGTTTTTTGGACCGCTGAATCCGAATCTGCCATCAGTTTTCTCGCAGCAACTTTTTCGGGGTTTTCGAGATAGTTTTCATTTTTTCAAAATGAAAAGTAGAGTATCTATCTAAAAAAGCAATTAAATTATATTTAATTTAAGAGTTATAGAGATTCGAAGTTGAAATTCTGACAAAAAAAAAAAAAAAAAAAAACGCTGTTTTTGTGAATTAACTATTTTTTGTCATGATTAAGAGCTGAAAACGAAATAACCCATTGTTGAATTTTTTATGAATCGATAGCATAAGTTCTTGCAAAAATTTAAAGTATTAATTTAGCTTCAGAAGTATAATTGTTCAAGCTTTAATAAAAGTTGAATTTACCTATAGGCAAGATCGGGCATGAAAGGATTGAAAGCAGCGGAATACATGGCATTGAAATTACCATACGGTTGGTAATTTTTGCACCCACAATTCCAATTATTATTATTATTATTAGAATTAGGGGAGCCCAAACAGGCAGGCACTGCGACCTAGTCAAGTCAAGACATCTTTTGTAGAAGAAGACTTTATATGATTAGCCGTCAGAAAAGGATTACCAAAAATTCTTTTTCTGAGCCGAGTCAAGGCCGGACATTCACACAGAATGTGTGGTGTCGTCTCGTCATCTTCCAGACATAGACGGCACTCTGTCTCATTGGACAGACCTATTTTATTTAGGTGATATCTGAGCCCATAGTGTCCAGACATGTAGCCCACCAATACCTAAGGTCAGGTTTGGAATAAGAGATGGGCTGATTTTGGGCAAGCGGAATGATAAGTGCTTTTGCCTGTCTTAAACCTGGGATAGAGTTCCAATATTCTAGCGATTTTGCCTTAGACCACTCCTCAACGATAGATTTCGTAGAGGCCCAGCCGACTCCGCAGAACAGATCGGGCCAATGTGCTTGGTAGATGAACCTTGCCCAGCCAGTTCATCGGCGGCCTCATTCCCAACAATGTCACAGTGGCCGGGTACCCAACAAAGCGTAACTTTGTTACGGGTAGACAAGCGCTGGAGACTCTCAAAACACTCTTTCACCAGTTTAGAGGAAAAACTCCATGAAGAGAGTGCTAAGGGAGCCGCCTGGCTGTCTGAAAAAACTACAATTTTTGCGCCTTTAAGACGTTTATACAAGTTTATATTAGCGCAGGTCTCAATTGCGTATATTTCGGATTGAAAGATACTGGGCTAAATACCCAGAGGGATTGAGATTATAGTATTGGGTCCTACAACTCCGACACCAGAACCACAGTCCATTTTCGAGCCGTCTGTATACCAATTGAGAGCAAAGGGAACGAAATCGGGACACTGGCCATCCCTTTCGGACCTAGAAGGAAGAATGATGTTGAATTTCCTACCGAAACACAGATCCCTAACCATACAATCCAATACAGTACATATTTGAGTGTTTGGAATTTCGTCAAGAATGCTCAGGTGACCATAGTTGCCTTTCAGTAAGCTTGACGATATTCGCAGCCGCAAGATAGTATTTGCGGCTGTTTTCTTGATGAAAATGTGTAATGGCACCAGGCCAATCAACGCTTCAGTGGCAGGAGTTGGACAGGTGCGCATAGCTCCAGTTATGGAGACGCAAGCAAGCCTTTCGAGCTTGTTAAGTTTAGTGATGGCCGAGCCCTGCATGGCGTTGGGCCACCACACCAGAGCCGCAATAGGCTATGACAGGTCTAACTATCATATTGTAGAGCCAAAAGATCATCTTAGGAGTAAGACCCCATGTTTTACTAAAGAGTTTCTTGCAGGCCCAAAAAGCCCTAGTGGCTTTTAAGAGGACAGTGTGTAAGTGGGTGTTCCAGTTCAGTCGTTTATCAAGCGTAATGCCTAATATATTTGTCCTCATCAGAGTACACAATAACAGTGTTTTGTATGGAAATGGGACCGAGGTCCAGCTTGTATCTCCTAGTAAAGGGAACAAGAACAGCTTTATTGGGATTGATTGATAGGCCCTCTATGGTGCACCAATTAGAAACCAATAGGAGAGCTGATTTCATCACCTACGTGATAGTTGAATCATACTTTCCAGAGACGATGATTGCCAAATTATCCGCATAACCGATGGCCCCAAAACCAGACTCATCTAGTTTGGTCAAAAGGTCATCAATTACCAAGGACCACAATAGAGGTGATAGAACACCGCCCTGTGGGCAGCACAGTGGCTTTGCCTAGCGTGGATGAGATTTCACGCAGCATGGCATCCACCCAGGCAATGGATTGGGAGTCAACACCCTTACGTTCCAGAGCTCTAGAAATAGAACCGAATCCAGTATTGTCGAAGGCACCCTCAATGTCAAGGAAAGCACAGAGCGCAATCTCTTTAGATCGAAAGGTTTTTTCAATTTTACTGACAAGGCAATGTAATGCGACCAGTGTGGCCAACTCAGCGCTTTTCCCGGTGATTTTAGTGCTTTTTGAAAATTAAAACGCGGAAATAACGTGATGTAGGGCTCAGCGTTTATTTTTCAATTTAAAATATCTTCAAAAAATCGAAGAAATTTTCATTGACTAGAATTAGTGAAAAAGTTTAAATGTATTGAGTTTTCTCGCACTTTTATAAGGAAAAAAATTTCACTCTTTTTTTAAGAAAATACGCGTTTTATTCTTCATTTTAGCGGATTTTGAAAAACAAAAGTTGGCCACACAGAATGCGGCTTTGGTCGATTTACCCTTAGTGTAAGCAAACTGCGTGCGATGAAGATGTATCGAGTTTACAAGTTTGCTTCTAAAGTGTAAATCAAGCAGTTTTTCCATGGTTTTAAGCAGGAAAGACGTGAGGCTTATAGGCCTGTAAGATTTAGGGAGTTCCAGAGTCCTGTTGCCTTGTTTGGGAATGACGACGACAACCACCTTCCTCCAAGAACTTGCAATATATCCCCAATTGAAACTAGCCCTAAACATTTTAACTAGGTGGTCAAGGATGTTTTCCAGACAGTTTTGCAACATTGCTAGAAAGATCCCGTCACCTCCTGGGGATTTATAAGGTTTAAAAGAGGCCACTGCCCATTTAACCATATCCCGGTCAAAAATGACCCCTGAGAGGCTCTTCGTCCCACTGGAGAGGCAGATCCTATGATCATGGACTTTAGGAGAGGACAGAGTAACTTCCGTAGAAACCCCTGCTTTGTACGTTTTGATTTATTGAATAACTTCCTGACATGCTTGCGCATGTCTGACAACTGATTGTTCCACCAGGGTTGATAGGAAGGTTGCTGTCTTGATAGGAAGTCAGTTCATAAACTGAGCTGATAGAGGTAGCAATGGTACCCACGATGGCTTGAAACAGATTCCAATTAGTCCTTCTAATTCCAATACTCGAGTTGTGTATTTTCATAAAATACTATTTTTTCTAGTAAATTTAACAAACATTTTTAAGGACAAATTTTATAGGGAGTGTTGTCATGGTCGGGGCGCTGTCAGGGTCGGGACAGTGTCGTTTTCTTCGTTATATCTCACTGGCGTCTTTTAAGTTAATATACAGTATTGTTTGTCATGACGAAAGCAAACTTTTTATGTCATTTCGAGTTCAAATAATAGTAGTGGCATAAGAAATTCTTTCTTATTCATATTACGCAAATAATATTTTTTTAATTTTATGTTCATAAAATATTTAAATTTTAATAATAGCGTCTTGAGTATCTATTGATTTAGCAAATTTTATCATAATTTTTTTTTTTTTTTAAATACAGAAAATTAAATACTCAAACCAGACGGTCAAAAAAATAGTTGTGCTTGTTATAAAAATAAGGAAAAGAACATTATTTTGGAAAAAGCTTTAATATTTCTATTAAGTAATCTTAAAAAATATTAAAATGGCGCTATTTGGCTATACCACCGATGTATCATCGGAACATTGGTCAAGTAAGCCTCAGCATCTCCTTAAAGGACTCGTTTGTTACTTTTTCATCATTTGAGCTTACAGACTCTTAAAAATTGTGCACATGATTGTGAAAACAACTTTTTATATGTTATTCTGAATGCTTTCAATCAAGTTCAGATCGGCAGACTGAAAAGTCAACTTCAGGACACCGATTTTATTATGAGAGAGTAAGTTTTTTCCATTTTATCTTATACTTTGAGTATCGTTATTGTAGTCAGATATCTTTTAAGGAGCATATACCACTTATAAGACTGTAACCTTGACGCCCAAATACTTCTTTGAATCCATGTCTGTCTAGATCCAAAGAATAAGGCCAATATTTTTGTTAGAACTTAAGTCATAAATGCTAATTTTTGAACTGATGAATCTAACAGTCTTAGAACAAATTGAGGATTATTTTCAGCGAATTTTTTGATCTTTGAATATTTTATCTGAAACCATATGAACTCAGAAATACCTTCTTGCATTTATCTGCTCATAAAAACTCCACAATTAGCCCTCCAAATATCCACTACAATATATTACAATTTTCTAATGTTTTAAAAACTCAATAAAGCCGGTAAATTTTGATTAAGATCCATATGAATATAAAAATGTATGCCCACGTAAGCCCATTACAGTCATATTATCTAACACTGACATATTAACAGACAATGTGCTGTTGCTTTGAAAAACAAAACTACAAAATAGTAACTACCAAAATTATTCACGCTATAGCCTAGTTGTCTAGTGTGCAAACAAGCACGCAGCCACTTGTGGCTAAAGTTCAAAAACCACAAATTTCTTTTCACATTTTAAATAAATTTCAAAACCAAAAAAAAATTTTTCTTTTTGTTTTCTGTTCAATTTATTTTTTTAAATACTATTATCGTTTTAAATTATTTTTTCTTGAGTTGCCTTTTTCCAGGCTCGAACCTGTGGCCGAAAAATTCGCATCGGAAATATTAAGCGCTTACCAACTGAGCCACAAGCTGTTTTATTTTAGTTGAATTTTGTTTCTTTTACTCTTGCAATGTTTCTAGTACTAGTTGCTATTTTTTCACTCTTTGATGTACACGATTTTAAAGATTGTTATGATTATTTCTAAAAATAGTATAAAATTTTGACATTGTGTTAGTGAAAGCCAAAAATTTTGTTACTGTATTAGAGTTTCCATTAGCTCTGTCTGGCAGGTTATGAACTAAGTATTCAAAAGATAATTTCAACAGAAGAGATGTTACGAAAATTGTCAATACAAACTAAAAAACCGTTGAATCAAACAAATTGCGTTCAATACAACAGATTTTCTTAACAACAGCGATGAACTGTTAAAAACACAGTTTTTTTTGCACGGTGTATAGTTGGTAGAATTAGTCATAACCAATAGAGGATCCAGAAATTTTCTTAGGGAGCTTTTAATTTTTTCGCCCCTTAAGCTTTTATTTTTATTCATGGCCAAAGATGACCAAAATGTTTGAAAATTTTATCGGTAATGGGGGGGAGGGGGAGCGTTTAAATCCTAAAACCATCCCTTGGATCCTCTAGTGCTCATAACTATAAATAAAATGAAAAGTGGGCAAATATTTCCAACCTTCGTCAGCAAGTTGTAATGATCCACTCACAAGGCAACAATATCAATACAATGTCAATGTAAAAGTACATAGATGCTGGTGTTACAACAGCAACAAAGGGCAAAGCAATATGGCGCCTAATTGAAATTTCCGTTTGCAAGTAAACCTATAAAAGTTGCTCAAGTGGAAAGTTTATGAAACGACAAGTAATCACACCGGCACTTCACACACACACACCCACACACACAGTCATTTACACACATAAAATAAAAGCGTAGCTAATTGAATGCAAATGTATCGAAATGCAACATTTTGCAAACTTCATTGCATTAACCCATTAATAATCATTACGATAATTCTGCAATCATGCGCAGATGGGAAATGATTACCTTCGGGTGGCTCTATGGTTTTCATTCGACGGACAACCCCCTAGACCTGTGGTTTTATTTGTGTCTTTAGCAAGTCTACTACTTCACCACCGTCATCCTCTTCATTAAGATCTTCATCCCAATTAAAATGTTGACCACTAAGTGGTTTTGCAAGGTAATTACTTTAAATAAATAACGCAATAGCCCTAATAATAAAGGGTTTTTCATTAGGGACATAACAATTTCGTATCTTTATATGAACGCACCTTTCAACTTTTTTAATAAACTGTCAATGTCAAAAGGTTAATTAAAGTCAACGTTTTCATCATGGTTAAGTTCACGAACCAGCCACGTTTGGAAATTATTAAAAATTACTACCGAAATTCTGAGTCGGTGGTCGCCACTTTAAGAGCGCTTCCTCCAATTTCCGGTCGTATTAATCGTCCCACCCGACAGGCTGTGCATAAATAGTGGATAAATTTGAATCCACATTTTCACTATTGGATGTTCCGGTGCCAAAAAGACGTCGCACCGTTCGAAGCTAAGAAAATATCGCAGCCGTAAGTGTATCGATTCAAAATGACCCAAATCAGTCGATTC
Source organism: Toxonevra muliebris (assembly GCA_963691655.1). NCBI lineage: Eukaryota > Metazoa > Arthropoda > Insecta > Diptera > Pallopteridae > Toxonevra > Toxonevra muliebris. Next base: position 42,703,768 of record OY829328.1, on the reverse strand, counting down.
CACGTCGTTCTCAAGAATTGGGCATCGCTCGAACGACACTGTTTCGTATTTTGCGAAAAGATCTTGGCACACATGCTTACAAAATTAAATTGACTCAAGAACTAAAGCCACTTGATCATTTCAAACGCCAAAACTTCTCCAATTGGGCTCTGGCAAAGTTTGAAGAAAATGAAGAACCTCATCGAAAAATCATCTTCAGCGATGAAGCTCATTTCTGGCTCAATGGCTTTGTTAATAAGCAAAATTTGCGTTATTGGTCAGCAACAAACTCACATGTTCTTCTTGAGACACCGTTGCATCCGCAAAAAGTTACTGTTTGGTGGGGTTTTCATGCCGCAGGTGTGATTGGGCAGTATTTTTTCGTAGATGAAAACGACCTTCATGTTACCGTCAATGGAGAGCGCTATCGTGTCATGTTGGAAGATTATTTGTGGCCAAAATTGGATGAACTTGACATCAATGATATGTGGTTTCAACAAGACGGTGCCACTAGCCACACAGCACGCGTCACAATCGATTTATTGAAAGGCAAATTCGGTGAACGGGTTATCTCGAGAAATGGTCCGGTGGAATGGCCGCCTCGTTCATGCGATTTAATGCCATTGGATTTCTTTTTATGGGGATATATCAAGTCACTAGTCTATGCCAACAAGCCAGCAACTTTAGACGAGCTCAAAGACAATATCAAACGCGAAATTGCCAACGTCCCGATCGAAAGGTGTGCAAGAGTGGTGGAAAATTGGGTCCATAAAATCGATCGGTGGTCATATGACCGAAATCGAATTTCATTCATAAATGTAATGCTTGCACATAAATTCCCACATTTGAACTTAGTATCTCAAAAAATTCCGTATTTTATTAATAGATAAAATTGTTATGTCCTTAATGAAAAACCCATTAATAATTTTTACTACAAAAAGTACAAAGAATGGCCTGGTGTTACATATATGTAATGGCGTTATTAAAGTCTACCTAAGGCAGCCTGGTGGCGTTTCAAATAAACAAAATACATCAAAAAACCATGCCCACGACTGAATCAATTGTAAAATGCGAAATTAAAATTAATTTTAAGTTTTCGTAGTAAATACTTAACCCTTTCATGTTGCCGATGTTGCCAATAGGCAACATTCACTTTGATCTTATTAGTAATAATATATGCATTCAATTAAGTTAGGTACGTTCACGTTTTCTGGTTGCCGAACATTTGAAATTTCATGCTTTTAATATTTTTTTTTTTTTGTCTTGAAGTCAAATCAAAAACCTAAGTATAAAAAATGCTCGTAAATTCCTTTCCTTAATTTTTTCAAAAAAGTGTTTAAAACTATTACTAAGCGGAATTTTGTATTATAAAATATGTTTATAGAAGACAAGAGAACATGAAATTAAAAAAAATTTGAAAAAAGTTTTATCCAATGGTTGTCTACACTTCCATCGCTATGTTTTTTTAACCCGTGATAAAGGACAAACAAATCAATATAGAGAGATGAAATTTAGTGTGATGATTGTGAAAGTCTTAAGTAAACAAAATTTCAGTAAGAAAGGTTTCTATAAAGCCCCTTCAAAATACGGGCCGAAAAGGGTTAAGTTTAACGTAAACTTAAGGGGCATACCCATAAATATGTAAGATGAAAAATGGCTGGAGATATTACAGCAGCTATAACAACAGTAATGAACGATAAATCAATATGGCGCATAATTGAAATTTTCATTTGCAAGTGTACTTATGGGTCAACATATGCATATGTATGTATGCTTGTATGTGCATGCTTTTAGGTATGCATACATTAAATAATGCGCAAGGTAGAAAGTTCTTCAAGTGAAAAGTTCAGGAAGTAAAAAATAATATCACTAGCACTGTACTCACACACAACACAGCCACGGACACACATATGGTAAAATAATAACTAAGCCAATTTAATGCAAATGTGTCGAACAGAAACTTTTTGCTCACTTCCGCTTTCAAAAATATAGAATTTAAATTATTATTGCACGTTTCCACTTTTAAAAGCATTGAAATGATTTGAAATCAAATTTTTTAGAGTACATTAAGTGGTCAAATACATTTTTGTGGTTAAATACTTCCTACTGATTTGCTCAACTCACAAATTTTTTTTCAGTTTTATTAAAAGAACTTAAATATAATAAATCTTCACTTAATTGTCACTATAAATACACTATCCTACAAAACTCAACTTTTTTAAAAACAACAGGCTTCTAAAAGTGAATTCTGGTAGAGCTCAAAAAATAATGTAGTGGTATCCTGGCGTTTAAAAACTGTACATTTCTATTTTAACCCAACAAATCAAGTGACGACAGATCTGTTTATGGTGCAGTAAAAGGAGTATCCATTACTTTCTGAGCAGATACGAAACATTTACGAACATTAAACGTGGTACCTTTATTAAAATTTTTGGCCTGGTTTTTGGTTTGTACTTCGGTCTAAGTTTTGTGTTGGTTCAAATTTGGGTCTGAGCTTTGGTTTTAATTTTGTTTTGAGTTTTGGTCTGATTTGATTTAGTTTGATTTTTGGGCTACTTTTAATATGAATTTGATTTGATATTTAGTCTGAGTTTTGGACTGAATTTTGGGTTGATTTTTGAATTAGGTTTTGGTCTTGTTTTCGATCTTATCCTTACTTTGGACCATCATAGAGCATCATGTGTTAAACTGCACCATTCTCTATTCATATATCTTATAAAAGTTTTATTACTATACCATTTATTAAACTAAAAATATTCTTTGACAATATATTTGTAATAAATTACTTTAGATAACTAATAAGTGTTGTTTTGGATATTAGCTGTTATGCCCATAAATTTTCAGTTCTAAAACGTTTGACTCTTGGCATTGAATATCCTTAATTTTATTTTTTAGAATGGTTATAATCCAAAGAATATTCAACTTTTAATGTTTTCTGTTAATTTAGTAAAAAAAAATATTTGAAAACTACTCACATATCCGAAAGATTTCTGACGTGTCTCTCTACTTCTCTCCCATCATTTCCTCTAGCATTGAACATTTTATCGAAATCACCCTGTATGTAGAAATACGTCATCTACATTTCGGTAATGCATATTTCATGTTCTATCAAAATTTTGTACACAATACAAAATAAAAAAATTGAATGCAAATATCCAAAAATAAAATTTAAGTCTTAAAACACTTTGCAATTGATATGGTTGCGGAAGAGAAAGGAAAATGCTCCCTATTTATCAAACTCACATAGAAACATATGTACATATATAACATAATAAATTACATATTTACGTGGTTGTATGTCAGTTACAAAAATCTTATACTAAACAGTGAGAAAATAATAAACTTAGTTGGGCTAATCTAACAGTGCAGAAAAATGTCTGTCTGACAAGTAATCAACTAAGCAACGAACAAACCAAACCAACAACCAAACAACCGACTTAGTATCCATTTAGTTTGTGTCTTTATGTCTGTCTGTCTTTCAGTATTGTTGCATGCAGCACAGTGGAATTTGTGAAGCAAGTCATGTGACAAACAAAGCCACAATCTCACTAACACACACAGCCACCCTTGATTGTGATACTGCCGTCCTTTTCAAAAGGATAACAATATGAACATCATCTGCAAACGGAAATGGAATATAACACAGAACAACGACACATTTGTTTATCTTCCTCTTGTAATAAATAGAAAATCAAGAAGACTCTCAACTCGACTTGATTGCGGCTTGGTTGCTTTTATGTTTGGTTGTTTGTGCTTGCTTCATCTCTTTCAGTTTATTTTGTACGGCATTTCAAAGGTTTTTAAGTATTATATTTTAAAAGCAACTTTAAAAATTTAAGCGCTATTGAAAATAGATACCTAAGTAGTTCGAGAAACCATTTAACCCTTATATTGGCACCACGGTCTGGCCAGACCTTTTTTTAAATTAGTTGACATTTTTTTATTATTTGTGAAATCACTATGACCTCTAAAATCCATGGAATCCTTAAATGACTATTTTTGAGTAGTTTTATTAAAAAATCGGAGTCCTGAGGTATAAAGGGGCCGAGATTTTGGTGATTTCAAAACTTAAGTCATATTGGTACCACCACGGTCTGGCCAGACCGTATGCATTTTCTCATAGTTTTTTCGTCTTTAGTAACGTGTTGTTTGTATACACAAAAACATTTTCATGCTTTTTTTTAAATATAAACTTATTTTACTATGAAAACAATTGGAAATTAGAAACCATAAATGATCACAGAAAAGAAAGCCTTTATCATCTTCATGCTTTGGCTCCTCAGATATACCGTTTAAAGTATTTTCTTTGTATGAGAGCTGCCGTTCCCACTTGCCGGGGGGTACCCCGCCCACTTGTAATTACAAACTTTTGCTAAGCCAATAGTATGATCAGAGACATAAAGCAGTATTATATAAACTTTTATGTCATTCAGGAAGTATATCCGGACATACAAACAGATTTTCACTTTTATATATGTTCTTAGCTTACACTAGTTTACAAATAAATTTTTTTTCTGGGCAATGAACTCCAATTCAATTTCCATGTAACATTGGTCGCTGAGCCCGAAAATCAACTTTATTTTAAATTCTATGATGTGGTTTTGTAGATATCGCCAGATTTTTGTTTATCGGAACAAAAAAGGTTTGTCCACATGATTACAAATATCTTAGAAACTAAGAACTCGATTTAAACAAGTTGTTCGGAGCAGCAGACATAAATGGAAAACATAAAATTGAAATTACTATAAAATGTATCATGGCAACTCTATACTATGTATAGAGCCGTTGCTCATTGTTTTTGTTTAACTGATCTAAAAAGCTTTCTCATAGCTGTTCTATTTGAGTTTCATTTTCCATTTTTCTACTTCTATCTTGGCTACAGTGGGAGCAAGTCATCTGATTAATAAAGTTTAATTTTTCAAAAAAAAATCGAGTTTTATTTTCGTTTGAAACTACTGGTGGCAAAAACCACGTGCCATCGACAAATCCATGGTGACCCCGACGTGATCGTTTCACGTAACCGTGTTTTTCTTAAAATTTTAAATTCTAAATCGTTGCTTAATTTTGATCAAATTCTCATTAAGCGGAACAAAATTAATTCGTCGTTTTATTTTTGCCTTTATACTGTACATGCCGCTACTTATTTCATGAGCGGTACTGTACCATCGAATTTTCTCGTATACCTATCACTAGCCGAAATCCGTTACTTAAACCGGTTGCATCGTCGCATCTCATTCGTTGGATATATCACACACCATTTTGTTTCATCGCATTCCTGAATATAGTGCACATCGTTCTCGCTTTCATCAAAACCATTTCATCTAGTTTTCATCGCACCATCGCTTATATTTCATACTACTGTGGCTTCCATAGCGCTCGTTGGATCATCGCTTACATCGCAATACATATTAGCATTCGATCTGCTATCCGTTTTACATACATATATATTCACGATTGGAACACCACTTTCCAAATTGCTCATTTCGATTTCATTTCATCTGGTTGTGCGCCATTTTGCTAACTGTTAGTAAAAATGGCAGAGACGGAAAGTATTCAAGAAAATATGTCTTTTAACAAAAGAAAAAGTTTAGCCCTTCTAAACAACATAAGCGAAATTCGTTCTGAATATGTTGAGTCACTTTTACATCATGCTGATGAAAGTGAACTTCTCGTTAGGCTTGAGCTCATCGATGAAATACAAAGAGACTTCAAGGAAGTGCAGGCTAATCTTGAAAGAGAAAACTTTGAGGAGATTAGCTCCAACGCCCGAACTCAGTTTGCAAATGTATTTATGGAAATCAAGGCTGCTCTTACAAGACATTTAAAGCCGTATCGGGCGCTGGGGCCGACGCATTCATCAACAGTCATCAACAGACAAATCCAAAATGACGAGGCGCCTGCATCAATCATCGTAGCACCTCCAAAAACACGCTTGCCACACTTGCAGTTACCAACATTTGGTGGCATTTACACAGAATGGCAAAGCTACTACGGCATGTTCCAGTCTATCGTCGGCAGTGATCCCGAACTAACGAATATAGAAAAGTTTCAGCATCTACGTTCGAGTCTAAAAGAGTCTGCGTTAGATGCAATAACTTCTCTGGATTTGACAAACGACAATTATGAAAGGGCACTTGATATATTAATTAAAAGATTCGACAATAAACGTATTAACTTTCAGGCACACATTCGAGACATAGTGGGGCTGAAGAATGTTATAAGTGGATCAGTGGCGAGTCTCCGAGAATTGAGTGATAAAGTCAACGCACACATGCGCGCTCTTTCTTCCATTGGCACAAGCGAGCAAATAGGCGATTGTCTCCTCATTCAACTTATTGGAAGTAAACTTGATATCGCCTCGCAACGCAAATGGGAGGAAGAAACGGCAACTAACAAACTTCCAACGTGGGCTGCAATGTCAAAATTCATTGAAAGAAGATGTCAAGTGATGGAAAATGTGGATGCTATGGTAACTCAATCGCATAGCAAGCAGGTGATATACAACAAGTATCAAAATACTAACAACAATAAAAAGACTTTTGTTGCTTCTAATTCGACAATACTAACCAAATGCGTACTTTGTTCCTCAACCGAGCATACAATTTATAATTGCTCCCGGTTTGTTGATTTGCCACCCTCACTTCGATTAAAGGAAGCAAAGCGGCTTCAAATTTGTTTGAATTGTTTAAAAAGCGGGCACTTTTTAAGAGATTGTCGCTCGCGCAGCTGTCGCCATTGCAGTTCTAAGCACCACACAATGTTGCACCTTGTACCATCCATTGATTTAAAACCCACTTCAGTCCCATCTAATGAGCCACATAGAAACTGTGTGTCAAATGAAATTAGCCCTCAACATCAAGCAGCCTTAGTCTCTAGATCGTCTACCACAACGCATGAAAACAACACTTATCCTTCAGATGATTTCGTGCTTCTTGCTACAGTACTTATTTTCGTAAAAAATCGAGCTGGTTCGCTCATTCCATGTCGAGCAATTTTGGATTCTGCGTCTCAGTTAAATTTCATATCTTCTCGCTTTGCAAATCAATTGCAATTAAAACCAAATAAAGCTTCAACTTTAGTATCTGGCATTGGTGAGTCTGGCATTGTTGCTGATAGTATAGTCGAACTTCAGTTTCAATCTCGATTTGGTGATTTTTCTGCAACAATATCTGCTGTTATCATTCCTATCATTACTGATTGCCAACCTAATGCCAATTTCGATACTTCGCATTGGAAAATACCAGCAAATATACACCTTGCTGATCCATCGTTCAATAAAACGCAGCGCATAGATGTTTTGATCGGTGCAGGTCTCTTCTTTGACCTAATGTGTGTGGGACAAGTGCGATTAGGAGAAAATTTACCTCTAATGCAAAAGACCAAGGTTGGATGGATTGTATCTGGCAGTGGCCAATATTGTATTCGGAAAAAGGTTGCAGCCATAGTCGCAAGTAAAGCAGCGTCAGATAATTTCGATCTTCAACTAGACAAGCTTGTCAGGTCATTTTGGGAAGTCGAAAATTGTTTAGAACCGCTTCGGAAATGCACACAAGATGATATAGACTGCGAAAAACATTTTAAAGACAACTACAAACGTTTGCCATCTGGTGAATACTCGGTTCGACTACCCTTAAAAAAAGACCTCACTTCGCTTGGTGATTCATATCAAGTTGCACTTCGTCGCTTTTACAATTTAGAGAAAAAACTTCAGCATAATCCACAGCTTAAGTCCCAGTATTCGCAGTTTTTGGAGGAGTACTTAACTCTTAATCACATGTCGGTAGTCAATTTAGAAAATGCCAATCCAAAGATGCACTTTCTACCACATCACTGCGTTTTAAAGGAAGATAGCACAACCACCAAGCTGCGCGTCGTTTTTGATGGATCTGCAGCATCATCTACTGGAGTCTCGCTGAATAATTTGTTGCATGCTGGACCCACTATTCAGCCTAAACTATTTGACATTTTACTTCGTTTTAGATCCTTTAAAATTGCACTAACTGGTGACATATGCAAGATGTATCGTTGCGTTAAGGTTGAATTTCCGGACAACTATCTCCAATGCATTCTTTGGCGTGAACGCCCAGAGGATAGAGTCAGCGTATACAAACTTGATACTGTGACGTATGGAACCAAACCTGCAGCTTTCTTATCAATTCGATCTATGCATCAGTTAGCAATTGATGAAGAATCAAATCATCCTCTTGGCTCCAAAATTGTTCGCCGCGATTTTTATGTAGATGACATGATTACGGGTGGTAACTCAGTAAATGAAGTCAAAGCTATTCTGCAAGAAACGTCACAGTTACTTAGTAAAGGTAATTTCAAGCTGCGCAAATGGTGTTCAAATAACTTGATGGTGTTAAACGATGTCCCTGACACTGACAAGGAATCATTTTTAGCCTTTCATGATGGAACAGATGTCACCAAGACTCTTGGCTTAATTTGGGATCCAAAAACGGACAATTTTTTATTCTCATTTAAACCACAAGCTAACATGAATGTCGTTACAAAGCGTTCGGTATTGTCAACCATAGCTCGCTTTTACGATCCGCTGGGATTGATTGGACCAGTAATAGCAAAGTCTAAAATATTCTTACAGAACCTATGGAAGCAAAGAGTTGACTGGGATGAAAGCCTATCTCTGGAGATGCACACTACCTGGACAAAAATGATGTCCGAATTTGAAGCAGTCGATGATGCTTGGTTTCCTCGATTAGTAATTATTCCTGAAGCCACCTTTGAAATACATGCTTTCTGTGATGCAAGCTTATCAGCATATGGAGCTTGCATTTACTTACGATCCGAGCTCAATGGGAATATTGAGACAAATTTACTTTGCTCAAAATCGCGTTTATCACCATTAAAAACCATCACAATTCCGAAGCTAGAACTATCGGCCGCTACCCTATTGTCGGAACTTCTATATTCAATCTCTAAACTAAATATTTTCAAAGGTGAATTTCATTGTTGGACTGATTTATCTATAGTTCTCGCGTGGTTGCGACAAGAACCATCAAATTTTAATGTTTTTGTGGGAAATCGTATTGCAGCTATACAACAACGTACAGCTAACATGGCTTGGCATCATGTCCCTACTTTATTAAATCCTGCTGATATGCTGTCAAGAGGAGTTTCACCTTGTGAATTACTTCACTCTAGGCTGTGGAAATATGGGCCCGAATTTCTTTTACTTGGTCCTTGTGATTGGCCACCCCTGCCTAACTTGACTGTAGAATTGCCAGAGAGTCGCAAAAAAACCTTGCTAACCCTTTCACAAATTACAGATCTATCAATTGAATCTAAATTTATAAATTCATTTAAAAAAATTCAACGTGTATATGCATACATTTACAAATTTGGTACAAAGGATGGAAGAAAAATGCAGCCACTTACTACGGAATGCTTAAAGTGTGGATCTGAACTATTAATTCGTATGATACAGCAGGCGCAGTTTGCCTCAGAACGCAAAATGTTGGAAAATAATAAATGCGTTAGTTCATCATCGAGTATATATTCACTTACACCATTTTTGTATCGATTTGGACTTTTACGAGTAGGCGGTCGACTTGAACACTCTTCACTGGATTTTGCTTCACGTCACCCAATTATACTCCCTAAAGGTCATCAACTTACTTATGCTATAATCGAATTCTACCACAAGAAACTATTACACGCTGGACCGCAAACATTGCTTGGATCTATTCGACTAAAATACTGGCCAGTTGGAGGGCGTAAAACTGTTTGTAGCGTTGTTAATAAGTGCGTAAGATGTTTCCATGTTAAGCCAAAACTAGCTGAGCACATAATGGGGCAACTGCCTTCGGAGCGTGTCCAGTGTAACCGAACGTTTTTGGTAACTGGCATTGATTTTTGCGGACCTTTTTCCTATCGCCCTGAAGCTCGCAACAAAGGACCTGTAAAAACTTACATATGTTTGTTCATTTGCTTCTCCACAAAGGCGGTCCATCTAGAACTAGTTAAGGACCTATCGACCTCATCGTTCTTAGCTGCACTTACTAGGTTTACGTGTACACGGGGGAGACCCAAAGTTATTTGGTCAGATAACGCAACTAATTTCGTAGGTGCAAAAAATGAGTTGGCTGAGTTGACACAATTGTTTTTAAATGAATCACATCAAGAAGCTGTTAAGCAACAATGCCTTAGCGATGGGTTTGACTGGAAATTCATACCTCCTCGTTCGCCTCATTTTGGAGGGCTGTGGGAGTCCTCAATTAAAGCAGTTAAATATCATTTTTATCGCACAGTTGGATCTGCAATATTGTCGTTTGAAGAACTCAGAACCTTAGTTTGTCAAATTGCAGCAATAATTAATTCTCGTCCTATTTGTCCACTTACAGAGCATCCTGAAGATCTTGACGTTTTGACTCCAGCGCACTTTTTAATTGGTGCACCATTAACATCTATTGTTGAGCCGGATGTTACTGCTCTTAATGTTAACACCCTGGGACGATGGCAACGCGTTTGTTGCATGCAACAATCTTTCTGGCGTAAATGGAGCTCTGAGTATTTAAGCCTTCTTCAGCAGCGAAGCAAATGGCGATCAACTACCGAAAACATTCAAGCGGGCACGATGGTGCTGCTAAAGGAAGAAAACTTGCCACCTCTAAAATGGCAAATGGGCAGAGTTACTCAATCAATCAGTGGCGAAGATGGTGTCGTACGTGTGGTAGTCCTGCGAACGAACAACGGCATGGTCAAAAGAGCTGTTCGTAAAATTTGCGTATTACCAATCGACAATGACGCTGTTGGAAGCTTGGACCTTCCAAAGGGGGCAGGATGTTCGGAGCAGCAGACATAAATGGAAAACATAAAATTGAAATTACTATAAAATGTATCATGGCAACTCTATACTATGTATAGAGCCGTTGCTCATTGTTTTTGTTTAACTGATCTAAAAAGCTTTCTCATAGCTGTTCTATTTGAGTTTCATTTTCCATTTTTCTACTTCTATCTTGGCTACAGTGGGAGCAAGTCATCTGATTAATAAAGTTTAATTTTTCAAAAAAAAATCGAGTTTTATTTTCGTTTGAAACTACTGGTGGCAAAAACCACGTGCCATCGACAAATCCACAAGTAGTATACGAAATTAAAGATATTAAAATTTCTCATCTTACGTTAATACATTTTGATTCGATTGGATAAATAGTTTTGGCACAATTAAGAAAATCGTCAAGAAATTTGGAGTTTTTTTCAAAAAATATTTTTAAAAAAATTTTATATTTCAAATAAAATTAGGAAAACGCAATAATCTGTTCTGTTTTAAAGCAAAAAATTTGTCGTGTTTTCGTACAGTTTTCATTGAAAATTCAGATAAATGCTGTCTGGCTGGACCGTGGTGGTAGCAATATGACAAACAAAAGTGGTGCCAGCAGGCCAACAGGGTTAAGGAGGCCTAACTAATTAAGCGAAATCAAATTGGCATTATGTAATATGCCTAGTTTTAAGTAAACATTAACGGCAATGCCTACATTATTTTATTATTGACAATTATTTAATTTTAATTATATTTTATTCAATTTTTATTATTATTAAGTTCTCCACTGCCATTTTTTGGAATGCTTATCCTTTTTTAATCAATGTTTGTTGTCAGTTAATTTGGGAATTAAGGGAAATCTAATGAAAAAGTATTTTGGGAAAATTTCTTCGATGTTTCATACTAACCCTATCAGTGCAATTTTTTTATGCAATATTTCTGATGAAGTTAGCTCAAAACAAGGGAAATATTTCTTTTAACTTTTACCTGTACAGGTAAAATCATGTCTTGAAGTCTTTCTCCGACTTCAAAATTAATAAAGAAAATAATGTTCTTCTTCTTATAATAAACTAAAACGAGAAAAATTACTTACTAACCTCAACTTTTTAGCTACGAAGAAAAAAAGATTTACATCAAAAAATATTGGCTTAAAATGTTACAACTTTGAATCGAAAACCATTTAATCAAATCCCACTTTTATATCCAAATCAAAGTCTGTGGAAACAGCGTTACAAGTACTCATTGAGGAAGTTGAGAAATCATTTTCCAATAAAAAATACAAGCTTGCAGTATTTCTTGATATCGAGGGGACTTTCAACACTTAGCATTTTGTCTCACTGGCATGGGGTCTTCAATCTCGAATCACTTCCTGGCTCTATGTCGAGTGGTCGAGGCAAATCTTCTTATGGATCCGCTTTCTGGTGGCCAGCAACTGTAAAGGTAGTCAACCTTAAACCACTGGATAAGGTTAGAAAAACGGAAGCCATATTGATTACTGGGGCTCTCCATACAACCTCTACAAAAGCTCTCCGCAGTAGAGAGGAATGGGTTAATGACGAGGTGGTCTCTGACAATTCAATTGAGTTCTATGCGGATGGGCTTAAATTGGAGGAAAGCTGTGGCATCTTCTCTAACAAGCTGGATCTCAGACTCTCTTTTCGACTTCCTGGCCATTGCAGCGCATTTCAGGCGGATGTAATAGCTATTTATCAAGCATCACAGTGGCTTATTTGCAATGATTCATTCGATACGAATAACCGCATTTACACGGACAGCCAAGCAGCAATGTAAATCGAAATGGCAATATAAATTATCATGCATTTTTCAGGAATATTCCCAATCAGTTGATTTGCGTTTTAAAGTATGTGGTTGCTTAAATTCAAGGATATTCCTACCTAAATTTAGATGTAGAAATCAAATTCAATTAATATATTGTATTTTGATATTTGTTTTCTTATAAAATAACGAGAAAGTCTGGGATTTTTTTTTAGATCTGTAGGATAATAAGTGTACGTACCAGTAGAAATAAAATCACAGCCATTATCTAGGATTGCTCGTAGGAGCTCTCCTTACCTTAGTGGTAAATACCCGAGATACGTGTATTTAGCATTACATCGAATTTTGAACTTTTTCAACAGTTCCTTATATTGGCCATATTTAACATCATGTCTTGGGGACTACATATGTATATAAAGCGGCTAGTGATAGTTTGCTCTTCATCTCAATACTAACCACCATGGCTACTTGAAATTCATCAGCACTGATTTTTTCTTTCTCATAAGGCTCTTCCTAAATAGTATTCCACTTGGGTGGATGGTGTGGTATATTTCGAAATTCCTGAATCTTATATAGGTTTCGTGTGTGAATTGGGTTTCGGATAATAGATAAACATTTTTAAAATGATGGACAGTTTATGTTAGGATGAGTAGTTTATGCTTGGAACGGCAGATTTAACTTGATATGAGAATAAAATCCTTGAGATCCATGCACTTTTTAGACAAAGCTGCTCAGGCAGAGACATGTAATTAAAAAAAGAATCTAAGATAATAAGGAATAGAGCATGGGTAATACCCGCCAAATCATAGTCAAGCTCTGCTAGGTTTTCTGACGTAGAGATATAGAGCATAAAACATTTAGAAAACAATATCTCATACAACCTAAGAATATAATCATGATGGTTTACGTATATTTGCATTAGTGCTGTAGCATTTGAAAGCCTCTTAACATTGAATTGCGGCTTCTGTAGAGAACCTAGTGAATTTCTTCTTCTCGTTTGAATAGAAATTGTATTTCATTTTTGTTTTGTTTAGTTATAGAAAAAAGCAAAAAGAGAACATAAGAGGATCTAACATCCATCTGTACATAATCTAAATTCTACCACAATCACCGACATCGTCGTCATCTCTGCAGACACATCACTCGGCATCTCATCGTTGAACAATTTAATTTTAATGGGTTTTCTTGCTGGCATTATTGTGGGAAAATGGCTGCGGGTAATACAAAAACAAAAGAAGAAACTTGAAGTGACAGGAAAGTGGATGCGAGAGAGGAGGGAGGAAGTGTGAAGTGAATTGGATTTTACAAGAAGGAAGCATTTTGTCAAGTTTACTTTCACTTCAGCTTCAACTTTAACGTTCGTTGTTAGTGGCAGATTGACGTTTTATTTGTTTTGTTTTTGGTTTGTATTGTTTGCTGTTGCTGTTGTTATTATCAACGTTGTTACGTTGCCATTGTGTATCGTCGTTGTTGCTATTTTATCAGTTTGCAACATCTTATTTTTATAAGTAACTTGTTTGTACTTAGTTCTTTCAGGCTCTTGAAAACAAAAAAAAATCTCTATGTATATGCCCTGTCAACGATTGAAGTTGTCGCTAGCATATAATTTTAATAAATTTTATTATCCCCTATTCAAGATGTTGTTTATATTTATATACATTTTAATTTATGAGTGAATATTTTTCAAGTGAATTACACAAACAACATTGAAGAACGGTGAAGTGTGCTTCATGGCGCATTATGAACGCAAACTTGTTGTTAATATAAAATTGTTATTATAAATGATAAATTGAAATATTTTACACACACTGAAGCACTCTGGAAATGAATGCGAACATTCAATATTTTATCTCATTTCACTAAATGGAAACTTTAAGCCTTAAAGTTTCAATTTCCGAAACGTTTACACTATTTTCCTTTCACCTGAAATCCAATTTATTTTATTTACTCTTACCACAGGTTTGCTTTAGGTTTTTCTCATTAATTTAATTGCATGAAAAATGATGCTATAGAAAATGCTTCTTATTCGCCTAATCATGCTTTTCTTTCTCTCTCTACCTCTGCCTTACTCTCTGCTCTAGCTGTATGTAGTAAATCAGAGTTTTTATGTACATCATGGTCAATATAAACTTTTTCATTATCCTAATCGAAAAGGCAAAGTGAAAAGGAAAAATAACAAAAAGTTTTTCTTCTTCGTTGTGTATTTTTGGCTTAAAGATTTCCCCGGATAAGAAAACTTTAAGTAAGCTGTAAAGTAACTTAAGTTCGTTTCATTGAATAGTTACTTGTATTTATGAATGTAGTGTAAATTCGAAATTACATATATTAAAGCAGAAAATAAAATTAGAAAAATTCAACCATATGTTCATATGCAGAGTTGGGAATGATTCCTTTAGGAATTAAGTTCCATCTCCATTCCAATTACAAGGACTTGTAATTGGTACTTTAATGTTTCCAATTCCTAGGTAATGGAATTAATAAAAGTTTCAATTCCATTACAAGGAATTGTAATCGGTAATTAAAATTTTGAAATTCCTAGGTAATGGAATTGGAAAAATTTTCAAATTCATTACAGGTAATGGTATTTTGTAATTAAAAATATATCAATTCCTTAAAGAAATTGAAAAGAAAGGAATTTATTATTTAAGTGTAAAGTAATTGACTTTCTTGGAATTAAATTCCAATTTAGTTGGAATGATTCCTAACAAGTAATTGATTCCCCTTTAGTTCAATTCCAAAAAGAACAAAAAAAGAGACATTTTTCGGAAAATATTGTAAAATGCTTCTAATAAGCCGTTACGAGAGAAGTGACCCACATTTTATACTGATTGTAATTTTTTTTGTTTTGCTTTTTTGGAATTGAACTAAAAGAGAATCAATTACTTTTGAGGAATCATTCCAACTAAATTGGAATTTAATTCCAAGAATTACTTTCTATGATTACACTTAAACACTAAATTCCTTTCTTTTCAATTTCTTTAATTAATCGACATATTTTTAATTACAAAATACAATTCCCTGTAATGGAATCGAAAATTTTTCCAATTGAAACTTTTATCAATCCCATTACCAAGGAATTGAAAACATTAAAGTACCAATTACAATTCCTTGCAATTGGCATTGGGATTGTAATGTAATTAAATTTACCCAGCTCTGTTCATATGTATGTATATAAAACGTTGTTGTAACATTTGTCACTGGTCTGGAAATATATGCACATATAAATTAAAATTTAGTAAAGGGTTTACTAAAAGGAATTGCGCCCATATTGTAAATGTCATTGAAATGTATCAGTCTGTACATTTTAATTTTCAATAGGGCTTGCTATCTAATTGTAAAGAAGCATAAGCCACTAAAACGTTTGAAAATCTTAAAAATTAACAACAAAAATTCGATCTTATTTTTTTTTTTTTGAAAATTATCGCAGAATTGCTGCCACAGTCAATGGAAAGCGATATTGAGTAATGATAACAAACTTTTTGTGGCCGGAATTGAAGGAAATGGATTTGGATGAGATTGGATTATGCCAACAAACCCAAACTATTGACAACTTGAAAACAAACATCTAACCAGAAATTTGGGATATGCAGCCGTGTTTATTGGAGTTTATAGAACGGTTGGTATTTAAAAATAAAAATAAATTCTCAAGCTCCTATCGGGAGCAGCTATAATGCCATACTTATCATCTGATATTTTGAAAATTCTGAAAGAGTTTTGAGTTTGTGCTGTTTAAAATTGCACTACCTTTTAATTATTTTTTTTTGTTATAATTAGTTAGTTGCAATCAAACTTTTGTGCGAGGGTAAATTAACTCAGTAAATTTCTGGCTATGCACCTTACTCAAAATTAAAAATAATGCGAGATGAGTACTTTATGTTATGTAGGGACGTGTTTTATGCCTCCATGAAATAGAATTCATGATGACCATAAGGAATTGTTTGTAAAGATAAGGATAATTGCCACTTTTTTATAAAACTGTGCAAAAAATTCAATGTCACGAGACCCATTTACAGTAATAAAACAATAGGAGTGTTTTATAAGGTTTTGAGGCTTTTGTTGGTTAAGGTTGGAGTGAGATAAATATAAAGTAATTCTGGGAGAGATGGAACCATTTTTTTAAATTATCACGGATTTAACCCTCATGCTCCTGACAAATTTTACACCTTCAATCTACTGAAAAGGTACACGTGTACCTTAGTGCATTTTGCATGGATTTTATAAACAAATATTTATTTTTTTTTTATTTTCTTACATTGTAATGAGGAAAAAACACGTATGCATCCAAAATCAAGTAAATAACTTAGTTATATAATTAAAAAAGCCGATCGGAAACAAAATAAAACGCAAAAGGTACAAGTGTACCTATTCAGGAGAATAAGGGTTAAAGGGAATTGCTAGAATAGGCCATATTATGCAACAAACTTTAGATCGAAACGTTGTCTATAAGTACGCGAAGCGGTTTCTGTGTTTTATAATTTTATAATTTTTTCCCAATTAAAAAGAAAAAGTTGAGGATTCGGCGAGAGATGGAATCTTGCGGGTGATATGTAACTCATTTTTCCCCCATAAAATGAGAAAAATATTTTCCGAAATTAATGTATAAGTATTAAATACTGCAAATAAGATCGTTTATTTTAATCAAAAATATTTTTAAGAACAATAGAAAGAATTTTTAAGAACATTTAAAATGATTGGAATAATAAAAAACATTAAGAACAAACGAAAAACCATTTACAAACATTCAGAAAAATCTGACGATTGAAAGCGAAATAATGCACTGCTCATTTATTTATTTTTTCCCTTCTAAAAAATACCAGACAAAACGCACAGGTAGCTATAGTTACCGATGTTGCCAAGAAGACTCTGAATGCAATTTCAATGTTATGGTATGATTCGTTGAAATGAATTCTACTCCATTGACACCTCTTTCATATTTCATAGTCAAATCAGTTATTGATTTTTTTAATTCAGTTTTACTCATACAATATAAGGACAAGAATCCAAAATCCCCGGCAACTTTAAAATATCAATTGACTAGATGATATTGGTGCGAATTATTTCCTTTTCTGATATATTTGGCCCATCATCTTCTCTCTCGTACAAATGTAATCTTATCTTCCTTCTTGATTTTTTGGACGTATTTTCCATTTGAAGGAGTTTATTCTAATAATAATTTAATAATTTTTTAATACTTGTGGGACTTTTTTGGTACTTATGGGGTTAAAATTTTCTGCAATTTCTTTTAAGAGTGACGTAACTTTCGAAATTTTCTCCGATAATTTTGAATTTTCAGGTTTTGATATTTCTTTCAAATGAATTCGGATGCGCTCATGCATTCATTGAGTGATATATTTGAAAACTCGACAATAGTCGGTGAATCAGCAGGTCTTGTCGGGGAAAATTTAGGAGCGGAATTTAAATTCACATATTTCGTGACTGATTGTTGTTCTTAACTTTTCCCAAGTTGGGAGCATCGTTCTCTCTCGAGAGCTGGCTGCTCGTGTTAGCGGCAAAGGGGACAGGATTGGCGAGAAGCCATTTGGCCAAGTGTAAGGGTATTAATCCATATGTATATGTATACCCGAACGCATCAATCTAATGGCAATGGATTTGGACTTGCATGGATTTTTCAAATTTTACAGGTAAAGCAAAAAATCATTTTGATATTTGGAATACTTATTCTAGAATTTGTAATTTAAACTCAAATAATAGATCGTAAGTTTTCGGTATACCACCTTGGTCAAAAAGTTCCCGGAATTTATTCAGAAAATTAAAAATACAAGTTTATTCATTGAAATCTATATTGTCCCCTTCAAAGTAATCCCCATCGACCGCAACACACTTATGCTAGCGCTTGATCCAATCCTCGAAACATTTTTTATATTCGGTTTTCGGTATGTCCATCAGTGCTTCCTGCGCGTTTTTCCATTACTTCCTCTCGGCTGCTGAAACGCGTTACCCGTAATGATTTTTTAACTCGATTGAACAGAAAGAAGTCACAGGGAGTTAAATCAGGTGAATTCGGTGGCTGTTGGATGGTATTTGTTGCATTTTTCGTTAAAAAACAACGAATAATGATGAAATTCCATGAGTTTTCTGTCTACAATTCTGGTCTTTTTCGGCGAATTGCTTCACGTAAATGCCTCATAACGCTCAAATAATCCTCTCTGATGGTTAATTTGCGGTTATTGACAAAAATTTCTTTTACTTTATCAATGTTATCGTCAGTTTTCGATGTCGATGGTCTGCCACTTCGTTCATCATCTTCGATTAACTCACGGCCACTTTTGAACTGCTCGTGCCACTGGTAAACGACCGTTTTCTTTAGAGAATCTTTGCCGAAATACTTTTCCAAAATTTTCAATGTTCGCGCACCGTTAAATCCGTTTTTTACGCAAAATTTAATAGAATACAATTTAATAAAATTGTAAAAAATCGCCTACACACACAGAGATAGATGTACTCTTGGCTATTGGCTACGAAACTTTTGCAAATGTCAAGCTATGATGCTAAGATTTAGAGGGAATATCAACAACAGATGTACCAACTTAACAAAAAAAAAACAGAATTCAAATTGGAACGATGGGAGCGCCACACGGTGGTTATTCCGGGAACTTTTTAATCAAGGTGGTATGTTTCCAAAATTTTGGGAACATATGCTTAAATAAGCATCTCTGACAACTTAGAATCAGCTGGTTCGGTCTCTGTATGTATGAGTGAGAATATCTATGTATGTGAAAGTGAATCGAATAGGTATGGTAGCGTCAGTTTTCATAACGAATTATCAAATGTTCTTTCTTTTTAATATAACAGACATAAATAAAGCGTGTGAAGAAAAAGTATTTCAAATCGATTTTTATTTCAATTGATTTTGGCTATCAAAGTACAGATGAAACTGAAAACTCGATATTGTTTCCACTAAATGGGAAGACGGCGCTTCTTGTTTTGTTCAATCTAATACAGTTGTATATGAAAAATAAACTTGATGGTGCCTCCTTATTGAGTTTCTGTAGCTACACTAAGTATATATAAAATATGGCTGGCTGAAAAATTTTGTTTTTTACAATAAATTTTATTTCAACAATTGAAAAAAAACAATGGATGCGTTCAAGACACGCAAGATATTTGATGTGTAAACAGTTAAACCAACTGAATGCCATATACATAAGCTCTCATATGTATAGCCATTTATAGGGATTTGATGTATAATCTATATGCTTAGGTAAATAATTCAAATTAAAAGAATTCTTTTATAAAGTTAAAAATTTATTAGATATCATTATCTTTTATATATATGTAATAGGCCAATTCACTATAAATTGTAAATGGCATTGCATCAATGCAAATGCAAATTTTTGTTCCATATTGTATGTATTTGTTGTTGTGATAGCAGAAATATTTTGCATTTGCACCAAATCGTGAATAGGGCTGATATGTTGTGGTTGAATCACGATATGCTCGCATATACGCAATGCAATTGCATCTTTTTTTCCGCGCTTTAAGTTTTTCTTCCTGTCGATTTGAAATTTTATTAGATTTGAAAATTTTACATAACGTCGTATAGGTATATGAATTTGTACACACATACGCCAAATCAATTCTCATGCGACGATAAGTGCTTTCCGCATTTAACCTTAGAAAAGCAACAGGGGTGACCACTACTTTCTAAAAGCACCGCAAAGAGATTTGCCTTAACTGAATTTAATAAAAATAAGAAACAATGTATTTTCTTTGAAGTAAATAAGTGATTTTATTATATATAAGTTTGATTTTTTCTGTTTAACATTTTTGCTATTTACATAGATAAAAAAAAGTGTTGCCTTTCTAAGGTTAATGTACAAAGCAAACTTTTTATAATGCCGTGGTTTGCTATCATTATTACTACATTTTGTTTATACATTTATTGAAACCTAGATTCTTTATTATTATCATTTTGTATTAATTTTATATTTTAAAAAATATTTAATTTTAATCCAATCTAACTAACCGAATTCAAAACCTATCAAACGCTTGTGTTTGCTACGGCGACTTCTCTGCTTGTATGGTATAGTCGATCTTCACACGTTTAAAACCAACAAATAATTCTGCCACGAATACATGAACACACATCTTGTACATATATGAGTGAGTAAATTGATCGAAACATAAACAAACAAACTCCGCTCGTAGTTTAATTTCTCCCTCTCTTCTTCTCTTTTCTTTGTTGGTTAGAGTAGCACAGTCATGCCGCGCAGTAGTGTGAGCGAGGGAGGAACTGGACGTTACAGTTATCTTACATCTTACGATACAGTTATTCCTACATTTTACATATTTGAAATTTTGCCCATACCGTGAGCTAAAATGTTTACACATCAAAAATTTCCAATTCCGTCAAGTTTTGCGATTGCGCCCAAGGCAAGCGCCTCAGTTGCCTCACCCTCAGTACGGCTCTGAGTCAGAGGTAGTCAGAGCCGTGGAAAAAAAACATTTTGTTTTAATTTTTTTTTAATGGTTTTATAATCTTTTTTTATTTTCAATATTCTAACAAATAGTTGCAGTATATTTAAAGTAAATTTCATGATAGTATCCAAAGAAAATTAAACCAATACACGGTTTTATTTCATTATTTACGAGTATAATAAAAATGTTGCTCACCATAAATAAACAGAATATCAGACAAAAACTCTTTGTAAACCTTAACTAATACGAAGGAAACTCAGATTGTTTGTGAGCATCTACACAAAAGATACTCCCATATACACAACCAAGCTTTACGTTCAATCTACTTTTTCTTGATTTTTCAAAGTAAATTTCAACTTTGTGGTGCTGAACAAAAAACCAAATCCAATCAAATCGATACAAAGCAAATAATCATTCTACTGCGAATAGAAAAATTTGTTCTTCCTATTTTTTAACTTTATAGCATGTTGAACTTTGATGTGTATATGTGTGTGTAGTAGCTTAAATATTGTTGCTGAAAAGGTTGATGTTATGAACATTGAAATAAAAGTAGAAGAGCAAAGAGATATATCGGAATACCTTTACATACATATTTGTATATACTTATAAATGTGTCTGTAGGAAGGAATTTTCAACGTTTTACGAAAATATTATTTCATATGCTCAAACGATGCCAATTATGTCAATTGAATTGAAAATATAAGTTCGTTTGATTAAGCACACAAAATTGAATTATGGGGAACATGCGTCCTGATTTATAATAAATTATTTAATTGGACTAATTGCAAATTAGATCTAATGAGAATCTTCTTTTTGAAACGAAGCTATTTTATACCTTTTTTCGAGGAATTTTAACACAAAGTAGAGTCTAAAAGGGTTTATAAGAAAAGAAAAAACTGAATAAAAATTAAAGTAATAATTTCAAAATTATATTCTTGTATATAGTACATAGGCACTTCAAGTCATAATAACTTTAATGCCTTGTCTTACATATCTGTGGCAACAAATTAGAGTAGCTTAAGTCGACATAAGTGTAAATTGGGTTTTTCAGTTATTATTTTCCACCTTTTCCATTCAGCCTTTTTCTAAAAATACCGCAATTAAGCAAAGTTATGTTTCTTTACTTTTTAAATTTAGTTTTTTCAAACAGTAATGGATTAGTCAAAATATGTTAATTGAAGATATTTTTGGTTATATGTTTCATTGCTTCATAAATCTCTCAAGAGAAAATCTTAAACCGAGATAAGTTAAAGATATATAAATAAATTTTAATTTTAGCAAAAAAACTTATGTCTATTTAAAAATGTCAAAAACTAATCTTCGCTTTAGCAGATGCGCTTATGTTTAATTAAGATCTTGTTATACACAAAATAAATTTTTGAAAAAAATCTGAAAACAAAGCGATCAAAATACAAGCTTCTTAATGATATATTTTTAAAATTTCCCTTGCGTTGCTTTACACAAAGTATTAACCACCTCTAAGATTAAAAACATTGCATTTAAACCAAACAGAAATAATTTTACACAAAATAGGCAATATCTCAAAGCGTCGCTTTCCGACATAAGCTACTCTAATTTATTGCCACCAATATGTATGTCGATTTTACGTTTAATGTTACTCATATGAGAAATTGAAACTTAAAATTTCAAATTGAGAATGTAATCAGATTTAAGGTCTCCGATTTTCTATAAAAACTTCTCACATCCGTAATTGCAAAACATTAATCAAAATATTACCTAATGGCATGTACACTTCTGCCGTTACGTAACATTTTTTTTTTTTGACATTTTTTCAAATACAATTTCGTACAATCGTTCTGAAGTTTCCAATTATGTATGAAGTCAAACGGAATAATTGAAATAAATTGCAGGCTGTTTGTAAAAAAACGTATTTTCATGTTAACTTATGTCTACAAAGTGTATGCATGTGTGAATGTAGTTGTATGACTGTATGTGCGTGCTGTTGTAGGTATGTGTTTTGTGTGGTCAATAATCACGTGCTTGTGCAAGAGCAAATAAAGTATGCAGTGTTTCATAAATGATACTTTAAAAAAAAAAAATAACGAGGATTCAACTTGTAGTTTAAATGAAATAAAATGAATTATGAAATTCATTAATTTTTAATCTTTAATCTTTAAAATATTTTTGAATGGATGCTGAACAAGAATTTTTCCCACTTCTTTTTATCGTGCAATAGCCCATGGAAGACCTAGACCGAGCTTTTCGGATTCATGTTGTGTGAGTTATATTTGTATATGACCTACGGTTTTATGCCGAATCCTAACGGCGAAGTGAATTAGTTAATTTTTACTTTTGAACGTTTGCCATTGCAGTGTCGCGCAACTTTTTCTCTAAAATCAAAAGAAAAAAAATCACTTTTTAAAATTAAATTCTTTGTTGTTAAATAAAAATGTTTCTAAATATAGGATAAACTGGGGAACGTTTGACATTTAATATCCAAAGATATTTACAAAAACAATTAATGCATTTAAAAAGATATTTTTTTTAAGAATGATTACACTGCAACACAAAAATTTTTTTTGCTCTGATCTGTTTGCTATATGTTTTTGGGGTTTCTGAATCCGAATTCGAGATGTTTTCAACTCCATCACATCAAGATTCTGCCATAACCTTAAAAACGCATATAACCATAAAAAAGAAGTTTGAAACTGCAAACTCAAGCTCTTAAATCCCATAACCCTAAAACTTACTTAACCGTATCATTAACTTAACCTCATGGTCGTTAAACCTCATAACTCAATATACATCAACTCCAATAATCTCCTATTCTGCTTAATCTCTACGCTTATCCGTAAGTCTCTAAAAATAAACGTATAAACAATAACCCCATAACCCTATTATCTACTTAACAAAAAACCTATTAACTCCAATAGCTACGTAAGTCAGACATTTAACTTGTTATGTAGGCGTATCTGTCAAGTCACCAAAAATGCTCTAATTGCACATTCATTTATGAGTTTTTGTATATCAATGCAAAATATCAGTGATGAGTCCCCATATTTAGGTACTACAACTACAAAGCATTTTATGATCGTAAAATAGTAGAATGAATTTCGTTGAAATTCTGAATTTCACTGAGAATGGAATTTCGTTTTTGACAGATTATAAATTTTGAGAAGAAGAAGAATTTTCGTGTCTGTTTCGTGAAAACAAAAATAAATAGAAATGTTCCTTTTCAATTGGATTTGAATAGCAATATAGCAATGAGTTGCTTTCCGGCTCCATTAATTTTGTTAATATTTAATAATGTAATATTTACAAGAGCAGCTGTTATGCAAAACAATAATAAAAATGAATAGTTAGTTCCATTATCTAATGAATAACCGATTGCATTTCAGACCCAATCTTCCACCTTACGAGCACAGATTAAAACTTTTGAGTTTACCTACTCTTGAAAGCCGAAGAATTATGAGTAAAGTGTGTTTTATTGCAAAATTGTTATCTGGCACTGTTAATTCTCCATCTTTGCTGAGGAACATTAACTTGAACGTTCCGACTCGTATTACTCGATTCTATATTCCTATCAAGTTATCTATTTGTAAGACCAATTATTCAGACAATGAGCCGTTCCGCCGTGCCTGCCGTGATTTTAACAACCTCTATAATGTTGTCGATGTTTCAGATTCGGTAGATTCCATAAAACAAAATGTTATAACTTTTTTAAATATATAGATGTCGTTATCAGCTGATGATTTATAATCTGTAGCTGAATTTCAGAAGGGCCACTTGTTGGGTAATGCGCTACCGCAACGTCCTTTAGAAAAAAAAGTCTCATTTCCTATGTACACCTAATCCGAATCTGGCATCACAATTATAATTATTTTTACCACTCTTAAACTATCGGTGCACCAATTCTGCGACTAGATTCGAAATCAATGGTAATAGTTATATACGACATGATTTTTCTGATTCTTGGTTCTAATGTAACAAAATTGATAATGATTTTTTTTTGTAATATCAGGAATTGAAAGTATACATGCACTTTTGTTTCCGGTATTCCCTAAAATTACTAAATTTTCAATAACAAGCCTCAGAAATCATATTTAAAAATTTAAAAAAAGAATGCAATACTGTATTGAAATATACCTTTAAGCTATGTACTAAATATTATATATCAATTTTTACGCGTATATAGCGCGAAGCACTGATAAATTTTTCTTATCATTTGCAATTCCATGACTTCAGTTAAAAAATTTTTGCACTTTTATCTTATCATGAATTTAAAACATTGTGGTTTATCTTACCAGATTAAGTATTATTGATATCCGATGCAATAAGATAATATTATTTATACGTAGGCTGGCCATCAAAAAAATCGTTCAAAGTAGCAAAATCCCAGTTGGAGGGCAGGAAATTTGTGTTGAATGCCAGCATTTTCATAAAGGGATAAAAAGCAAAGCTTCACTACAAATAAATTGTTTTATTCTATACAAAATAATATCGATAAGTTGTTGTTGTATACAGAAGTGAGTGGCGACTAAAACGCAGATAAAATATGAGTAGCAACCATTTGCGAATTCTTAACACATTCAAATTTAGATTTGAAAAGCAGGAACTTTAGGCGTTGGGCAAGAGAGCAGGAAATAGTCCCCAAAACCAGGAAATTCCTGCTAATTCCTGTACGGATGGCCAGCTTAATTATAGGAGACAAGGTGCCTTAGACTTGTCTTCTAACTTATATAATCGAGCAGAAAAGTTTGATAATGTGTATACAGAAAAACTTTATCAAGTAAGTAAGATAAGTTTTAAGACTTGCTAGGTCTACTGGCTAAGTTGGAAATATAAATGTTTCTAATTTTCCTGTCAAACTTCCGTTTTTTATCCCAAAGTCAACTAGGTACTCGTTTGACTGAACTAGCTATATGGGCGCAGTGATTTTTAATTAGTACCTACAGTTATCTTTTGTACTTTATCATTAAACATTTTTATTAAAGCACAAATAATTTATTTTTCCGTTCAGATATTTAATCAATTATTTTACCGAATACAAAATTTATTTGTGTAAACAGTTGTAGATAAGGATTTCCAAGTATATATGTTCATGCTAGTATATTGTTCCACAATTGTGAGTGTTTTTGTCTGGGGATTTAATTAATTTCAAGTAATATTATTATTTTTTCTAATTGTTGCATAATTGTCACACAGTAAAGTAAAAGCAATCTTAAAGTACATTTTATTTCTTAAAATCGAGTTAATCAAATTTTGTACTTGTCTATTTATTAATAATTCGAATTTGAACTGCCCCAAAAGGCTTAAACAGAAAATGACCTGGGAATACGTAGTTATGAGTACATTTGTACTGAAACTTAAGGTAAACCCCCGAATCCATAAGAAAAGTATTTGCTCAAACAGTTCAGTGCAGTAAGGGTTAGAATATAAATACTGGAAATTAGTAAATAGATGCTTTTATAAGGAAGGAGTGCTAAATATTTAGTTTGTTTTGCAAAAAGAGTTGATGATAAAAAATTTCAGTTAAGAAACTATAAAGGGAAATGTAATCAAATTTTTTTTATAAATAATTAATTTTAATGTGAACAAAGTTTTCTTAATTTTTTATCATTTGAAAAGTAAGTAAAATCATAAAATTTCGACTTAATTCTCCAGCAATAGAGTCTTGTGTGGAGTATAGAGCATCGATTCAAGAGGCAGAACGAAAAACCTTGTTGCGATGCAGCAACCGTAAAAAATGGCTGCACGCAACTTGTTCTATTTTCGATGCAAGATGGATTGTCTCTTCCAAAGACGTTCCAAAATAAGATGAGCAGTGCATTATTTCGCTTTTAATCGTCAGATTTTCCGATATGTTTTTTAAATTGTTTTTCGATTGTTCTTAATGCTTTTAATTATTCCTATTATTCTCAAGGTTCTTCAAAATTCTTTTTATTGTTATTAAAAATAAACAATTGTTTAAAATAGACGATCTGATTTGCAGTATTTAGTTCTTATATATCAATTTCGGAGCATATTTTTCTCATTTTATACGGAGAAAAAGATTCCATCTCTCACCGAAACGGCATTCCATCTCTCCCGGAATTACCCTACAAATTATTGGTATTGGTATATTATCAAGAATTAATGTAAGAGCGCTAACACGAGAGAGTTCATTCAAGAGTGAAAAATGTTCATCTGAACTTGTAACCCATCAAAACTTACGGAAATATAAATCATCACAAAAGATCGCATTCAATGGGGCCGTTTCATTGACGCCCTACAAATTATACCAACTTTTTCCTTAATGCAAATTAAAATCACTCATACGCCATGTATCTATGTACCGTAGTGATCAGATAAAAGTGAACACCTCATAAATTTTAGGAATCAACTGAAATGGATTTCAAAAGTTGAAAATTCTGTTTTGTATATTAGTAGAAAATCTGTTTTACATAATTTTTAATTGCAAAGCAAAGACCCCAAAATTCAACTGTGCGTATGAGGAATATTATTAAGTAATAAAAAGTAATGAATATTATATTTGATGTATCCACCTCACGCTTAGGTAACAGGCGTGGCATCGATTTTATCAAGTCTCGGCAGTATTCAACCTTTATTTTGCTATTTTAAACTTCTGTTATTGGCGACTTCCACTCAAATTGGTTATCAAACAAATAACGAAATTATGTAATGATTTATAATTCGCTCTTACTGCCTAATGAATGTTTCCATAATTTTCCATATGCATATTGGAAGCAAAATAGCAACAAAGAATTGGTTTGCCTTTCACATTCATCACTTTTTATTTTCTTTCCAAGAGGATAATAAATCCACTACTGGCCTAATTAATATGTTTTTATTTTTTAATATGCATTACATTTCTCATTGCAAGTCAAAAAAATTGTTAGGAAGTTTGTTTAATCCATGTAATTTTTCTTGTTTGCCAGATGCGATAATTGTAATTTTACTCCGCATTAAATAGTTCATGCTGTAATTTACACGCTATTTAAGATTATTTCATGCCCAACAGAAATTAATTAAAAATAGCCATACAGTTTAACTTAAGTATATTATTTTCATATTATTGTTTTATATGAATTTTACTTCACCAACAAACCGCAGTGCCGGTATAGTACATTAAATTTATTGTAGCCATACAATAATATGTTCTTACTTATTTTTATTATTTATTTATTTTTTTTTTTTTGTAGGTCAATCAATTTATGACGACACAATTCCTATACACGAAATGTCATTTACCTAACTATACATACAGACATATGTATGTCGTAGAATAGTGTTTGCGGTCAGTTTTTGCACCCCTGCACACTCTTAGCGTGCAGAGGTTATTAACACTTAATTTGAATAAATTGTAGATGTAAATAAAAATCTGGAATAAGAAACTTATAAACAAATGAGCAGAGGAGAGAACTATTGATAGCCAATGCAAAGAAAGTTCAAGAGTTGTATTGCATTTAGAAGTTATGCCAAGACATTTTTGATATTTAGATATTTGATAGATAGAACTACATTGTCCATCAGTCCATCAACACAGATTAAACTCAATTATTTATTATGATTAATAAATTAAATATGATTCGAACTGATGGGTCGTATTCCATAGGAAAATAGTTGGATAATAATATTCATTGTTAATTTAAATTAAATTTCCTTCTTTTCCAAGGCACTTTGAGCATAACTTATGTCGCTTGAGTACATCGTATAATTTGGAAACAAAGCATTGAAAAACAATTTTTTACACTTTTACTACTAACATTCACAACTTAATTAAAAACAAAAAACACATATATAAGATTCATATAAAATTTCCCTTCCCCCACAGCTGGCGCTTATAAATTTAGCATTTCATTCATTTCATTTTGTATGCAATTTCATTATATATTTTCTTTTTCCTCAAACTCAATGTGAATAAATTTGTTCTTTTAATTAAAAAGTTTTCATTTAAATTTGATATTTTGCCAACTTATTTGTCGAAATTTATTTCTTGCCGACACTGAGTGAGATTCTAAATTCGAGACAAAATTCAATTCAATAAAAATAAATTTCCAAAAAAAATTATTTAGTAAATTTTAAATTTTGGGCGCGCGTTTTCCGTGCTCACACATTCTCATTTCATTTTCAATATAACGTCTGCAACATATGTTATCAACTTGTCAAAACTATTCGAAATAGCAAAACATTGACAAAAAATAATTTTAAGTATTTTTTTTTTTTTGATTTGTAGCAGTATGATAAAAAGAAACTTACGATTTTATTGCAGAAAATTGTGTGTTCCTTTAAATCGAAACACGAAAAAATAATTTACGTGAATATTTTCCCGCAAGTTTTTCTCGTTGGGCCAACAAAATGTAAGAAGTACCGTTAGAACGTTATACTATTTAGACTTCGCGTTTGATACTGATTCCAAATTGTAGTAAACAAACCAATTCAACCCCTCTACCATATACCATTAGGTGTACATATGTATATATGTATGTGTGCATACTATGTGTATGGCTTTTGGAATACTATAAGTATAACAATTGTTGCAATGGCATCGGTATCATCATCGAGGGAGTCAGATAGTCAGTCGGCTTATTATGGGCACGAATGTAAAACTAAAAAAAAAAAAAAACAACAACAACAAGCAATTTGTCTCCTTATCAACCCCAAAAAAATGTGTGAGTGAAAAATACGTGAAAAATACTCAAACGTATTCGGACGTTCAAAATTGATAAGAATATGCATATGTACCTACCCAGTGGAAGAGAGATGGCCATCAGAAGCATTTATGATCCATTCAAGTGGACTTTTTTTACAATTTTTTAGAATTTTCAGAACAATATGAGTATTATTTTACGCGGAATTCGAAGAATAATATCTATAGTAGATTTAAATTTTATACTTCTATAGGTCACGCTTGGAATTTCCAGGTCTTGGAGATGATCTCCGGTGTTATGGACTTATAAGAATATATCAGCGTATCAGATGTTCAAAGGTACAAAGAAATTTTAGGCGGACAATCTTGGAATAATCCGCTTTACCACCTCTAGGCGCAGAAAATTGGAAGCATATTAATTTTTGCCGTTGGGTGTATATAAAATTTTATTTGATTTGAAGAAACTGAGTGAGTATTATAGAGGGTGTATTAAAAAATTAAAGCGTGATATTTGTATTGTACGGATATGCCCTCGAACAGTACATTTCGAATTATGCGTTAAATATTTTTTTAAAAAAAATTATGAATGACATTTTTAGTGAAGTAGAGTAAATAAAGTATTTGTAACTTATTTAGGCCATTTCCAGTCTAGCGTTGGTGCTGAGCATAGTGCTTAAATCAAAGAATTGTTTAACAAAGGTGGTACTTTTATTTGAACCAGTGATGTACCATATTTTCATGTTTCATATTTTTTCATGCTGTAAATAAGTTGCCGAAAATTACTGATTACAGAGTATTGAAAATTAACAATAATCGAGACAGCGTATTCATGCTCTCACTCAAGATTAAAAACTAAAAATAAAAATGGATAAGTGTAAATAAAAAGCGCAAAACTTTGAATCAACCAATAAATATTAGCTGATAAGAAATTAATTTCACACATTTTTAAAGATAACGTGTCATGAATAAACATTGACTGTGTATTGTAGCTACGGCAAATCCAAACAGTAACAACAAAAGACATAAAACAAATAATCAGAAACAATAACAAAAATACACTCAACGTTATCAGCTACAAAATAAAGCTCCAAAGATCCATTACCAATTCAATGCAACAAACTTATACGCTTACTCACTCATTGCAAATAATGTCTGCTGCTGTTAAACTCACTCGAATATTTTACCCTTTCAGCCATAAGAGAATTCAGAACGTCTTATTCATTGTTGTTAGGAATTTCAGTGTCTTCAACGAAAAGGTTTTTTAAATTTAGAAAACACTTTGAAATATACGAATAATTAACTTCCAGTCGGGAAATACAGTTCATGTGACAGATTTAATACAATTTAAATGCATGTCGTAGTAAAATTCTACAGATCTCGTTCATATCTACCAGTGGCGGATACAGGAAACATTTTGGGGGGGGAGGGGGTCAATAAAAAATTAAAATTCACCATATGAACCTCCAGTCAAGCACTCATCCACGAAGTAACCATTGTTGAACGTCGTCGAGCTGTTTCTGAACTAGATTAGCAGCTTCTGTTGGAAATTAATTTATTAATTTATTATTATAATAACTAAAAATAACAATAACTAATTATGTTCACCTTTTTGCCTGTTTAAATTATTAAATTTTTAAATGTTTGCAAACTTTTGGGAGGAAAAATTTCCCCTTATTTCCCCTTATTGGTTGTGGCAAAAATAATTGCTTTTAAAAAAATTACTTCTATATCATTGTAATGCCACCAATTTATTTTTTGGTCTTCCATAACCATTATAAATAAGAATTTTTTTTTGGTTATTCATAACCAATTAAAATAAGAAATTAAAAAAAAAAACAATATTCTTTTTGGTCTTTCATAATCATTATAAATATTTTTGTTTGTTTTTTGGTTGTGCAAATAAATGCAATTTTCGCTTAGCTTCCATTTCACATATTGAACGTTATTCTATGAATGATTTGTGCATAAGCACAGTCATGCCGCGCAGTAGTGTGAGCGAGAGAGGAACTGGACGTTACAGTTATCTTACATCTTACGATACAGTTATTCTTACATTTTACACATTTGAAATTTTGCCCATACCGTGAGCTAAAATGTTTACACATAAAAAAAAAAGCAATAATGATTAAAAAACTACAACAAACTTATCTTCTTTCTTCTCAAAACCGGGTAAAAGAAGTAGAATGTCATTACTAATTTATTGATATTTATAAATTTCAAACTTACTTTTACGCGGTTATTCTACTATTGATTCTACTATTGTCAAAAATTTCAAGCATTAAAACAAAGACAAGTAAAAACTTCTGCAAATGGAACACGAACTTTTGAATTTTGACAGTAATCCAGCGATAAATGAAGTAGAGCTAGTCATAATAACAAATATTTCACAGACAGCAACTAAAATAACCCAACAGCACATATTTAGTTTTATTTACGTTTACAACCAAAAATTCAAGACTACAACCCAAAAATTCAAGAATATGAAATAGGAGGATTTTTTCCGATTGGGAAGGACAGGAGGATTGAGATTTGAGCGGAGTACGATTACTCCGATCTGAGTACCTTCGGCAGCAGTGATGTCGATACGTTTCAATACTAATCAGGAAGATAAAGCTTATCTATACATTTATTTTATTTTTATACATTTTATTCCAGAAGATCCAGAAGTGCTACATTATCATATTCTATATCAAGAGCTTGGTGAGTAGGTTAGCCAAAAATTATGAGATTTAAAATCGGTTATGCCAATTCCAAAATATTAGCGTCGGAAGTTTTTTTAAAATTCGCTCATTGAACAAAGCATTGCATTCATTGTTGTAAAAATCATTGCTTAAGCGGGAGTAAATAATAAATAAGAGAGAGAGAAGAAGATTTCTTCTGCAAAAAAATAGCCCCAGTTACTAGTTACTTTTATTACGACAGTAATGAGAGGGTACTGCTGGTAACTGTTCTATGTATGATTTTACGTTAGCTAGCTTGCCCTCAGTAGCTTTGTTATGTGGTACAGATTTTGGTTTATTTCTGTCATGATTTTCATTTTAGATGCATTGGTAATAGTATACATGAAGCTCATTTGTGATATGTTATAAGTTTTAACCCTAGGATGGGAACCTCTCTGCGAGGCGGTAACATAACCTCCTGGGCCTAATTAGGCCCACATGAATAAAACGATAGTTATGGCTT
The DNA here is from genome assembly GCA_963691655.1 of Toxonevra muliebris. Classification (NCBI taxonomy): domain Eukaryota; kingdom Metazoa; phylum Arthropoda; class Insecta; order Diptera; family Pallopteridae; genus Toxonevra; species Toxonevra muliebris. Next base: position 42,671,003 of record OY829328.1, on the reverse strand, counting down.
ATTACAGCATGTAATTGCAATGGCAGGTGTGCGCTTAGTATCGGACATGGTCTGCTAAGTTTGGTATATGTTTCTAGCATGTATATGTGTACAGTTAGCTTTGAAAATACGTATATGGGCGATGTTACACGATTTTGCTGTCAAACAATGAAATTGTTGTTGCTTTCAAAAATGAACACTGAGCAAAAGAGAGGATGAACACATTTCACTTCAAATTTTTTTACTGACGAAAAAACCTGCATCACTTCAAATAAAATGGCGTTGCTGAAGATGCACTGTTGCATTTTATTGGAAAACACTAATATTTTATGAAAAATACTAGACTTTTTACTAACTTTTAAATACATTTTTTTTCTTCGCCACCCTTTGCGTTGTTTGGCTTTGTTTGATTGTGAATTTGTTTGTGAAAAAATTACTAAATAATTTTTATAAAAACATGGTAATTCAATGGCCAAGTAACAAAGTGGCGGAGCTTATTTTAATAGTTCGCAAATTTTAAAGATTATTTTTCTGCGTTTTTCATATATAGATGCAATATTTTTTGTATAACTTGTGGCTATTTCCACCAACATTATCTCATATTGTCATTATAATTATTTTCCATTCAATTCCATTCCAATTCTTGAATTTTCATGCACTCTAAAATGCAATAAAATACTTTTTAGTTGGAAAAACATAGTTGCAGATAAAAGTATTACAAAATAATATTCAGCAAAAAACTGAAAGTGTAATAGGGCATCCAACAAAACGATGAAAAGAGAGTAAAAACAGAAAACATTGACAGCAAAACATTGACCGTGTAACATCAGCCTATAACGTAAGTGATGGTGATTCGGATTGATGTATATAAGTCGAATCGATTTTGTTATGCTAATAACTTTTCTTTGGTATTTTTTCTAATTATTTTCTTTTTTCGAAATGCACGAAAATTATTTTCCCTTTCTAATGGTATGCAACACTTATTTCAAATTAATCAGTAATGAGTGAAAACACGAAGAGTGAAAGTATTTTCAGACAAAGCCTTAGCAATTGAAATAAGAAAACCACAAATTTTATAATATTTATAACTTTTGAGCTGGTAAGAATATTTATAAAATTTATATAGGGTTTTGTTCACTAAATATTCTGCAATAGTTTGGTAAAGATAAGCACCTTTGTGGAAAGCATACTAAGAAAAAAATTAACTTTTAAAATCGATCCGAATTACCAACATGCGTTTTTCTACTTGATCCGAATTACAAGCAAATGATGTCCTTGCATAATTACAAAATTTTGGAAAACTGTATAGTTTTAATTAATGAAAGTTATTTTGGTTGTAATTTGGATATAATAATAGGTGATGTTTGGAGGTAATTTGAATCGACCCTTTGTTTAGAGAGTTTTTGTGGAATTTCAGTTCAAAGTTTAAATAAACTTGAAAATTTTTTTTTAATGTTAGCTTAAAATTTTGCATTTTAAAATGCAAAAATATTTTTTTTATTGAAATATTAATAGAAATTAATAGTGTTTCTTAGTGTTATACCAATTTTGGAACTAACAAGTAATTCTTAGTTAAATTCAATATGAAATATATTTTTAAGAACCAGTTTATGTTAAGTGATTTTAATTTTTGACAATGTCAACATACTTATAAATTTTAATTCAGAAATTGCTTAGAATTATTCCAAGAAATGATTTTTTATATATTTCTTTGTTCACCAGTTCATGGACTAGCGGATCCAAATTTTATTACTTTAGCTTGATATGATATTCGAAGATATTAGATTTTTGCGAAAATACCATGCTCACTTTGAGATACGGTCACACGTTATAGCCCACAACTTGACGTGCATCTCTACATCAAATTTGACTAAGATCAGACAAACCATTTATGATTACATAAGGAAAACACATAGATTTGGAAATAATTTGCATGTATACACACAGACGCATACATACATACATTTCTTTATATATATATTTTCCTTAAACCCCAAAATTACCTTTTGCGTCTAAATAAACCTCAAATTCAAAATAATTTGCAATAAATTTTGCAACACACAAAAATAAACACCTGGGCCTATTTAGGCCCAGGGGTAACTTTCGATGTTGAGACAATAAAAAAAATTTTGTTTTGCCAACTTATTGCGATCGAAACAAATTTGTGATTTTTGCTCAGAAAACATTGGCGCAAGAAGTCATGGAGTTTCAGATCGATTCATCAAGAAACAAAAAAGATATACATATTTAAACTCAAAATGAGTCTAATTAGGCCCAGGTGTCCATCCTAGAGTTAAGTAGAAATATTTGGCATACTTTAAAATCAATGCCTTTATAATTAATTTTGTAACTGTAGTACCTTTGCTTTTTTTTCGTAGTTCCTCTCCTTCTACGCAAATTTTTGCATGTGATGCAGGAAAGCAGCCAGTCTTTCTGCTGTATTTTGCTGTCCATTCCCCAATAGTGCACCCAGAAAAATACCTATCTCTAAAACAAAGAAAAAGTTTTTTCAATCCACGAAAATTTCTCTCTTTTAAGTAAATTTTCCTCAAAATGAAGAAAAATGTGCTCCTTTCATGCAACCATGGTGTTCAATTTGAAGTAAGTTATTTCTTCATTTTTACAAATTTAGTTGTATAGAAAATGTAAGAAGGAAACGAATATTCCAAAAATGTTCTCCATACAAAATTTTGGTATACACAAAAAACTAGCTTTACTCTTTTGGCCTTAGCAGACAATCGCGTACGCTTTGCTTTTCTTTTGAATTTTTTAGTCGGCGTCTCTATTTCAAGCGACGCGGTTGTGTTTGTGGCTGCTGATATAATTTGTGAAAAAAATTTATATATATTGTGAAAAAAAAAAACAAAATATATTCGAAAGAAATAAATTTCAATAAACTTAAATTTATAATTCTTTGATGACCATAAGGATCTTTTGATCACTTCAAGGCGACGACGCCTGTAGTGTATGTAAAAATACGTATGAATGTAAACCTTAATACTTATTAAAAATAAAATAATAAATGAATACAAGTAAAAAAAAATATGATTTCTATGCCTTTTAAAAACAACATTGTAGAAAATATTCCATAAATTGAGGATTTTTTTTTCTAAAAAGCTAGTAAATTAATTGACTTCAATTTATGGAAAATTATACCTCGAACTGAGGAAAATTTTACCTAAATTATATACAATTTCTCATATTGAAATAAAATATTATTCATTTGAAAAACGCAATTTTTACAAATTGAAGACATACATATTTCTTTAATTTATAGAAAACTTCCTTCTTTCAAAGAAATTTTTCTCTAAAATAAAGAAAAAATATTTTCACAATTCAAACAAATTTTGTATATCTAAATGAGGAAACCATTTCTATGGCGCCAAATCATTCCCATTTTTCCTCAATTTGATAGCCGTTTTTCTTCAAACGAGGTAAGTATTTCTCTGAGTCTGTTTTTCAACTCTATTAGGTAGTTTTTTTCCTTTCTCCCCCGCTTTCCTATACAAACCTCCTCTTCTTTGTATGAATCTTCAGAGTCGGTGGTATTGCTGTCGCTATATTGGACAAGTGCTTCGGTATTCGAGCATGGTATCTTGTGGTTAGGACACTGAAATACAAAACACAATGTAAGAGCTTTAATTTGCATAAACGCCATTAGTATGGTGAGGTATGTCATTACATTTCAAATCATATGTGAATTTTTCTATTGATTTCGTATTTTAACTTTGTGGTGTACCATACCTCACCCCATGAAATACGTAGATTCACGAAACTTAAGAGATATTAAAACATTTTCATATACCTATTCACATTTCACTATAATAGCTTTTACATTAAAACGCCACACTATTAAAGCAATACCTTTCTTTGAAAATAAGCCATTGTTCAATATAAACAATTCATTACTATGCATGTAACACAAGTTTTAAAGCGATCACTCTTTGCCAGTCTTTATAACTGCAGAAATTTTTATCGTAAGTGACACTTCGCGGTCACAAAAAACGAGGACGAAATTTAGCAGTGCACTTACGATAAAAATATTTTCTTTGTAATTTCGTAACGGTTCATCTGAGAAGTTTAAGCTTTTGAGAGCTGATGTCTAGTTCAGAGTACTACTTAAGGCGTATTTAACTGGGTGAAGCCATCTCAGAGAGTGAAAGTTATAGTGTCAAAAATAGCTTCCGTTGTGAATATTTAAAATTTGAATTTTGGCACTACACTCTTGTTTATTTACATTTTGCACTATTTGGACAGTACAAAATCTGACTCTTCAAATAAAATGAGACAGTTTTCAGATAAGACTTCACCTGGTTAAATACGCCTTGGTACTACCGTTTGCAATAAAAAAGTCAATTTCGAAAAAAGTGACTTACGATAAAATCGCGGAAAGGGTTCGATATTTACCTGCAAGATACTCGTTGTATTCTCTACATCACTATTAATTTGACAATCTGATTAATAAAAACAGCTTCATACTCCTTAGCTACACTACTGCATGTTATTTAACGGCTAATTGAGGCCGTTGACATATGATTTTATTTCGGCGCAGATCTTCGAGAATGACAAGAAATTGAATTACATTTCGAAAAGAAGGGAGAAGTCAACAAAATCCTAGCAACAAATGAATCCAATGTAAGTGTATTGATGAAATAAAAGCAAAGTGATATTGTAATATTTTTCGTAGTGTGAACGCACCAGGATTCCAAGCGGCAACTGCCGCTGCTGCGGCGGCTGCAGCAGCCTCTTCCAGCAGTGTACCATCAGCACCGCATGCAACGCTAGAATCTGTAGAATCGGAGACTTCTGATGCTGGACAGTGGTCAATTGAAGAGTGTGGCTTCATGGATCCCGATGTACAGCGTGTTATGCGGTCAGCTGAAGCTGGCGACTATCCGATGTATGGCTGGCTTGATATTACCAAAGACTTCATGAGCGCCTGCTGCGAACTAAATTTAGGAGAATTGGCACAAGATACGCTTTTTGGATTATTCGAGGCCATGTCTGCAATTGAGATGATGGATCCTAAGATGGATGTGGGTATGGGTTACAACAAACACGACGCACCTCCGCATACGTTTGAGACGGCAGTAGAGGTAAGAGTGTGTGAGAAAAGATATCCTTACAATTTATTTATTTGTTTATCTACAGGCAGGTGTGCTCAAATTAGAGAACCTCACCACGGAGGAACTGATCGGTATCTTTGATGCGCTATTCGCCTGCTTAGTTTCATGGCTGGAGGGCAACTCCATGGATCAGGTGCTCTTCACCTGCCTCTATCTTCATTCTCCCGCCAGTATTAAGGATAAAGCGCTGCGCTCTTTCTGTCATGCCGTACGAAATCTAATTGCATTAATCAAAAATATTATAATTATAAGTAGCGTCAATGAGGAGGAAGATTTTCAGCTTTATGGCAATTCGTCTTTGCTCGCTATCGAAGATTCACAACCTTCTACTGTGGCAGCACAACTAAAAGAAGCTGAAGATGATTTGGTGCGCCAGAGTAAAAAAGAACAACACCCCGATGGCATTATGGCAGTGGTGCATCGTTTGCGATTTATGCGTCATTTCTATCAATCTATTTATCAATTTGATAGTGTTACGTGTTCATCTCCGGAGGAGACAATCATGAACGAAATTTATAAAAACTTAAATGCATCTCTAGAGCTGGTGCCACAAATTAAGCGTACCATTGAGAAAGGAACTCAGCCGAAAGAAGGATGTAAGAGTCTTAAAATTCCATCTAATTAATACAATAAACTTTTGTATTTTCTTTCTATCTGTAGCGGATGCTCCAAACCCCATTGGGTTCTCACCGCGCATACACGATCGCAGTCAACCGCCAACATTTCCGCGCACCGTCAAAATTCGAGATCGTCCATCGAGTCTACAGTTTCTGGAAGAGCTCGTGCATCGTTTGAAATATGCATGTAAAATTGTAAAAATGCGTGATTATTACTCAGCGCTGGTAGGAATATCAAAAAGTAGTGCCCAACCAACAACATCTTAACATTCCATCTCCCATTTCTGCACTTTTAGAATTTCTTCATTGATTTCAGTCGGAAATCCGGTCAATGCATATTGTCACGCAGTGTTCTTCAAGGTATATTCATTTCGAATCGTCGTTTGATATTCGGCAGCATACCCATCAAAGATTTTCTTTGGGATTCAGTGCGTGCTTTCAACTCGCCGCCCGTGCTAAATCCAAAACATCCTCTGGCAGCTGATCGCAAGATACAAATGTATTTAGATACATTCTTTCGTTATTGCATTAGCTTGAATACGTTTACGCAATTTATACGCATTTGCGGTTTTAATCGTGCACGCCAACGCGACAAGCTAGCTCGCTTTATTGAAAGTTTCGATAGCATACAAGTGGAAGCGGCACGTTTGGATTCCCACTTGAATATGCTAGCAAACGAGAAGGGCGCGGAGGGTAATGAGCTGCAAGCGACAGCGCTAAAGTATAGCTCACAATTTGCCACATGGGTGCTGTATAATTGCTTCAGAGCAATGATGTTGTACTTAATGTCCGGATTTGAATTGGAATTATATTCGGTGCATGAGTTTTTGTATATTTATTGGTATGTTGTTTTTCTTTACAATTTAAAATTATTTTTCAGTCATATTCTTTATCTTTAGGTATCCCTATGAGTTACTTATCGGCTTCATTGTATCTGCACTCACACGCACCGAAAATAATCTGCTCGCTCAGGAGGAGTACGCAGAACATCAAAGTAAAATTCAAGGAGGTGGTGGTAATTCGAAAAATCGTAAACCCAAAGCAAAAAAGAACAAAAAACAACAAAAACCCTATCGCCAAGAGATCGTCTACTATCATGCTTTGTTGAGCATGTGTGGTGGTCTATATAAGGCGCTGGGCGCATTAACAAAGGATGGGCGAATACGTCAACCTATGCCAAAATTTGATAGTGAAGAAATACGTTTTAATCGTCGCTTTGCACCATTTGCGACACTCACCAGTCCACCACCGGTATCCTATGCTGAATTCGAACGCATACGTGATCACATGATGTGTCCACCGTCATCCGAAATTTATGCTATTGCAGCAAAACATTTTGATCAGGCGCGTAATGTTTTAGAATCGATACAAAATCCTGAACAGGAGGTATTTTTAAATTTTTTAACGAAAATATATCAACATAAAACTAAATTCCCGTTTTAGATATTGGACATGCTGCAGGTGGCTAAAATAAATTACGTTGTGATGAATGTACTGGCAAAAGGACATCAAAAAGATTTAAAAACACAACCTGAATTTGATTTTTCGAAGCATCGACATTTCCCCATAATCAAATTGAATTAAATTATGAAATTCGCATATGTAAATATTTCATGCATTTGAGTAAACGACCATAAACGAGGAAGTGAAATTATACCGCCTGAAAAGGTCTTTGAGCAACTGTGAACAAGATTATTGAATATTTAAAAAAAAAATAACAAAAAATGTCAAAATTTCCAGCCATATACAGCGGCTGCTACTTGCAATGATAACGTCTATTTATTTATAACTTTCGTTTAGAAAATAAATTTCTAAAAATGCATTCAAATTTTATTTTTCTAGAAATGAAAACATTTTATGCGTTGCATGTAACTTATAACTTTTATTTATTGTCTGCAACAATATCCTGTTTTATGATACATTCCTTCAAATAACCGGCATCTACCGGTGGGTTACAACTATTGGCACAAGTATACACGGCCAATACACCCCAATCCAGCCGCTCATCCTTCAGCAACAACAACATTTGTGGCATAATTTGAAACTCAAATTGACGTGCCGCGCCGCACACTTCACAATTTGGTATTTGCAATTGTCCGGTAGCCAAACTCTGCCCTTCATCCGTAATCCACAGCGGTACACCGTTGCGTTTGTAGCGTACTATTTGCTCAGGATCTTTTTCAATCTCTTTCTTAAATTTACGAAAGTGTTTGTCATCAACAGCTTCACAACTCTGCGCATATTTGTCTAGTTCTGAGTCAGCTACATCGCTTAGTTCGCCTGTTTTACCATCAGCAACTAATTTTTCAAATTCAGCTAGACGTTTACTTTCAGCAGCCTCATCGTCATCTGGAATTGCACTGTCTTTCGCACCATCACTGGGCTCAATAACAATTTCCCACTCTGGAAAAAGTATGTCCGGAATTGATATAAACGATTCACATTTTTTATTTTCAGCTGGGCAATACTTTTTGTGATGGGTCCAATGTAACCGTTGATGTTGCGCCGAGCAGTAGTTGATCTTTTTGCAACGACTGCAAGTCAAAGGTCCCGGGCAGCCGCATGCATGGCATAGCTTCTTATTGGCTGAAATAGAAGGCTATAAAAGAAGTGTAAGTAAATATGTACTGGGGATTTATAGTTATTGCTTTTACTTGTACATCACCATCCTCGGCTGGTGGTTGCTCTGAATAGTAATTATTTTCCCTTGGCAATTGACTGCGAAGCACTGTAAAATTACTTTTAAGTAAAAACATCATTAATAAATATTTATTAAATCGTTTACAATTTCTTACCTTGCTGAGTTTACCCGTTGGCACGCCTGATTGCGGCAGACAAACACATAGATGGATCGATGGAAATTATGTTCATCATCGAAAGGCGCATAAAGCTATGTAGAAAAATTAATTCATTAACGTAATTCAATAAAAAAAAAAATACAATTCTACGAACCTGGCACAAAAATGTTTTCGGATTTTTGCAATCATCGCATTGTAGTTCTTCCTTGGTTGGTAGTGCCTCTAAATCCAACCAGGCTGGTGTGCCACCAACTTTACTGGGAAAATAGCGATTTGTCAACCATTCTCTATCGCGCTCTTCTGGAAATCCTAAATCAATATCGCTCATTTAATTATTTATTTATAAAATTTCAAAGGTAAAATAGAAATGAAAACGTGTGAAAGAAATTTGTAAACAACACAGTACGCAGAAAAAAATGTTTACAGCGTTGCCAACGAGCTGTCGTAAAATGACAGTTGTCAATTGCAAGCAGAGTTGGAAAAATTAAGATTGTTTGTAGCTGTTCACACGAGCGCAAGCATGAACGCTGAAAGAAGTAGAAAAAATAGGTGGTAAGGAAGAGACAGAAACTAGCCTATCTTTTTCTAACTACCCATTTTTTCTAACTTTCTCGCTCAGACAGGCGTTCATGCTTTCGCCCGTGTGAACATCCACTTTACCGATTTTTAAAAAAAAGTTACTAGGGTACATTTTAATGAGAAAAACTTTTAAACAATAAAATAATAATATTGTTTTTCGCTAGGTAAACATAAAATAACATCCTTTTTTGTTTTTATAATTGCAAAAAGGATTAACTAAGCTGTAAACAAAAAGACAAATCAAAAATAAGAAAGTAGGTAAACTTTTAATTTTGGTTTTATGTTAAATTAAGTAAGTATTAACTAAGCTGTAAACAATCAAAGATTTTTCTTGATTTAGGGAAAACTTAAGAAAAACCAATCAAAAATAAGAAAGTAGGTAAACTTTTAATTTTGGTTTTATGTTAAATTAATTTCACAATTTATTACATTTGCCGAAGAAAACCCAAACGAACATTTGTGAAAACGTTAGATGAAACGTAAACAAATATCTGTCAACACACTGTAGCCAATCAGATCACAGCATGGGGTCAGGTGTGATGTACATGCGCAGAAGGTTTCACTTTTGAGTAGACTAGTGCGCAATCTTGTATTCTATCATTCTTGTTGTCAATCGAGAATTCCAAGCTGCCATATAATCTTTTAACTGCTACTCAAACATGCAACTATGTACGCTGTCAAAAATTCAAGAGGGCACATTCCTCATGTGCTCTTAAAACAATAAAACCCTCCCTTAAAATTTTACATTCTTTTGTCATTGTCAGTTGTCATTTCCATTCATTTCTTTGCTTTGCGTTCGATCAGATATCAGGGCGAAAAAGATTGTGAAAATTTTTAGTTGTAAATCAAATAAATATGAAAAACATGGGGAAAAAGAAAGTTTCATAAATAATCGGAGTAAATAAATATTTAAATGAAATAATCGCAAAAGTGTAATGTAAATTGAAAAGTGCTTTACTTGGAACGCACTCTGTTGCAAAACAAACCTACGAGGAAAAAGCAACAAAAAACAAAAGTCAAGCTCGGTCGCTTAAAACGCAAAATACACAAATTTATGCAATCTGTCGAATAGAATTTGCACTATACAAAACAAGAAATACAAATGAAATAAGCGAATAAAAGTGAATCAAATCAAGAAAAAATTAAATTAAAGAACGAGAAATATATTCGTTTTTTTATAAGAAAGATACTCTCGAAACTACGGAGGCAGAACAGCGCTAAAAATAAATCGCAACCACCTCCACAAACGCAGGCGAAACGGAATCAGTCACAAACAGAAACAAACAGCAATACGCTAGCACCGCATTCCCCTCGCATCACATTTGTGTACGTAACCCACCGAACACGCCGATTAACAGACCAGCGGACCTAGTCGAGGAAGGTCTTTTCTCGCGGTGGTAAAACAGAATGCTGGAAAAACAAATATGATATTTCCTTGAAATTACGCACCGGATGATATTTTGTAGTAGCTAGTAAAACAAAATCGGAAAGGAAAGGAAAAAGGATTTCAAGTTTTGTAAGTGAAGAATATAAAGTATACTTTTATATTAGTTTGTGTTTGCTGTTACACTTTTAAGTATGCGTGCTATTACCGAAAATAGCATTGGGAACACCCTGCCGCTTTGTATCCACTCTGTGCGCGATTATAATGTGCCGGTGTCTGTTAGCCGGTGGTGGTAGCCCAGCACCCATCACGTTGAAACTTTGCCAACAAGCAACCCAATAAATGTTTCGTTGTTTTTAATTTCGTTTACTATTAGCTACACTAGTGTCTCTCTTTCTCTCCGTCTCACTGCTCGTCCGTTGAGTGCTGTTGGGCCAATTTTTATAGGTGCGTGCAATTCTTTAATTTATGATTATCAGCTCAACTGTTGCTATTTTGAATGTGTAGAATAGTTTTTAGTGGTATTCGCAGTAACAGTTTTAGGGTGGAGGGCAGTAATGCAGTTGTTGAATTTCATTGCCTACATAAATACAAGTGAGTTTCAACTTTCTTTTTTTTAAAAAAGATTATAAATTCTTAGAATAAGCACTGCTTAATCTATTAAATTTTTCTTATAATAATACAAAAAAAAAAAAAAAAATAAATGTAAAGTAGTTCTGACCTCCATGGTTAGTATGGCCATAAAATATTCTGTCTTTCTTCATTTTGCAAATTTTTCTACCACTGCGAGTTTTTTGTTTTGTTACGATGCATTACTACCAGGGTAGGAGGGGTCAAAATTGGTCAAAAATTGTGCTACGTAATATGTAAACGGCGCCTAATCCCGATTGCCTGGATATTGATCTTTTTGGAAAGTCCTGAATTCGAGAGATCCAGAGATTCGTCCTTAATAAATATAAATATAAAAACATAAGTTTTTCATATTTCAAAACCTATTAAACATGCAGCTAACAATGACGTTGAGGATGTATATTGTTCATGTGGAAAGTGAATATATATTACACCAGCCTACCTTAAGATACGTAGCTGCAAAAGTACTTCGAATTTCAAAATGAAAATTTTCCAAAATATATTCGAATATGCCCATTATCGATTACTAAAACTAAAAAAAAATATATTTTATGAAGCTTTTAAACGAGACTCCCTCCTTAATAGTTAGGTATAAATTGCATAATGGAATCTGTACCGTAAACGGATCCAAAAACGATCTAATTTGTGAATGCTAATAAAGAATTTTTATACCATTAACGATAAGAAAATGGGATTCTCATTATGCAGAAAATATCAAAAAATATAAATGCATCGAAAAAGTGTCGGCCAATGTTATAAAACTATGAAAAAAAATATTTTTAGTTTTCCAGGTATAGCAAAATTTCCCTGGCGTTACCTAAATCCTGGAGTCAAACTAAATCTTTGACTTTTTAACCGTCTAACGGTCAAAAGCTGAATACAAAAGAGTCGGGAATTCAAAAGCCTATTTTTCACATCAAAATGAGCATAAAATAAAACGAAAGAGTTGAAATGCGTTCAAAACAATTATAAATTGTCAATAAAATAGTGATTAATGGAGAGCAATTTTACTGACGTAAAAAAACTTTCGACGTTAGCGTATTTTGATTTTAAAGGATAGCTGCCCTGAGGCCGCTTTAACCGTTCGAGGGTTAATGTTTCTCAGATTCAACTGCTGCCCTGTTAGGAAATATTGAAAAAAAAAAAAACGAAAACATCTCTTTACTTAAATTTTGATACAAAAGTGGCGGTACAAGAGCAACATTTTCTAAGGTCCTTTACGCAGTGTTGGTACATACTTTTACACTTTAATGAAAAATAATTTGAAAGTTTTTAGGAGACTATGAAAATTAAATCTAGACGTTAATTTTTAAAGTCATGACTTAAGTTCATGTTACATTCGTTATTTGAAGTTATATATAAACAGGCTTAATGAACAAAATGTAGTCATCACAAAAACAATGTATACATGGGAAAAAACAACAATAAATAAGTATATAGAACGGTAGTGGTAGTTTCTTTCAATATCTCTATTCTGTGAAGATATTTGGAATCAAATCTGTAATTCTGGGTTATGATTTCAAGTACTAGTAGCTTATATAGGATATTGAAAATTAAGAGCTATCACTAAGATCACTGATGAGGAATTGTGGCAGATTCCGAAACGGCCGTCTGATTTGCTCGTCTCTATATACATTGTTGTTGTGATGACTACATTTTGTTCATTAAGCCTGTTTATATATAAGTTAAAATAAAAATAATTTGCTCATTATGCAACATGCAGCCAAACATTACTTTAATTTTTCAATGACAAAACGAATATTTTCGATGGCCCTCGACGGTCTTTGTTACTGACATCAAAATCACCACTTTTAAATTTTTAAAATCATCGTTTACAATTGTTTTGACTTGGAGCATGTTCTCTATAGGGCTCTACCAACAATCGATAACCTTCAGCAGCCGTTTTCTTCCAATGAAAGGGGATTATTAAACATCCCCGCAAAACTTCTTTTTCTTGTACAATATTCAACATATTTGAAGCGAAAAAAATATTTTGTTTGCAATTTTAATCGAATATATTCTACGAAATACCTGCTGAAATAATTTATGCAAAAATTTTTGAGAGAAAAGCAAAAATTAAAAGAAAATAACACCGGATATTTACGCAGAAGTACGAATTCATTATAATTTTCTGAACGAAAAATAGCTGTATGACAAAAATCAGCTTATGGTTGCACCACATTTGATGAATGTGAAGTTATTTTATTCAAAACAACATTAAAAAATTTATGTTGATCATCTGTCGTGAAGATGATTTTATTTACATACCAAACTCAGAAAACAAAATCTTTCTATAGTTCATTTCATTCAAAATATACATAATTAGTTATTCTTTTCTAATTTTTGTTCTTGTCTACGCTTTGTAAACAATTTAATTCAATTTTATTTGTAAAATTATTTCCAAAATATTTTACCGTGAATTTATTAAGTGCTGGACATTTCTCATTAAGTGCTGCAGTGTTTCATCTTTTCTAGTATTGTACAGGCTGCATATTTTGGAATTATTGCTTCCGATTTGTTTTAAGTGGCATGATCCCTTAATGCTTATTGCCAACAGTTGAAGTTGGTTTCCTTGCATTCTTTGTTTAAGGGTTCTGGCACCACATTATCATTTTCTTTTAAAATCAATTCCCAGATTCCATTTATTGTCATGAGAATTAACTAGACTGAAATTAGTCTCCGCATTTAATATTTCTATACTTCAGATAAAATATCTAAATATAGTTCAGTAGTTCAAAATATTTAAACCAAATTTAACCTTTAATCTCTAAAAATTTGGATTGGAAATTGATTACATAAGAAAAAACAAAACAGAAACTGAAAACAATAAATAGTCGACAATGTCGAATACAGTGAAAGAAATTTCATAATTTTTAAATCAATAAAGTCCGTTGCCAATACGCGAGTAAATGCACATTGTAATTGGTAAACTGAGAAATTGCTTGACTATAATCTTATTTGTGTGTGCTATCGTTTTTTTTTCGCTTCCCCCTAGCTGCTCCCTTCCTTTGTCTGTAACCAATTCAATTTGCGCTGAAATGTGCCATTTTGATGCCAATTTTCATTTGTTATTGGTAAAAGCTGAAATGAATTTAACGTTTTTCAAATGGACTAACTGACTGGTTCGAACTGTAGGGACAAACGTATGTTGCTGACGTTGCACACAAAAGTAAAAGTTTCTAAAGTGAATCGTTATTTGTTGTTGTTTTTTTTTTTTTTTTGCATTGCATTATATAACAATGTTGCAAAAAAGGAAATTGATAATTAAATATCTGAATATGTAGTTAGTTAGTTGGTTCTTTATTTCTTTCATTCTTTCGAAAGCAATGCAATTCAATGAAAACATACATGATGTTGTTGCTGTACCTACCCGTATTGCAAGTTTATTATACACATTCACTCAAAGAATCTATGATGTTGAAAAACTTTTTCTATACTATGCTCTATACTATTACTCAATGCAGTTACTTTATTTATAATTCTATTACAGTATATGGAAAGATGGTACGATGTTAATCCTTTGCGCTTCATAGATGTCGATGCGACGACAGCCATTTTTTTTGTTGCTGGCAATTTGATTATATTACAAAATTAGCTGAAGTGCAGTTTGCAATATTCCAATGTGCAATTTAATAGAGTTTGTTTCATATTTGTAACTCAATCACCTAAGCCTTTAGTTTCATATTTTTCACTATATTTTTATTATTATTTTCTCTAAAGAATAAACAACAGAGTACTCTTAAATGTAAAACTCAATATACATATTATTTCGATAGAGGTTTTACCCTAGATTGTGGTTGCAGTGGTGTTGTAGACTACTACGCAGGGTTCCCGATGTTCGATGCTCAAAAATCAAACATTTTCTACAGGGCACACAGTGCTTCAATCAGTGAAGAAAAATCGGAAAATTTTGTTATCACCAATCTTAGTATATGGGGTAGCATTTTAAAGCGAATACTTCAACTAAAAAGAATTTGTGAAATTTTGTTTGTGGTATCTTTCATACACTTTCGATAGTCTAGTGGGTAGTGCACTAGACTTTTATCTGGGAGGTTCGGGTTCGATTCCCGTTTTCGTCTGGTAGTTAATTTTCATAACTTTCTTATATTCTTATACATATTCACTATCAATATGAAGTGTATGAGAATTCTAAGATAGTGTACAAGTACATACCTTGGTTAGTAATGGCAAAATCACCAAGCCGATAAAAAATTGTCACACCGCCGTTCGGAATGGGCGTTAAACTGTAGGTCCAACTATGTGGTATCACAATGGGCCGTTCAGGCCTCAGTATGTCTCTAAACAGCCACTCCAACCCAACCTTTCTCTCACACAAATATATTTTAAAGAGTGATTGATGAAAATTCTCTTCATTAAAATACCTCTAGAATATATGCCAACATCAGGCTGTAGCTACACCTTCCGCCCATATAAGAGTGTGTAAAGTACTTAATGTTCCACCACGCCCAAACTTAGTTTTATACCTTGTTTAAATACAACTTCATTAGAATTGCATGTTGCCCTTGAAAATTTACCCGTTAATCGTGGTGGATTCCAAAAGAACCGTCTGATTTGTCGGTCTCTATATACACCGTTGTGGGGATGATTACATACGTTCACTAAGCCTGTTATACATTACTTAAAATAAAACCTAGACAGTAGTCAAGATTTTTAAAATTAATTCTTAGATTTAATTTTCATAGCCTACTAAAAAATATCACTACCCTGGTTCATTTGTAACGCCCTATTGGGCACTAAGGACATTCACGCGTTGATGCCTTTCCAACTACAAACACATTGACCAGAAACCGCACTACTGCCAAAGGGAAAATTCAAAATATTTTCATTATTTTTCAATAAGTTGGTAATGTTTTGGCAATTAAACTGATTCGCATCGCCAATATTTGCAAAAAACAAAATGAGTGGCGACACTAGCGATCGAGGATGTGTAAACATCAATGTTTATCTGCGTATATACTTTTAACTGATATTTACTTTCTTGTTTCAGTTAGTTATTTAATTAGTCTATGAGTATAAAGTTCTTACAGACTAATAAAAGAAATTTAAAGACAAAACATCGAAACTATTAAAAGCAATTTAGGGTAATTCAGAATTATTTGTAAAAGGTGTATAAACATAAAATGCGGATTTGTTTTAAATGGTATTTATTTAATTAACAAATTGAATGAACTCAATAATCAAAATATTGGTCATTGTTGACTTTTTACCATGTTTCTGGCAATTGATGTATTCCGTCCCAGTACCACTTCTAATTTTTGAGGCTAACCTTTCACCAAGCCAATTTTTCACTTCTTCATACGAACTGAAGTGCTATTCCGGAAATCCGTGCTGCAGCGACCGAAACAAGTTGTAGTCGGAAGGAGCCCTGTCTGGCGAATACAGCGGATGGGGTAAAACGTCTCATTTGATGTTTTTAACACAATATGCAACATGGAGCCTAACATTACTTTCATTTTTCAATGACAAGACGAATTTTTTCGATGGCCTTCGACGGTCTTTGTTACTGACATCAAAATCACCACTTTTAAATTTTTAAAATCATCGTTTACAAGTGTTTTGACTTGGAGCATGTTCTCTATAGGGCTCTACCAACAATCGATAACCTTCAGCAGCCGTTTTCTTCCAATGAAAGGAGATTATTAAACATCCCCGCAAAACTTCTTTTTCTTGTACAATATTCAACATATTTGAAGCGAAAAAAATATTTTGTTTGCAATTTTAATCGAATAAATTCTACGAAATACCTGCTGAAATAATTTATGCAAAAATTTTTGAGAGAAAAGCAAAAATTAAAAGAAAATAACACCGGATATTTACGGAGAAGTACGAATTCATTATAATTTTCTGAACGAAAAATAGCTGTATGACAAAAATCACATTAGATGAATGTGAAGTTATTTTATTCGTTAGCGTGAGCGGAAGTGTTAGCGGACGGTAGTCTGAGAAAATTTTGTATTGTATGGGAATGAACTGATTTCTATTTTTTCGCATCTGGCAACCCTATGTAGATCACAATGTGTTGCAGAGGTTGATTTGCCTGATAAAATCATCTACTGAGTAGTATCATTATCTATGAAAATGTTGAAATATACTAAATTTTCATTACCTCTCGCTGTCGAAATCTGACTATCACAGAGAGTAAAATAGTTTGCTACCCCCTGTAACATCACACACAACATGTACAAATTGAGGCACACAAAGCCTTTGGGTGTATAAAATGCATTTTCAAACTTCAAATTCTGTGTAAAATTGTTAACGTTCTCCTTCAGTTTAAAAGTGTAACACACACCGCTTGAATTTCGTTAATTTGGTGAACTACTTTACCTATTCAATGCCTAGTTATGTCTTATGTAACTATTTTGTTTTAAACATATGTTAACTAAATGTGAGAGTATGTACATATTATTGTCATATATCAAGTTCGGGCATGACCAAACTTAGAATTTCTGTACTTGTGCTGTTGTTGCTGCCATTAGTACTGCATTTTCATTTCTTTATTTACTTACTCGTAAATAAGTATGTACATACATGAACTCTGCTGTAAGTTCTTACTTACTTACTTATTTATGTATGAGAGTAGCGCATAGTTTAGTTAAGTACATTTCACTGTTTTAACCTTTTCTTGCTTTCTTTTGCATCAATATTTGTTGTTTTTGCTGCTACTGGTGCTGGTATTTTTGTATTGATTTTTCTTTTCTTTTGTACAGTGACTCTTTTATATTACTTGTTTTTCTGTTTGTTTTTTTTATATTATTCTTTTAGTTTTATTTTATTTGAGTTTTACTCTATTAGAGAGTTTGTTGCCGCTGTCGTTACTATTGCCGTTGTTGTTGATCTAGTTGGTAGTGGTATTATGCACTGATACTGCCGCTAGCCAAATTTTGTTACCACCATCACCACTACCAACATCATAACCATCACCATCATCATCATCTTCATCTTCGGTACTCTACTTTTGCCTTCTGCTACTGCTTTTGAGGTCTCTTTACTTCCTTTGCACATAGTTGGAAAGGCTCATGTTTCATTTGTTTGCTTGGTTGGTTAGTTGTTGGTTTTTTCTCTTTTGGGCTTTTTGAGGCTTCTCTGTTTTTTGTTCAGACTTTTGTTTTTGGTAAGAAAATCTACAGGAATGCAAAAGCAAAAATTTAACAAAAAAAGAAGAGATTCTTTACAATTTGTTAGTTTTAGTTACTATAAGTTGTTAGCATTACCGCTTTTTTTGTTGTTGTTTTTAATAATATGTATTTAGGATTTGTGCAAAATATACCGGGTGGTTAATTTAACTTGGAGCAGCTTAATGCTTCTGAATACCCCAGCTCAAAGAAAAATTAACCTACCTAAACTTACTACCATCATTTAGAAAAACTGTAACCATTTAAATTTTAATGGTTCGATCTACAAATATTTTGCTTAATCTAATATGAAAAAAAACTTAACTTAACCGATTCAGTTTCGTAAAGCAAAAAAGAAATGCTTTATTTTATTTCGGAAAGATGTTCATAACTCATTAGAACTCTATTTATTTCTTTCGAGCCAAAGGCCCTGGTAGCCATGACTTTTCCATAGTAATACAAAATTATAACTAATAGATAAAAACTAAAATGAGTCCTTTCTTTCTACACTCGTCGCATGATGTGATAACATAATTTTCCTGCAAGACAGGGCTGATGGAAACTCCAATACAGTTTCAAAATTTTATATGGTATATTTTTAGAAATAAAGACAACATGATTGAATCATACAGTTTTTTATGTATTACTCATTCTTGCATTGTCAAGACACAGTAACTAGTGAAGCAAACATTACAAGAATAAAAGAAACAAATTTCAACGGAAGTAGGTTTGCTTGGGTGCCTCAGTTAGTAAGTGCTTTGATAGACAGCCACGATGTGGAATTTCAGCCATGATACGGAATTTCAGCCACAGGTTCGAGTCCAGAAAAATTTAATCAATTAGAGAACTCAATATAATAAAACAATAAATAATAATAATAAAAAAAAAGAATAAAAATGTTTATACGAACTAGATAGGCCGGCAGACGTTCTGCCCTTTCTGCGAAAATCCGCGAAAACTGAAGTTTATCTGAATGAGGAAGAATGAAGTACAATGGTAATGACAATTCAAGCTTAAGGTACATACATTGAATTTGGAAAAAATCCTAGATTTCAAAAAGAGGCATCAAAATTGACATTTTAAAAGGATTTAACTTGTAGAACTGTGGGTTAAAAGCAGAGAATCAATATAAATGAAAATCTCAAATCAATATTTTGATAATTAAATTTTGAAAATGAAAGCTTACATTGTTTCTGCTTTCACTACAATAATTTCATGCAAAATATGTTAACAATAAATTCATCTATTTCTAGGCTGGCTCTTGAAATATTTCATAAAGTAGTAGAAATAATAGTAGAAAAAAGAAAGGAAAAATTAGGAGAAAATTGTAGAAAAAAGTAGTAGAAAAAGAAGTAGTAAAAGGAATGTAAAATAATATTAAAAATTGTTTTAAAAAGTAGTAGAAATTGTAGTAAAAATAGTAGAAAAATAGTAGTATTAGAAATTGTTAAAAAAAAGTAGTAAAAATTATAGTGAAAAAAATAGTAGTAAAGAAAATTTTATTAAAAAAGACAGTAAAAAAGTAGTAGTAGTAGTAGTAGGTTGTAAAAAATTAGTGGAAAATAAGAAAAATTGTAATAGATAAGTTAAAAAGTAGTAGAAAATAGATGTACAACATGGTGCCACACCCACTTTCCCAAAAACCTTTATGAATAGCTATGTTTCATCCTCTCACATCAAAAATTCGAACTTCAAATTTTAGAATTTGAGCAACTGCATAATTTACTATCACCAAACTTCAATGGGGAATTTTTTTTTTTTTAGTTTATAACGGCAGTTTTTAAATATAAGCATCAGAAGTGCAAGTACCAATTGAAGCGATTTGTGTATTGCAAATAGTGTGAAAGTGTACTCAATTTTTTGGCAATAAAAATCTAAATGAAAAAATTTTCAAACTCAATTAAACAAAATGGAAGTTGAAAAAAGAGGTTATAAGTTTATTTTGAGGTGATAAAATTCTTTTTCTGCATTTTTTGTACTTCAATTTTAATTTCACTTGGATTTTAAGTAACTTCTTTTCATATCGGTCGCTTAGAGTGAAAAGGAGCTAAGCCCAAATATTATATATTTGTTTGTTTGCTTGAATAATGTAGGTATATGTTTTGTTTTAAATACAATTTTGTATTTTAGCAATATTCACGACAAAAAATGTTGGAAAATTTGTTGTGTCTTCTGTAAAATTTGAAAAAGTGACTTAGCAAGTGAAATGTGACCACGTCCATTTTTAAAGAAAATAATGTTTTTGAAGTTTGAAAAATTAGAAGCAATAGCAATTGCTTCTAATTTTTGAGTTTTTTTTATAACTTCAAAAGGTGTGACCTTAAAGAGGTGTGACCACGCCCATTGTTTTAGAAAACCATATTTACCTAACCGAAAACTAATTCTCAAAATTTCTCTATTGCAACTATTTTCGTCGCCGAAAAATCAAAGTAATGGCAAATGCAGAAAGTATATTTTCGTAACCCAATGATGTGGTACTTTTGATGTGACCATCAAAAAATGGGAAGCAATAGCATTAGCTTCCGATGTGTTGCCGATTTTTCATCAAAGTCATAGCAACAACACATTATTGGTTGTCGAAAATGTGCTACTGCTTCTGTTTTGTTTTTAACGCATTTTGGCCAGCTACCAGTTCTAATGGACCAATTTCAATGAAAATTTTAGGAAATCCTTACTTTGACTCTGTTATGAAAATTTTATCAAAATGAAATAAGCGGTTCCCGAGATATCGATTTGCTCGAGATTTGATAAAAAAAAAAGGTTTTGGCAAAAACGATTTTTCCCATTGTAGTAAAAAATTTATTTGTTAAAAAAGAAACATACATTTAAAATAAGAAATAAACTATAGAATTTATTTTCCAACTATATTTTTTCTATTTATATAATGATAAAAAGTGGCATTGATCGCACTCCAATGCGGTAATTCATTGTAATGCATTGTTGTGTATTTTGGTGATGACCTGCTTTTGTTTCTTGCGATCATACCATTTCGCTTAACCAAAAAGATCCGTGGTTTATTAGGACCGTGACTTCAGCGTTATCTTTCCATCGAATTAGTAGAACTTGCTGGCTGGAATCGAACAACGCAGAGAAAACACCGTTTTGCTTCACCTCAGATACGTGAGCACCATCAACTCTGCTGTTACCAATAGTTTCTGAGTTCCTGAAGCAAAATCGAACGATCAATGGAATTGATTTCCATGAATTCATTACACCTTTTTGCCCACTGGTGACTGAAATCCCACCGTAGTTTTTTCAAATGTACTACCTACTTTAAGCACATATGTGCATTAGATGGCTTATTTGCTCCACACATTTTGCTAAAGTATTTCAGATCTTCCTTGCGACAGCAGAATGTGAAAATAGAGTGCTAAGAACCAAACAAAATGAAAAAAAAACAAATTTAAATTTGCGAAAACTGGATGCGCTACTCCGAAAAGAGTGATTTTAAAGGATGTTCTACAATGGGTTTGGGATCTTGTATGGAAAAAACATTTATCTTGCACATAAAAGAATTCTACTCCTATTTAAAATAGGACGTTTAAGCGAATGGCGTACCCAGTTTTTTGATACAACTGAACAGAAAGCCACCCCTAGCGCTTAAAGTGACCATTTGGTACTTTTTTTTACTAATTTTCAAATTCACCCGTTAGGATTTTGAAGATAGCGGTAATTTTTTTAAAATTAAAGTACGTAGAATTGTAAGTAATTCAATTTTGTTTATTTAAAATACAAAAATTTTTCAAATCGAATTATATTTGAACAGGTAAATTTTAGTGAATCCATGTCGAGTACAATTAAGTTTACCTTTGACAAATGTCGTCAAAAAATTACACGAAAAAACAAAGCAGGAGTTGAAAAAGTTGTCCTATCGTGGAAATTTGTAATCTTTATATACGTCTGTCAATTACACTCTTATATGTACAGGTTTCCCATGTACAACACGGCACTCGTAGAGCACAATTTTGCTCCAACACGATTTGTTAATAGCGGAAATCCCCATATAACACGATTCCATAACAGCACGATTTCCTTCCAACACGATTTGTTAATAGCTGAATTCCTCGTATAACACGATTAGTGAAAATAATTTAGAAATTCAAATCGCTTTTTGAATTTGTTAATAAAAATAAAACATGAATTCGCACAACACGATGTTTTTTGTAACCAAACTATCGTGTTATACGGGGGACACCTGTATTACATATTGATATAAATTAATCATTTTGATGCAAGCGATTTAGTATGGAAAAAATGTTAAAAGTTAGTAATTACTTCTTAATTGGTAAGTTTCATTAATTTAATTAAATTTTTTCAACGCCTGCTTTGTTTTTTGCAATTTTTTGGCGACATTTGTCAAAGGTGAACTTGATTCTACTCGACATGGGTTCACTAAAAGTTAATTTACCTGTTCAAATATAATACAATTCTACGTACTTTAATTACCGCTATCTTCAAAATCCTAGCGGGTGAATTTGAAAATTAGTAAAAAACAGTGCCAAATGGCATTTTTAGGCGCTACGGGTAGCTTTCTGTTAAGTTGTATCAAAAAAACTGGGTACGCCATTCGCTTAAGTGGCCTATTTTAGATAGGGCTAGATATCTGAAATTCTTTTATGTGCAAGATAAATGTTTTTTCCATACAAGATCCCAAACCCATTGTAAAACATCCTTTTAAATCACGCTCTTCGGAGTAGCGCATCCAGTTTTCGCAAATTTAAAATTTTTTCATTTTCATTTTGTTTGGTTTTTAGCACCCTATTTTCATATTCTGCTGTCGCAAGGAAGATCTGAAATACTTTAGCAAAATAAGCTATCTAATGTGCATGGTATGGGTGTGTTTACTAAAAGAACGTATCACGGGCATTCTGAATTAATAAAACCATTTTAGTTTTTTTTTCTTTACATTTAGTTTTTATGAAATTAAAAAAAATATGTTTTTTAATATTTTACGCAAACCACTATAAAAAAACACACACATACAAATCCTTCAAATTGTTTTTTCTAAAAAGGTGGGCGTGAAAGAAAGCCATATACTGACCAACTTTCCACAATAGAAACTCATATTCTACAGGGTCTACAAAATTTTTTAAGCGCATTTCAGCATTCATGCTGCAAAAAGTCTGTTGTACAGTGTTATTATTACTGTTCAGTACCTCTAACAAAATTCTACAGAATTAATAAATTAATAAATTAATCTCCTTTTAAATGACTTTGTGAATTTCTAATATTTTTTAACATATAAAATCATATACTTAACTCTCTCAGACACGAAAATCAGCCGCTTGAATTAAAAATCTGAAAATTTAACGTATACCACCTTGATCAAAAGTTCCCGGAATTTATTCAGAAGATTAAAAATACAAGTTTATTCATCTAAATCTATATTGTCCCCTTCAAAGTAATCCCCATTGACTGCAACACACGCCAGCGCTTGATCCAGTCCTCGAAATATTTTTTTATATTCGGTATGTCCATCAGTGCTTCGTTTTTCCATTACTTCCTCTCGGCCGAGACGCGTTCCCCGTAATGGTTTTTTAACTCGATTGAATAGAAAGAAGTCACAGGGAGCCAAATCAGGTGAATTCGTCAAAAAATTACGAATAATGATGGCACTGTGCGACGGTGCGTTATCATGGTGCAAAATCCATGAGCTTTCTGTCCACAATTCTGGTCTCTTTCGGCGAATTGCTTCACGCAAACGCTTCATAACGCCCAACTAATACTCTCTAATGGTTAATTTGGAATTATTGACCAAAATTTATTTTACTTTATCAACGTTTTCGTCGGTTTTCGCTCACTGCGTTCATCATCTTCGATTGACTCACGAACACGAACCGCTCGTGCCACTGATAAAGGACCGTTTTCTTTAGAGAATCGTTGCTCGTTAATCTCAAGTAAAGTGACTCATATTTCCGTCAGGTGATGTCCAACACCGTTACTGTATGTATCACAATATTCGTCACATGCTCTTGTCCAATATAATGGTCAAATATCTGAAAGGGTTAATTTGAACAGTAATTTTTACATAAATAGGTACATAAAAAAACACTAATTTAGACTACACTAAAGCATAAAAACAATAATTATTTTTATAAGTAAAGTTGCATATGTAATCTGAACTTATTTAGCAATATTTACATTTCATTATTTTGGTCATAATTCATGTTCAATCTGTTTAAGCGATTACTGTCATGGATACCACTAGGACAACAAATTTATTAGCTTTGTTACGAATTTCTTACCCGTGATTTCAGAGTTCTTCTAGACTGCATATATCAATAAGTAATAAAATAATATATTAAAACAATTATTTGCAATGCACGTTAACTGACAATATATCTGACAATAGCATTAAATGTTACCTGCATCTCTTTGCTTTATGACCTATTTAATATGGCATTTAATTATCGTAAAGCATATTAAATAAGCGTCAAATTATTTAATATGAAATGACAGAATACCGAGAAGCACTAAGTCCTACCTACATGCACTGTCAGCATTGCACACATTGTACTTAGTTGGTAAAGTTGATACTTAAGCACTCGTAGTATCTAATTTTGCCGTTGTGATTTTCCCTTTTTTTGTGTACAGCATTCTTTAATTAAAATTTCTCCGCAATTAATTAAAAATGCTTTTTACGCTGAAAAACTTTCATCCAATTTATGACCACTTAAATGGAATTAAAAGCTTTTCCCCTATATACATATGTTCCTACATATATTTAAATCCTTTCGCCTACCCACCAATTCAACCAACCCAGCCTATCGTTTTTACCCCACTGCAACGCAATGACAAAGCAGACCATAAATGCAATAAGTAATTTCTACAACACATTGAAACCGTCATGGTTTTTTCCCTCGTTTCATTTTGCTCTGTTCGCCGGCTCGTCTGCCGGTCTGCCCGTTGTCCGCTTGCCCGTCCGTCCATTCTTCAACTTCCATGCTGTGATGTGCTATCAACACATTGACTCGAGTGTCATTCACCTTCTTATGTTGGATGCCACTGCCGCCAAAGCACTCGTACTCGTCGTACTATTGCAATTGTTCGCTGTGTCTGCCATTGATGATGCACTTCATTTCATATTTACTTATTTTTTCCTGTTGTTTTTTTTATTTATTTATTTTTATTTGCTGCAATGTTGCACACATAATTCGCATTCAGTGTCTCCTGGTTTTATGCTCTTTTAATAATGATTTTCCACGGTAATTGCATTTTATCAGTTGCTTTACCTTTCAAGCCAACCAAAAACAAAAGATGAAAATGCTGAAAATATTTTACGTTGCATAGTAAATACTTATGTATATGCGAAATATGAGCTTTACAGATAAATTTTGTTTGCTTTTGCTGCCGTTGCTGCCACTGTTGCAGTTACTATTGTTGCTGGTATGTTATGTTTCATAGTATACGAGTGTATGCAGTTTATCTTGTGGTTTGTGCTTGAATGCATTTTTTTGTTGCTCTTATTTATATAGAATTCCATATTTGTATATTATATGTATTCATTCAAGTGCCCATGTATGCAAAAGTGCATGTGTATGTGTTTTTGGTTCTATGTGCTTTGGTTGATTTGCATTCATTTACTAAATAAACAAATAACTAAACACAATAACACTTTTCAAAAGAAATTTAATCTAAAACGGTTTTATTATAAAAACATAGAATTTATAAATGTTTCGATTTTAATGTACACATCATAAGATCATCAAAATCATCAAAAAATAAATAAATGAATCGTAATTAAATGTTTACAGTATTTGAAATTCTTTAAAAGTTCGTCTCTTTTATACTACCCGGAAGAATGATATCAGTTCCATATGTGATTCTCATTAAACTATATTATCATGTTTTGTTATTTTTTTTTTTTTTGTTTTCTGGCACAAATCTTATTCCCTTAATGTTTGAATCATCGATCTACTACTACTACTACTACTATGGCCCATGGAGGGCCAAGGCCGAGCTTTTCGCATCCATTCATGTGTGAGTTATGTTTATACACGAATGGATGGGACTTACAGTTTTATGCCGAATCCGAACGGCGAAGTGAAAAGCTTTTTATAAGCATTTTTTTACTCTTGGAGGTTTGCCATTACCAGCCAAGAGGTGGTGCTCCGTCGGTTGACAAAAATAGTAAAAATTAGTATCGCCAAAGTTAGCAATATTATACCATTTTAAAGTTAAAAGTCCAACTAAGAAGAAATCATAACAATTGTTGCTCAAAAGTAGTTTTTTCTCTTGACGTATCAGCTCAAAGTGGCTGGTTTTTATACTCATTTTTATTCTCATTTTTAAATGGTTAGATAATATAGTTGTACATTTACAGTTTTAAAACATAACATTTTTGGAGTAGACAAAGTTAAAATAATTTTATATGAAAAAATTCTTAATTACTTCCTAAAATTTTTTTTTCGGAATTTGTTAAAATGAACCTTATGTTATTTTGTTCGATTGAAGTCGATTGGTACATACTAGAAAAACTGGACGAAAATATACTATTTTAGATCTTATGCGTCATCTACCTTTGTCGTCGTTGACTTTTTGAGAACTTTTTTAAGAAACTATGATATATAATTACAAAATTGCTTAGAGGTATTATAAATACCGTATGTTATTGGAGAACAAAAAAAAAAATATTTTTTAACCACTTTTAATTCAAGATGGCGGCGGTAGATCGATCGATGTTTTTCAAATTTTAAACTAGAATGTCCCCTTAATGAATCGTAAAGGATATGTTTAAGTTCTTCTGAAGAAAATTCCGAAAGCAGTGATGAATAAAAAATTAATTTTCAAATAAAATAATCATAATATTTTTATATTATATTAAATGTTAAAGTATTGCCATTTTGGAATATGTAGCATTTAAAAACGTTGGACACTAAGGTTGACTAATAATTTGATTACTATAACTCGGTGTTTTTTTTAATAAATTTTTTCTATTTTTTTGTTTTTATTTTTAGCAAAAAGATTTACTAAAAAAAACAAATTTTGTACAGTTTTTTTTTAATTTCAACAAACAAATTAAATGCACTTTAAAACTACATAAATTCATCCAAAAATCTCGATTTTTTAAAAAACTGTATCATACCATTATCCATCAAGAATCCAAATTTCATTAATTTCTGACCAAAACCCTATTTTTGCCCATCATTTATATGAAGACGGAGCACTGTGTGCCGTGCAGAAAAATTTTTGATTTTTGAGCGTGATATGAAGCCGAGCACCTCTGCGTAGCAGTCCAACACACTAACCACAAGGCTACGGCGAATCATCGATCACATCTACAGTTATAAATGATCAGCTCTTATTTGAGACAGTTTTTTCTACCAACGCTACATCTACTTTTCGAGTCAGTTTAGTGTTCCAATATTATTATCTTCATAAAAAACTTTAAAAAAATTCTACTTTGTGACGTAAGCCAAGCCCTATGCTTCGGAACTAATAAAGGTTTTGACTAATTTAGAAGGAGCTACTTTATACTACTATTACTACTATGGTACATCAGTCCATTCTAGTAATCACGTCGAGCTCTATGCATCCATTCTTATTGTATGAATTATATTTGTAGGTGTTTAAAATAAAAGCAATTGCTAATTCCAGCCAAGAATTAGCAATTGCTAAGGAAAATACAGAAAATGTTCGATTAATTTTGCTGTAGGCTACAACAGTTGAAATGAAAAGGCTGCCTAGTACTGAATTGATGTCAGTAATTTGCATATGTCTACTCGTACCGTGAGAGTTTTGGTGTATATCAAGTGCTCAAAAATTGGCTTCATAACTGAGTATACCTATTTAGTGGAATGGTTATTAAATTATTTCTGTGCGGCTAGTCAAATATGGTATATCAATGAATGCCGCAGTGCTATTTTCTCATTGAGGACCTCTTTCTGGTAGAATCTCCATTGGAATATAAAAATATCCAAAACTCGAATAAAAACAGAATAACCCTAAAATTCTAGATCAATGTTGAAAAGTTTTCATGAAAATTTAATTTATTGCTTTTTTGAATTTTAATTTTATAAAATGAAATTTAACAATTTGTCTTCATGGATATATATGTAGTGCAATATGCCCATGCCCGCTTTGCTTTAATCAATGCAGTTTCGCTCCAGTTAATATTTTGACTTTGACTTGCGTGTACATACCAGCAAATACACATGTACACATTTCCATAGTGTTTGTGAATACACAAAACATTTGGGCCTAACATTTCAGCCTCTTGTACTCTGCTCTCTTTACGCATTTCAGTTCTTCGTTCGTTCATTCATTCAATGTTTTTCTTCGAAATTTTCTTTTTCCATGTATATTTTTTGTTGTTATTGCTTCTTTTTCATTTTCACCATTTTGTTTTACTTGATTTTCGCTATTTATGTTTGTGCGTGTGTTTTCTTTTGCTTTGTGATGTTGTTGTATTGTTTTTATCGTACATTTACATGAATGAGTCATTCTCAAGGTTATTTATATTATTACTGTTGATGTTGTTGTTATTGTTGTTGTCGTCGTCGTCATTGTACTGTAGATTGCGTATACTACGCTTATATTTGCTAAGTTTTTGACATTTTTCTCTTCTTTTTTTGCTCTCTCTTATTTCTTTTTAATATAGTTGTTTTTCTGGCGGTTTTTGCTGTTTCCTTCTTTCTTGATAACTGGAATTGTATTATTCTCATATTTTTTGCACTTCTTTTTTTTCAGCTGCTTAACTTGTTTCTTTTAACATTATTTTAATTTTTTTGATATGACAGTTCTTAAGCATATTTGTTTGTTTGTTTGAATTGTGTAGCGTTGTTTGTTCCTTCTCTTGTTGCTAGTTATTGTTATTGTTTTTATTGTTGCTGTGGCATTACACAAACTATCTACTGCTTGGTGTTCCAAAGCCCTGGTAACTCTATCCACAACAACTGCATTGCATCAAAAATGTGCCTTCTACATACATTATTTTTTTATTTAAGGTTTAGAAATGCATTTTTATTTACAGTTTTCTTCTATGCAGTTTTTTTGTTTTCAATTTTTGTACTTACTGGTCTGTCTCTTCTATGCAAATATTAAAATATTGTAGATTGGTTTACTCACTCTTTCTTCTCCATCTTGCATTGTTTTTGGACAATACAGAAATTTAGCTTGGAAAAAATTATTTTTTTTTTAAATGAAATTTTCTCTATTTTGTGGAAGTGAGAAATTTTTTATAGATGTTACATTTGAAGTTTGCAAATAACATTTTACTGGTTTTAGTTGATAAATTTATTGTCAGTTGCACACAAATTGTTGTTGCCAGTAAATTAAAAAGTTAGTTTATTATTTTTGCATTTTTGTGTAATTTTTTTGTTGGTCTTTCTCTACCCTTAGCTCTATGTGACTAGCGTACACCATTAAATTATCTTTTTGCTTCCTAGAAATATTAATTTAGTTTCTCGCTAGTGCTTCTGAGCTATTGTTAATCTGTTTCAGTGGAAATTTATTTTCTATATTTTTTCTGTTGTTGTTTTAATACTTGAGTT
Organism: Toxonevra muliebris; assembly: GCA_963691655.1. Taxonomy (NCBI): domain Eukaryota; kingdom Metazoa; phylum Arthropoda; class Insecta; order Diptera; family Pallopteridae; genus Toxonevra; species Toxonevra muliebris. The sequence goes on along the minus strand of OY829328.1, from coordinate 42,641,265 downwards.
CTATCATTGCAGTCCCAGCTTCTGTTTCAAAAATACACGTATGTGTGTGTTTATGCAAGTGAATAACTTAATTGGTTTTTATTTACCCTCTCTCAATCTCTCTTTTTCTTTGTTAAATCATTTTTCAATGGTTTTCAATGCAACTTGAAAAAAGTTAATGCTCGCAATATTTATGCATATGTTAACAGTGTTAGTCCCTTTTTAGACACTGCAAGGACGAGGGAGCGGAAACGAAAGGGGACGACTCCCAATCTCACGCACCAGCAATTTTGCTGCGATTTTTTGACGTTCACCTTTTGCATCTCTGTTGCACTCATGTAAAATGAATGCCAAAGAAGCAAACAGAAAGAAATAGTCTCTTGGTCAAAATCGTTGAGTCTAAAATCTACCGACGATAGAACTGTATTAAAAAAGAGAATCGCAGAGAGAAATCGCATGAAAATTTCTGATCCTTGAAATATGATTCATTGTGTTTGGGTTGAAGCAAAAAACCTAAGTAGGTTCGGATTCGAGCTCAAAAATTATTCAAACAACCTTATTTAAAAATTCTATGAACACTATTTTATGAAGCGGCCCTGAATGAGGCAGCCATCTCTAAATGCTCAAATATTCTACAAATGAAAATTGTTGTGGCCAAACATGTAGACATCCCTGAGCCAAACTTTGGTTGGCATTTGGATACCCGTTCGAACGTGATAACCTGTTTTGTTTGGTTTGCATCATTGTTTTTGTGTGAGAAGTAACATGTTACCTTCTTTCACTGTTCATTTCGAACAATTCTCTTTCCAACGCTTGATTTTCCTTTTCAGCCGCAAAGTAGATATTTTTATCGAAATCCTAAATTAAATTGAACGAGATGCACAAGACATTCGGCAATTTGTTGCTGCCCCAACTTAGCAACTTTTTTAGTTGCGCTGAAAAAAGCGAGATGCCGTCGTTTTTATAAAAATCCGTTCATTTTCGATAATCATAATCAAACTCAAAGATGATAATTTTGGTAGTACTTACTTTTTTGATTCAATAACAAAAGGCAAAAATACAATAACTAGGCAATATATTTAACTTTTTACCAATGTAAAAAGTTTTATTTTTATAACAAAAATAATCAAAATGAGAAAAAAGTACGCATAAGCTCAACCAGGAAAAAAGCATCCAAATTTGGTTATAAATTATCAAAACGGTAACCCTGAATAACAGACTCGTTGATGTGCTATCCATGGGTTCGATTTCCGTCTTGGTCTGGTGGTTAATTCTTATAACTCTCTTATATTTCTATCAATATGAAGTGATGAAAACTAAAAGAAAATACTCCCTTTAGCAGGCATTGGCAAAACCAGCAAAGGACAACAATTTGCAACATCATCGTTCGGCGGAACTGGCATTAATGAACATACTTTTTGTCACACCATCAATGAACTGGGTGTGTGTCACCCAGTAATAAATTATTAAAATAAAATTGGATTTTTTTAAAGTTTTCTTTTCAATTTCATAAAACATATTTTAAGTGAAAAAAAAAAATAGAATAATGTACAAATATTATCTTCTTAAATATATTTTTTTGAAACAAAAAGATAAGCCAATAAAATTAACGTGAAATCACTGAACAGCTGGGATGTAATACACCCATGTTCATTGAGACCGGGTTAAACTGTAGTGGTATCACAATATGCCGTTCTGGCTTAACCATTTAAAAAACTAAAATGAGTCCTTTCTGCACTCGTCACATGATGTGATAACATACTTTACTAGTAAAGATGTTATCACATCGAAAAAAATAAAAATAGTGTTGGATTGTATACAGGTGGATAAAGTATTTAAAATATTGAACAAATAATGTGTGATAAACGAATTTGAAATACTTCTCCTGAAAAGGTATGAAAATGAAGTTATTGTGTTAGGTATAAGTTATATTACAGAGATTAATATCTCATATAAATACTAATCCCTTTAACAACTAGACTGATTCACAAAAGTATATTTATATAAATATATTTGTCTGACATAAAATGTGTTTTTTTTTTAACGATTCATCATTGCGAGTAAAATAATTTTGTATTTTTATTATTATACTATACTATTACAGTTAACGCTCGAAACCGAGAACTAATAAAAACCAAGGGTGTTAACATTTACGATTGTTGAAAAAAATTACTGAAAGTTTATGATCTTACCACAGAAGGAAACTTTTTTTTCAATGGATGGAACGTTTTTACTTAAAAATGAAATTAATTAAGAAAAAAATCAGTAATATTAAATATTAACTTTTCTCTTAGGTCCTTGTAGTAAACATAACTAGACAATTATCGAAATTACCAAAATCCTGAAAATTGATACGCAAGTTCTAAGAAATTTTAGTCACGTTTATATAGTCAATGGTAGAAATAATTTGTTCACGTTAGTGGATGTTTACGTTAGTATAAGTTCACGTTATCGAATGTTGACTGTATTTTAAAATAATATTTGTTCGGTAGTAAATTTGTTTCCTTTATTTTCATAAACTAAGTGGAAACAAAAATTGATAAATAAAAAAAAGTAGGCATTAAAATTGTAGTTATAGTGAAAAAATTCATGCTGCACAAAAAAGGCAAAAGTAGAATGATTATAAAGATCCTTAAGGCCGATACTATGCAAAATATATGGTATTTCTTCATTTTCACAGTAATTTGCAGAGATTTCGTCATCTTTTACAGAGTCTGTCTCAATATTATCATGTCTTCCACCTTATCACTTCCCACATCAATATTAAAAACAAGCTGTCTTAGCTCATTCTCGTTATCCGAAATTTCGGTGTGGCTTATTCAATGCCTTAAAATTATTTGAATTCACTACAATTACAATGAATTGACAAAACTGAAACAAACACTTTTTTTACTTTTCCATACCCCTAAAATATTTTTTTTCCAAAGCTTTTCACTTACTAAAAACTAACTCCCTACTGATTAAGTTACTTTCTCTTTCGAGATAGAAAATGTACTGAACTGCTGTATTCTATCAGTAATGTTTATAAGTAGGTTCAAGATCATAAGAAGCAGACTATTTTTATAGTTAAGTCTTTAATCAGCATCTAAAGCGTGTAGACTTAATTTTAAAAAATTTTAAGGGGGTATTCTACCCGAGATGTGCGAAATATCGATGTTTTCAAATCGTTGTAAATGAAAAGCTTCTCAATATTTTTATTCGAGGTTTTTTGCAAGTTTTTCTACAGGTTTTGAACAATAATTTTCGTTTTTAATGTTAAAAATATCTTTGTTAATAATGGTTCATTCGACGCCTCGAACTTGAGCCTGCCGAAAATAGTTGCTCCATGGTGGACATGATATCTCCGGTTTAAATATTCTGAAACACAAAATGTAACCTATCGTGAGACTTCCTGCAATCGCCTCATCTAGGGAATAAACAAAAAAATTTTCTTCAATTTAAATCAAACTTTTGAAAAAAAAAATATATAAAAACATTAGTTAAACAAATGCTTTCGCCATAATCCTTGATAAGACCATACCTATACATTTGCTTAGTAGCCTTGTAAAACTTCAAGTCAGTTGGGCAAGTGGTTTTTTGTGAATCGTGTCCACCGTCCCGAAAAAAATGGTTTCGAGAAAAACGAGTTTAAAGATTTACAAACATGGTACTTACAAATGATGTAACTTACGGTTAATCAGCGATTCCAGGACCATACATTGCCCCCTCTTCTTTCACATAAAATTCGTTGTCTACATCAAAAATATTAAATAAAAAAAAAATCGATTTTTCTGACCATCTCGGGTAGAATACCCCCTTAATAGCCCTATTCGCTCTTTGGGGTAAAGTGCTGAGTAACGGAGTAAAAAAGTAATGTTTTATTCTAGAGCGTGAACGCATCTTAAACTGAGAAAGAGCTCTCTTGAGTAAAAGTCAAAATATATATTTTTCAATATTTGTTTACTTTTTGAAGTGAAACTTCTTTTCTCTTGTCTTAGAGTAAAACCAACCGGATGTGACGTCGCTCGTAAGTTTGCAATGCGACATAATTTTGTCGAGCAATGTGCATGAGCGGCTAAATATCAATATTCCGTAACTGAATTCACGAGCAAACTATATAATAAACGATTCATAAATAGTTTTAATTCAATATAACATGTTAATTACACACACACACACGCCTATGGCAGAAAGAACAATGTATAGCGTCGCCATCTTAAAGTTTATGGCAGTTATACATTTCACACACAGATGGCGCAAATGTCCAAGGAATTACATGAAGATGTCGCACACAAAAAAGAGTTCGTCTCTACAATTGTCATCGACATTACCGGTACAGAGTTGCAATTTTTGTTCTAGAATTAATCCCAAAAAAAAAAAATTGGTTGTGTATTAACGAACACAATGCAGAAGTGAAATTTTTTGTGAACTAAACGAGACACAAGCAAATGAAATTAAAAAACACAAGCCCATGAAGTAAAAAATTTAGCGATTGAAAAATTTCATTTGCTTGTTATTTGCTTGTGTTTCGTTTAGTTCACAAGAAGTTTCACTTCAGCCTTGTGTTCGTTAATACACAATTTAGTTTTTTTTTTCGATTGAAAAAGTGTCTAGTTTCCTAAGTTCAAAACCTCCTTTGTTAATTTTTTAATGCTAGACGCTGTTTGCAAAATTGATTGTGTTGAAGGTGAGGGAAGATAAAGTTGATTCGCAATAGTTTTCAAAAGTTCTTATCAATAATAACATGAGTAGAAATTCAAAATTTGTTCATTTCATATTGTTGACAGCTTTTTTTTTATTTTCTCTGCGATCAATGTTCCCAATTGAATGCGCCAGCAGCAATACTTTCGTTTTCTATTTATTGTTGTCGTATAAATCAAGAAGTGGGCAACACTAATTTTCTCTCTTACTCAGAGTAACAAATATTTTACTCAAGGGTCGAACTAGAGTAAAAGTGTAAAGTGTGAGTAAAAGCAAATGTCGTATATTTTATTTTTGTAGAGTAATTTTGTTTTACACTTTTACTCTGTTACTCCGTTAACCAGCACTTTATTCTAAAGAGTGAACAGGGCTAATATCAGAGTTGGGTAGTAATGATTCCTTTAGGAATTAAATTCCATCTCCATTCCAATTATAAGGAATTGTAATTGGTACTTAAATGCTTTTAATTCCTCGGTAATGGAATTGATAAAACTTTCAATTCCATTACAAGGAATTGTAATCGGTAATTAAAATTTTTAAACTCCTTGATTTTCGATTCCATTACAGGGAATTGTATTTTGTAATTAAAAATATATCAATTCCTTAAAGGAATTGAAAATGTAATTGAATAGAAAGGAATTTAATATTTAAGTGCAATCAATTACTTGGAATTAAATTCCAATTTAGTTGGAATGATTCCTAAAAAGTAATCGATTCTTTTTAATTTCTTCCAAATTTGGCAGTTCACATTGCTAATTACATAATTATTAAAATTATTAGGCTTTGAATGAACAATGATGCCAGAAGAATATCAAAAAGTTCATAGAACTAGCAGATAAGACGATCATTTTGGAACCAGCTACGGTTCCTCATCAGTGATCTTTGTGATAATTCCATAATTTCAACAATCTATATAAGTGATTGTTGACTAATATTAATAAACATGTCTAGCAAATTTTAAAATGATTTTATTTTCTCTATATATAAAAAGAAAAAAAATTAATTCTGAAAATTTGATTTGATTAAGGGGTATTCCCTTAATCAAAAAATCCGCAAAAATTTTATTTTGTTCGCTCATCGGTAAGTGTTATCAGTGTCACAAATTTAAAAAAAAAAAAATTGGTTATATACAAGTCATACAAAAATTTCGTGAAACGTAATTTTTTTTTACACTTGTAATCTACAAGTGCAATATTTGTTGCCTCTTATTACAAATTTGTGAATTGGTGAGTTGTAATTTATAAAACGAAAAATGGTTTTACACATTTGTAATTGTAATTCACAAGCACAAAATTGTAATTGTATTTGGTGAAATGGGGCACAGTAGTCCGATTTTTATAAACTAAAGTATTTTATTTTCTAAACTATTTTCAGATTTGAATAAAAAAAGTAAGAAACCAAGAATTATTATTTTTTTTTTTTTTTAATTTTAAGGATCCCCGTCCATTATTATTTTTATGGTAATGTCAAACACTCTCACAGCTGCTGAATACCACTTTCTTTTAAAGTCTTTAAGGTCTCTGGCCACATTTTTTTGTTAATTTCATCTTTCTTTTTACTAAAGCTTTCTCAGTCGGTCTTTAAAAGTCGATTTTTAAAATAACTAAATAAAAAAAGAAAATAAGAATATGGTAGTAGAATTGGAACCGAGTCTTATGAGTTAAAAGTATCATATATATACGCAGTTAAACACTGATATTTACACATCATCGCTCACGAGTGTTGCTACTCATTTCGATTTTCTCTTTTGGTTTTACTCCCTTTTTTGTGATAATAATATATGACATTTTATTCAATAGTTTTTTATTGTGACTTTATTCTTTTAATTTAAAAATGCTTCTGTGGGAATCTTGTCAATTGGTTCCTTGGGGTCTTCTGCAGCAGCTGAAATTATCTTGTTGAATTCAGCATCTGCAAGTAGTTTTATAGCACGCGCGAAGTCTGTTCTCTCATGCATTCCAATTAATTAATTCATTTTTGTCATGGTGTCAGATTGGTTCCATCTACTTTTTGGAAGCCGTATTTGCTAATAATTTTCCGTTAATAAGGTTCGATTGTTTCTAATTTTTGATTTGCTCGGATTTCTCTGTATAATTTGAAATAATTCGTGATTCTGCTTCATATAAAATGTTAAGTTTTTAAGTATTTCATTCAATTTAATATTACCCTATGATAACTGTTTCTTTGTCTGCTAGAAACGAATTAAAAATAGATGTGAACTAAATTCTCTGAAAATGTAAAACCAAACATAAACTTGTATACTCATCTCTTGAACTGAAGTGTGGTGGAAAAGCGAATTAAAATTATTTTTATGTAGAAAAATTGTGCTCAATTCAATTTAAAATTTCAATTTTGGCAAACTAATTTGTTTGGTTTTGGGCGTCCATTATGAATTCTCTTGAAGCAAAGGCAGATAAGGAACTAAAACTTAGCGCATTGCGCTCATTGTCGCACAAAAGAACGAAAAAATAAAATAAAAAAATAAAAAATGCAAGCAGCATCAACTTTTGCTTGTGCTAAAAATATACAAAATTTTATATGAGTTTTGAATTATTATTCAAATTGGTGCAAACGTTAAACGAATGATTCAGAGAGAGAGCCAAAGCGAAATGACGCATTTCAATATATGTATTTCAATACAAGCCATCAAAAAGCGTTAACATACATACATACATACACACTTTGCAAAATGTAAATAATAAATTCAAGTAAATATCATAATAAATGTCTGCTACGTTTAAAATGACAAACAAAAATTTTATATTCAACAAACAAACAAAATATTTATTGTTATTATTTCGATTAAAATGAAAAAATTTTCAATAACAAATTCACACATGCCTCATTAGTTATTTTTTTGTTTTTCAACCGCGATTTTCTTAAAGTGTATATGAAATTTAATATAACTATATAAGTACCTAAATATTTATGCACGTAGTATGTATGTATGTAGGTGTTTAGGTATATTGTATTACTTAAAAAGAAAAACAACGCAATGAACGCTTATCTCAATATATACTTATGTATGTATCTGTGGTAAAAATGAAAAACCGCCTAACTCGACTTAGATGGAAAATATTTTATCATGTATTTTGGATTATAAAAGTTTCTTTAATATTTCTATTCAAAAGTATTAAACTCAACTGACAAGAAAATAAACTTAAGCTGTTATTCCTTTTTACAGAAATATGCTATATATATATATATATATATATATATTTAGTGCAAATATTTTTATTCATGAATAAAGATTGATTGATTTTTTTCTTTAATTTTTTTGTTTATAGAATAAATTTTTGCAAATGCATATTAGTCATTAGTTATTTATCCGTTTGATTTCGAAGCAAAATTGTATATATGTAAGTATATAGTAGGTATGTGTATTTATATAAAATATTATTGCAAGCTTATCTCAAACTAAACACTTTCAGTGTATTTTATTCAGTGCCAACTGTTAGTAAAACATAAATAAATTCCAATCGATTCATACACATTAAGTTACTTTTTATTTATACAAGTGAAAAAATAATAACAGAACAAATTTATTGAAACATAAAAAATAACAAATATCTGCTCATTACTTATCTTAACCCTTTGGTGATGCATCGTGCGTAATGAAAAAGCTTAACATTAACTGCAAGAATAAAATGAATCCTAGCGCAGGAGCAGACACTGAGAGAGCCGACGCCCAGTTCTGGTTTTGTTCATATGAAGAACCAGCGTTGCCACGATCTGAAAATATTTACAACCAAATTAACCTGAAAATTTCTAACAAAATTCTACCAAAACTGTTTTATACAAACAAAACATAATTTTGCATTGGTTGAGATTAATTAAAGTAGTCATGAACACACACAGGCGTGTCATAATTTTTGAGAGCCAGTTCCGGGCTCAAATTAAACTAGAAAGTTTTTCTTATTACAAAACATTATACATACAATAGTTACTAAGGTCACATCACCTAAAAAAAGTGAGTTGTATGTAATTCGGATCGAAAAAATGAGTGTGCCTGTAAGTCAGATCAGCAAAATTAATAGCAAATTATCTTTAATTTGAGATTTATCTAAAAATAAGGTAATTTTGGTGTTTAAAGAAAATATAAAATTTTTTTTTTATATACACGCTATTAGAACGCTGTGGTATTAGAGAACTAATTCGACTATTAGTGAAGTTAAAAAATGTATTTTTTTAATGTGATTTTTTCAATATGGAGTATTTCCTCCCTTTGCCTTGATAACAGCCTGCGCTATTTTGTGCATACTGGCAATTGAATTACGAATGCATGATAAAGATTTAAGAGTTCACCAGATTTTCTCAATAGGGTTTAAGACCGGTGAGTTTCCTGATCTTCCCTCTACGAAATATACAGGGACCGGACTCACCGTGCTGATTACTCCCAAAACTATCACGGAAGGCGGATACTTCATCTGCTTGCATACAGGATTGAACTTGCCCCTTTCCGATCCCTCTGACAAATTTCGTTCCTTCAGTTAGCACGTGGAGCATGCTCTCATGAGTAAAGTAAACCTGAAAAGACAGATGCAAATGTTAACTCCATAAAATAAAAATTACTTACAATATTCCAAAAGGCTTCATCTTTAACGTTATGTGTTTTTGTAAAACTTAAGCGAGATTTCTACATCGTTTCTGTAAGGCGCGGCCTCACAGTATGCCTTAATTTGATTCTCGGCAAGTCTTCTTCTTGGCGTGGCTTGTGAAATTTGCGCATACTGCTCAATTAATGCTTTCCAATGCTCACGATGGGGTAGCTTTCGGTTCTTTCTTTCGATGCAGCCGTTCTTCACCTTTTTGCATATTTTTGAAACAACAGGCCGACTTACACCAAATATTCGTCCGATTTCTACATTGTTGTGTTTTCCGCCTTTCAAAAGATCAACAATGGCACTTTTTTTTCTTGTGAAATGTCTTTATTTTGTCCCATTCTTCAACGTCAAACGAAAAAATAAATATTTAATACAGGGTCAATTGATGAAAAAAAATGGGTACTTATCTTAAAATTTTCAATATTTTCAACAGGTAAAATATTGAAAATTAGTATTATTTCACTTTTTAACTTATAAATAATCTGTTTCACAAAAAACACAGTCGGAATTGAAAGAGCAACACTTTTATTTATTTCAACGCTTTCAACTCAATAACACAAATTGCCAAATTAATAAGTATAATAAGGGTATTTCTACGAAAAGTACAGTTAATTTTGCAATGGAACACTTTAATGAATTACGCAAAAAGTTGGACTCACATATCTTGGCTTGTTCCATAGCTAAAAGCATTGTAATGTGCTATTTATGTGGGTTCTAATAGTGTGAGCAGGTACTGTATATGCGTTAATACATACACACACATACATACAAATTATTGTCCAAATCTATGTATTTTCCTTATGCAATCAATCATATACCGTTTATCTGATCTTAGTCAAATTTGGTGTACAGAAGAATTTGTATGTATGTCAAGTTGTCGGCTATAAAATGTGTCCAATATCTTCGAAGTAATAAAATTTGATATGGAGACGCGATAGATGTGAATATATTAAAAACAAAATATGGGACTGTAAAATCTTACGTGAGAGCAGTAGCGGATCTAAGGGGCGTAGGGAAGGAAAAAGGACCAATCTATCTATCAATCTAATTATTGCACTTATCATTAATATCATTTACATGGGTATTTCCGCTCCCTCTTGTCGCATAGTGGCAACATTCTTCGCAGCTAATGCTATCAACATCCTATCTTAACATACAAACTTAGATCAGTGTTCTTGATATATATCCCTAATAACTGCCAACATATGAGCCTTCACAAACAAACTTTCATTATTTTCCTTGTTATGGTTCTCCATATATGCCGTTTCAAACATTTCTTTTGTATAGTAGGTGCCATGCCTACTTGCTCAAAAACAACCACATTTTGCCCAGTAACTACTACTAACATACCGCCTTTACACACAAACTTTCCTTGTCTTTCTTGTAAGGCACCTCTATGGATTCCTAAAAGGCTGGTTTTGATATGCCGTTTAATGTCATTGATTTTCGTGAAGAGATGAAATGCGAATATTGGCGCTCTAAAAAGAATAAGGCCCTTATTATGAGCTGCTTTCGACGGTCGATTTTTGCTGGTTATCGAAGATCGAATGTAAAATTCGTATTATGAGCAGTGCAACCCTGTCGAAATTTTCGTTGCGCATCGAATTTTCTGTCGAACGCAATTTACCTTTCGATACGGTGTACGGTGAGTAATAATTGTTAAAAATTTAAGTACTTTGCAATTTGTGATTTGCTTTTTGAGGACTAAAAACTAATTTTAAACAGTTTTTATAAATTTTTTGCAGGTTTAAAGTGGTGGTGAGCAACACATTGCAGTTATAGAAACTTGTGTAATTGTTGGAAAGCAAATCCTCTATTTGCAAAGGGTATTTCCTTAAAAGATCTAGCGACGAAGAAAGAACTAAATGGTTTAGGAGCAACCAATAATTCCCAGCATTCCGCTTTTATTAGCAAAATATACTGTTTCGAGGAGGTTCTGGTTTGCACCACCTATTAATTAAATTAGCAGCAAGAAAACAAAGTTGCGCTTTCAATTATTATTTAACTTTATTTAGTCGTGATCGTGATGGAAGTGAGTTTAACCATCATTTTATTTTATGACTTATGCTAAGTAGAATGAGCGAGGTTTCGTTAAGTTTAATGAGTGCAATTAAATTTGTATGTTAGTTCAGTTACAGTTATAGTTTTTGGGATATTTTAGATCAGTAAATTTAAGGCAATTTACATAAATATTTAGTGCTGCTTGGAACATCTTCCCCCCGTTGGAAGGTTTAGGCTTTCAACTGCATCAGCATCTATGGGGAGTACGGCAATCTTAGCCACAGCTCGCTTTGTAAGCCCATTTGCAGTGCGAACAATAGCGACACGAGAAACACCATCGAGTCCAACTACTGTGCTGTCCACACGACCGAGCTGCCATTTTAGGGGCGGGAGATTATCGTCCTTCAAAATCACTAAAGCACCCTCACGAATGTTTGCAGTTGACGAGCGCCACTTTACTCGCTCTTGCAGCAAAGATAAGTAGCACGCACTCCACTTTTTCCAGAATGCTTGTTGCATATAACAGATGCGCTGCCATCGGTTTAAACGGCTGATGGTGAGATGTGTAACATCTGGCTCCACGATAGATGTAAATGGTGCGCCTATCAAAAAATGAGCAGGAGTAAGCACATCAAGATCATTAGGATTCTCTGAAAGTGGACAAAGCGGGCGATAATTAATTATTGCAGCAATTTCACATACAAGAGTGCGAAGCTCTTCGAATGTCAGGATAGAAAGACCAACAGTGCGAAAGAAATGCACTTTCATGGATTTCACCGCCGCCTCCCATAATCCACCAAAATGTGGTGATCGAGGCGGAATAAATTTCCATCAGCAAGACATTGCTGAGATACCGAAAGGTTGTGCGACTCATCCAAAAATAAACGCTTCAAATCAGCCAACTCATTTTTGGCGCCAACGAAATTTGTGGCATTATTCGACCAGATGGTCTGTGGTCTGCCTCTTGTACAAATAAAACGTTTTAGTGCGGCCAAAAACGATGCAGTAGATAGATCTTGGACCAGCTCCAAATGTGATGCCTTCGTTGAAAAACACACGAAGATAAAAATGTAACATTTTGTTGGCGGCCGGCTGCGAACCTCCGATTTGTAATAAAACGGTCCACAGAAATCGATGCCAGTTGTAAGAAAAACTCGGTTAGCTTGGACTCTCTCAGAAGGCAGAGTGCCCATTATGTGCTCAAGGATTTTCGGTTTTAGGCGAAAACATCTAACGCATTTACTTATCACGCTGGCAACATTTTTGCGACCACCAATTGGCCAGTAATGTTGCCGAATAGATGCAAGCAGGCTCTGCGGTCCAGCGTGCAGATATTTAGAGTGAAAATAATCGATGATTGAGTTAGTGACTGGATGATGTTTTGGCAGCAAAAGCGGATGCTTTGCGTCAAAGTCCAGAAACGAATTTTGTAGTCGTCCTCCAACACGAAGTAATCCAAAGGAATCGATAAACGGGTCTAACGAGTGAAGTTTGCTTGCTGGAGTTAGTTGCTTATCAGATCTTAATATCTTGAACTCAGCTGCAAAATGAACTTGTTGAATGTTGCGAATTAGTAAATGCGTACCCATTTTGATATTTTGTGGCGTCAGGGGATTATTGATTTGCGAAGTGCGTCTAGCTTTAAGAAAACAGAAACTATAAATGAAAGCGAAAATGCGTTGCAGCTTGCCGAAAGAATTATGAAATTTGCAGTCGAGCGAAATGTCTTTTTGCGATGAAACGAATAGAACTTTACGACGTCGTTCTGGTAGATTGGCTAAAAAATCCATATTTTTTGGTCAAAATGAACGATCTTCTAATAAAAACGATGGTCCTTGATTCCAAAGTTGAGAGTGCAGTAATTCATTTGGGGTGCATCCTCTCGAAATAATGTCTGCCGGATTCATTGAAGTTGGTACATGATGCCAAATCATGCCACTGGTGAGCGTTACTATTTGACTTACTCTGTTTGAAACGAACACGCTAAAATTTGATGGTTGCTCGCGAAGCCATGACAGCGTCACCATCGAATCTGACCAGCCGTGTACTTTGTATGGATGCTTTCCGTCCTGTATTATCGTTGCTACCAATTCAGCAAGTAGAAGGGCTGCAGACAGCTCCAATTTAGGAATAGTTAACGTTTTTAAAGGTGCCACTCTTGACTTTGCGCAAAGCAGAGAAGATCTTCTAAGTCCTTCACATTCAGATCTAACGTATATGCAAGCACCAAAGGCTGTTAGACTTGCATCGCAAAATGCATGTAACTCCCAAGTAGATAAAGGCATCAGAACAAATCGAGGAAATTTGAAGCTGCTTACAACAGCAAACTGATTGCACTGTAGTTTTTCCTTCCAAAGAGTTTGAAGAAATATTTTCGTTTTGGTGATGACAGGTGAGATCAAACCGAGCGGGTCGTAAAACCTAGCAATTGTAGATAAAACAGAACGTTTTGTTATCCGCCCTTTACTTACGATAGGCGTGAAAGCGAATAAGAATTGGTCGGTGATAGGATCCCACACGAGACCAAGCGTTTTTATAACGTCAGTGCCGTCATGGAATTTGAGGCACTTCTCACGATCTAAATCAGAAATTCCCTCAAGAGCCTTTGGCTCGTTAGAGCACCATTTGCGAATTTTAAAACCACCCCGTAGAAGTAGATCTTGCACCTGTTGTCTGACTTCAACAGTTTGTTCTATGGTGTCACCACCAGAGATAAGATCGTCCACATAAAAACCTCTGCGAACGATTTCAGCGCCTAAAGGAAACAGCTTTTCTTCATCATATGAGAGCTGGTGCATAGCACGAATTGCTAAAAAAGCAGCGGGCTTAGTACCGTATGTTACGGTGTCCAATTTGTAAATTTTGATTTCATCTTGGGGATGATCACGCCATAAAATGCATTGAAGATATTCATCTGGATGCGAGACACGAATGCAGCGATACATTTTGCAAATGTCTTCGCACAAAGCGTACTTAAAAAATCGAAACCGTATGAGCGTGCTGAATAGCTTTGGTTGTATGGTTGGCCCTGCCACGAGCAGGTCGTTTAAAGAATAACCCGAAGTGGTTTTTGCCGAACCATCAAATACGACACGAAGTTTTGTTGTTGTGCTGTCGAGCTTTTGCACACAGTGATGAGGGAGGAAATATATTGGTGTATTTGTTTTTGGTTCTGCTAGCGACATGTGGCCTAACGACACAAACTCATTCATAAAGGAGGCGTATTGAGTTTTCAAATCGCAATTGTTTTTAAGCTTCCTTTCTAAACCTTTGAATCTACTAAGAGCTCGATTATATGAGTTGCCAAGTGCATCAAGAGTTGTTCTTGCAGGCAAACGAACAGAATAATCTCCTGAAGAGAGGCGAGTGTAATTTTTTAGAAAGTGCTGCTCACACCAAATGTCATCCTCAGATAAAGTCGAATTGGTATCGAAAGAATTCTCTATTTCCCAAAACCGCTTCACGAGATCATTCAATGAAATATCATCTGTTGGCTCAGCTAAATTTTTGCTGAAAGCAGCTAGAGTTGATGATCGTTTGCTTGAGTATGACACTCCTCCAGAAATGACCCAACCAAGGCGAGTCTTTTGCAAGGTTGGCAGGCTGTTAGCAATGCGAATTTGACCAACGCACATCAAATCGAAAAATAAGCCAGCGCCAATCAAAAGATCAATGCGTTGAGACTTGAAGAACAGAGGGTCAGCTAATTTGAGGTTTTGTGGAGTATTCCAATCTGAAGAGTTCAAGTTAAAGTTGGGTTGATAGTCTGTTATGTTATGAAACAAGTGATGAATGTGAGGCGTTTGTGAAAGTTTTTGCTGAATCGTTAACAGCTTCTAATGCATTCGAAGAAGATGGAGACAGAGCAGTCAAAGGAGCAGTATTCATATGACCAGACTTGCAACGCTGCATGTTATGGCCTTTGCGTAGACAGTTCAAACAAAGATGCAACCTTTCTACTTCTTTGTACCGTAGATTTGGAGATAAATTCATAAAATGTGAGCAACTGCTAATATAATGCTCCTTTGAATCGCAAAATACGCATAGCATGTAGCCACCGGACGCTACAAGAACATTTCTATTGTTTTTTGTATAATTTGTATTTTTCCCTACCTGATGGTTAGGTGTTACCATAGTGCCTTCTAAATTCTCCATCATGCGACATCTTTTTTCCAGAAACGACGACATGGAGGCCCACGTTGGTAGACTATGAATCGGCAAATCTTCTTCCCATTTCTCTTGTGTCTTCTGGTCAATCTTGGAAACGATGAGGTGTATGAGCAATCCGTCAGAGATTTGCTCAGACGACGCCAATGTATGTAGAGCACGAAGATGTGAATTGAACTTATCACTTAATTCGCGTAAACCACTTGCAGAACCCTTCTCAACATCTTTTAGCCCAAAAATCGCCTTTATGTGTGCCTGAAAAATTAACAATTTATTATCAAAACGATTTTTTAGTAAGGCTACAGCCTTATCGTAATTTTCCTCATTGGGCTCAAGTGAGCAAATGGTATCGAGCGCGGCTCCCTGCAAATTAGCACGTAGATGCTGCAACTTTTCAACCTTACTCAGCTCAGTGTCATTATCGATGACACTGTTGAACATGGCGAAGAAGTTTGGCCAATCTGAGTACGCTCCATTAAAACTTGGTATTTTCAGATGTGAAAGACGAAATTTTCGCTGAGTTGACAAAAATGTAGGTGATGTTTCTTCCAATGCAAAATGTCGAACAGTCGATGAATGTTTTGGATTTGCCTTGCGTTGTGAGTTAAGTTCACGAGCAAGTTTTGCCTTAACATCGAAATACACCGCGAAGAAATCTGCTCGAGATGTACTATTTAATTCGTTTGGGTCAGCTTTTTCTAGCGTTGATTGAACACAATCGAAATTATTGTGCATGAGCTCTACGAATTCCATTCGAACAGAAAGTTCAGCTTCATCGAATTTAGTTAGCTGATCTGCAGTTAAAAAATTATTAAGTCCCACTAGTTGCCTTCTGATCGAAACACTTTTCTTTTTGTTGAACAAAATGGACTCAGCTCCGTTATTCGCAACGGGATTCGATGCAGCGATGAGCCAATAGAATTTAATATTTGTACCCCTCGAATAATTTAAAGCACAAATATAATGCGAAATTTTTTATTATCCGAATTGATAATAATTCAACTAGACTTCTAGCCCGATCACGTCGGGGTCACCAATGTTTCGAGGAGGTGCTGGTTTGCACCACCTATTAATTAAATTAGCAGCAAGAAAACAAAGTTGCGCTTTCAATTATTATTTAACTTTATTTAGTCGTGATCGTGATGGAAGTGAGTTTAACCATCATTTTATTTTATGACTTATGCTAAGTTGAATGAGCGAGGTTTCTTTAAGTTTAATGAGTGCAGTTAAATTTGTATGTTAGTTTAGTTACAGTTATAGTTTTTGGGATATTTTGGATCAGTAAATTTAAGGCAATTTACATAAATATTTAGTGCTGCTTGGAACATATACTTTTGCTTGTATAATTAAATTTTATTCATATTTGACAAATACAATTTTCCAGGACATCTAAAGCCTCAGACACCGTGAACTGTGGAAGTCCAAGAGCAGTCTCATTCAAATCGCAGAACTGTTGCCAATTTTAATATATTTGGCATTGATCTTGCTCATGTGCAGTTCATCTGTAGTAGTCGTTAAGCCCACAAACGCCTCCTTGGACAGTCGAAAGTTCTGCAGAAATCTGTACACGAAGTTTGTAGATGCCAAAGCTCTTTCGAAAGGCTCCACCTAATCGTTTTCTACTTCTGGCCAGTTCCATCAAGCTCTCATCCTCTTCCAATGAATCGTTGAACCATTATTTCGTTGTAGACGATCAGCTGATATAAATGTACTATCGTGAACAAGCCAAAATGAGCGAAATTCACAATAACGCTATTCTCTGTCGAAAGCACGTCATAATACCAAACTCAAATTCGTTCGATCAGGACATTCGACTACAGTCGAAGATGGAATGCAGTTTATAATAAAGGCCTAAATTTCAAATTGGAAGTTTCTTTACTCTACGTTGTAGCCTATAGACTGCTGAATATGAGTAATATTTTGAGTAATTTGATTTGTGGAATAGAAACATGCGGAAAAATACTAAACTCGCAATCACTAAAGTTCCGATTTTTAGAATTTGTACTTACTGAAATGAAAGTTGGCATAAATTTAAAAAAGAGTTGTAAATTTTTCTTCTACTTAAGCATTAGCAAATAAAAAGTATCAAAAAATATACCATTCATAAGTGCTCACAAATATATGTACACATAAGCTTAGAAATGCATAAACACTTTAAAAAGGATTTTTAATAGAAGCCAAAAAAAAAAATTCACAAACACTTAAGCAGGAACTGTTCTGTCTGTTGGTAACATCATTCTTCCTTACTCATTTACTGCGCAATAAAAGAGGGAAAAAGCTTTTATTATTTCTTAAATCGATTAGTTTTCAAGTAGTTCACTTTGTTTCTTATGCATTTCAAACTTGTACTTACTTACGTTTTTCTTGCTATTGTCTATAGTTTTTCTTTTATAAAATATCTATGCACTTGATGATTTTTGTTTTTTATTTTCCTTTTATTTTTAAGAACCTTGAGCAACTACTTTGGTCTTGACACTTTTTTCCATGAGATTGTCTTCTTCCCTTCGTTGACTTTTTTATATACCCACCACATTGTATACTCGCACATAATATTGATGATATTATTTCTTGTATTATTTTTTGCTTGTAGTTTTTAGATTTTAATGCTATTGTCCGCTTTATATAATTCTTCAACATCTTTTATTTTATTTCAGATAAACTTTTTAAGCTTTAATCAACGCAACACTTTGTAAATATGTCGGACATTGTAGCGCGTGATGCTCTCTCCGGTTTGTGGGATGAGATACTCAAGCGTCACTGGACCTTTCTGGAGACTGAGGAGAGCATACAAAAAATGGAAGAACGAAAAAAGCTAGAAGGTTCGTTTGTTGTTATAATTTTATTGCTTGTTATTTAAATAAATTGCAATGTGCTTATATATTTTTAGGTTGTCTTAAGAAATTTCTTTGCGTTGTTCCGCATGATCGTAAATTTTTCCTACCCGAAACCGCACACGTTCTCAGGAAGTCCATAAGACAAATGGATGATTTTACCGCGTACAAAGCAATCATAGGCTTCGAATCGATCAGTCAGTATGCAAATAATTTATTTACAAAACCGTGGCGTAAAGAATTTCGTATACTTAAGGTTTGTTTTCACATACATAGATACCTATAGGTATTTTTTCTAAATTTCTCTTTTAAATGTTTATATCTTTTCTTTCTTCCACCAATAATAGATGTATTCTGGTTTCTTTCAACATGAAATCAAATCGAATTTAATAGATGCTGAAAAACTATTTGAAGCAATGGGGTATCGTCGATTTTCTGATGAGATTTTAATTTTAGATGGACCTATTTGTCCAGATCAAGTAACGAATGTATCACGTGATGCCATGGCAGTCTATGTTGAATGCCAAATCATGAAGAATATCTATGCGGGCTTGGTGGCAATGGGATTGACCTGTAGCTGGCAAGATGTGTATCATTATCGTGAACAATATGTGGGTAAGTTTTGGGAAATGAGAAAAAATTTTTTGAGGGGTTTGAACATTTTTGTATTGAACAGCCTCGCGGAAAAAAGTTTGCAAAAAATAAATCTTTGTTTATTTTATGAAGATTCCCTAAAAATTATCGGCAGCCAAAAACCAGAATTTTGGATAACGTAATTTTTTAATGTTCCACTTAATTCATTTTTTACTTACCACCGATAAGAAGGAAAAGCTATTGTGTCGGAAAAGGGTACAACATAATGCCAAATAGAACGTATAAAATGTAATTCTTTATTATGTACACCCTGCTTCCTTAGGTATCAGTGTGAACCTGTCTAAAATAGTACTTCCTCTTTTTTTTTAATTAGTACTCCTTTTTGCAAAGTTAATTTTGAATTATTGTTTTTTTCTTTTGTAATCCTAAGTTATAAACTATTTTCATAAAATCAATAATCCAGAAAAATGCTGGGTTCTACCCAAAACAGCGTATGGCTTTCTCACCCAAAACGGGTTGATAAATTTAGCAATTTTTTCCTTCAAAATGTTGCTGTGGACATCAAGGTTTACCTTTATAGTTTTCAGTTCTATACTTCTTGTAGTTTCCAATGGGGCTTAATGGGTATAGGGGGATCTCCAATTAGACTGTAAAAATTACGAGATTTTCATGACTTTTTATCTATTTATTTATTTCGTCTATGGATGTACAAGATCCTTACATACTAGAAAATGAATTGTAAAAACAATAAATTTTCAATATCAACTTAAATTAATAACAATAAATTCTTAATATCAAACTGGACTAGAAATAATTCAGCAGTCTCTTTGAAACTTTGCATGTAGTTTTCTTATAGCTTCACTTTCAAAACACAAAGTTTGTATATCTTTTCATAATATTAGTTTGTTTAAAAAACAAAAACATGAAAAAACTTATCTTGCTTCCCTGGTCGGTGTCGGTGTGATACGCGATTGCATTTTTGCTGCATTTCGTTACTTATAGGAGGTGTTTTGAAATGCCATGCATTGTAAATATTTTGTAATTTGGCGGTATGGAATTGTAGACTTTGTACGTTTGCTTTGGAATTGACGTTTTGAAAGTCAGCCATCGTTTTGATTTTTTTTTTTTATAAATTCAGAATGTCTGCAAAACTCGGAAATTTCGAAACGATACTAATTATATGAAGTACACTGTAGCGCTGTTGTTATTGATCTGAAATAAAGACATTAAATTTTTTAATAGTCAGGATTTAACTACTTATAGATGACCCTAAGTTTAGTTAAAAATATTGAAAAGTAATAAAATTGCAACCAAAAACAAAAAAAAAAAAAAAAAATATTTCATCATTCTAATTGGGCATCCGCCTTTAATCCATATGTGTAATACATCAGCAGGCTTTTGTAGGCTTTTTGTTAAAAAATATTGTAGTCATTATTATATGAATAAAAAATATTTAAATTTCAGGCGGCTCCACGCAGGCAATAGAAGATTTAACTTATGCGTTTCAGGAACGACGATTGCGTAAAGAGAAACTATTAATTCAAGGTGAGTTGTGAAGAATTACTAAAGTAATTGAACTTAAACTAAATATGTATTTATTTTTTCATTTGATATATCCGAACTATAGTTTTTACCAATGAATGAAACCCAAACCGAAACTGTAACCGTTTCGTTTTTCGAAACTGAAACCATTTTTTTTCTCACCTGAAAAAGACCGAAACCTAAACCGATTCAAACACTGGAACCGGTTCAAATCGGTTCGCTATCGGTATCGACCAAAAATTATGTGATCGTAAACAATATCGTAAAAATCACAGATATATTCATATCTTCATATTCTACGTGTGTGATTTGCACTTTTTAAGTTTTGTTTTTCTTTCCTTCAATGTTATAAAAATAAAAAATAAAAATTTAATGAATGAAATTTCTAATTTTACTGTATGTATCGATATCAGATTCAGTATCGGTATCGGCCAAATTTTTTCTAATGGCCGAACATTAGCGTCAGCATCGGCTTGGCAAAAAAAAATCGTAATCGGTCGTACTTTGTATCTATAATCATTAAATTTCTGCAGTGAAGAATTAAGCAGATATGATGGAATATGGCCATTAATTTTATATATTTATTAGTTCCGACTTTTTTTTTTGTTTGAATGTTGTGAACTAATGTTTGCAAACCATAGAAGATTATTAGTTTTTTTAGTAATTAATCTTATATGTAATAGTCAAACTTATTTTAATCACTTTCCTTCAAAATCGTAATCGAAACGAAACCGAAACCCGAATAAATATTGTAAAGCTGATTTCAGTGTTTAAGAAAGTTCACGTTTAATTTTATGATTTTTTTTGTTGGTATTTTTCAGAAAGTTTTCTTTGGCTGGTTGGTTTTGGTATTTTACAATAATCTAGAAATATGTGGAAGCTGAAAAATCATTTTCGCAAATTAAACTCTTTTCCTGATTTTTCTTTTTTTTTACTGTAGCTATTAAAATTTGGAAAAAAAACAATGAGCTTGGCAGTACCTGTGCATGCCTATCATAACCAAAATAGAGTAAAAATCATGTTTTATTGTAATAATTCTTTTCAAGCCAGTTCAAACTTTTCCTAACTATTCCCAATATTCGATTTGATACAAAGAAAAAAACAGAATTGAAATGTGTTTCAGAAAATTTGCTCCATAACTTCAAAATATTTTGGCTCGAAATTATCTGACAGGAAATTTAAAGGATACATATATTCTCGTTTAATCATTGATAACTTTAATAACTTGAGTTAGATAAATTAAGAATTAGAGCCTGATCTCTGTTATTATATTTCGGTCCAGAAAAGCTGTGCCTCTAACAAAATTTTTTTTTTCGTTTTTTTTTGAACAACAAAATATTAATTATAATTAACTAAAAAAGTAATCGTTACTTTTTGGATTTCATTTTAAAATAATGAAAAACATAATTTTAGAGCTCAAAAAAGTGAGAGTGATTTCTTGTATTAATTACAAATACAAAAATTATAATTATAAATAATAAAACATGAATTCTAATTACTTGCAAAAGTAATCATTATTATTAACTGTGAATACAATTATATGCCTTTATTTTGTTTTTTTTTTCGATATTTTTTTTAGAGAGTTGCTATGCAAAAATACAACCGCCAGCATCTTCCTCAGCAGTCGTTCAATGTTCAAATTGTGCACCTTATCATCACCTGCCGCAAGGCAATCATCGCACGCAGTCCAATGGGCAATGTGCGATGCACAGCTCCAACAACTGCGCATTGCATGCCGGAGCAACAACACCACAACAATCAAGCTACATGTTTAATAATAGTATGAATGGGAATGGTGGCGGAAGCAGCGGTGGAATCAATGGCAAACTGGTAGCCTCCTATCCGGGAGAAAATTATCAACCGCATAATTTTATTTCACCCGGAGCGCAGCAGCCGCACATGTCACATTCGCGCAGCTTAGAACATTACAACTACAATAATGAAGCTCATGCACCAATGCACCCTCATCGCCACTCCTTCGATTATCAACAGCAAGGCTGCACAGCGGCACATCATTACCAGCAGCCAACGCATACACTCGCACAAAATTTGTACGAATCCCCGTATGATTGTCTGGATGGTGTGAGTATGGGTGGTAGCAGCAGCGTCTCTTACGCGGCTGTTACAAGCGGTGGTGGTGCTGGTGGAAATTCTGCCTACACGCATCCGTACAATGTATCAGGAAATCGTTATCCATTACCCTTTAATATTTCAAATCAATTGAATTCACCCTATGCCACGCCAAACACTGTAAGCTGTAATGGTATTAAAGGCAGCAACGACATATATAATAGCAATGCAGATAATGCATATGCCACTGTGTCAAAGCCACACAATTGTAACTATCGCCAACAACCGCCTTTGCCACCAACACGGCACACATCCGCTGCTTCCAACTCGGCTTTCTCCAAAGATCATCATGGGTACAGACAACAGCAACAGCGAGCGTTCTTTCCTCCACCACCAACTATAACGTCCGATCATCAATTAATCGATTTTGATGATCGTGCGCCACTCGCCTCGCATGATTTTCATGAGCAGCTACACCACTCGCAAAACAACTCCTTCGATTACGTAGACGATCGCATTCTGTACGATCAAAAACTGCAGCAGCAGCAGCGACACGAACAACGTAGTCGCGCGCACATGAATGCGATGTATGCGCAGCCGAAGGATGTTGTGAGCAATGGGCAACAATTTGCTTCCTCAGCGCAACAGTTAACCTCATCTGACGATATGTACGGCAATTATGTGTACACACGCCCATTACCGCGAGGTAGCAAAGCGAAAATGGACGCTGCTGGAATGTCGGGGGCCTCCAATAATACGACTGATAAATATTTAAGAAATTCGGAGCTTGTGCAGGTAAGGCAACCAGTGGGTAACTGAAATACATGCATCATATTTTGATAAGCTTATTTCAAGCACAAAACAAAAACCCTAAAATTCAAAAGAAAAAAAAAATTTAAATAAAACCAAAAAAGTTAACACAAAATACACAAACATTTTTAGCTTTTAAAAGGATACCACATTTATATTTTGTGTTTTATTGAGTCTTATCTTTTTATCTTTTGCCATTGAATAACAATAACTGATGAAGTGCAGTTTTAAATTAATAAAAGTTTTTGTACGAGGAAAACAATCTTCCAACATCTACTGACAAAGTGGTCAGCTTGTTAAGGAAAAACTTTACAAGTCCAAAAAAAAAAAAAACAAAAAAGGAGAAAAAAAAAACGCTCGATACACAAGTTCTACAGATCGCTCGCACTAAGCAAATGCTTTTGATTTTCCTCTCTAATCATATGATTAATTAATAACTATTTTATTCCAGGATTGTGTTGACAATAATCGTAAAATGCAGACGGAATTGAAAGATCGTAGCAATTTGGCAGTAGTTAATGGTGGCGGAAGCAGGCGGAAACTATCATCAACCACGCAACAGACAAACGAACGTGATGCATCCGATGGGAGTTACGACTCATTCGATAATTTTGTAACAGTGGGTCACAGTGAACATCCACAACTACATCAGGTGCAACGTTCACCGACGCAGGCAACAAAGAATCAAGACGGTGTAGGCTCCTTTGAGTCATGGGATTATGTATTTCAAAATCTTGAACGATCAGGTTACTCCAAAGATTTAGGGGAACGTGATGATTTGATACAGAGCCTAGACTTGGATTCTTTAAATTTAGCAAATGGAAGCACAAGTAAAACTGCAGATAAAAGACGGGGAGCGGCAGAAATCAAGGTGGTGGCAGCGGCGGCCTTAACAGGTAGTGCTGTTGGAGGTGGAGTTGGTGGTAGTAATAGTAGTAGTAGACTGAATGGTGAAAAATCAAAAACATTAGAAAAAGTATCAACGGCACACCAACCCCAACAGACACATTTGGGAGCAGGTGCTGCAGGAGGAGGAGGAGTTGGAATCGGAGCCAAACGGGAAACGATCGGAGCGAAAACGAATGCAATAAGGCAAGAAAAATCAATA
This sequence comes from Toxonevra muliebris, assembly GCA_963691655.1. NCBI lineage: Eukaryota > Metazoa > Arthropoda > Insecta > Diptera > Pallopteridae > Toxonevra > Toxonevra muliebris. The sequence continues at coordinate 42,616,879 of OY829328.1, read as the reverse complement.
TTGAAACAACAAAATTCATATCTTGCCGGAAGTAATGGTAAAAAAACAGCGAAATCAGCCTTAAAATCAACTAATTCAACAATAGCACCAGCAGCACAAAAAACAACAGCATATGACAATAACAATGGTTGCTCCACCAGTAATGGTGGTACTGTTGCAAACACAGGAGAACTAGGTGCACGTACAAATGAGAAAAATATTTCACGACGTCAGCCACAAATCACCGCCGCCGATTCTACTACGTTACGTTCAGGTAATAGCAGCAACAAACAACAGGGAACGACAAGGCCTGCAAATAGCAGTAGCAACAACGCAACTGAGTGGAATTGTCACGTTTGCACTTTTCTTAATCCGGATACAAAACGTATTTGCGAGATGTGCTATCGCAGTAAAGATTTCAATTTGGAAGCGGTTGTTTCGCATACGCCCACATGCGTTTAAAAATATAGAAAAGTAGGAAAGAACTCTGCTAGTTTGCTTTATTAATTTTGTTGTTTTGTTCTTCCAATTCCAATATTTACTCTCTTTCATTTATTTTTTAATTTTTTCCGTTCTTTTAATATTTAAATACGTACGAATATATAAATATTGAGTAATGATTTTATTATTTAACATGTATGCACACAGTTTATATTTTTGTTATGCAATTTAATTAAACTTTTAATACTTGAAATTGATATTTTTTTTTATAAAATTTATATTAATATTTTTTAACTTTCTTTTTATTATTATCAGAATTTGAATGGATTAATGTGATGTTTTTTGTTTGGCTGTTTCCTAAGCGGCATTTCGTAAAGTTAAAATGAGTAATGAGTTATCTGAGATTGATGATGAGTTCAAATTAAAAAAAGAAAATTTCATTCTCTACAAAATGCTTATTAAAGTTACAATACAATTGAAAATTTTGAAGCTAGGTAAATTTAAGTCATAAAAATGGAATTGTCAAAAAAAAAAAAAAAAAAAAAACGGCAACGATAAAAAATCTTCTACAATTATGACAATGTTATATCTTTTAAAATACTAAATTAAGCTCATTCAGACTTAGGTATGTAAGCCAAAAAATCCATGAGTTACGTTCACTAAAATGCATGTTTTCGAAGCAGATGCAAACCTGTTCTACGTCGTCATCACTTTTAGCTTCCTCGGCTGTACATTGTTGGTCTTTAGGCATACTATGGTTGTGCTAACAAAATGGCTTACAAAAGTTTTCCTCGTTAGCGAAAAATCGTTGAAATTAAAGCCAACAAAAAATTCAATTGCTTTCGTATTCAGCATGTTTTAATTAACTGAAAACAATTACTCACTATAACTGATCTTTCTGGGTACAATAAAGTATAGTCGTTGAAATATGTACCGTTATAATTCTTACATATTGAATTTAATTTTTTTCTCCAAAAATTGATGTTTTTGTCTACTTTTATTTTGTGACTTATCTTCCGGTAAAACAAAGTTATTTTGTGATTACACAGTCCAACAGCATTTTTGTAATAGAATAGCCACTCTATAACCCTCAAAGGGCATGTTTAACGCTCGTTTTTTTCGGACCAAAAACTGTATATTTCTACCAAAAATTTTTAAAAAACTGTAAATCGATTTGAAAAAAACTATATTTCGCGGTATGAATTTTTTTCTATGAAAATTAACAAGGAAAGCAATTTATCCATCATCTAAATCGTCTTCGTTCTCTATTTTTATATCTCCTTCTGTAGTTGTATAGAATTTGTGCTTGGAAGAAATTTAACGAAGTGATTCCGGCTTTTCTATGAGGTATTTATAGAAATCAACGCATGCATTTTTCAAGTTGCATTTGACGATAAGAATCGCCTACAATGTTTCCACTTCTTTCAAAAGTATAATCGCAACGAGTTGCCATTGTTCTCTCAGACGTTTTGCATTGCGATTGATAAACTTGCGGTATGCGGTTTTGGAGTTGAAAAAACTGTATACTACCGCGAAAAACTGTATTTTTTGATTGACTCCTTTTTGGATGAAAGCCTGAAAAGATATTTTTAAAAGAACATTCCAGGATTAAAATATTCCAAAAAAATATTTACCGGACAATTTTATTAGAAGTCACCAAAGACATAAAATCATATATAAATGGGTAACGGTTAATAAAAGGAAATAGCCGTCTACCCACAGAAATAAAATGTAGGTACTATAATGTGAATTCAGCATTTTTATTAACTAAAATAACCGCAGCGAAATCTTGTTCTCAAAACTTCTATTAAGATATTACAAGAATTATTTGGAGAAAACATTTTATCCCATGATGGGATATTTTTTGGTGTTTTAGTTTTAAATTCTTCAATCAGAATGAAATTATTGAAACTTAATAATAAAAGATAACTAAAGTATTAGAATAGAAAAAATAACTACATTTAATACGTTTTTCGATATAAACCTCATATGTATTCAGCAAGCATTACTCTTTGGGATTTACCCTTGAACCTCTATTCCATCATCTTGATATCCTGATGAAATTTTTCGCCGTGCTCATCTGAGACCGCACTAAGGTTTTCTTTAAAAAGAATTAAGATGTGAGTCTAGAAAATGCAACTTCAGTGACATCTTAACACCAATGTTATTAAAGACAATTAGATTACAGTATACCGCCAAACCATTAGAAACACCACAAATTCTTTTAATTTTGTTCGTAAATGCAGTGAGTATTGTTTCGGGAATTGTTTTCTGGAGACAATTTCTGACCGATTTGTCAAGTAATAATGGAAAAGTTTATCCTTACTGCGGAAATTTAGTTAACTTTCGTTAATAATCCAAGGATTCGTTTTTGGATAAAAAAAGCTTTGACTTTCAAAATTTTTTTTTTTTTTATTTCCACTTAGATGTTTCTACACAATTGCAATTTCAGCTCACTTCGTATGTATGCCTCCAAGGATCTGCGTAGCCGTAAAGAGGCGCCTCAAAAAACGTAATTTCACCCTTATTTTATTCTTACCATTTCATCTTTAAACAATGTGTTGTTGGCGCAAAAACCTTTGTCATTGTAGTCCATTATCTTTATAGAATTAAAACCATAATAATATATAACAATGTCTTCCCGAAGGACAGGCTCATGGTAAGAAAAACAATAGAGGAAACTACATCTTTTGAATCTCCTTTTTAAGGTGACTCTGACCCTTGTAGAGCTAGTGAAGTCAACTGACAGGTATAGAATATTTGGAGGACATTTATGCACTTATGGTACAAGCAAAAAAAATTCAGAAATGTACCACAATATTTCAGAAGTCATAGGTTTTGTTTTTGGTACAAATAAGAGGGTTAAGGTTAAACTTCCTCATTATTACTTTACTAATCGGTCCCAAATTGTCACTAGAAAACCGTTCCCGAAAAAAAAGTTTGGCAATATTTTTTTAAAACTGTTAAAACTCACTGCATTTACAAACAAACTTAAAGGAAATTTCTGGTGTTGCTAATGGTTTGGCGGTATACTGTATTTTAAATATTCTCTTCATAATACAAGCTGCATATATATCCAATGCTGTCTTTCGCCTGTTAGACAGATGACAACAAAAATCTTCATCTTGTTGTAGTTTCCTTATATCGGGTTTAACGAACATTCCCAGAAAAGAAAATTAAAATTTTGATAAGTAATGTTGTATTCTCATATCAAGCTTTAGAATCGTATTTTACCTTCTTTAATTTTGCAACAGAAAATCTAGGGAAAATTATTTGAACGCGCTTAAAAACGCTTCCTTGAGTATTTAAGCTTTTAATTCAATTTTTTACTATGCCTAATTTAATGTGGAGCGGTGGAAGTATAACCTTGTCTTTTGCCACAAAGGTTTCACGGACTAGATCTTATTCATGTTGTTCAAAGTTTGACTGTCAGTTGCACGTGAATCCCATTAGCAAGGAAAACACATATCGTCGCCTGATAATTGATTTGGCGTATAGGCATACGAATTTGTACACACATACGCCAAATCAATTCTCAGGCGACGATATGTGTATCAAGGTACGTTGTGAACTGTCTCGCCAAGCTGAGAAGTCTATTGGAAGCTTTAAATATTCTAAAACTGCTTCAATGTTGCAACAATATACCAGATCTTCTGATTTTTCAAAATGAACTTCAAGATCTACGTCTTTTTCTGGGAAATAGAATGGAAGGAAGAGGTTGTGGAACACCTTCGTCGCTCACTTCTGTCAAAATGACGTTTTTGGTTGACATTCTTGCGTAATACTTTTAACTTCTACTAAATTTATAAATTACTCAGAAATAGCACGCGCCTAGTATGTTATCTGCCAGTTCAATCCAAGTCAGGGGCGTAAAAAATGGCAATGTCCTGTCACCGCTTTTATACCAGGTCAATAGCTACCTTTCTCAAGTTTTACATTGTACAATTATACTACATATTTTCCCTCTGTTTTGATGATGCATTAAATGCTTACAAATAAAACAAAACCAATCCTTTAGTTTCCATACAATTTCTGCCATTTTAAAATTTTTACCGAACTTGGGTATTAGAACTTGTAAATTTTTAGTTTTCACAAATATTTTTTTTTGTAAGTCACTAATGACACGACATACGAGGGTGGCTAACCATGAGAACTCAGAATGTGTCTTAGTCAAAACTAAAATTACAGTTCAAAATGCTGAATTCACATTATAGTACATTTTTTTTCTGTGGGTGGAATATTTTGATTCTTAAATGTCAAATTAAAGGGGTCAAATTGCCCCATAAAAAGAGAAGTTAAATGATGTAAATGTTTTATAGAAATGATCCTCGTAAAATTCTACTATATAACTTCAACGATAAGATTTTTCATAGACATCAATTTATAACACTTTTTGCATTTAATATCCAGCTCCCTTCAACCAAAAAATGAAAACTTTGACCCACTGTAAAAAAAAAAGACTGAGACGTGCTGGACTATAAGTTTATTCTACAAAAAAATGTCCATATAATAGAGTTATAGGATTGCTATTCTGTTGCAGCCAAAAAGTTTAAATTTGTTTGACTGTGTTATTAAATAATTGTTATCTTTTAAACAAATTTGCAATATTTTAATTTGTTTTTAACTTTGAGCCCTATTTCTTTCAGCAAAAACATAAATCATTTCGTACTTGAATTTTTATATAAGTTATTCAAAACTTTGATTTTCTTATTTCATTTAAAATCTAAAAAATTAAACAAAACAAATCTTTTTCATAAATAAAATATACTTCAAAAACAACCGCTTAAAAAAATGGTTAACAATGTTTAAAATATTTTTGATGAGAATATCGTCGGCGTTCTGGTAGAATTCACTAAGTCCATTTTTTAAATTTCTGAGTTAAGCTTAGTTTATGCAGTGCATGGTGCTCTACGAACACTGGCAGTTAACAGATTAATACACACATTAGTATACCTTTTAACTGGGTCATCAAAATCTAATATATTATGCCATTCGAATTATAGAAGCTAATTAATACGGACGCAATTAAAAATTTATTTTGGACTTCTAATAAACTTGTTCATAAACTCGATTCTAAACGAAAAACAAAACAGTTTTGCAAGCGTTTCGCCAGTCTAACCAGACCAAAATGTAAAATTCTAATAGTGGGAAAAAATTGAATGTTTTTACGGAGTTCTACCGCTTTTAAAGAACAATTCAAAGGTCTTTAGCCGGTTTATGCCAGTCGTGGGGTTTGTGCAACACTTTATGAGAAAATTTATTAGAAATATCGAGTACTGTTGAAGCTAACGGAAAATAGCAAAAAATAAAAATTGTACTAACAACTTGCTCACAATGAAAATGGATCCATGAATATTTTAATTCAACCTTCAAAAACTGAAAAAAATAATAAATGCAAAATATTATAATTATTCATTATATTGAATTTTTCTCTAATTACATAAATTGTGAAAGAATTGCTTGGGAATTAACTGGTTAAACAGAAAATGATATTTTTCTTTTGCCAACTGAAACCACCGTGTTGTTTTTCATTCCTTTCCGCATCAAATGTATAAATAAGGCAGTTGCTGGAATTGAATTTTCCTCTCTTTTCAAAATGATAGCCTGTAAATTTAAAAAAAAAAAAAAAAAAATCAATATTTTGAAACATTGCAAGCAATAACGTCGTATCAATATTATTTTATTGTATTTTCAATGGTGTTAATGGCACTCCCATAACAACGCAACGATGTGGCGAAGTTGTTGTTAGTATTTAGTTTGAAGAAAGTTCTCCGCTCTGTTTTTTTTATTTTTCAAATGAATAAGCAATTTTTACAACTATGTAAATACAAAAATTATGTAAATGTATACTTATATATGTTTTTTTGCTCCCAATATTGAAATATTTTTCATTTGTGCAAACAGTTTTTAATTAATTTATATTTTAATGAAAACATATTGATTAAAATTATTCTAAAATTAAAAAATAATCATACAATCAAAATTTTTTAGAAAATATGTTCCCCATTATGTGCCTCCTGTTTTATTCTTTACAATATGATAAACTAAAAAAATACACACATAAAAAAAGATTTCATATATGAATTTTTTAATGTAAGCATGTGTGTGTGTTCGTGTGAAAATGAAGTAAATAAAATGAAAGCAAAGCATGAAAGAAATATGTTAAAAAAAAACTTAAACACAAAAACACCTTGTATATTTTTAAAAAGCTAATTTAAAATACATATGTATGAATATTTGAAAATATATATTAATACCAAAATAGAACACTATATTTTATAATTATTTAGTAAAGATTAAAGTAAAAATGAAAAATCAATAATGACGATACTGTGTGAACAAACAAGCAAGAACCATGAGCTAAAAAATGTTTTTTTTTTTACTTAAACGAAAAAAAAAAAAATGAAAATCCGAAACTAAAGATACTTATATACATATAAAATTATTATCTATGCTAAATAAAAAATTATTAAAAGAAAAATTAATGATTACTTACTACCTAAATAATACAAAAAACATAAATGATATTAAAAATTTAAAACTAATAATTATAAACAAAAATAAAAAGGGTTGTTATAAACGCTGCTGAAAACGGAAACGTAAACGGATATGGTGTTTTGTTTTAATGCCCTTGTGTTCTTATAGAACCAAGTCAGCCAGCCGCCTATCATTACAAATGTGAATGAAACATATAATGCTTTAATTCAATGCATAAATTCTAAATTGATTGTTTGTTTAAATTAATTGATTTATTGTTTGTTTGTTTCAATGAAAGTTTTAAATATATTTAAATAAAATTATTAAAACAACAATTTAATTATAAATTGCAATAAAAAATATAAAAAAGTTGTTATTTGACATTTAAATTTATATATACTTACCTACATATATACAAATTATTAATTAAAAAAAATTTTCTTTCCATTTCTAATTTGAATGTAAATAATTTGAGGTTTAAGATTTTCATTTTGTTATTTTCTAATTCTTTAGCGATTTTATGTAAATTGTTATTTATTAAAAGCAAAATATAAATATATATATATAAAAAATTGCAAAAATATATATTTACATACATATATTTCTTTGTAAAATTTGTATGCATTAAAATTTTTAATAATAAAAAATGAACTTATGTTGCTGATTATTTCAATTCAACATTTTCACTTTGATTCTTTGTGTAGAAATATGAGAAATTATTTTTATTATTTCCATTACTTCAGCTCAATTTTCAACTAAGATTTTGTAGAGTCCCTGGGAATCAAAAATGTTAAAAATGTCTTTAGTCTGTTTTAAAAGAAAAAGTAAGAAAACATAATTTAGTTAATTAGATTTCGAAATTTGAAACAAAACAAAATAAAAAAACTGGGTATTGCCAGCTTTTGAACCATGATATGTAGTTGTTTGAAAGACAAAAAGAGTAGCACAAAAGATGCAAAAAAAAAATGGACTGAATTTTATATTTTTTGATTCTCTAATGATTTCAATACATGAAACGTATAAGCATATATTTTTTTCCTCTAAATCTTTAACTATTATTTTACCACTCTTGTACAATTAGCCAAAATTTTGAATAAGACAAAAAAGAAAAGAAAAAAAACAAACAATAAAAAAATAATTATAAACTTAAATTTTTAGTATAATTGAAAGTACATACTTAAATTTAATTTACATAATTCATGCTCTTCCTTAAACAGAAAAAACATAACAGAAAACGAAATAAAAAACTAAATAAACCTAATGCTAAACAACAAAAATTTATATAAAACATAAAACAAATATACAAAAAAAAAAAAAAAAAATATATAAGTAAATTGAGCAAAAAAGGAAACGAAACAAAATTTTGCTATTTCATAAAACACTTACTTAGAACTACTACTAAAATACTACTACAATACTTACCTACAACTTACATTGTAACATTTAACAATAAATCATTTAAACAAATTACAAAAATTAATTCATTTTAGTAAATCATTTCATTCAAACAAAGACCATATCTGAGTCATAAGGTTAGAATGCAATTATTACAACGCCAATAAAATACGTATGAGACCCACAGTGAGGGGGGAAGGTAAATAGTTTATAAATTATATTTTAATGGCATATAGGGTCAGTGTTCCAGTAGTCGGCAGTTTAACTTTTTTTTTCTTTTTAAACTGGTGTCTTGACTTATATGAATATGGTATTGAGTTGACAAATAGACATTCTATTTCAATAAAGTCTATTATTTTAGTTTTAATTAACTTTTTTCAAAAAATTATTTTCTAAATATCACTAATTTATAAAATGTATCGTATTTGCCAGTAGTCGGCATGCATTTTCCAAAATTCAGCATGAGATGATCCTATAGTCGGCATGACATATTTTTTGTTAAAGAAAAAATAAAATCGTAAAGAAATTAAATTTTAAATTTATTTAACAGAAAGTTATTTACATTCTTACATAATTAATATATTTATATAAGTGAGATATTTGAAATTCTCGCAAAATTTTAAGCGCATTGATTATATAAAATGAAAAATATATAAAAAATAAAAAATATTTTGTACAAACTTAGCTATTTTGGAGTGCAATGCATACGAAATCCATTTGAATTCGTTTTTGAAATCGTTAGGTTTTTGAAAGCAGTGCATTTATTATAGAACTACTGAAGGCAAGAATCACATCCCACGTTTTTTAATCCATGCATCCAATTCTCAGCATCAAAGTTCAGATCTTCATCGCAAGTACCACATACTCGGCTTTGTTTTCTTTTTTTACCTTTTGCTGGTCTGGTTTTTTTTTCATTCTTTTTTAAAGTTTTTTAAAATTTTTAAAGTTAAAAAATAAAAAAAATCTAATTTTTTTTTTGTAAAAATGGATATTTTGATGAAAAAAAATATGAACTGCATTTTTAATTTTTTTTTTTTTTCAATTTTAAAAATTTTAGTGTCAATAAAAAAAAATTGTGATGTAGCAGAGCAAAACGGACCACGGATTCGGACTCAGCGACCCCCCATTACCCTAAGTTCATTTGACCCGTCTCTGCTCGTTTTCAAAAGTTTCCGTTTGTAGAACAGTGTTATCAATAGATTTTTCTTACTGACATTTAATGCCGACTACTGGAAATTGTGAAAAAATTTTGTTCTTTATGCCGGCAACCATTAAAATACGAAAATCAATTTTTTTACTAAATTGATCTCATTCAATACAAAATTATAGTCAATACCTACCCTCAGAAAATTTGATGGTAAAAATAAAACTAAAATAATGTAATTACTTACCTTTTTAAATTGATTTTTTTCACTAAAAAGTCACTTAAAAACAAGCACTTCCACACGCGATGAAAAGTTGTCATAGAATGAGGATAAAAAGACGCCAAAATGATTTTCTCTGTTCAATTATATCATTACAGAGAGAAAGATGAATATATTTTTAATGCAAAGCTGATCTTATTTAAATGTTTGACTCAGTTTTAATTTTTTAATTTATGAGTAAATTTGTTGATATATTAGAAAAATTAGTAAACTTTCAGTTCCAATGGGGTAAAAAACTCAAAAGCTCCCTTAACGGGTGATCCCGCAACTATCCGTACGGTAATCAGCTTTGGCCTGTTATTATTCAATACAATGCACAGTGGTTCCTTTTATATAGGAGAAGCGGCCAAAAATAGTAAAAGTAAAGATAACGACCTGAAATTTCAGGAACAAGCTTCTGCTGATATTAATAGAATTTATTCAAAAAATGGGCGTGGTAACGCCTTTTTTAATTCCACATTTAGTATAAAGAATTCAAATTTAAGCCAGTGTTCCTTGAAAAAATATCGAAATCGTGTAATAAAATATAATACAAACAACTATAAATTTTTCAACGAATAATTTTAATGGAACAACTATGCAAATAAATTATAATAATTTCAGAAAATTATCCATATAAGTAAATTAAAAACAAAAAACAAAAATTAAAAATAATTATTCGGCCAAATAAATCCAATGTGGATTTCAACAAAATTTTTTTTCTTGTCAATACAATTTTCTTTCGCTTGACAAAAGTGGATCTAAACTTAAAAGTAGCATATAGTAATCAGGCGTCAAATTTTTCGAGTGTGTCGAAGCCTAAAAATTTTCATATCTTTATTTTTTGCTTCAGCTGCTTCTTCGGATTGTTCTCCAATTGAAAGAAAAGCGTGCTCAATAATCTCTGGACTATGTATTAATATTTTGTGGACTGAAGGCGACAGATTAAGCCAAGGATATTGTTTTACTATAAGCGCCTGCAGTTTGAATTTTTTTACATTTATTTTATATCCTGATAAAATTGCTTGCAGTAATGAGCAACATCTTTCCAAAAGATTTTTAGGAATACCAGTGATCTCAGACGATATTTCCATATATTTCATAATGTGGATATGTGAGAATATTTATTTTTGAATATAAACTAGGTTCTCAGAACATGACAAAATTAATATTATATGTTGTAAAGTAGGTAATATTATTCCTCTTATAATAAAAAAAAAATTAAAGCGCTGTCAATGATACCTGATTTTTAAGCAATTTTTTTTGCAAGAGTCATAAAAATTTCAATTTCTTATTTCAATATTGGCTTCTTAAATTAACTCCTTCAAAACACAACCGCTGTAAAAAATATTTTGGGTTCGTTATATATATTCTATTACCATTAAAATTACATCAAAATTTTAATGATGCCCACTCTCGAAGCACTGTGCGGTGGTTGGACTTACAGTTTAACGCCGGTTCCCGTCGGTGTATTTCTTTTTATTTTGTTAAACTTTGCTTGTATTTTCTCTGCAATATACTTACACTGTCGAAAAACAGTTACCAAATAAAACTTCCATATTTGTGCTGTTTTGTACATCCAATTTACATTTATTTAATTTATGATACATAACATATATTTTTCTCTCGCATAAATGCAATGAATATTTTTTTATTCAATTTGACGCTTAGTTATAGCCAAAAATAAAAGATGCTTTTTCATAAAGTGTACTCCATGTTGGTCATAAAGTTCATATTCAGTATTTACTTTAATTTGGCTATAACTATGTGCCTTTATATTTCTAGGCTCATTAACTCATCTCATTTTTAAATAAGCTTGAGTTATATAGAATTTAATAAAAAACTCAATCTGTTGAACAAAATATTTCATTTTAATCATTTTTTAACAATGTTCTGAGTTAACGGGGCTTAGTTTTTAAATCTCATTTTTCTTCTAAGCCATAAAGTTTCTAAAAATTACAAATTTTCAAAAAAAATTATCATTTGTATTTTTTTATTACTAACGTTTAAGTAGTTATGAATTTTTCTTTCAAAAATCAAGTTGAGTTATATATAGCTAGTTCAATTCAGTTGATCTGCCTTATTAACTAACTAGACTACACTACCCTACACTAGGCAACACGTTCTCATTGCAATAGATATTTACCATAAATCAATTGCCGTACCGAATAAATTTCTATTGTGATATTTTGTTGTTTAATTTAGTAAAGAAAGGCGATAATTGAAATTACCTTTTATTAAATAGATGGAAACTGGTTGCGGTCTCTAGACAACAATGCAAATGCCCCTATTTTTGACGGAAAATTAAGTATTTTGTGCATACATTGTTTGTAAAGTTAAGTGAAATGAGAGATGAGATTTAATGAGATTTCTTAAGCCAATTATTTAATGTTTATGAAACCTGGCTGTTACTGATATACATAATTTAAAAATGTTTTCCTCAATAAACTTATAAAGAAATTGTTTATGTAATTTATAAAGATTAGTAGTAAATGACTTACTCCGGGAAAATGAGACATCCAAGTTTGTGGCTAAGAAAATTTACTAGTAAAAAATACCATAAGCAATAACTTCTCTTTGTATCAAATATCACAAATATCACAAATAACACAGGCCGACAGCTATTTTGGTGCAGGGTAAATAATAACTTTGGGCATGCTTAATCCAAAACAGATCACAACCATCAGCTCTAGTTTTCGAAATTTTGCGAAGCAGGCAGGTAAGAGTTTTTACCAAAAACAAGGGGTAAACATGATTTAATGGCACTTTAATGCCTTTGGTTAAGTACCACGATCTTTTGTCTACAATTCGGAACAGATTAGAATGATTTTTGTGGTCACAATGCAGCGCAAAAAGAGAAGAAGTCGATTTTTATTATTTCTCAAAATAGTGGTCCTAAGCCGGCACCCCCCTGGTCCTGAGTTGGCACATACTTTTTTTTTGCTCAAATCCAAGAAAAAGAGCAGGTTATGTAAGTTTTAGGAAAAACATAAAAAAATTTAAATCATATGCAGTGAAAAAATCTGTGGAATATTGTCAAATATCAATTATAGAAAAATTTCTCCATTCCAAATAGAATCTCATAAAGAAAGAAAAAAATTAAAAAACTGTTAAAACTGATGAAACTACCAAAGGCGTTCATCGCTCGTTGTAGCCAATTTTACAGAACAAAATAACTAATAAAATTATTCAGAACAAAATTTTTTTGTGAGCTTCCTAAGATCTCACTTTGAGGCGTCTGTTTCATTGATTAAATCGAAAAACCGACAAAAGACAAGCAACATGCAATTAAAATACAACAAATTAAGATAACATACAAATAACAACAAAAGCCACAAAAAAAAGGTGCCTACTTAGGACCACCTGTTTGGTGCCGACTCAAGACCCAAGACCACTAAGAGTTTTTACACATTTTATGCTATTAAGCACACGAAACAAATCCGAATGAAAAATCGACTTTATCAGGCGAAAGCACACAGAGCTCAGAAACTAATGCACCCAATCAATTGAACTTTTGAAATATTTACACATCCGTAGTAACTTCACAAGAATGTAAGAAAATTGGATTCCGTTTGCACGAAAATTTTATACCGCACTCATGTTGTCAAGCTAAGACTAAAGTGGCAATTGTCAGCGTAAATTACGTTCATATCTACCAAGCTCTCATACGACGAAATGGTTAAGCTGCCACGTGCTCCATCTCTAAAAAACGCGGGGTGCCGGCTTAACTGAACCGAAAAGTCATGTTTAAAAAAACATCGGGTTTTTAACCAAAATTGAATTTAAAGTGCTGTTTTTTTTTTAATTTTTTTGAAATTTACTGAACTTGTGGTTTTAGCTATCTATTTTATTGTGTAACAGAGTTAATATAATCGGACAAAAATTTGCGAAACGGTACTAAAATCAGCCACGCGAGTAAAATTTTGATTTATTGAACATTTTTTATTTCAATATTTTTAAAATCAGAGCAAATGTTAAAAAATGGAGGTCAGTTTTGGATTCAGCGTGCCCAAATTACTCTAAAAAATTATTATCTTCCCTGCATTAAAAACAAAAAATGTTTTTTCGGCTTGTGCAATAAATTAATTTTGGTTGATTTTCAAAATTTGTTTGAAACTGATCGTACAAATATCTGCACAGAACACATTGGTGTGTCAAGTAGTGGATGTGCCTGCTAGAATTTTAGCTACATGCGTTTATAAAAATGTACGTTGATTTTACAAAAGCACATCAAAAAAATAAAACACATGTAAAACAATAGTTGTATTCACGAATTTTTTTTAAAAAAAAAGAGTCGCAAATTAAAAAAAAAATCGAGAAGCCACCTACTTGATAATTTTTTCTTTTTAAGCAACTCAAAATCAGCTGTTTCGGTAGCTCTTTAGCGAAGGTCCCATATTGTTCAAAAGTGTATTCACTAACTGTTCTGCTATTCTGCCACTCAGCTCATCTGCCAGACCAATTACCCTACTTCGTGAATACCACTATTGTTTCTGATGGAAGAAATATAAGTAAGGAAATACAATTAACGACACTGAACTATTGTGCTTTTATTACTTTTTGATTTGGAGCTCCTCAAATCTCAATAGCAAGATTGGTGCAAAATTCGAAAGCTCTTATCATATGAATTGGTTTGACTCTTCGGAGGGCGCGTTCTGAAAAGTTACACGAGAGGGCACGCCGCGACAATTTAGCCTCAATTTTTCTTATTTATACCAAAATTGTGGGGAATTTTTCGACGTTTCAATACATTTTAGATTTTTTTTTTATTGTCTCCTCGCATTTTGCTGTTTGGAAAGCATATTATTTGTAGCATGTTTTCATGTGTTAAATTTATAAAAATATTTTGGTTATTATTTTTTCTATCCACTATATAATATACATATTTAATTGTAGAAATTGATAGTACTCGATTTTTAAATACATACTTGTATTTTCATGCAATTTATTTTATAAAAGGATCTAAATAAAAAGAAACAGAAGTTAAAATTTGCTCAATTACTTGGAAAACTTAAACCATAAAACACAAAACTGAACAATTTTATTTTTTTTCTCAGTGGAAAAAACTCAGGAGTCAAAGGGTTAAAAACACAAATTTAACAGTTTGCGGTTAATTTGCCGCGGCGCATATTTTGATAACCCAGTTTGAGAAAAACTGGAAAATTGTCTCAAAGGTCTTGACACCCCGGGAGAGGATCGCTAAGATGGCAGCACTAATCACTTTAGACAAAAGTCTTGCTCTGCTACCTTATTTTCGTCTCTATCTAAGCGATATAGAGCATAAAACCTACCCGACCTACCACTTTTTACCGTTTTAGTTGTGAACCTGATTTGTCGATTTGCATTAGTTATTCCAGATGTATATACATTCACAGTATCATTGTAGTTAGTAACATCAAGTGCGAATAGTGTTAGTATTATTACAGACATCTTTAAAGTGGTGAATAAATATCTGACATAAAATAAAGTGATCTGTATATTAAACTGTATTTGCTCACTTCTTTGTTACTCCCTCTCTAGAGTCTTCAGAACAGGCATATTGACATGTCCATCCACGATAATTCGGGTACCTTTTCATGGCATAAACTCTGGGGAGATCATGGGTTTGTATTTTTGTGATTTTCTTGAAATTCTGATTTGATAGAAAAATTTTACAGCAAGAATCGGAAAGAATTCAGTACACAAAATTGTATAGGTAAACATTTCTTATCATCTTTCAATCATCTGAAACTTTGCAGGCCGAGGTAAAGAGTGTCGCTTACGATATTTCTGCAATTTTGTGTATATGTAAAAAAGAGAAAGTCAAAAATTTTGTCTTAATTTTTGATTAAGTCTTATTTGCGGCAAAAAATAAAAACATTTTCGAGAAAATGGTGCTTACGATATTATTACGTCAAGAGATGAAAGTATGCTTTGATATTATTTACTTGTTTGTTAAGGCGATTTCATTATTTATGAAATATTATCGTTTTTCTGATTTAATAAAATAAAGACAAATGTTTGAGTATACAGTTTATACGTAGGCAAGTTATTTAGTAAAATAGGCAGATGTGTTTCAAATACGATGCAGTTTTACAATTTTATAATATTTTGTTTTTTTTGCATTACTTCATTTTAACTTCAAAAAGAGATTAATTTAAAATCTTTAGTTGTTTAATTCCACATACATAACTTGAAATATTGATACGGATATTTAAGTATCAGCTTACATATTTTTACTTCATCATGTAGTAGTATTTATGCATGTACATACGACATTGAGACATTTGTGTAATGTATCTGCTTAGTTATTTTGGCATTTTAAGCTTACATTTGATAACTTATTCATAGATAAATATACTACAAATATGTATCAATCTATTTAAACACTCGTAAGATCTTAATCTATGTATGCATTTCTAACTCTATAACTTTCTTATTAAATTTAATTTCTACATTTAATTTCAATCTATCCATAGTTTTCAATTCCACTGCTTCTCATTATTACTTTTTCTTTATTTTCTTCATGTTATATAATTTTTTTTATGTGTACATATAATTTAATACATATGTACTTACGTATTTATGTATGCATGAATATATGCACTTAAAGTTTCTACTTGAATCGATTATTTAAAAAATGTTACAATATCATAAAAAAGGCCTTTCAAAAGTCTTTATGCTAGTTTTTTTTATTTTCATCGAAATACATTATATAAGTAGTTTTGTAGATTTGTGAAAGAGTTTTATATATGACATTAATAAATCGTTGGTTCAATGGTAAATGACATTAAACTCATAAATGCCTCGTGTATCTTTAACCCTTTAACCCGTTGTCCACATGGTTCTGGCCAGTCCTTTTTCAATTGTAATTTAAATACACTTTTAATTGAGATATCGACTTGAAATGTTATGACTTTTCTTATGATTTTATTATCCATCTACAAGTTTAGTTATAAAGATATGTGCACATCGCATTCGTACTTTATATGGTCTGGCGAGGCCCCTATGTATTTTATATGGGAATATATGAAATACTTATGATGCATTTTATCTTCCTTTTTTTCTTTTTCTAGCTAATTTTCCATTCAACGTTGAATGCACAGAGCCAGTGCTAATAAAACACGCAAACAAAACCATTGTTCTGCTCAAACCCCCCATGTGTTCTAAATTTGGCCATTGGCTAGATTAAGCCGTTTTTTAAATGCGTGGTCGATATGGCCGAAAAATAAGAACATTTTATTAATAAGTAACTGGCAGTATTTTTATCTTTTTAAGTTTTAAACTTTGTAAATAAAAACCCTCTGAAAAAATTGTTTCTATTATTTTTTATTATGTGTGAACTGAGCAAAAACTAAAATATTTATTTTCGACAAACCCCCAAACACCCCTCCCTCCTGCGTACGCACCTTTTCTTGGGCATTTAAGGGTATAATGTCATATTTGAAAAATATGAAAACTTAAATTTTATAATAGTGACGGGGAAAGTGCGGTCGCCGTGGCCTAATGGTTAGTGTGTTGGGCTGCAACGCAGAGGTGCCCGTGTTCATACACTGGACGTCAAATGAAAGTATAAATTGTTAAGTAATTGTTTCATTTTACACCAAAATTAATTATTTATGAAGTTTTTTAAAAAATGTAAATAAAAATAAGAACCAAATTTTATTCGAGAAGGTAAGTATAACTTTAAAAAACAAAAAACATAGTTGCGACAATGGCGTCATATGAAAGTATAAATGCAATACAATTAAAAAGAAATCTGAATTAAAAATAAAGTTTAGTAATTGGTATTATCATCGTTATTCTGATGAACGCGTTTCGGTATACTACGTACAAAATTTTATAAAATTTCCGGTGATATATTAACCCATTGGTGTTGTATCTCTATCCAAAAGGTCCTGAGGTTTGTGCGACTGCTCACTGGAATTTTCAATTTAAAATTTAATCCAATTGAGCTTTTCAATTAAGTTTTCTTAAAAAAACCGAGTGGCAAGGCGTGATGTGTGCTTGGGTCGTTATCTTGTTGGATGATAAATGATCCCAAATTCATTTTTTCCGCGTTTGCTGCGAGATTTTAGTGTGGAATGTCAACGTAAGAGGCTGACATCAAACTCGTTTTCGCTTTTTAGAATTTTTTCTCAAATCTGGACTCATCCGACCAAATTATTTTGTCTCAAAATGAATTCGGGATGTTAACATATTTTTTTGCAAACGCCAGTCTCCTTTTTCGGTTGACAGCGGAAATCAGTGGTTTCTTTTTTGCCGTGTAGTTTTTTAGCCCCAGTTTTCGCAACTTTCTTTGCAAGGTGCTGAGAGATACATCCAAGTCCAATCGCTCATTTAGTTTTCGTGCTGATATTTCGGGGTTTAACGCAACTTGTCTCTTCATAAGGAGCTCATTGTGAATCGAAACTTTTGGCTTCGGGCCTCTTCCTCCATACTGAGTCTTACTGAGTCTTGTAGTTCTCAAATATTTTCCATGCCCTTTCGATTGAAATTGAGTATTTTTTAGAAATCGTTGAGTATTTTTCCCCTGATTCTCATTCTTTTACAATCAAATATCGCATTTCTGCGGTTTTTCGCATTTTCACTTTGAATAAAATTATTATAAAAAATAGAATAAAAAAAAAAAAATTTCACGACACTTACAGTTCACTTCCAATAGTAATATAGTAATTCCATATAATCAAAATTTTCGAGTTTTTATTTTGCACCTTGTACGAAATCACCAAAAGCACCAATAACGAAATTTATACTTTCAAATAACGCGTCTGTATTTGCTAAAACGTACAATTAAATGATAAGTAAATCTCAACTTACTAGAAATTAATGTAATTTTTGTGTATTCAGTTTCTTGAGATAACGGTATATCTTCATGGCTTGCTCTACGAATAAATTTTTGAATAGTGCAAGTGTGAACATATTATATTGACTATGGGTAAAAATTTATACTTGCATTTGACGCGCAGTTTATCTTGGCACACTCAAAAATAGAAAATACAAATTTTTTTACACGGCACCATCTCTTGGCTGGAAATGGCAAACCTCCAAGAGTACAAAAAATGCCTATGAAAAGCTTTTCACTTCGACGTTCGAATTCGGCATAAAACTGTAGGTCCCTTCCATTCGTGTATAAATATAACTCACACAACATGAATGCAAATTAAATGCAATTTTGTCTCCAAAATTTGGTTGTTTGACTTATGAAAGCCTTGCAAAAAACGAGCGGTATATGTAACGTCGCCATGCCTTAATTTAAAAAGTGAGTAAAGAACAAGTGTTCGCTACCATCTGTATCAGTATCGCAAATAAAAGAGAAATATTTTGAAATGAAAATGAAAAAAATTGACAGCCACATGGCTGCCCTGGGTCGTCTTTGTTCCTGGAAAGACATGCTTCGTCGAACCGACTCATGTTTACGTTTTATAATTTTTCTTTATAAGTATTATAATAAATGCTATTTATAAAAATGTCCATTGTAGTTTTCCTGTTTGATAAATTAACCAAATAATGGGAAACAACCAACTTTCAAAGTTATAGGGGTATAGATCATGTGTATGACAACTTTTGAATAATGACGTCGTCGTTTCGACGAAGCATAAAATATTGATTTTTATGAAGATTCTGGTGAAAAAGATGGCAGCGGTTTCTTTGTTTTATTTAAATTTTGTATGCTCAAAAGGACATACGTCTTATCACTTCTTCATCAGACGATCGTTTCGGAACCCGCAATGGTTCCTCATCATGGCAGATTTTGTCCACCACTGTTAAAGTAAAATTACTATTTGTTTTTGGAATAGTATTGAAACAATGAACTCAATAACATTTTTTAAAGTCTATGCTAGATTTTAAGGAATCTTTGGTTAAAAATGGGGTATACAATCTTTATAATGAATTAAATTATGTAACTCAAGTTAGTTTTACCTCTGAACCGACAATATGTTATAACGATGATGGAAACTAATTTATGACAAATAAAAATTAATTTAAATAATCTGAAAACTACACATTGGGGCCACCAAGGGAAACATCAAACTGGCCAAAAATTAAAATTTTACCGTTTCGGTTTAAGGGAAAATGTCCAATGATCGAGCCCAAAAAAAATAAAACTTCGAGACTTGAAATTTTTTTATTTTATAATGCAACAAAAATTTTATGCGTGAGATTTTACAACGCAATAGTAATTTTAAAGCAATTTACAGTCACTGACTGCGTACTCAATTCAGTTCAGTATCACTTCTAGTTCTCCACAATATGGACATAAAGTCGGAAAAATGGGGTCTTCGGGGGGTATTAAGAAATTTCTTTATTTCAACAGATACGAATTTGATGTCTGAAGCAAAGTTGTTGAGCGCAAACAGATAAACACTTTTCCTCCATCTCCTACCCTTCCTTTTTGATAAATGGCCGATCAAGAAAAACAATTGTTGAGAAAACTATTATACTGTATTTAAAGAAAATGCTTCTCGTTAAAAATTATGGGTCTTGGAACATTGGGCTGACCTACGAGATCCAAATTTCCCAGAATAAACAAAAACCGTTTTTTTTTTTGCATTAGAACCAAGCCACTCACACTACGTAAATAAATAATGGAATCGTTTGTTGTTGTAATTACATTTGGGTCCTTTGAGGAGCCAACAATTTTTTTTATTATAGAAATCCTTCGGGTGCCTCAAAACATGAAAATCAATAAAAATCTAAACTGTCACCATGAAATTATTATAAAACTCATAATCAGGGATGCCAACTCATTTTTTCTTTCTCCCCGATAGCCCTCGAGAAATTCCCCGATTTTCGATCGAATTCCCCGCAACGATATAATTTCATATTATAACTGCGCAACACGCACTTTCCATATAAACATTTTACAAAAACGAAAAATTACCTAAAATTGACCTCAATGAGTGTTATATTAAGGCGACCCTGAACTTTCTCGGTCCAAAATCTAACCAACTTTTACAGGACTGGTAGATTAATAATACCTTCTGACTCCGGAATTCTTTCGGCACATGGGAGATTTCACTTCAAGGGAACCCACTCTTAAAATCGATCCGGTTCAAGCTTGCATAAGGCTTAATCTTATTGGGTAGTAGTTGCCACACCAAATTTGAACGAGATGGGGTGTTTCGAGTTACTAGACGTTCATTTTGATAGATAAACAAGCCTCAGCATTCTTTTGGATATTGAAGTTCGCAAAGGAGAAGACATATGTACTCTTTTGAATCAAATAAAAAATGTCAAGAACCTTGTTTTGAAAAAAACGGGTTCAAAGTTTTGATTATTAGTTTTTAACAAATAAAATATATTTCATCTTCATGATAGCTGACCGTAATTTGTAAGTTAACAGATTAGACAGCAAGGATTAAGAGTTATTAATCAGGAGGTGCTGGACGAAGGCATAACTAAGCCTTTCTGATCGGCCGAAAGGTAAGTCGAAAAGCCGCGCGACTATTTTGGCCTGACTGACACTCGCCGCTGTAATTTTCTATATCTACAAAAGCACTCTGCGTTCTCTGAAATTTTTATAAAATACTTTCGAAATATAATACTTTCAAATAGCACTCTTTATTAAAATCGATTTCTCTAAAGAAATATGAAAATTTTAAGACCGAAAATTTGGCAAAAAATATTCTGAACGACTTCAAATTCCCCGCAAAAAACAGCTCATTCCCCGCACCAAGTAAAATTCCCCACAAATCGGGGAATTCCCCGCAAGTTGGCATCGCTGCTCATAATATACGTTACTATAAAATTCTTATAATACTCATATCACACGCATTTATTTCAAAAAATATTTTTTTTATATAAATTTTAGATACGAATTCTAGACACTATAGTTTTTGGACTCGAGCAATGGACAAGTGCCCTTAAGTTCAAATATATATGGGGTACTCCCTAGAAATTTCTCATCATATTCTGCTCACTGGATAATCTTCTAAAGTTTTTTACGAAATTGCAATTTTTTCCGTGTCTAATCCAGAGAAGGGACAGGAATTAATAGCTCGGAAACTAATTATCTCGGAAAACCCCGAAACACGTATTCATTATTTTGTAATATTGTAGCAATTTTCCCGTTTCTTTTTTGTCACATAGTGTAATATAGATTCAGTTGTATATATATATATATATATATATATATATTACCATAAAATCACACAAACTGATATCTGTTGTTTTCATCTTATAGGGGATGGTGATAATAATATTTTCTAGTATGGGCGTGGCATTTGTTTCAATACCATATTTTAGGGACATAATAGTTATAAGTTTTACTATTACAATACAACTTACATTTTTATTGTTGCTCATAATTATTATTTCATTCCAATTATTTTTTACGCCCACTTATTATGAGTGGAATACATTTTTTACATTGCCGATAACTTTTATTTTACAAAAAATACTGTTTACGTCCACTTATAATTATTATAAGAGAATTCGATTTTTCTCTGCTGACACTTTAACATTGCAGATCTGAGAGCAAAAACGGGTTCAAATTTTTATAACATCAAAAGTGAAATAAATTGGTAACTTAGCTCAGGAACGGCACAAATAATACGGCTTGGAGGGAAAATGAAACAATTTAGAAGAATAGGAGCTCACCCTATATAATACGTATAAATCGACGTAAAAAATATTTTGTATAAAAAAATAATCATTTTCAATACAAATGAGTTTATCTTGATCATAATTATTTTAAAGCAACGTTAAGCTAATTCTTCACTCATAATAGGTAAAAGTAATCGAAAAATATATATTTATTATAAAATAAATGTTTTTGGCAACTTAAAAAAATTTCATTATAAGTAGACGTAAAAAAATTCTTATAAAAAAAAGTTATTGGCAATATAAATAATTTTTTCTTGTTCATAATTATTATGAAGCAACATTAATTTAAATTTTTAAATTGCTAGAAATTTTTTGCCTCATCTAGATTTTAATAACAATTGTTATCGGTTGCTGGATAATTTTTGGGCAAAGTGATTGAAATTTAAATGAGTTGAATTTCAGTATTTTTCCGAGCTAGACATGGATTTGGCTCCATAGCGTAGTGCAATAAACTTAAGCATTGAAAAATTTCAGAGTAGTGATGCAGCTATTTTGAAGCGTGTTTTCATGGAAATAATGGCACTGTTATTTTTCAACTCAGACTCAGCAATATCAGGTCTTTTGCGAATTGCCATAAAGTTTTCTATTTCCCATAAGCTATAAAAAAATTTACTAATGATTTCTGCTTGAACGTACACGATATACTTATTAGCTGTGTTTCTTTTGTCGCGTATATAGGATAATCGTCGCAGTGACAAAAGTAACGCGCATCTCTGTTGTTTATAAAAATTCTTTTGTTCGCTTTTCTTACTGTAATTTTTCTTCTTATTTGCCTAATTCCACATTCACAATAAGTTAAATGGTACCATTTAATAGAAATAAATGCAACGCTGACTTTTAAAATTAAAAACTATGACACGGTAAAACTTTTTCATTCCGGTTTAATTTCTTCGCAGGTAGATAGATATCTCCGCGACCTAAGGATCAAATAGGATTAATTCACCATCCCAAAATTTTGTAAAACGATAATGCGCTACAAAAGAGACACAGCTATTGCCACAAAACGAAAAATAGCTTTTTCGCATACATATGTATATATGTATTTATGAGTAAAAAAATATATTTAAATACTTATGTTTATTTAAAAAAGAAAATTATGCTTCTTGTTAGACTTATTACTTAAGTTCTTTTTTTTTTTAATTTTAAAACCTGTTTATTATATAATATCCTTGCAAATATCAATAAAGGATGTTACATAAAACTATTTTTGTTTTGGTTTTTCTTTTGAAACGTTTTTCAAATAGACTTTTTCAGTCACAAGAACTGGTGGGATTCTTAATAATTTATTTGCTTTTAACTGTGCACGATTTCATTAATCTACAAATAACATTTCAACTGGAACCACATACGACAAGAATCATTTAAAATCTCCAATTTTTAACATATTTCGAAAGGTGAAGACTGGTTTAGATGGCATTTTTTAATTATAGTGATATTATGACCAAAAAGCTTTAGCTCTCTGCGGATTTAGGGGTATTTGCGCCCGAAACAGATTTAGTTTCAGGCGGAAAGAGAGGTGGGTCAGTATTCATCAGGATTTCCCCGAACCCACGTCTTTTGGGACCTGAACCCAGTTGATATGTTCATGTTCAAGGGGTTTTAACAGAATTTTAAACGACAAACGAACAATTACTATATGCGAAACGAACAAATAAATGTTACTAGATTATTAATAAAACAAAGTGGCGTCTCATTATGGTTAGGTTAGGTTGGAGTGGCTGTCGAGAGACACACTTAGGCCTGAACGGCCCATTGTGATACCACATAGTACCACATTAAATATAATAAAATAATTTGAACACACAAAAATATCTGAGTTTTTTTTTCAAATTGCATTAAGCCACATTATTTTTAGGAATTGAATCCGAATTGCTGGCGATGGTTTCGTCAGTAAATCATCTATCATGGTTTTGATCGGACAGTAAGTGCATTTGACCAACTTCTTATCCACGAAGTCCTTCAAGAAATAAACTCGCACGTATATAACAGACGAACCCATTGTTTGATTTTCTGTTTGCTTTATTTTCTGCCCAACTAGCATCTGCGAACCGACGAAATCAGCTTTGGTTTCCATACTGCCAAGTAGTAAAGATAAGCCTGATGTGCCCTTCAGGTACTTAAGTACTCGCTTGAGCTCATTCCAGTCTTTTTGTGTTGGCTATGTTGATATGCTTGCCGATTCAACGAGCAGCCAATTAATTCCCTGTACTTTTCGTTGCTGACCAATTTGTCAAAATCACCGCCTTTTCCGTATGAAACATGTATCGGAACATCAGACGGTTTTGCGCCGGCTAAGCCGAAATGTCGAACAATTTTCTTGATGTATGCTGCCTGAGTTATGAAAAACTCACCTCTGCAATTATTATTTATTTGAAGTCCGAGATCATTACGAATTTCTCCCAAGTTTTTTATTTTAAATTTCGCTCCCAAGATTCTTTCGCATTCAATAAGAATCACCTCATGTCTACTAGTGACGACTAGCAGCCGGATTCCAGCATTTTCTGTCGCTAAAACTCTATTGCCAAAAATCGCCAATATCGCGAATTTTGGCGATAATTGCGATTCTGACGCACTAAAATAGCTAATTTTGGTTCATTCAGTTGAATCAGCTGTTTTTGACGTTTAATTTTTCTTAATTTAGATAAAATTGTGATTCCAACCAGTTTATTATATATCACTAAATTTTATAAAATTGGCGACGACAAAAATTTGGCGCTAAAAGGTAATATTTGATCGATTTGATTTTTTCCAGCACATTTCACACTGAATAGCCCCAAATATCATCAACACGTTTCTTTGGAAAGCACTCATGTTTTTTTTGTGCACAAAATATTCCCGCAATTTAAATCAAATTTCATAAATAATTTTAAGTTCATTAGAAAAACAATAAACATATTTTTGACATTTCCCGTAAGTAAACTAGCGCCATCCGCGGCTAAAGAAAACGAAATTCAGCTAAGCATGTTTTATCGATGTGAAAGTCTGAATCGCATTTTACAGAAATCACTAAAACGTTGGATAATTTTTTAGTTTTAGCATTTTTTAGAGTTTTAGCTTCAGCGAATGCTGGAATCCGGCTACAGTTCGTCTACATAAATCAAAATGTAGCAAAATTTACCTCCAACTTCGAATGTGCTCTGAGAATATATACTTTCGATAGGTACCGCATAAAGAGCTTTGTTCTGTTCATCTGTAGCTCGAACCCATTTTGTGTTTTGTTTGAACCTGAACCCGAACTAAAAAATTTTGCAGATTTGTGGCTACGTAGCCACATAGTTTTTTTTTTTAATTTAGGTTTTTCTTTCATAGTATTTCTAGTTAAATCCGCTCATTTGCGACTAAAGCGTCATAACTCAAAATCTAAAGGTGATCTTTCACTTGATGAAGACTACTCTCATAGACCATAGATGGAGAATAGACGTATCCTTTTTCGTGCATAGAAAATATGTATAACTTAAAGCTTTAGCACTTTTCTTAAAAACTATAATTATTAGCCACTAATGGACGAATTGTATTTTAATAGAAATTGTATAATAATAGTTGTTGCAGAAAAAGAAAATTAAATTAATTTTTTATATAAAAATATAATTTTAACGATTTTTAAACAAACAAAAGTACACAAAAATTTCACATCGCGTTACGCCCCTAAACAATGGCGCTTCTAAGCAACTGTTTTAGTTGATGATCAGGTTACAAATATGAACCTAAGTTAGGCTAATGGGGGAAAAATTTATCTAAGATTCAAGTTGATTCGAGGCGATGATTATATGTTAGAAGGCGACGATGTTGGCATTTTCCGTTCAATTGCCACCATATCAGAATTGAACAGAATAGCTAGTTAAGATAAAAAATAGCAAAACCGCTGACGTTAGCGGCTTGCAATTCGACACAAATAACATTAAGGCTTAGAACATGTATTTGTTCAACACGGTTATAAACAAACTAAAAAATTTTCAAAAAGGTACTTTGTTTCAAAGATATAAAGGGTTAAAGTTAAGTATGGAAACATATACAAAAACGCTATCTATGCCAATCTAAAGAGGTTTTTCTTTACCAAAGACTTGTTTAATTGAATCAAATAAATTTTTAAATAACTTAACATTTTTGGTACTCTGTGTATGTGATTCCAATTGTTAAAAATCTATTGTTATTTTGTTGAATAGTTTTTAACTATTAATTTATATTTAGATAGTATTTTTGAGTGCTCTATTGACTATTCTTCTTTAATTCGATTGTACATACACATGCACATATGTATACATATTAAAACTAAATAAAACTTTTTTGTTTCTTTTTGTTTCTATTAATTTATCATTATTAATTTATCATCAGTGCAATTTGAAATTATTTTCTGTTTTATTTTTTCAATCCTTATTGACTACGTGCAGTTTATATATTTGGTAAATTAATTATAATTTGAGTAAACTTTTTATTCCGTTTTTCTATCGGATAATGCTTGGTTCCAATAAGTTCCATCATAATATCAGCAAATTTAATTTTTAAAACTTACAAACACACTTTACAAAATATTGCAAGCTGAGCCGTGCATAACCTCACTAATGAACATTGGTGTACCCGCACCCAGACCGCCATCGGATTTTTGATGTTCATTCTAAAGAAATTTTAAATAAATTTAAATTCATATGTTTTTCTTTTTCTTCTTTTCTTTATATAAATGTATTCGTATTTAATACTTACATCATCAAATTCACAATCGAAATAATGACTCTGGCATTCCATGCACCGACATCCGTCTGACATTTTACAAGTTATGCCCCATTGTTTAGCTAAATCCTTATAGATTTCTTTTGAGGATTTGTTGCTTATTATTTCCGGTGTTTGAGAGCATTGCTGTTGTTGTTGCGTTGAATGATACTGTTGCTGCTGTGGTTGCTGCTGATAGTGTTGCTGTTGACTGTTGTTGTGACTATTTGACATTTGGTTTGTGTCCCAACAACCATCATCACTCTCGCATTCACCACCGCCACCACTGCCGCCGCCGAAACTACTTCTTTCCATATATTCAGGTGGCACTTGATTTTGTGAGTGTTCATGATAACCATCACTGTTGTAATGACTTTCTATAGAGATGAAGACAGGAAAGGCAAAGGAAGAAGAGAAAATATTTTGTATTCAGACTTTAGATTCATAATTTCAATAATAAATGTAAGCTTTAATTTCAAATATATTTGATAACAAATAACAGCAGCTGATTATACTTTTAGAGAGGCCTTAATTATTACATCTGTTTTTTTGTCATTTGGAGTCAATAGGGATTCGGCTTTCTGCAATTTTGCCCAGACGTATGTGTTGCCAGAAATATCTGAAGCTAGAGTAGAGTCTTGTCGAACACCACTATGAACCGTTGTGGCAGCTTTCTTTTGTGCATGAAGCGACATCTCGCACCGTGATAAGTTGACCTGATTATACATTAACAAACGTTTCTACGCATTACTTAATGATGCCTCCCACTGCATTGGTGTGGTCTATTCCAGATTAACCTGCACAGAACCCCGTCCGTATTTATTATTATTATTATTTGAAGGAAGGACGACTCGAAAGTCAGGCACTGCGACCTATAAGATCTTTTGTACCAAAGCCCCAAGAAAGAAAGAAAGGAAAGGAGAAAGAAAGATAGATAAGAAACATACCCAAGCCGAGAATCGAACTCGGGTCTCCAGAAACAAGAGTCTGGCACTCTTCCACTAGACCACAGTGGCGATGGTAGGACCTACAGTTTAACGCCGATTCCGAACGGCTATGTGGCAATTTTTTATCAGCTCGGTGGTTTTGCCATTACCAACCAAGGTGTGTACTTGTACACATTCTTATAATTCTCATCCACTTCATATCGATAGTGAATATAAGAAGTTTATGAGAATTAACCACCAGACCAAGACGGGAATCTAACCCGCAACCTTCTGGATGAAAGTCTAGTGCACTATCCACTAGACTATCGAGGTCGTCAACCCCGTCCGTAGGATCAACATTTAATAAATCTCAAAGCATAAAATACTTTTCTTTACAAAAATAAATATGTGATATTTAAATTCAGTCAATCTTAGATAAGAACAGTTTGAAACCCCTAGAGAGCGCGTCCCCAGGTGGCGGATAGAGGAAAGCTCATCGTGATGCTTCTACCGTCGAAGGGTTGGAGGGAAATAAAATACATCGCGCTGGCCAAGCATGCACTTTCTCCAGCGATCCATTCAGTCGTACACCCAGGATGGGGTCATGGAGAAAAACAATATTAGGTAAGATGTTGCGTAGGAGGTGACAGTGGAGGAACTCAACAAGCAAGAGTCAACGGTGCCAGTCTCAAGTCCAAGTTAGCCGGGTTACTACCTTGTCGTCAGGTGGCAACCGATCGAAACACAAAAGCCAAACTTTTACTCCTTTGTGGTTCGAAGAATCTGGAGATAACGTACTAGGAAAGCTGACCACAAGTAAAATGGAGCAAAACATGATAGAAGAAGAAAAATAATCTGAGACAAGAACATGCCGCATTTGACAGCACGAATAGGGACAGCTTCCATGCAATGCCTGGTTTTGGTATCCCAGTGAAGTTCATTAGACTTTGCAAAATGATTAACACCATCACAGTGAAAACTGAAACTGACCTCTCCACTCCAGGTTTCGGATAAAGTTATACCCTATCTTGCGACTTCTTCAATCTTTTGCTGAAAAAATAATAGATTTACGTATAGTCGTGACGTCGATCAAAATGCTATTGTTGGCAATTTTATGTACATTCTAAGTCGTAAAGGAGCTTTGCGAACAAGTGAAGAATAAATCTTGCTAACTGGTGCTAAGTACTGCAGGTTCATTAGGCAATTGAAAACCAGAGCCCTCTCTCGATGTACGAAAATAGTGTTCTAAAAGTCCCTCATCCTTTCCGTGGACGATAGGGACCAGTGATAAGAGGCAGTTGGGAGCATTCGTGAGGAAGATACTTGGATGTCATGTGAGTGTACCGCTGTAAGAGCTGCACTCAGCGTACATTGGCATGAACCTGGTTTTCAATATGTCAAATTCAATTAATTTCTCTCTTCTTGTTCTTCTGTCTGTCAGGAAATCGTCCAGGACTTGTTATGTTGAGCGAATAAAAAAAAATACTCTGGCTAAGAAGATATTCTGTTCTACCTAATTTCCGTTAAAAATATTTGGTTGGCCCTTTTGGCAGATTCAGGTTTTGTCTTTTCTTGCTGTCTATTTGATTTCACTGTTGCAAAACTGTAAAAGTATCTAGAAAATTGTTTTTGACGAAAAAACAATGATAAGGTAAGTCAAATTTAAAATAAATCAGTTTTTACGTTGGACTTAAGCACTTTTTATAAATGTGGACTTAATTAGTTTTGAAAAAAAAGTCATCTGGACTTAAGCATTTATAAAAAACACGGGTTGAGCTGAAAGGGAGCGGATTTGACAATGCCTTGTTTCCCATTATTTGGGGGCTCTGAAAATATTATACTATATAAATAAAATGCAAGTCTTAAATTTTGTGTACTAACTTGAAATTATTGAAAACATCAATAAAAAATCAATGTTTGACGATATCTAAAATTTATAAAAGAAATAATAAAAAAACATAAAGCATCTGCATGAATGCGGCCCAGTGCAAATTGAAAAACAAAAATATTGTCGAATTTGGTGATTTTGTTGAAAACATTGATGATTAGTAGAAAAATATTTTGGATTTCTTTTCATTTTTCTGGGAAAACTAAAACTTTTCGATTTTCAAAGTTGCGTTAAATTTATCACAATATGCAGTAGCATAACGACATGCGATTGGCTGATAGGGACTTATTACACTTACGAAGGGGCTTAGTCTCTTTTGAAAAAATATTTAATATTATAAAGTACTTATAATTTGATTAACATTAATTAGGCACATTTCTTTTATTTGCATCAAAAATCTGGAAAATTTCAGTCTATAGACTTAGGCATTTTTGATATGTACCGACTCAAATATGATCCAAACTAGCTACAGCAGCATTCATTAGAACAGTGCTTTGTTTCGGTTTTTATAGCAACTTCTTCTGTACAATCAAACTCACCATTATTGCAATACCCGCCATGATTCATCAATGGATCAAAGAAATCAACGGTGCCACTGCCATTGTTACAATTTCCCCCACAAGCTCCTCCATCATCATCATCATATTGTTCATCGTATTGTTGACAATCACCTGTACAATTATTTATGTAGTTCTCTTGTTGCTGTGATGAGGGCGACGTCATTCTCGTTGTGGTTATTAATAATTCGGTGGAGTCGATAGATTCTTTGCGATTGTCAACGTCGTTATCGTCGTCGTCGTCACAGTCGTTGCTGTCGCCAATATTTTTATGTTGCTCGTTGTTATGTTCGTCTCGAATTATTTCTTGTTGTAGTTGTCGTTGCAAATGTTGCTGCTCGTTGCTTATTATGTAATTTTCCTGGCAATCCGGGTCGGTGCACTGTGAGTTATTCAAGGATAAATGTTCCAGTGATGACAATTGTGGAATGCTGTTACTATTGTGACGTTGCTGTAAATTATTTATTGAATTGCTACGACTGTCTTGAGAGAAACCATCACTGGTCAATTGCTGCTGCTGCTTTTGTGTGAGATCGAAAGTATTTGCCAGGCGTGTATTCTGTGAAGTATGAATTATAATAAAATTCTAGTTAATTCATAGATAGCACTCATCGTGTAGTTTTTCTACTTACCTCCTCTAACACATGCTCATATGATGGTGGTGGTGTTGTTGGTACTGCGGTTTGATCTTTTGTAGCTGCGATTCCTGGTGTTGCCGATTCATCTGTCTGTTGATGGTGGTTTATATTGTGATTGAGGTGGCCTGCAAATAGTAGTGAATTTTTTTATGTGCACAGATGCACTTGTTTTTGTTTCAAGGAATATACAAAATTACGAGTAAATACGATTTTATTTCAAATTAATTTTAATAACTTTCATAGTGAATACATGCAAAATTCTAAGTAAACCCTAGATATTGCAAATAGTCAAAATATTCATGCTGTTAATGTTAGTTTAGAATTTTTAATCAGAAATTTTAAATCAGAGGATAAAAATTAACCAGTTTTCAGAAAATACAATGAAATTAATTTGATTTCAGTAAAAATACTCGTTTTTAATGATGTGATTTGATAGTTGTTTGCCATTTATAAATTTAATTTCTTTTTAATATTTGCTTACCATACAATGGAATCAAAAAGCTAATTCAACACTATTGTACATGGATGCATATGCATATTTATTTTATTTTTTATTTTATTGTTCATCGGACTTAATTCTGTAAATTGAAATATGCAAATCACATAAGCCAATACCAAGTTGTAAAATTAGGTTTTTTCATATATACTACCCAAATGCAGATGTATTGATCTAGTAGATTTTTTTTTTTTTTGCAATCGTTGCGACCATATTTCTTTTTAATTTCTATATTTCCCGCTTTTTTTTATATAAATTAATTATATTTTGGACTGACGCAAGTGACAAATTGGCATCCTACGCAATTTTATAGGCCGAAAACTCTGGATTGCATTTACATATTATTATTTCGCGAATTTCTGCCGAAATTTAACTACTGCGCGTCATTTTGATTTTCAATGTGAACGAAAGAAAACAAAAGAGAAAACAAATATTTGTGAACTAAAAGAGAAGGCAAATATATGTAATTGTAATTTTTTTGAGCAGTTTATATAACTGCTAGTAACTAAATCAATTATTTTGCGTTGCACATATTTTTTATTTTTTTAGAAAATACGATGAAGATATATTTTTGTTAAATTACGACAATAAATAAATGTTTTAATATAAAAAAAAATAATTTTATAATTATACTCAAGACAATGGAGTTGCAGCAAGGGTAATCAACCAACGTTTCGTAACAGGGTTAGGGAAGAAGTCATTGATTTAACTTTGGCCACAGATTCCAATACTATTAGGGTTGATAATTGCGGGGTATCAGACATTTGTTCCTTCTCGGACCACAGTCGGATACTTTTCGCCATAAACTCTGAAGTAGAGGTTTCACGACCATTTAGGAATCCCAAAAGGGCGGAATGGTCTGAATTTTCAATAACGGCTTCCCAAATGTTTGCATCGACGAAAGTCAAAGTTGGCCAAGGGAATGCTAATATTGATAAAGCAGTAGAACGTCTGAACTAGGATATTAATTAAATCTTTTGAGCTATGTTGTCCACAAACTAGGACACGATCCAAACCAAAAACGGTTTGGTGGAACGCAGAGTTAGGACAACTTAGGGTTAAATCAAGGAGACTCTTTAACAAGGCTAAGCTAAGCCGACTAGAAGAGGATTGGAATAAGTATAGGGACAGTTTTAATGAATACAAAGGTATAATTAAGGCTGCAAAAACGGACTCCTGGCAGCAGTTCTGCGGAAACATGGAGACTGTAAATGAGGCATCAAGACTTCGAAAAATACTGTCTGGAACTACTACAGCTTTCGGTAGTATTGGAAGATAGATGGTTCATGGACAGACTCGAGCCAGGAGTCTCTTGAGGTTCTGATGAAGACACACTTTCCAGGTTGCACGGACTTGACCGCCATCAAAAGTCTGATGGCAAATCTTGTTCGGGCTTCAAGAACTGATGTCTTGGAAATCGTGGATAGGGTAAAGGTCGCCTGGGTAATAAGTTCATTCAACCTGCTTAAATCAGCGGGACCAGATGGAATTATACCAACCAATATTATCTTGAGAGCGTGGGGCCTCATCTAGTGGAAATCTTTTCAAGATGTCTAACAGATGGGTATGTGCTAAAAATTTGGAGAGAGGTTAAGGTGATTTTTATTCCAAAAGCTAGAAAATTAAATCACTCTACTGCAAAAGATTATTGGCCGATAAGTCGAAAACACTTGACATTTATATCAGAGGGCCTATCAGCATTCACACAATGGAAATCGCGCAGCGCGCATGGGCGATAAGTCGAAAACACTTGACTGATGGCCATTGAGCATCACAAGGTCACTCTCTGCTGGGTTCCTGGACATAGCAAATGTTGAAGGGGCTCTAAAATGAACATTAACGAGGCGTATACCTCTATACAATCTCCGATGTGTGAACTAAGTATTTGGGAAAATAGACGAGTACACCATCGTGATGTCAAATGACGCTTGGACTAACCTAGATGACTTTAGGCCTTATGGCCAAGGTTAGAGAGGAAGGCACAACAAATCTGTAGGACATCTGCTCACAGAAGTCATAACTGGATATTGTGCTATTGCACCAATTTTAACGAGCGGAGTGTGCGGAAGTTGTCATGATGAAGAAGAGACAGAATCGATTCTTCTTCTATGTCAATGTCCAAGGCTACAGATAAGTAGACTCCAATGCTTGGGGCCGCGATTTTTCTAATTTCGATTAGTCTAACAGAGATAACGAAAGTAGAACTATCTGATCTTCTTACCTTCGTCCGGAGAACCAAATGGTTCAATAAAGACATTGCCTGGACTGCTGACGGAAACCGTGGTTAGAGACGTGCCTCCTCCGGGCAATTAAATGAGGGCAATCACAATGGACAATTAAGTCTCTGAGTGGAAGTGTGGATATATATATATATCTACATATATATATATTCGCACACGCCTTCCAAACCTAAACAGATGGAGTTGCGAAGCCACAAAGTTCAACGATTGCAAAAAAAATCGACTGGGTCATTTTGCGTTTGGGTAGTATATAGAAACTCAAGTGAAAGTAGCAGATGCATGTCCGCGGCACGCTTAGGTTAAAAATGTTTGATTGAAATGTTCGAATTATAATTCTGAATTAAAAACCAGAAAATGTTATGTGCCACTTATATTCAATATAAAGTAATTAAGCACAAAAAATGGCAAGCCAATTGGAACCGGGGGCAAAATTATTATTAAAATTATTTCCAAAACTAATCTCAGTGGGCTTTCAACAAAATTTCGAGAAGGTAAGGGCTGATCCTAATACAATTTTGTTGCAGTATAAAACGATTCAACAAAGATCTGAGCATTAATTGGTAGAAATGTTCTGGAAAAAGAATTTGATATTGAAAAGGTTATCTTGAAGAAAATGCGAACATTTCAGGAAAAAAATTGGCGATGAGAACGGATTTGATGAAGTAAGAAGTTCCGGATTAAAACGGTGTAAAGAATAAAACAGTAAAACAACAGTCTAAAAAGCTTAAGCTAGATTATATTGACAAATTCGAATGCTTGACGATGAAACTTATGCTTGGTTTTCCCTGCCAAAAGAGAGAGAGAGAGAATTTCCTATATGAAATTTGCCAACAGGTTGGCAAATTTGATTGAATTTGACATAGTGAAGCCTCATTTACAATGCAGTGTGGACGTGCGGCGAGTTTCGAAATCGATTTTGGAAACGAGAGCACTCGCCGCTATTCTCATTGCTCAATTTACAATTAAGCGAGGCGTGATTGATAATACAACAAAAGAAATGATTAATGAAACTGCTGTTTAAAAGGAGGGATGTTATAAAGCCATATGCATTAACGCCATAATGGCTTTATTGCACTTTTGATTGGGAAATAACGCCTTATAACACCCCTCCGTTTAAAATGATTTTACTTCATGTAGTGTTACCATCTTTTTTTTTTTTAAATAGTGTATGCATTTTAAATGAAGTTACTCTTAGGAAAATATAGTATATAAAACAGATTACTTATTAGTTCAATAATTGCTGCACTAAAGTTTATTCTGTGTTTCCTCTGTTTTCTACTAATATGCTACATATATGGCAACTCTACTTGCATGAACCTCGCTTTTCGGTCGCGTCTTTTTTCCAAATTTTCGAAATTCACTGGCGAGACGAGAGCTCGTCTCGCTTCATTGTAGATGCACACATTGAAACACATTGAATGAAAAATTATGGACGAGACATTTTCGGACATTGCCTCACATTCTCGCTCCATTGCAAATGGGGCTTGAAAACCAGGTATAATGTTTTAGCGGTCTTTTCTCAGCTTCCTGGGTAAGAATTCTATACTGCTTTTACGAGAGGAAATGTCCCTAATAATTTTAAAGTCAAAAAAGGTGACAAGATTTTCACAAGAAAAAAGAGACCGAAGTAAAGGAGAAGGAGAGAGAAACAGTTGAGAAAGGAGAAATTAGAGAGGAGGAGAAGAGTGTGTAAAACTGAATATATAAGAGAAAAAAAGAGAGAGAGTAAACGTGTGAGAATGATAAAGGAGAGAAAGGAAGAGTGAAAACTAGTGAAAATGGAGAGGAAGAGCGGGATGAGCAGAAAAGTAGAAGTGACAGGTGTAATAAGAAATGGAGGCAAGAGAGACTGAAGCGAGAAAAAGCAAAAATTCTCACTATATCTTCGATATTTCTCAAAGAACAAATAAAAGTTTCCAGAGGTTTTACTTTATAAATCAAAAATAATTATTTTTTGTGACCAAAAAAAAAAAAATTAAATTTTAGAATAATTTTTTATAGTAAAAACTATGACTCAAGATTTTATTAAAATTTTTTTAAAATTCAAATTAAAATCACATTTATCACTTTTATCAGTCTCTTTTTTTCATACAGTTAAAAATCACTACACAACGTTTTTAACAAAAAAAAATATTTTTCAAAAAAAAAATCTTATTTCTGTAACGTATTTCTTGTTATTTTAAATTTAAAAAATTAATGCGTTCATAAAACAGACGAAACTTATTTTTTTAAAATGTCACTAAAAATCCATTTTCTACACAGTCACATAGAGTCTGTTCCTGACGACCTTGCTGAAGTTTCCGACGGAAATGGTGAACAATTTCACCAGGATTACCAACATGCAAAAAGACAAAAACAAAAAATACTTTAAAAAATAATATTAGAAAAATTATCATTTCAATTAATTTATTCTTCAAATAAAAAACTTTAAGAATATATAAAATAACATTTAAAAAAAATGTTTTTAGATTTGTGATCAGCATCGAAAATAACTCCAAAAAAAGAATATGAGAACTCAGACATTTTTAAGTCTTATTTTGTTGTAGAGTGTACTTAATTTAATTTGTCAAAGTTAAGTTTAACAAATAACAATTTCTTTAACCCTTTCACAATCGTAAGAACTGTGGCGGCATTTTAGCATTTTTGTTTTTGATTTTTAGTTACATTTGATGAAATTAGGAGAATTAATTTTAAGACTGTGAAATCAAAAAAATATATCTCATTAAAACAAATGAATTTATTTTGGGATATAAATGTCCCTATGTGCGTCAAGAGTGGTATGATTACAGTTCATTTCACATTTTAGTTCATAACAAATAGTATCGATTTTATTACAACTAAATACAAAAAAAAAAAAAAAAAACGCTGAATTCAAAAATGTAAAAGTTATAGATTTTACAGCTATTTTAAAAACGCAGAATAAATTACGAAAAATAGCTAACTTCAACTGCAAATAAAATTTAAAGTTGATTTTTTTTTTTTTTTTTTGATTCTTTAAAAGAGAAATGCAGAGTTGGATTATAATGGGAGATGAAAATGAAAACAATAGGGCGGTCCAAATAACTCAAAACATTGCGAAATCAATGTGGGATATATATGCCCCTTGCCCGTGAAAGGGTTAAGCTGATATTACTAACATCAAGGATTTTTATTTATATACCACAATGAATAAAAATTACGAAATTTTTTTTTTTATGATTCAAAAAATAAAAATTTAAATTGATTTTTATTTTTATTCTTCAATATTAAAAATTAGAACTGATTTTTATTCTCATTAAATAATTACACTGTGCAACAAGGAGTTTGAGAATCAAATTGTTAGTGGACTTATATGAATTTGAGTCCGCTGAATCCTGTTTTTGAGATTTTGATCCTTCAATGTCAAAGATAGGTGCTCTCATATGTAACAATATAGTTTTCATTTTGAAAGGGCTCACTGAAAGCTAAAATATTTATCTAAGATCAGTTTTTGTTTTTTTTTCGTTTTTGACCTAATTTCCCCTACTTGCGCTCGTATTATATAACGCGATATTTTTTGTATGGCCAGCAGTAATAGCATTTTAAGTGATTACTCAAAAATAAATTATTTATTGGCCATTCCAAATTGAAAATAACAAAAAATTCAAAAATTTGAGCCATTTTTGATCTGGCTAAAAACTTACACATTCGTTTCGGGGCAAAACTAGTGATAATGGCTACAAAAACAATTCCAGAGCGATTTTCAGCACAATTGCTAGAGTGAGCAAAATCGTTGAAATCGACAATTTCGTTCAAAAAATCAGTGATTAACTCAAGTGTTTTAAATTTTAATTTCATATCTCCTAAAGCACTTCAAATAAGAGGTAGTGGGAAAGTTATTTTAGTTTTCTTTTCGAAAACCAAAATCTGATTTTTGTTAATTTAGGGAATGTGAAACAAATTTTGAAAATTAAATATTAGTTAATAATTTTAGAAGCTTAATCAATTTAAGAACTGAACAAATTTAATTTTTATTATTTTCAAGAGGCTATGAAAATTAAATCTTATTTCGATTTAAATCTTATTTAGACTAATGAAATCACAAAATTGATGAAAGTGAATCAGAAAGTGAAACCAAAAGAAGTAAAAAGTACACTTTAGTTGAGAGAAAAATTAATTGACGGAAAAAAATTTTATAGAATGTGATATTTACATGAAATTATACGAAAAATCCGTTGCCTTTAACTTGAAAGTTCGCAATAATTACATATATACTTTTTAGTTGCAACACTCTTGTTTTATAAGATTTTTTACAAACTTATTGCTATTTTCAAATTTGCCACACTGACTTACTGAAAATTGTTTGGCAAATTAAAAGTTCACAAATGACAGATACTAAAAAATGCTAGGGATCTGCATACAAATTTTTTTAAATCTGCTAACAGACTCGAGAAAATGCGATTTTAGATGTTTTTTTTTTTTTTTAAATGGAACGGTAATCGGTAGAACTGAATATTTTGGGAATCATCCTAAAATAAACCGAGGTTAATTTTTGGAGGTGTACAAAAATTTTTTTTTTCGTGAAGCACCTTAATGTTTTAATTACTTGGGATAATTGAATTTTTTTTACTTTTAATACATTAATACTTTTTATTCATATGCAAGCTGCTGCGAAATGAAATAAATGTTCCTTTTATTAAAAAAAATGCGATGAGTCTTTTTGACTCTCAGTGACACTTTTTTTGCAACTTTTTGAAATTTGTGCTCTGAGGCTTCTTTTCAGCAAATGGTATGGATCCAACGCATCACATTCGGGGAACTATGAAATACAACGATTATAAAAACGTTTTAAGAAACATTATACTTACGCAAGCTAGCTTGGAAGCTTGGAAATGCCGCCCGATTGGACGTTCCCACAGGATCAACACCCAAAGTCTAAATTGGTAAAAGCTTGCCTTGTCGCAAAAAAATATACAACTTCTCATTTGTCCAGTACAGTCACCCGATCTAAACTCAATGGAGAACCATTAGATGCTCGTGAAGCGAAGATTTAGCACAAAATGTTTAGGAAACTAGAAAAAATGTATGAGGAAGTTCAAAAGCAATGGAAGCGACCTCAAATCGATCAGGCGAAACATTTAATAGAGCCAATGCCACGTAGACATCCAACAGTGCTCGCTAATAATGAATATGCGACAAAGTTTTGAAAACTTTTTCGATTTTACTTCAATTTTCACATTAACTTTTTCTAGTTGCAAATGTTTTGACCTCTTCAATTCAGACTTCAATGTAATATTACTTCTTTCTTTTTTTATTATATTGATAAAAATTATTTTAGTGAGCTTAAGAAGTCATTTAAAGGGCAAGTGATTTTGGTTGCAAATGATATGACCGGCACTGTAGATTTAAATTTATAATTATAATTTATAAATATGGTCCGATATACATGCATACTTATCGCTTATGAATGATTTCGTAATTGAAATGAAATTGTCGATTTCTGGTGAACATCGTATTTAAATTTTTTTTTATTATTCTTGGTTTGGCCTCAAACAAAACCATCTGCAAAATTTGACCAAACCTAAAAGGGTGAGGTCGATGCACACGTTACGTTCAATCTAGAATGGCTGCTATATGGTATTATTCTAAAGCAAAAAAAAATAATTTCATTTGCAGTAACATGCCAAAATGTAGATATACATATATAAAAAATAATAAAAAAAGGAAGAAAATGGAATGCATACAAATTCAATTATCGCGAATGCATTGAGAGTGTGCAAAAGGAGCAAATACAAGCAAAATTTCATATTCATATTTTCAAAAACAGCTTAATTAAATTAACGAGCGTGGAATGACAAGCTCGAAAGTTTTATTTTTTTATTATTTTTTTGTATTTTTATTTTTTTAATCTTACCCAAACGCAAATTGTTGCTTATATTATTTGATGATGGCAGCAGAGATTTTCGTTCATTGGTGCCCAGAGAAGCGAGACTGTTGCAATCTGCCGAATCTATGGTGGAGTTGCTGGCTCCGATTGCAGCTGAATGATGATTGAGCAGTGCTTCATTTACCTGTGGATCCGGATCATGCTCCTGAGAAGTGCTGCGGGAGCTACCCATGCGGAATTTCAATTTAAAAGGAGCCATATTTACGATGGTTGCACTTTCTACTTTGTGGAAATTTCTGTGTTGATTTTTATCTACTTTCACTTTTTCTTTTTGATTAGAGCTTTGCTTTTTAATTAAAAATCTTGTTTAGTTTGAGGGGAGGGGAATTACAAAATGGCATGTATGAGTTAAAATACGAATACGATTTTTTTGTTTTTTATCACAACATTTATGTGAAATAATAGAAAAAAGATTTTTAGAATATCTACTACATACACACGTATACACACACAGTTTTGAAGAGCGAACAAAATTATGATTATGATTTGAGTGACATTTACAAAAAACAAAAACAAAAAAAAAAGGAAAAAATATTAATTACTTACAAAAAGTACAATTGTTAAGAAATGGAAAATTGAAAATTGAGAAAATACTCATTTTATTTAAACACAGTTAAGTATTGCAGGTAGATAGTTCTTTAGTTTAGGTTTCAGATAGTAAGTATGTAGTTAGATATTAAAAAGAATGATAGACTGCTTGCGCAGAATAATAGTTGGAATTAAAGAGATTATTCTTTGTTTGCTTTACAATACAATTTCATTTTGTTCTTTTCAAAAATGCACTTCAAATGTGATTCATCTACGAACATGCAAAATTATGATGATTATCATTTCGTTTAGAAGAAATTAATTTGTGTATGCATTTAGTATGCGATTTTTTATATTTTTTTTACCTTATTTTTTTGACATTGAATAGTTCGAAATTTGTTAAAATCGTGTGTGTATCTTAGCTGAAATGAGAAGAAAGAAAATAAGTTAGAGTAAAGCAGTTAAAAGAAATAAATTAGAAGAAATTAGTTATCATACTTTTCGTACTTTTTACTTAGAATGAACCCTTCTTAAACCAACTTTCGCTTACCGCCGACCCGACCCGTTTAAAGTAAATTTTCGGTTTTAACAAACCACCTAAGCGTTAAAAATGCCCATAGTTTTCGGTTATAACGAACTATAAATTGAAATTTTAAAATTAACGTGACAGCATATTAGTTCTGAAAGCAAAATTAGAAAACTTTTGATCCTGCACAAAACCCAGCGAAGGGGGTGTGAGGGGGAGTTATTGAATTAGCTCCAAGTGGAGACATTGAAATAAAACTGTATAATGGAAGAAATCTACTTCTAAGATAGGATCTTAAGATAACCATAAACTTGTGGCGATTCATTGCTTGAAAACAAAATTCCCTTAATGATTTTAAAAAATAAAATGCAATTAAAAAAATCAACGTGAATACCTTCTCTAATCCAAGGTGTTAAGCGACCCGTGCCTATTGGATACTTTGGCAGACAGGGGATTAATTCTGGAAAGCCATCGGTTGCGGGTCAGCTATCTGACTGCATTACATTTTCTTCTTTTTTTTCTTTGACAAATTTTATGCAGACATTATGGTGGATCCGCTTCCTTTTATTTTCCAGGGTTAAAAATTAGGCTGTCTCTTTACGGAGCATCTCTGATATACGGCCGTCTCAGAGAGTAACGGTGGCCTTGCTGTGGTATGGGGCGCTGCCACGGTTGACCTTCCCTTTCCTCTTATCTTTATATAGGTTGCCGTGCATTCTCAAACAGGAGCATTGGTCAAACAGGAGGAGCAGGTGACCGGACGAAACAGAATGAACAATAACAACCAAAACCCAAACGAAGAAGTCTCTCGAGTCTACGACAGAGAGCGCATCCTGGAGGAGAGTGGGGTCGTAATTTTTACAGCCAACTCTTCTTTGGTGTCCGGAGTTGTGAACCCTGCTCCGGCTGAAGTAGATATGTGTATAGACGTCACAAATGTGACTGACATACCTGCTACTGAAGCCGGCGTATTGGGACCACAACCGTCTCGCACTATGAGACGCAGATGGAGGAGGATTAGGTCGGATAACAGACGTAAGGAGACTTCGGCCGCTACTCTGGTTGAAAACCCAATTATGGCAAACGCTTCAAAGAGGGTACGCTCTGCTGAGGTTACACCAACCGATGCTGAGGTTCCCCAGAGAAGCCAAGCCTCTTCCTCCAGACGTGCTCACGTAAAGAGAATGAAGACTGATACTGCCAGCGCTACCATCTCATGCATGG
Organism: Toxonevra muliebris; assembly: GCA_963691655.1. Taxonomy (NCBI): domain Eukaryota; kingdom Metazoa; phylum Arthropoda; class Insecta; order Diptera; family Pallopteridae; genus Toxonevra; species Toxonevra muliebris. The sequence goes on along the minus strand of OY829328.1, from coordinate 42,574,964 downwards.
TGGGCGTGCAGAAGGAACGCTCTAATACTCTCCAAAGTATTAACGCCACCTCTGCGACGCCTACTGCTGCTTGCAATGATAACGTGAGGCTACATCAGTCTTCTTCTAACTTTGCAAATACTGCGCAACCTATCGACTTTGATTTCACTCCTAGGACCACGAGGGGTCTTTCTGGGAACTCCATTGTTATGGAGGAGGTCAAGCTCGATAGACATCCTATCACAGCAAAGGCTGCGAAAGCCAGGCCAACTTATAGTGAGGCCGCGGCTAAAGCGCTCCCTATTGCTGTGATAGGAAAGGCTGGGCTCAACCAACAGTTGAGTGATGCAGAGGTCAAGCACTGCAAAACCCAACTGATGCGAGCAGTGATATCCGCTGGCCCTGATGCAAACGCAAAAGGCTATGAGGTGATCAATGGAACCCTAGGGGTGAAGTGTTCACCCCAAGCGAATTTTGATTGGATCAGGGCAGCGGTGTCCAGTATGTCCAGTAAAGGGAGTACCAAATTCACTGTTTACAGTGGAAATGAGACTCCCAGAAGGAAAGCGATCTGCTGGATTTCAGACCCTGATCTGTCGACAGCAGATGTGCTTTTCTGTTGGAGTGCTCAGAACCCAGGCATTGACACAAGGTCTTGGAAAGTCCTTTCGCACAAGAAGAGCAAGAACCGGGAGAATAACGACGGAGCTTCTCTTGTTGTGCTAATGGACCAAGCCTCAGTTGAGCAAGACCACCATTAATGAGTGGGTCGACCTGACCCACAATCGTAAATGGGTGGACCTGAGGGGCTTTAGACAGACAAAGACCATGTTACCTGTTATCTCGAAGCGTCATACGGACTTTCTGTTATCACTTAACAGAAAGAGCTGTAGGCAGCTGGTGGGATTATATACAGGTCATTTCTCTTGGGCCAAAAATATGCATATGATTGGCCTGGGAGCTAGTGCCTTCTGTGCTTCCTGTGGTTTGGAGGAAGAATGTGAAGAGACGGCGGATCACTTCTTGGTGTCTGCCCCGCTTTCTGCCGGATCAGAGTAAGCCTATTTGGTACTGGAGTGTTGGGAAACGAACACCTGAGCTCTCTAACACCGCAGGATCTACTAAGATTTATTAATAAATCTGGTAGATTTAAAGAATAGCAAAAGGGAACACATGATACAATGGACGTAAAACTTGTCTGAGTGCTGTATTCTTGAATACTTCTTTTGTCTGTTCCAACAAAAAAAAAAAAAAAAGAAGCTAGCTTGGAAGCTTGGAAATGCCGCCTGATTGGACGTTCCCACAGGATCAACATCCAAAGCGCACGTTTAAATTGGTAAAAGCTTGCCTTGCCTCAAAAAAATGTACAACTTTTCATTTGTCTAGTACAGTCACCCGATCTAAACTCAATGGAGAACCATTAGATGCTCGTGAAGCGAAGATTTAGCACAAAATGTTTAGGAAACTAGAAAATATGTATGAGGAAGTTCAAAAGCAATGGAAGCGACCTCAAATCGATCAGGCGAAACATTTAATAGAGCCAATGCCACGTAGACATCCAACAGTGTTCGCTAATAATGAATATGCGACAAAGTTTTGAAAACTTTTTCGATTTTTCTTCAATTTTCACATTAACTTTTTCTAGTTGCAAATGTTTTGACCTCTTCAATTCAGACTTTAATGTAATATTACTTCTTTCTTTTTTTATTTGCAACATAATATTGTACTTTTAATTTTTTATAATAAATGGCAATAAATACACTTTGTTTTGAATAAAAAAGATTTCTGGTAAAAATTATTTTAGTGAGCTTAAGAAGTCATTTAAAGTGCAAGTGATTTTGTTGCAAATGATATGACCGGCACTGTACATAATTCTTACCGAAATATGATATCATTGGGGATATTAAAGTTATTAGCAACTAATTTTTACCATTTCTCCCTATCGTTTAATTTTGTTCAACTTTAAAGCCTATTGGAACCTACTTGTTTTTCTTAATAATAATATTTAAAATTATCTATGATTGGAAAGATGTTTTTGTGAGAAATTTTAATTGTTTTTTCTACATACTGTATGTATCCAGTTTCTACTACGACCTGAAGCGTATATGCATTTATTAAAACGTTTTGTATTTGTGCGGCTTTTATGTTGAAGCTTTGAATTTATATTATTTTGCACTTTGAACCTGAGTGGCATTAAAATTTTTCTTGAATTGTAAATACCCATTTGAACTTAAAAATCTTATTGCTTTGATATCAAAAAGGTATACGGTTTATTGTGGAAAAACATATGAAAACACAAAGAATTTACAGTGAGTATTGAAATATCAGCCCTGAGCTAAATATTGCTGTTTATAATGAAAGAGAAATCACAATGAAATGATGTTAAATTGTGTGTACATAAATTAGAAATCGCAGCAGTAACCAACAACTTTAAATTATCTTAAGGTTATTATTGTGTTTTAAGCAGCAACACCTCATATTTTTTGCATACACGTTAAATATATATGGGGCAATTCATGTTAATAAATCCTACAATCAATATTCTCATTTCCGATTTGACTGAAACTTGAATATCTTTTAATATTCCGTGAGAAACCCTTACTTGATTCTTTTGATTTTATTTTTTTGATAATGCAATGCAAACAAATATCAGAAGCTTTTTTTTTACTAAAGTTTGTTCAATTGCAAGATAAAATCAATTTCAAGATTAATATCACAAAAATATAACTTTTAATTTCATAAATTTTACGCCTGGTCTCATCGTGGGTAAACGACTTTTTGTAATTTTAAAAATTTTAGAAACCTATTTTTTCCATTTTGCATTGCGTTATCATAATTAAAAAAAAAAATTAAAATTGATGCATTTTTCAAAAAGTTATAAGCATTTGAAACTATTAAAAACTAGAAACTATCAGAATTTTATAAAATTCATATCTCATGAACGGCTTCGTCAAAAAAATTTCAAAATAATCAAGTAAGCTTTTCTCACAAAATATAAGAGGATATCCAATCGGAAATGAGAATGTTGATTTTAGAGTTTGTTGGAATGGAATGCCCCATATACATATACTCGTATTTTTATGTTTTTGTGTCAAGTGATTATGAGTGAAATGCATAATGGATGTCATACACACAGTGTAGAAACTAGATGAATGTGGAGGTTGTATGAGAGAGGGCAGGTTAGAGGTAACACTGCCTCATATATGATGTTTCATAATCATGCAGGCAATTTGCGAGTTGAGTAGCACCTTGTTTTAATACCACGCCACTGTTTGTTTATTTTATTGTTATGCAGATGAGTGTGTATATGTATATTTATGTACCAATACACAAATAAATATATGCATTAGGGAGGAGCGAAATAAGTGAAAGTCGCCTGAGCGGAATGTAACAGGTATTTGTATTTGTATATATGTATGTATGCTTTATGTTGAAAAAACGGGCAGTGATAACTAGAGACAATGAAAATATTTGTGTAACATAAACCATATATGTACATAGGGGAAGGGTGGTTAAAGAAGGAACAGTTATTTCGCGAAGGATGTGTCTTTGATCAGACGTTTCCTGATTTTTTTTTTTGTTTCGATTTGAAAAAAAAATATTGAGGTGGTGGATAAAGTGGGAAATCGAATAAAAAGAACGTACAACTTCAATTTATTTTAAACTTAAAATCACCAAAAATTATTTTTGGGGAAAAATAGTAAAAAATATTTTTCTCATTTTTTTTGAAAATTGAAAAGCAACACTTGACAGCGATTTGAACCCGTCAATATTAACAAAAACCATTAAAACGTGGCACTTCCCAGTTTACTCGTCTTCCCAATTTACCTGCCCTTAGCGTATGATATTCTAAAGTTATCAAAGAAAAAAGTTGTAATTAGTTAGGAAGTGTGACAGTCTTCTAATATTTAGTTGATGAGTCTTGGTTTTTCATCACTGCGAACATCTGCGGGGCACGTAGTCAATGAGATCGCCGCACCTTTTTTTTGGGATTCGCCGCCATGCCTCTTGAATTGTTTTCCACTTATCTACAGCATTTGTGGGGTCATGCTCTGCAACGCCTTTCTTTATATCTGCCCACACACTTTCTATAGGGTTCAGGTCAGGTGACTGAGCAGGCCACGGCATGACCTCAACCTCATTCATTGACTCGAAATCACTCTTTTGCGGATTTAATAGTGTGTTTCGGTTCATTGTTCTGTTGAAGCAGCCATATTAGTGGCATATTTCTCCCAGGATATGGCAACATCACTTCTTTCAATATATCCACACACACTCGCTGATATACGGTTCCTTTAATTAGATGGATTGAGCCAAATCTGTCGTCCGAAAAAGTACGCAAACTACCGCGGTATAGCTAAGCTTAATGTGATACCAAAATGACTTGAATCGATCGTTACAGATCAATTGAAACATTCAGTGGGATCGTTGATATCACCTTTTCAACATGACTTTCTTAAAGGCAGGTCCACAGTAACTAATCTTTTGGAATTCTCAACTAATATAATTAAAGAATTTTCCAACAACTTTCAGACCGATGTCATCTATACCGATTTTAGTAAAGCTTTCGACGTAGTGAATCATGATTTGCTGATCGATAAACTTGATTTGTTTGGTTTTCCACCACTGTTTGTTAAATGGATTCGTTCATATCTGTGTAACAGAAATCAGAAGGCGCTATTCATGAGCTCTATCTCATCTTGTATTGAAGTTTCATCTGGAGTTCCTCAGGGTAGTCATCTTGGTCCGATTTTATTCCTTATATATATTAATGATCTTCCATCTGTTATCCGTCACTCAAAAATTTTATTATATGCTGATGATATGAAGCTTTTTACTTCACATTATTCTGAGGAGGCACAAATCTTGCTTCAATCAGATCTTGATGCGTTAACAAATTGGAGTCAGATTAATTTAATGTCTTTAAATGTAAAGAAATGTAAATCAATGGTCTGTTCGAGAAGACAACCAATCCCATCTGTGCTTAATTTCACTGACTTGGGCATTGTGATGGACCCTAAATTACATTTTAATTTACATATTAACATGTGTATAAATAAAGCTGAGGGAATATTTGCATTCATTAAAAGATGGTCAAAAGAATTTAATGATCCGCATGTAACGAAAACACTTTTTAAGTCTCTGGTAGGACCAATCTTGGAATACGGTTCTCCAGTTGTGAGTCCTCAATTTAACTGTTACAGGGATAGATTGGAATCTGTTCAGAAACAGTTTCTCTTGTTTGCTTTAAAAAGTTTTCGATGGGATCCATCCCAAAACCTTCCACCTTACACACATCGTCTTAAACTTTTAGATTTACCAACTCTAGAGAGCAGAAGAGTAATGCTGAATGTCATGTTTTTGGGCAAACTACTAAATGGTGATATAAATTCCCAATTTTTATTAAATTAAGTTAACTTGAGCATACCAAACCGTTGTACAAGTTATCCAGTTACGATTAAACTAAGTACCTGCCTAACTAATTATGCCAAAAATGACCCTTTTCGTTGTTTGTGTAATGATTTCAACTACCTTCATGGCTTATTTGATTTATCTGATTCTCAATTTAACATTAAAAATACTGTTTTAAAATTTTTAAATTAAATTTTTAAATTAAATTAACCAGCTGATGATTACAAAATCTGTAGCTGTTGTTTGAAAACCACTTGGATAGTTCACTTCACCCTTCCACGTGTCGCGTCATACAGAGCAGTTCGGACTATGTCTGTTTCGGGCACCGATCCGTTCGTTATACGGATGGGCCTCTCGTGCGGCCGGGCGGGTAAATGGGTCCGTTGGGATTCGTCGAAAAAAAAAACAAACATGATTTTGCTTTCATCAGTCCACAATATGTTCCACCATTTTGCTGTCGGCCGGCGGATGTGCTCTTAGGTAAACTGTAAACGTGTGGCCACGTGTTTCTTCGTCTGTAATGGCACTTTCCGTGAAATTTTTGCAAATAAAATATGATGTCCTAAGCGTCTACGAATAGCTACTATACTTACAGCAAGGCCAGTTCTTTTTATATTTTTTTAAATGAAGCCAAAAGATCACCTTATTATACGTCAATCGTCGACACTCGCGGTTTTACGTTTTCGACCACCTTTCGAAAACGTGTTTCGGTTATTTTTTGTACGACAAGGCATTCGCAATCATTTGGCCAGAACATCCTACAATTTCATTAATTTGTCGGTAAGTTTTTCGTTGCTTACAAAGATTTTTTATTATTTCGCGCTTTTCCTCAATGCAATGTTTTGCTCGTGCCACTATTAAAAATAAAAAAAACCAAATAAAATGGGAAAACTACAAAAAATAATCCTAAGCCTTTCTAACTTAAATCCCTTTTTTATATAAATTTTACTCTCACTCCTATTTTTTTTATCAGTGCAACTCAAAGCAAAATACTGAAATGACTGGATAACTTCATAAATGTTATCGCAATTACAAGCTACTTTTTTGTGTTGTAACTCTAATATTCCATTGTAAGTACCGTTAGATGTTCGGGTGGTTTGCATATCGTTACATGTTCAAAATTGATTTTCAAACAAATTAGTACCATCAATCCTAGTATAAACACAGCTGTATATACTACCAAAATTATTTTTATGTTTTTATTATAAAGATCATGCAGTAGTACATGGTTATTAATGATTTATTAAAATTTTCGTATTTTTTATATGTTTTGATAAAAATCCGAAAAGTTAAACCACGTCGCGGAGACAAAAGATATTATCCGATCGGACTAAAATTTTAACTCTTTCTTACATTTTAAATTTCTTACGTTTCGATCAGATTTTCACTTATTTCGCTCCTCCCTAATATGCATGCATGTATTTAAATGCCTTTTTTGTTTATTTATGTATGTAGTTGTTAGCATGTGTATGTGTTTTTTTTTTTCATTTTCCTGCATGCAGCTGTATACTTGCCCTACATTGATTTGCGTTTTATTTTTTACTTTTGTATACTTTTTCCATTATATTTAAATTCTCAGAATAAATTTTATGTGTGTTCTATTTTTACAAATAGGATTTTTAAAGACTTTAATCTTATGCCAAAATTAACAACAAGAAGTTCATCATCATTGCAATTTCCTGTTTACTTACATCACAAGCAGCCAATTTGATTTCCTGTTTTAAACCCGTTTCATTTCCGTCTTGCATGTTTCCCAAACTCACGTGACGGTTATTTGCCATCAGTTGGAATTTCATTGAAACTTCTTTTTCTAGCAGTGATGCCAGAATGTTAAATTTTTTGTAATAATTGATTTTTCGTCATAATATAAATAAAACGAAACCTTTCTAGCTAATTTTTGTATCTCTTCAGATTTTTATTACATTTTATTAAACTCTGCATTTAGTTAGAATTTTTGTTTTTTTGTAACTGTAACTTTTCATTTTTTAATCCCATTCCATTGTATTAAACTTTTGATATTTATTTTCATTTAGTTGTATTTTACACTTTTATTGCATTCTACCAAAACTAACAATATTTATTCTCTTCCACAATATCATTCATATGTATGCAAATTAAAAATAATAAATATTTTCTTCTCAGAAATACAAATAAAATGGAAATGAATTCCCATTTTCCGAGTAAAAAAATGCAGTAGTTGAAATTTGATTGCGTATTCCTTTGCTAGCAAGCTTTTCAGAGGATCAAATTTCTTGGAAAACACTTTTCTAGCTAATTTTAATAACTTTTAAGTTTTACAGGTTTTTTTTTGTGCGTTGGAATGTAGAAATTTTCATAGATACCGCAGAACTGCTGTTCTATGGTTATGCCGGATTCTTGCCGACTAACACCACCTCCTTCATCTCTTCCTACTCGCGGGACTATCCGTAGGTATTACTTCGCGTGGGTGGATCTAGAAGTTCAGTTCTCGATCTGCTATTATTGTTCTGTTCTCCTTCTTTCGCTTCCAGCGGAGCGTAGCTTGATCTTAATCTGCGCAGTTATTGTGCATGCCTTCCATTTTCCCACTCACTTGCCTCACCTCTTCCCTTAGTAAATGCTTCGTATTCACGTTTTAATTGGACAGTAGAGGACATCCCCATGCCGGAATCTGTGAAAATACTCCTTAAAGCATTCATGGCCGCTCAGTAGTTGTATGACAGAAAAGCCAACGTCTTCGCGCCTTCGTTGGCACCAATCCGCTATGACGGGGATAAACGTAAGAGTCCAGCATCCTTTTTTGTTGAGCATTCCCACCGCCGATGTCACTCCGTGATGCAATTTAAATTTTAGAACTCAATCAGTTGTGTCGAAGAAGTAAAGTACAGAAAGTTGTTTTTCAGTCATTCTTGGTTTACGGCTGCGCACATCGGCTGAGACGGAACTCCAAACCATCACACACGCTAGTGCTTCCTTTCTGGTGACCATACGAAGGTGTACATTTTCGTACGACTACTCTCTTAAGTAAACGCAATCATTTTCCTTGTTGATATTTTGCTCAATTGAGAATGATGCCTCATTATTAGTATCTGGCCACATTCAAGCAGCGCGCAATGTGTTCGTTGACCGACTCAAAACCATAGTTTCCTCATATGGAGCATACGTGACTGTATTCTAAAATCTTGATTATTTCCATACATTTCTTTCTGGGTTTAAGAATAAATATTCACAAAAAAAATTACAGTTTCTTAAAGCCATGGAGAAATAAGAAGGTGAGACAACTATTACAAAAACAAAAAATAAGTGTGCCGTCAATGAGCAGAGCTGTATTTTACCGTACTATTTTAGTGATGATTTTTCTTGTAACTTTTAGTACGGATTGAATATATAGAAAATATACAATGCTTTTTTCTTAATTTATCTTATAGATATGAATTAGAGCCTATTGACTCACAAACACGATTTCATGGGTAAGCGAAAGAAGAAACTTGCAGGTATATCCAAGTCTGTACTTAACTCTGTTCTTTTTTCGCCCACACGCCTCATTCCACTGCATCCGTCTGTCCTCATCCTTTGGAGCACTGAAGGCTCGCGTATTGTTGCAACATTTTTTGCAAATCGCGCACGATTGCCTTGGCATTTTTATCTTCACACAATTTTAAATTTGCGCCGATGTTGCGGAAATATACCGTTTTTGTTTTTCTTTTTGTTTTTTTTTTGTGCACTCTGCGTTTAGAATTTATTAATATTTTACAATTTAATAATTTTTAAATTTTTTTTTCGATTGTCATTCAATTTAATACGTTTTTAAAAATGATACTATGTTATATGAATATTTTTGTTCAAAAACATTCCCAACACAAATATGCAACTATGCTTCTATATTTTATATCAAAATAAGTGTACCAAAAGAGGGCTGTCATCTGACTGTCTCACCTTCTTATTTCTCCAACATCGCACAGTGTAACGAGGCGGAAAAAAAAAAAAAAAAATTCATGTTGAAGATTTTTACAAATTTTAATGATATGTAAGAGATAATATTTTAAACAAAAAGTAACTAAATTTTGTTTCCGATAAACTATTTAATTGCCATATTTCACTTATTAACAAATAAATATAGGCAAAATGCATATGTGGGAAAATTATAAAATCTGCACAATGTAGCATTACAATTTTTTTGGATCTATGTTTTACCATGTGGTTTTTACCGTTATTTGAAAAAAAACGGATTTTTTCACATCAAAACATAGTGATTTCGATGACTTTAAAAGAGATTTAAAAAAATTTATATCAAAATATATTTCCAATTATAAAATATAATAACGTCACAAGTATGATTTCGCTAATTCAAGAAAGATTGTCTACGGAGAGCTGCGATTTTTCAAGTTTTTTATATTTTTCCCTGAAACCAATAATATGTCAATAACAGTCCACAAGGTCCTTGTTCATGACACCGACATAGTCGAGCAGTTCAGTTTGCCAATTGGAGCATTATCTGAGGAAGTCTTAGAATAGCGCCACAAAGATATAAGAAAATTTGGATTAAATTTTACAAGAAAAATTCCCCTGAAGCATCAAAGCGTGATCTGATGGTTTCTCTTCTCATATTAAATATTAGAGCAAATCACCAAGGAAAAAAGTACAAGATCACCTTTTCGATGAAATGCTGTCTGGAGAGCAGTATCAAGTATTGAATATTGATGATAGCGACTAAGCGAAAAAATGTCTTGCGCTTTCTTAATAGCACTGTGCCACAAAATTGAGTTTTTTCCATCGGATTGGTGATTTGACATGTAGTCTATAGTAATTTGGGCCGCTGAGCTCGAATCTGAAGACTATTTTGCTCCGTAACGGTACATGAAATCATGAAAATGGATTTGTTAAGACTGTACCAGGACATTACTAATTTATGTTTTATCGTTTTTGGTGTCTATAGAAAAGTTGTTTAGAACTTTGGGAGTTTTTTAAGTGGCATGTGGCAGCTTTATTATATTGAAGGATAGAAAACGATTCATAAATTGAAATGTTTAGTTTCATTCTTATGGAGCTTCTTTTTCTGACATTTTAACAATTTTCTTAAGTAGGCGTTGCAGCACCCCCATTTTTTCTTCATTGAACAAGAATTGAATTATGAATTATACATCTACACACCAAATTTCGTCATTATGCAACAGATATTTAAAAAGTTATTGCAATTTAAGTGTTTGATTTGTATAGGAGGTGGGCGTGGCAGTAGTCCAATCGGTATAATTTTTGGCATACGACTTTGCTTTAATTAGACTATCTCGACTTCCAAATATTATTAATATTAAACAACTCTTACTATTTTTGGCCGCGGTTTATATGGGATCGTTACACTGTGCATCGCCGACATCGGACTTTTTTAATATGAATAAATTTTTTGTTGTACTCCCTAAAAATGAACCTCGGTTTATTCTAAATGAGAGCGGAGATGAGAAAGTAATTGTGTTCTTCTTCTTGCACGAAACAGCCCACACTTTTTCTTCGGGTAAAAATGGTAAAAGTCATATATTTGTGTTTATCAGCTGTTTTGTTTTTTTGTTTTGAAAATATATTGAAAATTTTAAATTTATAAATAAATAAAGAATTTTTGGAAAATAAAAATGTTATTTAAAATGGCAAATTTTGAAAATGTATTAATTGTATATTTGGTATTTTTTAACTACATTCTCCACAGATTAATGACGCAAGTGTCTGTTCAACTTCTGATGATGTAGGAGCTTCTGCTATTTCTGAATAATGCAAATGACGATTAAGATTCTTCAGAAGTAGTCAGTCGAATAATTTATGTTTAATTTTCATTATTTATTTATTTTCTTGTAAGTTAACAATTTTAATTTTATTAAATATCGCCGACACTATGCTTTGAAATTTAATTACCATTTGACGTTTTGTTTCGTGCCAGAAAAGTGGTTTTTGGCGTTCCCCGTACTTTTGTGCATTTTTGTCTATAGCAGAGAGTATTTTTTATTTACTCTCAGTTTACTAAACTTTACCCAAAAGTACGGGAACAAACCTATGGCATAAAATCACATTAGAATCTAGATAGAAAAAAGTTCTCAGCGAGTTTGTATGAAAAATTTTTTTTTTTTAATTAGTTCTTCAGCCTTGTAGCTGCACTTGAACACTAAACTTTATTTTCAAACCTTTAGTTTTTTTCGTTTACTGCAAAATGGTACTTTTGGAGATACGTGGTTGAAGAGAAGTGGTAGCGATATGGGCATCCAAATACCTGGTTTCACTATGTCACATTCCATGTCAGAGAGAGAAAAAGAGAGAATATCCTATATTGCCAACATGTTGACAAATTTGATTGAATTTGACATAGTGAAAACCAGTCAAAAAGTAAAATTCAGCTGTTTCCGTCGTTTCACTCTCCACCACTCCATACGTTACATTGGTTTCAATGTTACATCGAATATATTTTTGAATTAAACAAATACTCTGGCAACACTGCTTACTCCACTCCATTTCTTTCACTTCCTTTTACTAATTCTCACCTGTGTATTAATGAACTTAAAGAAAAGTGTGTAAAAAAGTTATGAAGGAAATTGATTTGCGGCACGCTATATAATGTGCTCCTCGTGTATTTCCATTTCCCTAAACTTATGTACGTAGATGTTCGCTGACTTGGGGGAGCAATAAATGAGTTTTAAATGCGGAAGTTTAATATATAATAATATGAATGTAGCACGTGAATATTAATAACTTTTTGTATGCATAGAAATATGTATGTACGTATTTAGTGTGATATTTCTGAATTTCCAATGGGGTCGTGGTTGCAAATGATTAGTAAAACTTTTCTTATCGTTTTGAAATTTATGTTTTGTAAGTGATTAAAATTCGATAAAAGATATGCTTACGTATTTTTTTTTTCTTTTTTTGCTTCAAACAAATTTTTATTTTTGCATTAAAATAATCAGTGAAAATTAAGGCTTCCGTCGTATTTTTTCATGCATACATATATAACGAAATTATTTCTTATAGGTCATTGACATCCAAAGGATTTTCTGTAGCGTGAAAAGTGTGAAATGCATACGCCACCGTTAAAAAAAAATTTTTCATTTATTAATTTAATAAATTCCTAATGCTATAAAATAGATATACTTATAGTAAATTTTTGGTCAGCATATAAACATTAGAGTGCCATTAATTTTCGAAAGTCGGAAAATTTTCCGCGGCACCCCCTCAACCGGTTCGTTTCACTAAAAAAAAAAACTGTGTAAAATTTCAGGTCAATTGTTTATATCTCAGACATTTACATTGAACTGTTTTTACAGAATTTATAGAGCTATCAAAGAGGAATAATTCACTCGTATACATTTTTAGGATATTCCTAATAACTATTGAATAAAAGAAAATATAAGCTGAAATAACCCGAATGAATCTAGCAAGTTTTACAAATGTAACTGTCCGCACAACTTCTTTTTCCTTACTTATTCGCTTTAAAAATTGTAGCAGCTGCATAATCAAAATAAAAATTAATTAAGATTCGAGATCAGCTGTATTCTTGAAGAAGAGTTGACCTTAAGGTGCCATCCTACGTTTGGCGAGGAGGTGGAAAACCTTTCCTCCTCCTTCTCATCAAGGCAGTTCCTAAAAAAGTCGTTTGTGGGAACTCGTAATCTATTGACATGTCAACCAAACATACATGCCCAGTAATTATTACCACTACATATACATATGTTGTGGCTAGCCTTGCCAGCTCATTGCCTTTACAATTGCCTGGAATGTCCTTGTGCCCTGGTACCCAATACCGGTGTACCTTGAGCCGTTCCGATATCTCTTTAGGAGATTGTCGACAGTTAGCGATCACCTTAAAGGTAGTAAATAAATATCAAGTGATTTTATGGCTGCTTGACTATCTATTGACTAGTAATGAAGATGGCTAGCTAAAAGATATTAAATTTACAAAAAGATTAAAAAGGGAAATACTGACGAAGTTGAGAAATAGAAAGGCATGTGATTTTCATAAAAAATTTAAATAATATTATCAATAACACTGCAAAATGTAGTTTTGCTACGCATAATCGTTTCTATTTTAAATTCAATTTTAAAAATAGAAATGAAAAATTCATGAACCCTGTTTCACCTATCCACCTCTGTTTGCAAATCTAACGTGTCTCATAATCTGATGCTGGAAAAATTCCAAACAGCATTACCAAAAATTAGAACTATTTTTTCTAAGCTTACAAAGACTCGACTACTCTTTCTGTTTCATATTAATTTTTCAACAAACATTTCAAATTGAGAGTTCTTAACTTTGAAGAGCGTTTCAAAAAATTGGTTCGAAAAATTGGGAATTTTTTGCCATATAAATTGGAAGTAATATGTGTGTATTTTTCAGAAATGTCATCCGAATAATATGAGGACCAATTTCAGCTTGATAGGTTCAAAGGTTCTTAAGAAAGCAACATTTAGAAAAAATACGTTTAAAGTTTTGAGAAACAAGAAAATTTCGTATAAACTATCGTATCAACTACAAAATTTTGGGAGACAATCATAAAATGTTATTCTTTAATTCTTTAATATTAAGTCATCGTTTTCCATTAAGCATAATCTTCTGGTGTTTGGTATGGTCCATTAAATGTATCATCGTACTCATTTTCATAATTGTAGACATGGCTTAATAAACTTTGATTTTCGAATTTAGAATTTAAATTTTATAATTTCTGTCCGTGTTTGCTATAAAAAGCGAAAAGACAGAAAGACCCAAAAAAGTATACCAAAATTTGGAGAATAATGAGGACAGGGTTACTACAACGAGTTACTCGACGTTCATTTTGATAGATAAACCAGTCTCAGCCCACTTTTGGACCGAACAAATTGGTTTCATATTCCAATGAACGACTATGCAAGTGATACATGTTTTTTTTTAGCGAATAAGAAAAAAAGCTGTTGTGCGGGCAATTACATTTGTTAAACTTGCTAGATTTGATCAGGTAATTTCAGCTTATTTTTTCTTTTATTCAATTGTTATTAGGAATACCGTAAAATTGTATATGAGTGAATTAATCCTCTTTGATTGGTCTATAAATTCTGTAAAAACAGTTTTGAAAAATATCTGAGATATAAACAATCAAATATGAATTTTGTGCACAAAAACCTTGAGCTCTTGGGCACCACTTCCCCTTATGCAATTGACCTGAAATTTTACACAGACTATTTTTTGAGTAAAACGAACCGGTCGAGGGTGCCATCAATAGATTTTTCGAAAAAAAAATTCTCCATATAGTTAATGGCACTCTAATAAACATATAAAAGAATAAGACTTTGGGTTTTCTCAATTAAGTGGGTTTTTTTTGTTGCTCGCGTTTTCATTACATTCATTAAAACTTTTCAACATCACTTCAAAGGCCATTTGCTTGCCACAACCACGTAACCGTTTTTCATATTGAAGATGAAACCTTTTTCAATTAAAGCAATTAAAGCATTGATAGAACTTAATTTCATTACAAGGAATCACTGAAGAGCGTTTGCGTGTCGTTATGCGCTCATTTTTCTCTGTTGGAAATTATTATATAATTTAATTAACTATTGAGTTTCATTTCAATTTATATCACGGTATCTTTCATCGTGACCTTTAATTAATTGAATAGTTTCATGTAATCAACTAGTGCGGTTGGTGTTGCAGCAGTTTCGTAATTATTATTTTTATCAATGTCAAACGTTTTAGCTGTTTTTGCAACAAACAGGATAGACCTGGATTTACTAAATTTTTTTTTAATCGTCAGCAACATACAGGGGGATGCACTCTAAAGGAAGATTATTTCACAAACGAACTGATTCATTAAAAAACGATTTATCTCTGTAGTGTGCTGTACGTAGTGTCACAGTCTTCCTATTGAAACGATGGGCCGAAGTTAAGGTTCTAGTTGGTCGTCCAAAAGTATGAACGGATGGGGTTAAATATTAAATATTAAGTGAGCATCGTCCATTAAAATAACCATAATATAAAGTAGTACATCCTACATAACGACGAAGCGTCAAGGTTGTCATTGAACTAGATATCTAGACGCTGTCTATCTAGTAGTCCGAATACAGACGTAGATCGAGTAAAATTTGTGCAAATTGTCCAGAGATCAAATGATGAAAAATATCTATTGCAGCGTTTTAAAACACCCATAGATTAAGCTTCATTTAGGTCGTGCCAGCGTAGATCGCTTTGCACTGACATGCCTAAAATCTCTAAATCATCTGACTCTTCGGAATGAGAAACAAATGCCAATATTAATATTAGTGCCTGCAAATCTAGAGAAACTTTGATCCAAAATTCATTTATACTCCATCCAGAAGACGCATGGTACAAAGGCCTTGGTGAATTGCACTGTTTTGGTATAGTCACCCAAAGTGCCCTTAGTTTGCCTACCCATAAGCGTGGGAAGGATTCAGTTCACTGCTAATGCAATCTCATCAAACGTTTGTTTTTTCAATATCTAGAAAGACTGTTAGAGCGAATTATTTCCTAACCAAGGCTTGTTGAGCCCAGTCAATAACGTATACTAAATTACCATGAAGTGGTTTTTGAACCAAATCATCTGTTTTTAGCCATATTCCAGTATTTTTTACCAGCTTTGGCTATTCTTCAAACGTTCGGAATATAACCCGACAAATTGTAGTTGCATTCGTCCATGGGCTATCAGCGCAGCTTGGCCATCACTTTAGATGCCTTTCTCACGCTATCTCCACTCAATTATGCAGCCCGCCACATACAGGATAGCGAAAACTTCCGTTAGGAAGACTGTCGCCATGTGTCCAGTGACAAAAGAGTAATTGATCTCATCGTCCAAGTACCAACCGTTTCCAGTACCGTTTGAAGTTTTGGATCCGTCGGTATAGAAGACATGACTGAAACCCCGGAGTACGACCTATGGACTTAACTATTGATCTCGTTCAGGGAACCTGACATCATATCTTCTTCCGAAGCGGATTATTATTATTTGAAGGAAGGACGACTCGAAAGTCAGACACTGCGACCTATAAGATCTATTATACCAAAGCCCCAAGTTATGAAAGAAAGAAAGGAAGATAAAAAGAAAGATAGATAATAAACATACCCAAGCCGAGAACCGAACTTGGGTCTCCAGAGACAAGAGTTTGGCACTCTGCCACTAGACCACGGTGGAGATGGTTGGACTAACAGTTTAACGCCGATTCTAAACGGCTGTGTGGCAATTTTTTATCACTTTCTTATAATCCTTTTCACTTTATATTTATAGTGAATATAAGAAGTTTATGAGAATTAATCACTAGACCAATACGGGAATCGAACCCGCAACCTTCTTGTGCATTATCCATTAGACTATCGAGGCCTTCTTCGAAGCGGATACAAGGCACATGATTGTCTAAGGGCATCTAAAACAGTGGGCACAGCACTGACAACTGGTGGTATATCTGACTGTGCTCCATATTCGCCTCGACATGCCAGACTGCATTTTACCGGAGTCAGTAGGCTGCTCTCAACGCTATTTACGTATTTGAAGATACAGAAGAAGCAAGTCAAGCAAGGCACTGAGGGCATTACCAAAAGTAGTACATATTGCACTAGTGATACCCAGCCTGGTCAGAGGCGATGCTGTAGACTTAACCAAAGTTCGTCTCTACCACACTACGGAGGCATACGTGGCAATAGGTCTCACATGAGCAATGTGTAACAAGTATACTACAGTTGCATTCAGACTCCAAGTCTTGCCAAAAACTCGCCTGCACTGCCAGAAAACCTTTAGTACACCCGAGATCTTCAGCTCGACGTGCGTCTTCTGTAACAGTTTGTAATCTAAGGTTACCCCTAAATATTTAACTTCAGCAGACTACTGTAGTCTTACTCCCTTCATCGTTGGTAGTAACAGGCTATCCTTCTTGCACCACTTCTTCTTCAAGCTTAGCCTCAGGATCTCTAGAAAGAGTATGCACCAATCGCCAAATGAAGTTTCGCTATTACAATATCTTAGCCGCCTTTAGCTGCTTTTTGAACTCACCTTTTGCTAAAACATGTGATAGAGAGCGGAAACAGTACCGTTTTGCTGGACTTTAGGTTTGTCCCGACAGCCTTCATACTGTTCAACATGAGCATTCATTTTAATTGGTCTTAATCGGGTAACGTTGATCCAATCCGTCTCAACCTAAAGGAAGCGTATCTATGCTCCGAAGTTCTTTTTTATATACTGAACTGAATATCTTCTAGCCAGACATTCAGTATTCCACATTAGACGTAGCCACAGTGACGCAAATGACCTGCCTTCTGACTGCAGTTACAAAAATATATTATAACATAACTAGAGATCGGAAAGTTGCCTAGAAGTCTAGTTGCATAAATCTCATAGAATACTTTTATAGACATAACAGTAATAACATATTACTGAGCAAATTAACTGAGACATGGTATTTTATAAGTCTAATTTTCTTTTCACAAAATTCATTTAGAAAGAAGATTGCATAATTCGAAATATAGGAATTGAACTCGAATTATAATAATTTATATATTATATTATATATTATATATTTTATTTTGCAAACATTTATCTTCTAACACTTTGCTTAGTACAAAAACAAACAATTATTTAAGAATTTACTTAAATAAAAACTTTTACTGTTTTTCGATACATTTTTGTGATTAATTTTTATTTTTTTTTTGCATCAGAATAAAAATTTCTAAAACAAATTTGTTTTCTTTTTATTCACAGTAAATAAAATACATACATTGTTTACTAATTCATTTCATATGACAAGGTGCTGTCAGAAAGGCAAAAAAAAAGCTCACAATCAGTAACCAGAATCAAAAAATTTGAACACACTTAAAGAAATATTTAAGTATTTGCACAGTAGGATACGTCCCTTACATACACAAACTTTTGACAACAGAATTTTTCATTCAATAAAAATATTTACCATAAAAATGCTATATTTATTACATATATTTACGTATTTATTTAGTGTCTACCTAAGTGTGTATGAATATAAAATTGCATTTACCTATAGGTATGCAATATAAAAAAGCATATTTGCTATGCTTATTTTACAGCGAAACACTTTATATACAGATAGACAAGTATTTTGTAATATAAAAGAAATATTGTAATATTTACAAGAAATTTTAAAGTATTTACAAGAAATATCTAAGTATTTACAAGAAATGCTTAAGTATTTATAGGAACGTTTCAGATGCACATATTTGTAAAAAATCTTTGTGAGTATTTACAAATAATTTATCTTGAGTGTATGCACACATTTATTTACGCTCAAATTTTATTTCTGTATGTAATATTCGGCAACAAGAGTGAAAATAATATATTATGTTAAAGAAGAAAAAAAGTAAATACTTACATACATAAGTATGAGTACAATATATACTTCAACATGGCGACAGAATATTGTAATTTATGTATGCAACTTAATAAATAAATATGTATATTTGTAAGGTGATGTGTTATATCCCATAAAAATGTTAAGAAATTGAAAATCTCTAATTTATTACTCCATTCTCTAGAAATTGCTCTATTCTTGGAAATAAAAAAAATGAATTTCTATAAGCGCAGATTTTCAAAATTTTCAAGGTTTAAACAAAAACAAAGTGGAATTTGGAGTTCTCACATTGCCTCATTTACGTCCATTTTACGTGCTTTTATGCTACATAGACAATACACGAGAAAAATGTATAATCTCTATTCTAATCTAGATTCTAAAAGAGATGGAAAAACCAACAAAAAAACATATATATTAACCATATAAAATCGACGAATAGTTTGTCTAAAATACGAATTATATAAAAAATTTGGCTCTTATTTCGGTGTGCAACTAAATGCGCATATGAACAGAACATATTACTAATGGAAATGAGATGGCATAGAAAGCAACAAATAACAGTATTTCATTTGGTCATATTTCAATTTTTAGTACGAAAAATGGTCTTGTCCCACAATAACCTGACTTACCCTATATAAATGTATGTAAAATGCCATGTGTGTTTATAAATAATAGTTAGTTTGATGTTATGGCCAACATGAACTTTCATCAACTCTTATCACAAGAATTTTGGCAAGTTGCAACATTTAATTTGAACGGAATCGTTTTGCACATACATCCAGGGCCTTGAAGCAGACAAATTTTGGGGCTGCTACGCTCCGAGCCCACTCCAACTTGGCAAAGTAACCATAGTATTTATTAGTTATTTTTTAAATACTTTCAAGTTTGTCATAAAAAATTTAGTTGCAAAAATTTCAGTCAATGCGATACAATGTCGGAAATTGCCATGTAAATTTTACACAGAAAATCCGAGCAGGAGGAAAACTTAAGTATTTGACCATTTTAAAGAATTTGGTTTTAAAAAACTTTTGTATATATTACAATTAAAGTGATAGAGAATAAAAAGATGATAAAAAGAAAAAATGTTCTAAGAAAAAATATATGTTTAAGTTCATATTCTTCTGAAAGCAAAAACAGTGGGTCGGAATGCAAAATCGTATAGACAATTGCAAAATATACGAAATTTCTAAAAAATTCTTTAATCAAAATTTTTTGGCCTAATCTAAACAGAAAGGTCTAAACCAATGAATAATGATCAAAAAATGAAGAAACTTTAATTTAAGAATTGTAAAACAGTCAAACTCTTGATAAAAATAAAATTCAAAAGTGGATGAAGAAACTGTAAAAAAAAAGTGCGAAAAATCGCAATATACTATTTGAGTTGTAGCCCAGTTTTTCTGGAAAATTTTAAGAGAATTGATTGATGTCGTTCAAAATCCAAGTGTTACATTGCCTTATGGATTTGTTTGGGTAAGGTTTCAGACGAATATGGAGAAAAGTTCCACCAAGAGCTGACGCATTTGCGTGAATACTGTTGGAGTGTTATTCGTGATCCTAACGACGGAGACAAGAGAAACGATCAAAATAATTGAAATGGTAATGGAATGTTTCTAATGCTATTTTTATTGCTGAATGAATAAATTAAATGAATTTATTTCATTACTAATTCATTGCAATGGATTTGAACTCAGCATTGTCATTTCCATTGTAGTAATGGAAATGGGAGAAAGCGTGTGCTTCACAGCTCCTCGCTCCAAAGCCCTTCATACAACATGCTTAAATAGATATTTACAGATGCGATTGAGATCTCAGTAGGGCTCTAATTGAATAGAAAATGCAATGGTAACTCCATTTTCATCTGCTCGGATAGCTAGGTGCCAATTAAAACCTGGGAGGGGAGGTTTTAAAGTAACCTCGATGCCGAAGCCGAGCTGCAAACTGAACATATTTCTAAGGTAAATTATATTTTTGTGGGTTAGGCATTGCCAGCCAAGGGATGGTGATATGTAGAAAAATGTTTTATAATTGCTTAATTTATATTTTCATTTATTATTCGACTGTGTCAAGTTTGCTACATTGTAGTTCAGGTCACAGTTATCAATTATTCAATATAAGTTGAATATCTGTGGATTTAATTGATTTCAATAAGCTAGAAATAAATGTCACTGTGGCGTATGAGTGATATTCTAAATTACCTATTCTGTTTCAATATTCGATGACATAGAAAGTTATTCTTTTTAAATTCAACATGGCAATATTATAGAGATTAGTTTGCAATAAAAGCAAAAGTATGTACCAGCAAATAATGATTATTTTATCAAATTAAATGAAAAAAAGCGACATGTTCTAAATGTCGGAAGGCATAATTGAGTACCCAAAATTGATACTGGTTGTACGCTTTATTGGAACCAGTAAATATTTTAATTTTCGAGTGTTACCACCATTACCATTGTTTTTGCTCAACGCAAAAAATCAATTTATAATTTTTAATTTTTTTTTTCTGGCGAATAATTTTTTGGGTTTAATTTTTTTGCTCAGTAATAAAAATTACTTTTTGAGTTTTATTTTCTTGCTCAGAAATAAGAATTAATGTTTGAGTTTTAGTTCTTTGTTTAAAACTAAAAACTCAAAACGTGTGAGCACGTTTTTGGGATGCATGGATAAAAAACACTTCACAAAATTGTATTGGTTTTACATACCGTTCAGCACTGTAAGCGGTACCATTGGTAAATCAATGACTCAACTTAATTTATTTCTCTCAAGACTCAACATGCTTACGATACGAAAAATATTTGATGCTAACTCGTAATCGTATTTTTCTAGTTCCAATTAAGGTCGCAAATCGAAGCTTTGGTGTACTTACTTTTTTTTCGATGAATCCCACGCCCACCTCCCGCCCAGCCGACCGAGGGGCGCTCCCAACTACGAATGGGTTACCGTGACCCGGATCACACAACAGAAGCGCGTACGGAGCAAAAACGCGAGGGGAGAGAGCTCCACTAAGCACACTTTATGTTAATAAATAATTTTAAATTTTATACTCTTGAATTAAATACTTTTCTTTATTTAAATGTTATATTTTTAATTGATACAAAGGATTGAATACTCCAGCCCTCCAGCTTATTTAGTGGCCATGACTAATAAATATTATCTCCATTGAGGCATACAATATTACAATGTGTAAAAATGCTAGAGTTAAAGCTGAGTTAAATATGAAACCTTTAGAAGATCCGAGGTGAGTACCAAATGCGATGACATGCAAAAAATGATCCTGCTGCTGTAAAAGGGATAAGTATTAAAGAGCATCCATACATACAGTAATTCTTAACATTACTTACATTAATTTTGCTAAAGCTGCGTATCGAATAAAACGATATACAATTGGTGGTATATCTGAAACGTTTAACAATGTGTGCCGACAGTGAATTGATAACGAAAATTTCCATTACAATTGCAGCCACAGTAAAGCATCCTTCCAATTGTCTCATATAAAAAAAAGCCATCGGAAAGAGATACATACTCCATGCAAAACGGAATACATGAATCCAGAAAAGTCCAGTGAAGAATATTGCATTCACCTGCTGGATAATTTTATGCACTTGCCACATACTCTTACGTGATTGATAGAGTATATGATTTGTTATAAAATTTCGCTTTGCAATTGCCATTGGATTTTTATTCAAGCAATGCGTAATTGTTTTCATTGCTGCATCCAAATACAACAATATCAAAACATATGCCGTTGTGAAGATTGCTACCAATGCCTCCATATAGTAGACACTTATATGTAACCAAGTCAACTTCAAGCTTTGCTCAAGCGTGAGTACTCCATCGAGAAGTTGCGCTAATAACAATTCGTAAAACATTTGTAGTACTACAAAATTTATGAAATGTGCAATATGCTTTATTACAAATACACTGAGTATAAACACGTGATATGAATGAAAAATTCCATCTGCATCAAATATTTTTAAATTCAACTTTCGCATTTTGTTTTGTAATTTTAAAAGATCCCTCCATAATTTATGCAATTCTCCAGAGCGACAGATGCAAAGGTAAATGAAGCTTAATTGCATAAAAGGGTGCACTATAAATATTATATTTTGTACAATCGTTAGCACATTAAAATTCAGGCGCCAATTTAAGTAAAAGCTTCGAATGTTAAGTCCAGCTTGATTCAATTGTGGAATTATGTAAAAAATGGCTGCTAACGCTGCAAAACTGCGAAATTTCCTATTCAGTGGTAGCACTTTGAAAGGCATTCGATTACACAGTACTCCACTCACTCTTACTGGCACAATCCCAATTGCAAATCCTACACAATACAAAAGAATTGTAGAACATTTTATGAAACTATCCGCTTTCATAAATTTGTTCTTTGTCCCTTATTTGTTGAATATTTAACTGAAAGAATATTTTCTTTTTAAATCAAATTTATTAAAAACCTGTAACAACTAAAATACTATTACCTAATTCGTTTTTTTTTTTTTTAATTTACCTAATGAAACTAAAAGAAAATTAAATATTTACAAAGTATTGGTATGCATTTTTTATGTGGAACGCCTGCCATTTTTTTCCGGATTTGATTTGATTTGGTTAGGGAAAATTGTTCAAGTTTTAGCGTAAACGTAGTTATTTATAACTTATATACATCAACAAAATGCTTTTACGTTGTCCGAAATACCGAAATATTCTCGAAAGTTATTCAACCGATTCTATAAAATATTTACTAATTAATAACACATAACAACAAATTAGAATTCGCTGACCTCAATGACGATAAATCAATGGTTTTTTGATAGAAGACACTGACCTGAACAATTGCTCTGAAAATACGTAGACTACAACGTAATGATTTTTTATGGGGCATTTCAGGTCATGGTATGTGTTATTGGAAATCAGAGGCATAGGTAGAGAGGGGATAAAGCCGATAATTCTTCCTTAAAATAATTCTTAATGTTTAGTTATTACTTATTGACTTAGTTGGCGCTAAAACCGATGATCGTCTGCGCCGCCTTAATGAAGATTTGCCAGTCGCCTCTGATCCTTCGTCCTCTTCATCGTTACTCGAATAGAATACCTTCCTAATCAGAGCTTTTTTTTTCATTACCTCAACAACATGGCATAGCCACCACAATCGCTGGATTTTTAGACGCTCGACTACGTTATTGTCGGCGCGCAACTCATACGACTCATGGTTCCAATTTAATAGATTCCATTGATCTTGCAGAGTATCTTCCTTTAGAACGGGCCTAACTGTCTCTCATCATTGGTGATTAATGTTCACATCTCAGCGCCATACATTGAGATGGGAAGGATGAGAAATTTATAGAGCGTTAGTTCTGGCCATCGAGAGAGGACTCTACTTCTCAATTGCCTACTGCGCCAGTAGTAACAGGAGTTAATCTCCGCTTGATCTTAAGGATGACATTATTGTTGTTATTGTCGTCTTGTCCTCGTTCATCACTAGACCCATTCAAAGAGACTCTCTTTCCAAGTTGGAGAATGCTGCACTGACTGCTCTCGCGTTGGAGCCAATGATGTCAATATCATCTGTTTATGCTTGCAGCATGGCATTTTTGTAGAAAATAATGTTAGAGACGCCGATATTTGCAGCTCGAACTATTTTCTCCAGCATAAGGTTTGCTTGAAACCTCTGTTGGTTTCAAATGGCGCGGAGTGACCGCGCAGGTGATGTCAGTTAGTGCAATTTTGCAGCGATGAATTGGCATCCGACATTGCAGCGTACAAGTGTTCCCCAATCGTGCTGTCGAAAGCGGCTTTATAATTAACGAATATATAGTTGGTGTCGCGTGTCCAACACTAAATTCGGGTCTCAACCCATGATGGCTGTAGTAGATGGCACAGGATGCTCTTTAAGAGCAATATTTTAGAAAAACGGGACGCTTTTTGAGAGCATCCTGTGCCGCATTTCCTAAAAGGCGGTAATATCGAGTGTTTTTCGAGGGCAGCTAAAAGCTGGATGCAGGTATCTTCCCTGTAAAGAGTTCGGACACTCCAAGTTCATCTCCATAAATCGTTGTCCTTTGGGCGTTTACGAGACTTGTCAACATTAGAGGGTTCCATATTCGAGGCATCGTTTGTGGTTTCATTGGAATTGTTTTTTGACGCGGTGGATTCCAAGTCGGACGTACAACCGTTCATTCGAGGCCATGTTTAAGGCCGCGATGAGGCTGTGTATTGACCTGAGATGGAGGAGTGCAAGGATCTTTTTATCACAGACTTTATTTTGTGTTCTCCGCCCCCAGGCGGATTTAATTCTGTCTGGGTAGACAATAACTAAGGAAAGATCCAGTCGGGACTTGAGCTCCAAAATTAAAACACGTTATTTCAATATTTTAGAAAAACGGTATGAACAATTTTCTACTTTACATCAAGATATCTGGTAAACTACTTGAAACGCAGGCTGTGATTGACCTGACTTATTGTGAATTAGCCAGCGTAAATATTTTATTTCTGAAATTCTGCTGTGCATTTAAAAATTATTCATTTTTGAAACAGTGATTCGAATTAAGTATATACTACGTGATGACTTCAAACTGAATATCCCATTCTAATCAAAGTTCGCGAATCATATAGAAATGATGTATCTGGTACCTGACGCAATTTTCATGTTGACTAGTGTAATTATTAACTACAATATGCAAAAAATTAAACCTACATGACATGTATGGCATGCATTCAAATACATATACTATGCAAGCTTTCAAGTACATAAGCATTTGAATTCTATTGTGTTTCTGAAGAAGCTTTGCTTTTCGAGTTTCGCGTTTCATATTAAAACACTGCAAGCATTTTTATGTTTATTGTGAATTCATTGTGTTTAGTTTTTCCATAGAAAAATTACTTATTATATTCATGGTTGTTATGATTATATATATGCCATAAGCAATTCTGTCTGTATATGAGTGCTGCGGTTATTGTTTTACTACATACATTTAACTATTATTATTATTCTGCTTAACTTACAAAACTAACATGTAATTCTAGAAAATTACTCTGTCACACACACACACATATATTCATGTAACTAAATTGCATTGTAGTAGAATATTCTTCCACGTGTCAAGAATGCATGTGATTATAATATATATGTTGTGCATTCTTGTTGGCAGACTGTGTAGGTATGATGAATTTTCATGATATAGAAAAAAGTCAAGCCAAGTTGTAATATTTGCTTATGAGCGCATGTGTTGAAAGTGATATCTACTATAAGAACTTTAAAGTGCATAAAGTTACAAATTATTAAACTTGTTATTTATACAAAATACAACAAGTAAAGGTCATTGATCCTTAATATAACCACGCACTGCAACTTGCAGTAGGGCGAGAATGTTTGTATAATAAGAGATCTTAAATGAAACTAGATATTTTCCCGTAGAACTGTTTCTTACTTAATATATTTAGGTACATTAAAGATAGTTCAGTATAGAAATGAAGTATATAGGTGCCTCGTGGTGTTCAAAGGTTAATGCTTTTTTTATCACTAAGAAAAATTTATGAAAACAAACGGAAAAAATGCAGTATATTGATAAAAGAGGAGAAGAATCTGAGAAATGTGTATTAGCTTTGAACTACAAATCTGATGCAGTTGTTATGTACCAATTACTGTCAAAGTATGAAAGCTTTAATTGCATTTTTTACATTATGGATAGAAGGTTTTCTCCCGACTTTTGAATTGGGATAATAAGATATCAACCCGGCAGTAAAATTACGCAGTTTATTTTTGAAAAAAAAAAAACTATATAAATAATTTCCCTTCTGCATTCTCCATTGGAGTTTTACTATGATAAATGTAGTGGGGTATGAGCCCGAGTGGATAAACATTGAATTTAAAAAAGTGGTGATTCGATAATTTTTTAAGATTTTGGCATCAAAACTATTAAAAGTTCAAACCATAAGACAAAATATTCGGGTGTATGATTAAACACTAGAATACTACAAATAAACTGAATTTTTAGTAGGGGTTTTCAAACTTTCCGCCTGTGGTGTAGCGCAGTTCGATTTGTATGGACGATTTTTAATGTTATATCCGTAATGAATTTTTTGAAAGGTCTTGAAAAAAGAAAAATTTTGGTACATATATTCTTAAATTTAAATAAAGCTAAAAATTCTGCATTAATAATTTTTAAAAATACGAAAACTGAAAATTGACAAATTTTGACAGAGAAAATCTAGAAAACATGTGAAAATGTGTTCCTGGATTTTTTCTCAATTTTAAAAGGCACCTTTGTTTATCGGAATATGCAAAAATATCCTCCGCTTTCTTCCGCTCTTGGGAAATAATTCTATTTAAAATTAGGTCTGAACATTTTTTCAACAAAAATTAGAATAAAACTTTTTTTGTTAACCCTAAAAGTATGCAATCATGCTGAAAATGACTAAAAGTGTAAAAATTCAGAAGTTGCACTCATTAATATCACTTTTATTCCAACATTAAAAGATTCCAATAAAAATTTTTTAACTTTCTGAAAAAGCCAATATCAACATAACTAAATAAAATTAATTGTCTCATTATAGCTTGCCAAATATGACGAAAATTTAAACTTTAAGCTTAGTTTGTGGCGAAACGTAAACATACTGATTAACCCCCTTATTATGTAAAACGAAAATCGTCGTGACACTTTGCGTTGCTTGTGTCTTGTTTCTGTAAAGTGATGAATACACAAACGAAACATAGGTAACGCAAAGTGTCACGACTATCTGCGTTTTATATAATAAGGGGGTAAAACTGACTTCAGATTTGAGTTTTGACCCAAAATTGAATAACACTTTCTGATTTTGTTCCGTCGTTGTATGGAATCAAACCGCTGTGCAGCGATTTGACTTTATGCAAGTAGAAAAACGCATCTTGGTAATTCGGATCTCTTTTAAAAGTTTTTTATTTTCTTAATCCTCCTTTATTATTACAATGGATAGACTCGTACTTGAGAGATAGGGAGCAAATAGTAATTTTTAAAAATGCCGTATCTAAAAGTATCAAAATACTATCTGGTGTTCCACAAGGAAGCCATCTGGGTCCTATTTTGTTTTTGTTGTTTATTAACGATCTTCCAACTGTTATCAAGCACTCTAAAATATTAATGTTCGCTGATGATGTAAAATTATTTAAGTCTTACAACGAAATAGAAGGTCAAAATTTACTGCGATCTGATCTTTTGGCATTAAATAATTGATGCCACTGTAATTTAATGTCTTTAAACCTAAAAATGTAAGTTCATGGTTTTTTCTAGAAGGCAACCTATTTTTTCTAGGTATGGATTAGATGATCACGAGTTGGAACAAGTTTTTTCGTTCGTAGGTGTCACAATCGACACCAAATTAACTTTTAATTTACATATCAACTCAACTTTTAATAAGGCTATGGGCATCCTTGGTTTTGTTAAAAGATGGTCTAAATTTAACGATCCATATGTCACTAAATCACTTTACACTGCACTTGTAAGACCAGTTCTGGAGTATGGTTCTGCTGTGAGGAACCCTCAGTACAACTGTTATGCTGATAAGTTGGAATCTGTGAAAAAACAGTTCCTCTTGTTTGCTCTACGTTCGTTACACTGGAGTCCATCACAGCACCTCCCTCCTTATGAACAACGGTTAAAACTTATAAGCTTGCCAACTCTTCGGAGCAGAAGAGTTATGCTAAATGTGATGTTTGTGACTAAATTATTAAATAATTATATTCATTCTCAATTCTTACTCAATGAAATCAAAATTAATGTTCCAAATCGCTGTTCTAGATATCCCATTTCTATTAAACTGGATGCTTGTAGAACAAACTATGCTCAAAATAATCCTTTTCGTTGTATGTGTAATAATTTCAATACTCTGCACGACATTTTTGACATTTCCGACTCTCTCCAGTATATAAAATTAAATGTATTAAATTTTCTTAATGGTTAAACAGGTGATGATTACTAATAATCTGTAGCTGTAAAGAAGACCAAACAGGGATTTATTCTCCTCAATCAGCTCTTTATCAGGGCATTCCGGAATGCATCTGAATCGGTCACCAAGTCCGTACGACATGCGGATGTGCCCCTCATGCGGATAGGCGGGTAAGTGGGTCCGTTGGGATTCGTTCGTTCGTTAATAAAAAATACTAATCGCTGTGATGGCTACATACGTTAACTAAACCTGTTAAACCTGTTTAATTTTCACTGTCTACTAAAAATATAATTCCAAAACTAAAACTGATCCAACTTATATACACCGATCTAACTTACCCGCACTTATGTTATATGCCATTTTTATCTAATTTTTTTTTCCAATTTGTGATGCATAATGATGTATAATTTGCAGAGCGAAGAAAAATCGTAATTTTTGTTTAATTCGGAAACAAATGATAAAAAAACAAAACCGGAACTTTTGCATTAAACTTCCATGATGGAAAGTCCAGCAAACTTGCAACGAAAGTTAATAGGCCTTTTATTTGGGTTGGAAGCATTTGTTACCTCAAAATAGACAAATATTTTTTGTTTTTGATTTTTTTCACAAAATCAAATTTTTTTAGAAAAGGTAGTGTATTAATATGCTTTTTTTTTTTGCTCTATAATATGATAAATCTATTTCCCATACCAAGTTTGCAGCAAAGTTGTACTGTCGTACAATTTTCGAATGGTATTTGTGAGTATGATTTTTGTATTGTTTTTTATTTTAGGCGTTTGTAAATGAAGTTTTTCATATTATATATATATATTATATATATGTATATATATGTACATTTATATAAAACTAGAATTTGACTTTTTCATATGCTGCTCTGTCCCAAAGCCAGGTAATCGATAAAAACAAACTTTTACACGAGCTTCTGCAAAATTGTAAATAAATTTCAAGTTCAATTTAACAAAGTTCAAAACTATGTACATACATATATATGTAAATAATTTATATAGAGTATGTTTGCTAACATTTATTAACCTCAACAGTCATTCAAATTGCAGACATGTACATAACTTTTACAAAAAAATTCCAGAAACAGCATTTTCATATTATAGATACATACAAACAATTGTATCATATGTACAAATCTTATATGTATAAGTAAATGACAGCATACAGCATACGAAATAGTTTCCGCTTAAATGTGAAAAATGTATAATTTTTTGTGCAATTATCCAGAGGAATGGTCCGATACCATCCGTTGATTGCAAAAGAGAGTTAATTAAAAAAAAAAAAACTTTAGCATTGCAACTTCATGCATGATTGTAAAATTTACACGAAAATTCACAGGAGTTAAAACTTTAAACGCATTTTTCTCAAAAATTCGTTTCAAAGTCGGTGGGTACAATTTATTGAGAACCATTTAAGCGATCAAGTTAAAATTTGGTTCAAAGAATTTAAATCAGCCAAATTTTTGATGTGATAACATCTTTAGTCGGGGCTGAAGGAAAATTTATAGTGGAGTGAATTGATTGAAATTAAAATCAAATGTCACGCTGTCTTGTTATTAGAACAAATTGATTAAGATAGGTGAATTTTTAATCTTAAATATAGGACACAACAATCCCAAAAGTATGCAACACATAATTTATGTATCAAAAAGTGTAGGGGAATATATGGGGGAGTGTCGTCAGGGTCGGTGCAGTGTCGTTTTCTCCGTTATATCTCAGTTGCGTCCTTTAAGTTAATATACAGTATTATTTGTCATGACGAATGAAAACTTTTCATGTCATTTCGAATTCAGAGTGTGAATTGTGTTAAAAGAAGAAAAGTGAACGCGTAAAAAAACTTTTTGGCAGTGCTAGAAAAAATAATTTATTAATTAATAATAACATGGAAACACCAAAGAAGGTTAACTTAAATTGTTTGATAAGGTTTAATAATGAAAATATATAGCATTTCATGGTGTTAGAATATGCTGTAAATGATGCGACGTTAAATGACTTGTGTTGTCAAGGTCGGAGCAGTTCTTGTAGTCAGGGTTGGAAAACCGAAAAATTTTGTTGTAATGATGCGTTTTGACTCTGGAAATACATTTTTTTTCGCCCTTGCGTGTTTTTTGTGTCATTTTATCGTACCGTATCATGTGTATATTCTGTCAACGGGAAATAATCAATGCACTTGGTTTTTTAAACTAATTGTTGTTAATCTAATTAAGTTTCAAACGAGAAAGGAACTTTTTTAAAGAATTTATGTAGTTGGCACGAGTAACGTGCGGGGGCACCTGGGCGCTCTCACTCTTGCCAATTACATTGATCTCGTCCAAAAACTTGAACTTCTTCCCCTCGTTACGAAACATACTATTTAACCTCTCGGTATCCAAGGTCACACATTTTTTACTTTTCTTTATTTTAGTTACTTTTCTTAAATTCTAATGGAATTAAAGGAAAACATAATTTTTGAAGTGAAACTTCTTTAGCGGCGCTGCGAATCGAAAATACAACCGAAATGAGCTTTCATTACACTCATACGAAGCTAATAAGAAACGAGTGTATGCTGTTGTAAGTGTTTAGCGAAGAACGTCATATGGTGATCGGCTGCATACAACCAAACAGAGAAACGTGTTGTTTTAATTTAGGTCTCTTTCCCCGGTTTTAAGTGCAGTTTTTCCTTTTCCTTTGATTTTCATGGTATTTTCAATCATATTCCTTCATTTCTTATTGATTTTCTACGGTGCTCCGACCCTGACAGCAGTACACTGACTACAATTTTTGTTCTTTTTAAATGCCCATAATCCTGAACTATTAATCCAATTATATTTAATATTCAGCAAAAACATAGCAATTTGTGAGATCTATTCAACGATATGCAACGTTAATAAAAAATCGGCATTCAACGGAAGTTATGAAGCAAAAGTCAAAATATGCTCCAACCCTGACGACAGCCCCCTATATATATTTATATATCAATGTCAATCAAAATTGTTTTTAGTTATTATATTTTATATTGTATAGTTTATTTTAGTTTATAGTTTATTCTTTTCTAATTAGAATTGTAAAATAATATCAACATTAGTGAAGGTAGACGTGCAAAATGTGAAGAAAGAGCGTTGAAAATAGAATATAAAATATTAAAAAAAGCACATTCACTTTGTTCTTTTTGGAATATAAAAACGAAACCTCTTATAATAAAGTAAACAACAGTACGTAAAGTATGTTATCACATCATGTGACGAGTGCAGAAGGGATTCATTTTATTATAGTTTTTAAGAGACTATGAAAATTAAATCTAGAGGTTAATTTTCAAAGTCATGACCTAAATTCATGTCAATTTCATTATTTGAAGTTATATATAAACAGGTTAATGAACAAATTTAGTCATCATAAGAACAATGTATATAGAGACGGGCAAATCAGACGGTCGTTTCGGAATCCGCCACAATTCCTCATCAGTGATCTTAGTGATAGTTCTTAATCTTTCAATATCCTATATAAGCTATTAATATTTGAAATCATAACCCAGAATTACGGATTTGATTCCAGATATCTTCCCTGAATAGAGATATTGAAAGAAACTACCACTACCGTTCTATATACTTATGTTTTTGTTTTTTCCCCATTGTAGCTAGTCCACACAACAGTTCGTTATTTGAAAGTCTAGTACATGAGAGAGTGTGTGTTGGATTAATTTTAGTTTTTTATATAAATTTTGTGACTTATTTAAATGAGTACGATACGAGTATTTTTCTTCTTTTATTTTATTAGCATCGTTACTTAGTACATGCCGGTATCGAAACAACACCACGTGTGCATATTTTGATAAATGCGTGTAAACACTAGCGGATTCAGAGATTTCCCGAAGAGGAAATCTTTCCTCTGACCAACAGCTTATCGCTAGAGCCGAAATACTTTAGGAATCTTCATAAATGATACTAAGGTTCATTTTAAAAAGGGGGTAGCACGAACTTTCTTATTGTATGGGACTTCATTCTTGCATACTTACACACATACATACATTTATTTATTTAAATAAAACATAACAAAAGTTGAGAATATCTAATTTCCACAAATTGAAATAAATCCTTTATATATACACATTCATAAATTATATAATCTTTCGTTACGACATTGATATCGTATACAATCATCGTCATCTCTTTGGTAACGGTTTTTATGTATTGAATTAAATGCTAATCACTTCCAATTCATTTATTTGACTGAATTAAACAAATACTTTAAAGCAAAGAGATTTTCAAAGGACTGAAAGCATGTAATCGAAATTCCCTACTTTTGCCCAACTGCTTTCGTCCCTCTGACTGCCAACACTGTAGTTATAAATGTTTATTTTACATTTTATCTATTGATATCGAAAAGCATAAATTTTTTCCAATTTTACAGTATTTTTTAGTCATTGCAGTTTGTAAAATTTGTATTTTTATACAAGAATTCACTGTCTTTATATTTATATCTGACTACTAAATAGTAATATGCAAACACGAGTGCTTACGTACTTACAGTCGAGTACAAAATTGAGAGCACAAAAATCGAAACAGTTTTTTCTTCAGAAAGGAAAGTTACATACTGTGTGTTCCGTTATTATCCGAGAGTTGGTACTTATTTCACTAGCTGTTTTTTTTTATATGGAGTTTGTCTTGGAAATCCACCGATTATAATCTACTAGTTATCTCCAGCCAACCACCTTCGACTTGATATTTAAGTCGGGTTCAAGTTTGAATTGTTTATCACAGGGCTGTGTGTAAAAAATGTATGAATATGGCTCAAATAAGCATGCTCCCAAGTATTTAAATTATGTTTCGAAAAGAAATCTTATCTTTCAGTTTGTTGTTTCATGCTTCATGCGCCTTCGTAATTCAGTCACCCACTGTACATATGTGCATATTGTATATATGTATATTTATTGTTTACTAAAAGCGTATTTGTAATTTTATGTTACATCGTTAAATATAAAAACGCAATAAGGATATTGTCCCAACAACAACCAAAACAACAACATTTATGATGATGTTGATGTGATGAAATGGATTTTTTATTTCATTTTATTTTTTGAAATTGTGTACTATCAAAATATATCCAACATTTGATCTATTCTAAACATAAGCGTTTATTTGTATGCTATTATTGGCTTAATATTTCACAAGAAAAAAAAAATATCTACGTTTTTAAACTTTATTTCGTCTTTCCCATCAAGGATCCGTAAAACTTATTGAAGTGGATGTATAAGTTTTATTTTCAACAATTACTATACTGTGAAATTTGATGATAGTACTTGGTATTTTTGAACATAATATAAAAAAATCATAGAAGAAATAAAATAGATAAAAGATGATGAAAATTTACAGACAAAACTACTCAAGTACGTGGAAAATAGTGGTTCATACATATCCTCTCATTTAATCAGTGCAAAAAAAGTATTGTAGCATTGGATTTATTTAATAGATGAATATAATTTAAAGCTTAGTACAGAAGTTAACATATTACATTATCTAATATTTTATTAAATCTAATAGGCCTAATTAGATACACGTTGCCATCACTAGCGGATTTAGACATTTCCAAAAGAAGGAAGGGGAATGTTTTAATTGTGAATTCTTAAAATTTTTGGATTTGATTACGAACATTCCCTTTACATTTTTTATATTGGGCTGAAATTTCCAAATTGAAGTCCAAAATAGCATCAAATGATATGAAAAATAATATGTAAAGCTACATTTAGGATGAATCTTGTTTCCAGAAACCCATATACAAATTTTACGATGACTCTATTCATATTCGTTAAAAAGGTTGTCGATAGAGGCACACCACAAGAAGCGTACTATCTCCTCTTACTTGGAACTGCTAAACAGATTAGACCGAACCGGCTTATGCGGATGACATTGTTATTGCTGTGTCAGGTAAATATATTTTTACTTATTCAGAATGGCTAAATTATTCACTTATTATTTTGTCTCACGGGTGCCGTGAATCCGGTATTAATGTCAATCCTGCCAAAAAACAGAAGTTATGCTTTTCACTAGGAAGCATAAAATACCAACATTTGCCCTTCCCAAAATTAATGGCACCTCGCTTTGTCTTAGTAAGCGCGTCATGGGTGAATGGGCGAATGGGTTAATGACGAGGTGGTCACTGAGAACTCAATTGGCATCTATACAAATGGGTCCAAAATGACGGAAACAGTTGGCTGTAGCATCTTCCCTAGTAAGCTGGATCTCAGACTCTCTCTCCGCCTACCGGACTATCGCAGCGTCTTACAGGCGGAAGTAATGTATATATGTAGTCATCACAACAACAGTGTATACAGAGACGGGCAAATCAGACGGCCGTTTCGGAAACCGCCACGATTCCTCATCAGTGATCTTAGGGATAGTTCTTAATCTTTCAATATTCTATAAAAGCTTCTAATATTTGAAATCGTAACCCAGAATTGGAGATTTGATTCCAAATATCTTCACTGAATAGAGATATTGAAAGAAAACTACCACTACCGTTCTGTATACTTGTTTGTTGTTGTGTGTTCTCATTGTAACTAGTCAGAATAACCGTTCGTTATTGAAAGTCTAGTACATGAGTTTGTGTGTTTGTAGAAAAATGATTCTAGGTGTAATTTTTCTGAATCAGGCCCCATTTAATTAATTCATTATGTTTTTTGTAGACAATGAAAATTAAATCTAGTTGTTAATTTTCACTGTCTGTCTGAGATGGGCAACGTCACGGAACAGTAGTCACGACTTTGAAAATTAACAACTAGATTTAATTTTCATTGTCTACAAAAAACATAATAAATAGGAAGTAATAGTTATTTATCAAGCTGGATGCTTGATGAATAGTCATTAGCTTATTTGTAAAGATTCATTCGATACGAATATCCGCATTTACACGGACAGCCAAGCAGCAACTAAGCCCTTGCTGGTATTTTCACTACATCAATGCTTGTTCTTGACTGCCAAAAACTGCCATATTAGATCCGCCATTTGCAGTTTTGAAAATCTGATGTCAGATTTCTAATCAGCGTCCCCAGAAACCGCCGAGTAATTGATTTTAAGCGAATTCGATCAATTTGTAAAAACTAATCTGCCATTTTGAATTTTAAAAATCTTATGTCAGATTTGTAATCAGCGACCCTGAAAACCCCTAAGTAACGATTTTGAAGCCAAATAGTTGTATACATTAACAGCTGTTTTCAGTCAAAATTATATATATATTTTTCGTTTTACTTCGAATTTTCTTGTATTCTTGACACTATAAGGAATCCAAAAACGAAAGAAAAAAATGCTATTTTTCAAATTTTAAACTGGAATATCCCCTTAATACCGTAAAAAAATAGCACACTAACCTGGCAAGATATTCAAAAAAAAAATTGCACATTTAGTGCAGTTTTTGAAATGGTATAACATTTTTCATGTTTTACCTAAAAAAAAAAAAGAAGATATTGCTGTTTTACTCATTGTGATGTTATTTCAATAATTAGGAATTCGGACGAAAACCCTTGTTAAATTAAAGCGGCAGGTATTTCACAGTTCGTCACGTTCAATTCAGTAGAGTAGCGCAAAGTATGAAAAATCTTCAAGTAGGCCTAAAAAAAATCGAAGTGACGGAAGAATTTAGTAAACACACAAAGTCATTTTTTTTATTGTCAAGTATTTGACAAAACCGTTCGCCATAGCAAATATTTCTTATAGTAGAATTCGTTATACTGGACCACCACTGTACTGTAACACCACTGTACTGTAACACAACAGATAATATTATTATTAAGTTGGTGGGAACAAACAATTGCTAGCAGAAAACTAATCGATCTCCGCTCGCAATATTTGCATTGCAGAAGTTTCTGCGTGTAATGCTTTCATTACTTTTAAGGTTCAGAAAGTTTCCTCGTTTTGTATAAAACGAAACAAATTTTTTCATCATATTCTCAACATTTCGACCCGCTTCGGCGGCATCATCAGGAATCTGCTTTATTTTCATTGAACAAAAACGTTTAAGATTCGTTGGCGACTTTGGATTCTTAGTCCAGCAATTTATCGCTGTTCGTAAGCATACTATCGCGTTGTTATCAACGATTTGCAAGAGCGTTCACAACCTTTTTAAAATAAAACATTGTTTCAAAATTTGCATAATAATGGGAAAACATAAAAAACTGCTACAATTCAAATTTAATGGCATTGCTTGGGAAATTGTAATTTGTAAAAGAGAAAAGAATATTTCGTAAAAATCTTTGTCTACTTAATAATTTGAATGCATAGCAGAATACTCCCTTTTCTGGCACAGCGATTAAGCCCAAACCTTGACGTCTTTCCGCAGGCAGGACACTGTTATGCTGTCTGAACTGCAGTTCACAAATTCGCACAAATTCATCTCAAAAGGAAAGAAACAATAATTTAAATAAAAATTTTTTTTAAAATACTACATTTTTAAAACGGACTAAAAAGTATAAAATAATTTCTCCTAGCCCCATTGAGACTTATAACCTCATACAGATTCCTAACCCCACACAGGTTGTGCTGAAAATTAGAAATTGTGTATTTTAGTAGGTATGATACTTGCATCGTTTAAAACGAAAAACGTGGGACGCATGTGGATAGAGATAAAATTGCTAGCATATTAGGTGTAGTGTTGATTCGATACCCACATAGTATCGATACTTTTACTCATTACTTGTGTCGATGCTACTGAAAATATCGGAAAAAAGTATCGAAAATGTACTTGTATAGAATACTCGTTTAAAGAGACAAATTATGCTTCTTTTTAAGTGGCTGTCGAGGAACACATTCAGACCAGAACGGCCCATTGTGATACCACATGGCTGAAGCCACAATTTCCACAACTCAACACGAATTTTTGCCTATACATACTGGTTTTGAGATATTTCTACTGGAAACACGTGAATCATGTTAACTTCAATTTGAAATATATTATTGATTGTTGTAAAATATTTTAATACTATCCACAATTTTAAATATTATATAGCAATATTCCAGTTTTTTAAATAAATATTTTCCAAAAGCATCGAGTATCCGATACTGATCCTTTTTTCCGATACTAAGTAAAATACTTATGGTATAGCATCGAGCAAAAAAAGTACTTGAATCGAATGAAAAGTATCAAGTATTTACTTGCATCGAATCATTACTAATTAGGTGAGCTATTCATCCATTAATTTCCTATTGCACGCGCCCCACGTTTTTGGTTTTGAATCATGCAATTATTTTCATACCTACTAAAATTCACAATTACAAATTTTCAGCACAACCTGTATGGGGTTATAAATATCTCAAAAATGGGCTTTTCGGCCTTAAGTCCTACAATTTTCGCTATGTCTCGACGAAAGTATATTTTCACTGTCACACAGTGTTACATGAAATATAAAAATTAAATAACTGTTTTTACCTTTAAAGAGAGATAATTACCTTTATTGGCAATAAAATGATAAATAATAGACGTAGAAAATGGTTAAGCCCCATTTTCGAAAGGTGAAATTACATAAAATAAGTAAGTTTTTAGTAACTTAGCTATTTTAGATTTTTAGAGTGATATAAATTATTTTTATCGCTTTATAATGAGAAAAATGCTGAAAAAAACTTTTTTCAACTTTAGGGCTCGTGAGGGACCTCTAAATGGTCTGCGATCGGCATGGAACTTACTTTATATCTCTTATTTTTTTAATGAATCGAATATTTTTAGACCGTGAGACAAAAAAAAACCAATTTTTGCAAAAAATGGCCACTCCCACTAAAGCAATGATTTTTACAATGACGAATGCAAATTGCATTATGCGATACTTTGCACCCTTGACACAAACCATACATGACAGCTATACCATCTGTTAGTTGAACCCCCACTTCATATTTATACACCTACTATGTAATTAGAGTGTCTGTCAAACTTTCATATCAGCCTGAAAGTATGCTGTACTATAATTATGTGTTTTGTATGTAAATAAATAAACGCTAATATTTTATATTATATTTATATATATTTTAGATATTTCATATTGCACTGTCATCCAGTTCAGATGTTTAAAGTTTCAAATCTCTATCTCATTGGGAAGTTAGTTTAAAATCGATTGTAAGACAGACAGACACCATCGAAACCGAGTGAAATGCAGAATTGTTTTAAAAAGATAGGTATACTTATTCAAAACCCATTAAGGGTTTTGTAAAATAATACTTTAGCAGCTGTTGTCCAGTGTAAGATTATCTCATACTATTTTTTGTATTGCATAAATATATCATATCAAATTGCTGGCAAGCTATACTCCTTTGCTATTGAAGAATGATAAATTATAGCGAATAGCAAACCTGACTATACCCGTGGGTGTGGAACTGACAATAATGAGTTTACTGGCTGGGATATTGATGATGTTATTGACCATTACAATATACATACATACCAAGTGAACATAATTAGTATGGAATATTTATACAGCATAAAGAATTGATTAAATTAAAGTGATGTCAATCGTACAGGGTCAGGGTATTACTAAGTACACTTTGTTTTGAAAAATACAATAAAAGAAGAAAAAAATAATTATATTAAATTAAAGAAATGAAGGAGAATGCGAAATATATCACTTGTATAAATAATTTAAAAGGATATTAAAATAATCATATTTCTGTGCATATACTACAATTTTATTATTTAATTATTAAAAGCTAAATCGAATAGAAGGACAAAAATATTTTTTTACAACATTATCTTATTAAAATGCATTATTATAGCTATTATATTTGCTATACACATAACTAGTACCAATTATTGAAAACCACAATGAAAATTACAAATTTATATGTCCCAGTGGTTAAGATTTGAAGCGTATTCTTAAAAAGTGTTTACTTTCTTAAGGAAAAAATCATCTTTCTTAAATAAAGACGACACTCTGTCGCACTGCGCTATCCTATCAAATTAGGTGATAACTGAGCACTAATGCCCAGACATGTAGCCCACTAACATTTTCGCACATTTGGTGTGAGATATAGACCGACTATGGGTGAGAGGAACGACAAGCGCTTTCACTTGCGTGAGCCCTGAAATTAGATTCCAATATTCTAACCACTTATTCTTCCATTATTTAATAATAAGAAGTCCAGCCAAGTCATCAAAAGATTTCGTGTCAATCCACATACTGGATTAACATTTTCTGGCTAGCTCATCGACGGAATCATTGAAAGCAATGCTACAGTGGTCAGGTACCCAATGTGAGAAACAATTAACATAACAGCGCACACGTCTCAATTGCATATATTCTGGCCTGAAAAAGTCTGGGCTACGCCCGCCGACACCCGAATCGCAATCCATATTCGAACCGCCTGTATACCAATTAAGAGTAAAGGGGCAGAAGTTTGGACATTGGCTAGTCCAACCGAATATTGAAGGAAGTACAATATCTAATTTCCTAAGCATCGGAATCCCTCATCGGAATCATATAGTCAGACAAAGGGTAGATTAGAGTGATAAAACAAAAATAATTTTCAGATACCCAGCACTACTTTTTAGCAAGCTTAAGGGGTTGTATACACTTGTTGTCGAAAATAAGGGTAATTCCTTCGTTCACTAAGAGACTATTACAGTTATTAGCTAGCCAGTGAAAATTGAGATCGATTAGTGAAATAATTCTCAAGAAACCTTTCTAACCCCAACGGATCCTTTTAAAAAACAACATTTCGTGATAATCTGTCGTCCGTAAAGCGCGGTCATCTTCAGATGTAGTGCGCTGTTTCCATGAAATTTGAAAAATATTTCCTCAAGAGGAAGCACTTTGAGAAAATGCAATAAAAAATAAACGTTAAAAAGAAAATCTGCACGAAATGACAAGAGACAGTTTATAGAGAATTTTACTAGCGACGTAGAAGCGGCAGCAAGTGAAAATAAAATCAGAAAACTGCATCAAAAAATATGACGCCTAACTAAACAGAATTTCACGAGGAACCAACCAGTCAGAGATCGCAATGAAGTATTATTATCGAACACAGATGCACAAACTCGTAGACGGAGAGAGCATTTTCACAAAATAAGCAACAACACAAATCCCAACTTAGATGATAATCCAGATGACATTGAAGAAGATAAATAAACCAACAGAAGAAGATGGCATCCAACTTGCCGATGTTCAAATATCACCTGAGCGTGGGAAAGGGAAAATTTATCTTCATCATGAACGAAAAGCATCAACGCAAAGCTACCAAAGAAGAAAAATTTCATTTGTAGACTAGTGATATACGACTTGAAAAGTAAGTAATGCTACAATGAGACGTAGGTAACGCTAGGCAAATCAAATATGTATTAAAATGAAATACAATTTTAAACAAATCAGCCAAATTTTGTATGAATTTCCACTGTCGATAAATAAATTTATTGGGAAAAAATTTCTGAATAAACCACAGAACATATTCGCTGAATTTCACATATCTAATTTGAATACTCAAAATAGTTGATTTGTGCGGAAAAGTAAGTAAGTAATAAAAGTGATTTTCTCAGAGCCCGTAAATAATTTAAAAAATGTTTAAGCGCATTCATGAACAAGAGTATAAGAAAGTTGCGACTGTGTTACCCAATTTTTAAAATAGTTGATAATTATTGGTGGAAAAAATCATTTTGCAGCGAATGGTGAAACGAAAGTAATGCTGGATTTACCCTTATTCATTCGGCATTTGAAGTTTGCTGTTGTACTGTTAAAACTTTTAACATTAACTTTAATTTCCCCTTGTATAGTTTTCTCTCTGAAACGATTTGATAACCATTTCTTGGAAATGCTTGTCAATGTTGATATCCTACAGAACATAATAACAGTAATGTAAGTATCCTCCAGAAAGTAAATACTACTTGCTGGCAAAGAAGCTCTTGAAAAGAACTGTCCATTCGTTTTTTATTCCACTAGGTACATATGTATAATGAGTGTGTATATTCAAATTATACGTAATTTATTTAGTTTTGCATAATCATAATTATAGAAAGGAATAAAAGAAAGTGCCGGAAAAAAGAAAATCGTCATATACACAGACACATTCGCACAAAATGAATAATAATTTTTATACTACGTACTCATATGCATAGTGTAGTTATAATTTACAACATAAGGAGTCACGTTATAGGAAAAAAAACATAATAAGCGTGTGGCCACCCACACGTAAGTTTATGTACATACCCAGCGGTAAATGGAAGTACTAGAATAGCGCTAAACAAGTGCTTGATTGCAAGCACTTAAGTGCACTACAAGCACATGTGTTCCATATAAATTTTAACATTGCATGTCCTAGTAGACAAGACTTGTTTAGTGCTAAACAAGCGCAAGAAAGAATGTGTTAGATAAGCACTTCCTCTCGTTCATTCGCTGCTTCGTGCTTACTTTAGTTGAGAAAGAGAGGAGAGAGAAAAAATATCATTGCTTGGTCATTTTGTTTTATTCTTTTCTTTTGCTTTTTTTTTTGTTTTAAACCAATGTAATTATATACATACATATGTATTATATATATATATTACATTTTAATTTATTTTTTATAAAACAATTGCTAAAAATAAATTAAATAAAACAACCACTTTACGTCGCTGTTGCGTGAAAACTAACTCGCTTCGTTTCTCGCTCAGTCAATCGTTCCTAGCGGGTCGCTGAACGATACTCGTTTTTATTGCTTGATAGAAAACTTAATTTGTTGTTCGCATGGCTGCTTTGCAATTTCCGGTTGAAATGGTGCACTTGCAAGCACTTTTTAAGCACTTGATTTTGAAGTACTTGTCTAAAAACCGCTGGGTATGTACGTACCTACAATTTCATATGTCGTACGTGAATGAAAAGCGCTAACGTAGAGAGAACAAAGAACAATCGATGTGTAAAGACATAGTGAATGACGATAGAAAAAGAGACTAAAGATAAAGTAGAAACACATGAAAACGAAAAAAATTACAATGATGACTAATGCCCGCGGTGATAGCAACATCATTTGGGGCTTTGCAGGCGGCTAGCTCTAACTGTAGCGAGCGTGAAAATGTAAAAAGCTTTTCATTTA
Source organism: Toxonevra muliebris (assembly GCA_963691655.1). Classification (NCBI taxonomy): domain Eukaryota; kingdom Metazoa; phylum Arthropoda; class Insecta; order Diptera; family Pallopteridae; genus Toxonevra; species Toxonevra muliebris. The sequence continues at coordinate 42,532,351 of OY829328.1, read as the reverse complement.
ATTGCTGTCATATTGCTGCCGGTATTTTCATTTTAATTGTTGCAAAATGGGAAGGTAGGGGTGGGGGAGAGGATGTGATATGCTAATGGGCACTGCAATTGTATGTACATGTTATATACATATTAATTTAACAGTAGAGTAGTTGTAGCTGGGGAAGTTGTTACTGTTGTTTGACAAGAGCGCCTTTGATGGTTTATTATATAATGTATTTTTATGTGTGTGTGTGTGTGTGTGTGGTATGTATGTATGTGCGTCTATCTCTCCTATGAATTGGTGGTTGATTGTCCTGTTGTTATGCTACATTTTGCAACAACAGTATTAATGAAAAAAACACAACGCAATTAATTTGAAATTAAATTGTTGCTTCGAAATTTACCTTGCACATGAGTGTGGATTGAGGTTCAATATTAACATAAAACATATGAAGTTTTAAAAGTACATATGTATTCATCCATGTTTACATTGCATATAGTGTAACTCACTAGCGGATCCTAGGGCGGGAGGGATTTCGGAATTGAGGCCTCCTCTTACCTATGAAAATTTTAAATTATCTTTGATCGTTGGTCACAAATCAAAAAACAAATTATATGACCAAAAAATTAACCCCTCTTGGGAAATATTTGGACTGATGTAACTAAAATCTTTATATTAAAAATCATAAAAATAAATGGTGAGAAATTAATTCAATATGGCATAATTGGTTCCTTTTAATTGGATATCAGCTGGAGACAAGATCGCCAGCACAGCCTCATACGCCAAAAATGCTAAATTGACTGTGTACTATAATCGTTAGATTAAATGTAAAAAAATAAACTTTTATAGTGTTCCTTTTATTCTTGTAATGTTTGTTGCACTAGTTATTGTCTTTCGACAATGCAAAAATGAGTAAGACATACAAAATTGAATTATTCAATCATGTTGTTTAATTTATCAATATTTCTAAAAATAGACCATATAACATTTTGAAATTGATTAGTGAAAGCTACAAATTTTGTTACTGTTTTGGAGTTTCCATCAGCAATGTCTTGCAAAGAAAATATGTTATCACATCATGTGACGAGTGGAGAAGGGACTCATTTTAGTTTTTTTAAGGATAAGGTTAGAAATTGACCTACACTTGTGGACATACAATTAAGTCAAGCTTTTATGAGCAGAAGAATTTTAAGAAAAAATAAAGTTTCTACTGAAAAGAAACAAAACCAACGGTAAAATAAATAAATAACAGTTCAATATTTAAAATTATAAATGGAATAAACAGTTATAATGTCAAATACGTAAACTTTTTCGAAATTATCGTATGTCTATGGTGTAATTTGCGGTCATATGATTAAGTCATATGCTAAACAAAAATATTTAAATATAATAAGTTTGATGATTTTTAACTTTGAACTGAAATTATACCTTTGGTACTGTTAGTACATTGTGGAAACCATTTTTGCCTGATAATTTCTATACATCTCTTTGACTAGTACCAAAGCATTGGGCAGCAGTGATTTGATTCTATTCCTCCTGAATGATAGCCCATAAGGAAGCCTTATTTTTTTTTTTTTTTGCGCTGCCACGACCCTTTTTAAAATACTCTATAAATTTTCTATATGGTTTAATTATGGACTTTGGGCACTCGAGAATTTATATTTTGTTCTCATTTATCCAAGACTTAACGACCCGATATGTGTGTTTCGGGTCGTTATCATGCTGAAAGATCCAACCCAAAGGTAAATTTTCACCGTATCCTCGGAGAAGATGATTTTTAAGGACGCATTTGTACTTTTCTTCAGTAATTTTGCTATCGATTTAAGCAATTGGACTAACCGCAGATGAAGTGAAACACCGCCAAATCATTACACAAGGGCCCCATGTTTTTTTTAGTAAATTTTGAGTGCAGCTCAGTATTTGATGGATGCCTAACAAAGATGCCTTCGATCGATCACAAACACATTTAATTTCGATTCATCGCTTCAAACAATCGTTTTCCAAAAATGCTGGTATTAGTGGAGATATCGCGTATTTTTTTTTGGACCGTTGGGGTTATGTCTGCTAATTCGTCCTAATATTTTTTCTTTGTTTAATCGCTTGCGTATAGTTCTGGCTTTCAAAGATGGTTGTCAAGTTGACACTATTTATACTGATTTTTCGAAGGCTTTTGATAAAGTATCTCACAATATTCTGATAGCCAAGCTTGCAAAAATAGGTTTTCACTCAAATATTTTAAAGTGGTTTGCTTCGTACCTGGAAAATAGAGTATGCTACGTTAGTATTGAGTCTACGCTTTCAAAACCGATAGCCGCAACTTCAGGTGTGCCGCAAGGTAGTATATTGGGCCCACTGCTTTTTATTCTTTTTATAAATGACATTCCTAAAGTTATCAAAAATTCCAAGTGTCTATTATTTGCCGACGACCTAAAAATGTTTTTAAAAATTAGATCGCCATTAGATTCTTTAATGTTACAGTATGACTTAAATTCTGTCTATGAATGGTGTGTTAAGAATAGATTGTGTCTCAATGTAGATAAATGTGCTATAAACACTTACTCTAAGTCTGATTCTTATATATCGTCAACTTACATCCTTGCTAATTCGCCATTAAATCGAGTTAAGATAATTAAAGACCTTGGGGTAGTTTTTGATTCAAAATTCACTTTCATATCTCATCTGCACTATATCATTCCTAAGGGGTACTCATTATTAGCTTTCGTTCGTCGAAATAGTGGTAATTTTACTGATCCATATACATTGAAATCGTTGTATACTTCTTTAGTTCGCTCGAAGTTGGAATATGCTTCCTTTATTTGGAATCCATTCTATTCCTCCCATACTCTACGAATTGAACGAATCCAAAAATCATTCGTAAGATTTGCGTTACGGAAAATAAAATTTTCCGATCCCGTTCCTTCATACAAAGCTCGCTGTGATCTCATAAGTTTAAAATCTTTGGAGAGTAGGAGATCAGTCTTATCTGTTCTATATATTTCTGATATTGTAATGGGTAGGGTTAACTGTTCAGATCTTTTGCAACTAATTAGCTTCAATGTATCTATTAGATCGCTGCGGCACTCTGATTTCTTTCACTTAGATATTTGTCGTACTAATTATGCTTTTAATTCACCTATAAATCGAGCCTGTCGTTTGTATAACTCTTTATCGATGAAGGATAATGTTGATATTGTTGGTTCAAAGCAAGTATTGAAGTCAATTTTAAATAATTTGTTATAATTATAATATATGTATATCTTTTAATAGTCTGTAAGAACCTTTGTTCATTGACTAAATAAATAAATAAATAAAAAAATAAAAAAAAAAATTATAATTTAAGTCCATTTGTGATCTTAGTTTGATGAAAGTTAAGAAATCGTTCATTTTGCTGAGCCTAATCGAGTACCTATCTTCAACTGGAGATGTTTTAAGTGGTTTTTGCGTTGCAAATTGTGAAATGATTTGTTATCTCATTGACCACTTTTCCACTTAAAAAAGCTAGCTCTTCCACGACCTTTGCAATAATCCCAAGGTTCTGGTTCCTCTTCGAGGGAGTGGAACTCTCATTTTTGCCCATCACAACCAAAATCAACAATTGTTCAACTAAAGTATACTGAAATGTGTAAATGATCAATTTTATTGGTTTTTACGGAATTTAAGTGCACTAAGTCAAGTTGATTGCGAAAGGATATAAAATGACTTAATTATATGTCCACTTCTAATCTTACTGCTTCACACATAATTGCCGACTGCGCGCGGAATACGTCACTCTTTTGTAATTGCTCTTAATATTTTTAAGGCTACTAATGGTACCGATAAATGACATTATAAAAAATTCTTGGACTGCTAATACAAAATATTTTTTAAACTCAGCATAAAATATTGTTCTAAATAGTGACTTAATTATGTGACCACAAGTGTATGTACATATTATTGGGAAAAAGAAAAATATTGCAAGTTTCTAACTAAACTATTAAACAAAAAACTGATTCATTGATTATCTAAAACCTCGCAGTCCCATGCAATTTTTTTAGAATAACACTTCTCCTTAAGTTCTTATGTTTCAGATGGAGGCCTTATGCCTCAATAAATCATCGCACACGATGTTTTGCTGCCTTCAACTTTTTTGAAGTGTGTGCACTTCCACGTTGCTTTTAGGAGAACACCGCTTTTAGTACCCTGAAGGTTATACTCAAGGACTTGACGGCAAATTTTACCTGAATTTTGCCTGAATGTTTCTACAGCGTAGGACCAATCAACTGATTTTTGACTGCAGAATCAGCGTAATTATTCATTCGCCATAGCATTCGGAGTAGGAAGAGATCAACTAGCCTTGTATTGACAATTTATGACATTAAGATTTTCTAAAGCTGGCCTGCGGTCAATAGGCTTATTCAAAATTCCCATCTCTAGAATAAGGGTGGTAAGGTTAGACGAGAAGCCATTTGCAAGGACTTTACCTAGAATCGACAAAACTGAACAACCTGACCCGCAGTCCGTCCTAGAGATAATTCGGTTTTGCAAACCATAACTCGAAAGTAGACAATTTTGACGAGCCTAGAGTAGTCGTTAGATCTTTTGTGGTGAATACAGAGTACTACTATTTTCTATTCTTCTGACGTGGCATCCTTGTTATCGGCTTATCCATATAAGGAATGCGTAGATAAAGATGAACTGCCCGATTTCATTACGATGCGTTGTCATGTATGTCCCTGGACACAAATATGATTACTTTTTTGAAATATGAAATATGTTTGCAATCAGTTTAAACGAATATTTTTAAAAGTCTTATGATCATTATCAAAATAATACTTTTGATTCCTTTCCTTTTTCTGGCCATTTGCTTCAACATTTACAATTCTGAGGTAATAAGATTTATGTATCAGTCAGTGTCAGTAAGACAAAATGATACAATTACATTATGTTTCTCTCAAGTTTTTATTTTTTTAAGTATTTTTCCAGGAAAAGAAGTAATTTCATTCAACTTGTTTACTTTAAGTCAACCTGCAGTGTAACTTGATATATCAAAAAGTGAGTACAAAAAGATGTCCTTGATATGTTGCAAAAGAAAACCCGAGTGAAAGCAAAAGGGAATCTAAACACTTGGTGGTTAAAATTTTTGCTTAAGCTGAAAGTGAAAATTGAAAAATAAAAACATCAGGTGCACCTTCACCGTTCACAGTAAATAGAAATTAAGATATTTATGAGATATTTTTGTTTTTAGTTTTTTATTCTTGCTAAAAGTTAATTATGTGTGTGACCACAAAGTAGAGAACTCAAACCCTTTGGCTATAGGACATTGGTTTGCAAAAGCGAAAAAGAAGAGAAACTTGAAAACGTAGAAGAAACAAACAATAGTGTGAAATGAAAAAAAAAAACAGGAATATGTGGCATGAAAAGGGACGGAAAGAGATGGAGAGATTGTTTGTTGTTGCTACATTTGTTTACTTACGTTTCTGTTCTTCTCTTTGCTTTTGGGGGTATCGCTATGGTAGATTTTCAATATGACATGCCGAGGTCGACCGTCGACCGATATCGAAGTACAAAATACAGAAAAACAAAATGAAGATAAAAAAACAATACAGGAGAATATGAGCGTAGCGATAATTTTTCACAAGGGGGTATGAAAAAAAAAATAATTACAAAAGAATAAAGAAAAAGTTTGTCATCGCGACTTAGTGGTTAGTGAGTTGGACTATTAAAGAAATGTTTTAGATTTCAAATCCAATATTAACGGTTCAATTTAGAAACCACCTCATTAGATAGTGATAATCTTCGAAAAGAATAACTTTGAATGAAAAAGAGGCTCACTTGAGTCGTTCGGAATCAGAAACAAATAGATTCAATAGTAATAATCATTTTGTGGACGTAAAAACTAAGAAAAATGCAAAATAAAATTGGAAATAAGTCAGAAAAAGGCGCCATTAAAAAAAAAAAAACATTCAAATGTGTTTTGAATTTCTATTTTAAGTACTTAACACTTATGTAAAGAAAATCTTAGTTGATATAGTTAAAGGTTTTAGATTAGATTAGATTTGGAGGTGGGCTGGAAGGATACAGACCTTCCATAGCCCTTAGTCTTTTAGACCAATGTACTTTGTCCAGATAGAGGAAAAGGAGAAGAGACAATAGAAGAGGAAAAGGAAAGAATAATTTTTATACCCCACCAAATTTCTTGGCCTCTTTAAGAGACCTGTGAAGATTAAGGAATAGAGTGAGCAGAACTCGTCATCAAGATATCGCTACCAGAACAGAAAAAATGCCACATGTATTGTGCTCTGTGATCAAACTCGCCAGGACACGCAAATTCTCTCTCCCCAGATGAAGAAGAAAGTCAGCAGTTCTCCTGTTAGGTTCTTTCACAAAGAAATTAAAAATTTTGCAGGAATTGAAACTGGACCATCTTTCTCTGTGAGCATAACTCATGAATTCGTTGATTCAATGCATATCCTGCTAAATTGATACCGATGATTGGTTCTGAATCATTGGTTTTGCCGCAGAGCCCCGGTTGCCCAATTTATCAGCTATTTCATTGGTAGCCATGCTGACTTATTTAGCCTCGCGACACTATTAAGTTTTGTCTAGGGCCTTTAGTGCAACCTGAGTCTCACTGCAGACTCATATCCATCTTCCTCGCCAACCGCTTTCGATTTTCCAGCCAGCTACATTCAAAATAGTAAAGATCTCTGTTTGGAGGGCCGTTGCCATTTCTCTTGCAGCGAAGAAGTACTAATTGTCCTCGTCCGGGTACTAACCAGAACCGGTTCCAATTGTTGTTTTGGAGCCGTCTGTATAGAAAATATGTTTTAAACCACTGAGAATGATCTCCGGATTGCTCCATTGTCTCCGCTCAGGATATTTCACATCATATTTCCTACCGAATTTTATGCGGGGCACAAGACTGTCAACTGACATCGATGCCCATTGCATTGCTCTGATAGCTGGCGGTGAATCTGTCTATCGCACATTTTTCATGTATGGCAAGGCGTCAATTTCAAAAGGGAATTTTAAATTTATAGCCTCTTTTTGATAAGAAACAAAACCCCCTTCCAACAAACTCGAGTTCTAGCTAAAGTACTCTCAAGTTTTTAAGTCTTTGGCACAATGGCCTCGAACTGTACTGAACCTAGCTACAGCTGTAGCTTTAAAAATTTAAGAGAAATCGAATCCACTATCAACTCCGTTTCTTAGTAGAGCGACAATTCGGAGAACAAGAGAAACTGACGATGGTTCCGCCAGCAGACCAAATAAACTTCGTCAAGAGCCCTGGGTGGTTTAAGATTTATAAAAGAGTGTAAAATTGTTGAAGGTACCATATAGCCACATCATACTAGACAAATTTTTGGCCCCGTAGTCTCTGAGATTTCCTTAAACCTACCTTCACCAAATCTAAAATGGTGACAAAAAGTGTATACATTAATTGAAGCTAGATACTTTATAAAAAACAGGAAAAAATAAATCTTTTAACCCTTTTTATGTGGCGCGCTCAGAAGTTATTAAATAAGAATTGTGATTTTGTTCGGTATTATAAACCGAAAAAGTTTGTAATTTTCAATATGCTAATAAAAATTTCTTCAAAAATAATTTTTTTAAAATAGAAAATAACACTGGAGCACAAAATTTCAAACTTAAAATATAACATGAACCAAAGTATGTTTTCTGAACTAATTCGAGGCCGCTGAACATGAAAATCTCATTCATTTTTTCTATGGGCAAGTTTTCGAGATATGACAAAATGGCGATTTTTCAGGTTACAGTTTTGCCTACAAGCAAATATTATCATTGGGAATGTAATCAAGTTTGTTGTTGCGTCTAATATCAAGTTTGTTAAAATTGGACTATAAATGCCTTGAATATGTCAGCTGAAAGTTAAATTTTGATGTGATTTTTGAGAATGTTTCACACAAGCCATGGGTTAAGTATTTATTTCCTACAAAAAGTAATCACAAAAGTTTTATTCTCTTAATCGATAGACCATTTCATTACAAAAAATAAGCTTAAATAATGAAGATTTTATGCCGTCATTTTCCGGCATAAAATCTGTTATTTCCGGACCATTGTGCAGTGAGTGGAATATAATCTATCTATTGAGAGTAAGTTCATATATGTATATTTAAGCTCAAACAGACGGAATAAATAGATTTTAGGCCCCATAGTGCTGTGCGCCTTTCAGTAACCTAAGAACTATACGCTTGAAGCAGTGTGGTTGTGGCATTTTATTTTAAATTAAATGAATTCTGCACTGAAGTTGCAACTGCAAATTAGAATTATTTTCTACAATTAACTTAATTAAATTATCTGCCAACCCACTTGCCAAGAGTTAAAAATGGTGCATGCTCTTATAAGCTTCAGTTGTGAGTTTCAAAGCTACTGATGCCGATTCGAAAATTCGAGAGGGGTCACCAGCCACACTGTGACTACATCTATGCAAGAAAATGCTAAGGGGTAAAATGGATAAAGGAAAGAAGAGAAAAAAATGAATGAATGAATGAATTGAACAAAAGAGAGCCAAGAGAAATATTTGCTTGATTTAGTTTTTTCCATAGGTTTTCTTATGTTTTTTAATTGTTTTTGATGGGATGAGAACAAGAACAAAAAGAAACTCATTCGACAAAAACAGTATGAAAAATCGAATCAATTAAATTTTACCTAGTAACTATAATACGAATAAAAAATTGTATGAACATTTATTAAACAAAAATTTATATAAATTTATAAATAATATTTCGAACTTTATTACACTTACCTAAACATGTGATGTATTTATTTTCAAGATTTCCCAATTACAATTTCACCAAAAAAAAAACTTTACTCAAACTCTCAAGGAATTAAGTTTTTCAGATTAGCTATTAAGCTACAAAATCGTTGAATAATACACAAAATAAAAAAAATGCATGTTTACTTAACACATGCAAGCAAGAAGATATCAGTTTACAAATATCTAATTTTTTGTTTTTGATATACTTTCTGAAATTCAATTGCAAATTGTTAATTGCGTTTTCACCATATTTGTTTTTTCTTTTGTTTTTTTGCTCTTCGCTGTTTTCTTTTCCACAATTTATTTGTCAATTTTTCAGGACTCGTTGTTAGAGACTGTGCGCTGCTTTACAGGATACACCATATTTATTTGGCTCCTGACAACCATTTTTTTAAAAAAGCTTTTTGTTTTGCTTTTTTTCGGGTATTCTGTTATGCCGTCATTTTCTTTCACGCTTTTCTCTCGCTCTCGGTTTCTCGTCATATGCCATTCCGGCATAGTAGCCAGCGTTGCCATAATTGTACAATAGTAGCAAAAGTGATACTATTATTTTGGAACTTATTAATTTGTTACAATATATATAGTATGAAATTATTTTTCTTGTTTTTAACCTGGAAATGTCTAAATTATGGTATGACTTACTACGGGACGTTCTCAAACTCTTTTTATACAAAGAGCGGAAAGTCCATGAATGAATTGGCCTATTGGAGACGAATTATATTCAGCGATGAGAAGGTATTTGTTTTGGAACTTTTCCTCTTTCCTCAGAATGATAGTGTGTAGGCCGTTTCCATCCCTGGGATCCCACACGAACAGCTCTATGTCCCGCGCGATCACAATTCGACTGCTAGGACCTTTTCGAGAACGACTATTACCTAATTCAGCGGAATAGTGTTCCCTTCTGTATCACACACGAGACGCAGCGCTGATGAGAGAACCATTTTAAATAATAATAATATGTAATTTTTTATCCAAAAATAATTGGTCTGCCATCTCCTCAAATTTGAAAACCCTGGATTATTTTGTGATTCTTTGAAAGACGGCTTCAACTAGTTAAGACAGTTATCTGTAGTTATCTGCAGCATATACTTTAATTAAATAATAATAATTCTTTTTAGCATATTCTTTAATTAAATACTATTTATTTTTCAAAAGGTACTAGGATTTTTTAATGTAACGATTTTGCCATGTACCAAAACCTATTGAGCACAATGAAAAGGTATGTGCATACAAATTTTCTAATTATTTTGATGTTTTTAAATAAAAAATAGTTTGATCTTTCTACTAGTTCTGCTATAGAAGAAGGATTAGAATCATGTAGAAATAGCTTTTTTTAAGCTCTTCGCTCCGCTATTGAATTAGCAATTGGAGAAACACAGAAATATGCGATATGCAAATTTTTTTGCATATCGCGTATAGTTGTTGTTGTGATAGCAGAAATATTTTGCATTTGCAATGATGCTATTGTTTCTATTAACATTCTTCAATCGTCCAACATTTTATATCACATTAAACACATATTCTTTTGGCAGTAAGGCTCTCGTTAGATCGATATGCTTCTAATTTCCGAAGTCCTGCTATATTGCAAAATTGAGATTTTGCAACATTTGGTTAATTTTTGTTGCAACTTTTATGGGACCGTCACAGCAACACTGATAGTGGCAATGTAATATTATTGTGTTTGTGTTTGTGTAAAGTAGGGTGTGCTCTCTCTTTCTCTCTGAAAGTTAATTTGTTTGTTTTGATTTGTGATTTTTTTGGCTTTGAAAGCTGTTTTTCGAATGAATTTTTATTGAAAACACGTGCGCTGCCTACGTAAAGCTTGATTGTAGCTTGAAAGCTTTTTTAAGCATTTAAAGTTCCTACTTTACTTCATCTTTTTCACCCTATATCAGGAATGTTAAATTTGTGACTACTTTAAATTTGTTTTATAGCTAAAACCTTTTTTTTGTAAAACAAAAAGTTCTTTGGCACTTTGATTCGTTAGATTTTAAATTGTTTTAATGCTTTTGTTTTACTTTTGTACGCTATAATGCCAAAATAGACCAAATTTTTTAGATTTTACATTTGCGTACTTCAGTAAAGATTGCTTTAAAACTTAAAGAAGTTACATTTTGAGCTTTACATATTGCCATTAAATATAAATACATACAGTAGTAAAACAGCTATAAAATATAATTTAGCAGTTACAAGAACCAAACTTACTACTTTCTAATCTCAAATAAATGTCAATTATTAGAAAAACTCGGAACCAAATAATAAAGCTTACTTCAAAGCTTTAAGAAGCTTATTTTGAGCTTTAGCTTTTCTTTGCTTTCATACTATATAGTAAGAAAGCAGATACAAAAAACGAATTTAGATTCGATTCGTGAGCTTCATCACTAGTGTTACGTCGATGCCATGATTTACTCGATACCTTTACTCATTAAGTATCAAAAGTATCCATGCTACTCATATTTGCGTGCAAAAGTGGTGTAAGCCAAAATCAGATTTTTGGAAATACATTGGTTTTGTAGATGTGCTGTACAAAATAGGGTTCTTGTAAAATTATTTTACCCGATTTACCGGAGCTTTGACGACCTCGATAGCCTAGTGGATAGTGCACTAGACTTTCATCTGGGAGGTTCGGGTTCGATTCCCGTCTTCGTCTGGTGGTTAATTTTCATTACTTTCTTATATTCACTATCAATATGAAGTGTATGAGAATTATAAGATAGTGTACAAGTACACACATTGGTTGGTAATGGCAAAACCACCAAGCCGATAAAAAATTGCCACACCGCCGTTCGGAATCGGCGTTAAACTGTAGGTCCAACTATGTGGTATCACAATGGGCCGTTCAGGCCTAAGTGTGTCTTTCGACAGCCACTCCAACCTAACCTAACCTACCGGAGCTTTATAGAACACACGTTCAACCTAAATGTACAACTTTTTTGTATGAAACTGAATGAAGTCAAAATTATTGCCTGCAGATGAAAATCCAAATAATAAAAAAAATTTACTTATGCCACACAGTGTGACGAGTTCATGTACTGAGCGGACAGAAATAGAAGGAGTGATCATAGATTAACGAAATTTGGTACACATCGTTTTTATGAGCAATGAAGCTAATATACAAAGTTTTAGGAAAATCGGAGTAAAACCGCGCCTACCTCTCATATAACTTTTTAAAATTTTTTAAAGAAAAGTAATGTAATATGAAAATAAATAAGGGCAGTAAGTTGAAATTTCTTCAGAATAGTCCCAAAAATTACCTAGAGGTGCCAATGGAAATATTTTGCGATCGCCCACGCCTACCTTTCATATTTAAAAAATGAAATAAACAAAATAAATGAATTTTATTTGATATCCATTTATACAGGGTGACAATCGTAAAGTGACGCACACATTTCAGCAGTTATTTTCAAAAGGACGTACTTCCATTAAGTACAATTAAGTGTTAACATTGCTGAATATATAAGCATTCATTTGAACCCCACCTCATTCAATATAACCTCCTTTAGCCTGCACACATGCCTTCTATCGATCCGGAAATTGTAGGACTGTTCGCCGCAGGACTTCCTGATCAATTTCAGTCCAGGCTTTCTCTAATGAATTTGTCAGCGACTCCAGACTGTGGTATTGAGATGCACAAGCCTTACTCTCTAAAATACTCCAAATAGAGTAGTCCATTGGATTCAAGTCCGGGGAGTATGGTGGCCATTCTTGAGATGTTATGAATCCAGAAAAATTGTCTTTTATCCATGTTTGCGTTAATTTTGCCATGTGGGAAGGTGCAGAATCTTGCTGGAAAGTCCAGTTTTCATTTCCAAATGTATCTTGGGCCCAGGGAAGAACATGTTCATTTAAAATGCTCCGATAAACAACCTGGTCAATTTTAACACCCTCTTCAACGAATATTAGAGGGTTCTGGCATTAGCGGAAACTCCAGCCCATACCATAACGGAAGCTGGCTTTTGGTCTCGGCCAACAGTCCTATTTTGTTGCGATGATGATGTTAGCCACATTCGGTCATTTTGCGCATTGAAATGTTGTTCAACCGTAAAAAATTTTTTCATCTGTAAACAAGATATTTTCAACATTTTTTAACACGGAGGAGCGTAGCAACGCCTTGCATCTTTGCGGTCGCAAATCTTTTTTTTTTTGTGTCAGATCTTGAGCTTTTCGGAGCTTGTACGGCTTAAGATTAAGCTTTGATTTTGCAATGACTCGCACTGTTTCACGGTTTACTCGCACTTCCTTAGCGATTTTTCTCATTGAGCGCCTTGGATTTCGCATGATTCGTTTACGAATTTTTTCTGTTAAACCAGTAGTGGCAACTGTTGAAAATTTTCCCCGGTCTCTATCTCCAAAACCCCCAGTTTCATTATATCGAATAATAGCTCGGTCTACTGTACGACTTGACAAATTTAAAGCCTTTGCAATTTGACGGCTACTTTAATTTGCCAAATGAAATTTCATAATTTCACGACGAATATTTTCCTTGTCCATTTTTATGGAAATTTCAAAATGTAATAACAAAAATTCAAATGAAATTAAAAGCAAAGCGAATGATGAATGAATTTGCTTTTTAAATTAAAGTAACGGTAAATGGCAAAGCTTGCTGCAGAGTATTAAACTTGCGTCACTTTACAATTGCCACCCTGTATATAAAATTAAATTACATATTCCAAAACTATACATTAGCTGTGTTTTATTCGCCAGTCAGTTTAACATGTGCGAATAAAACGACCAAGTTGTTAAGTCTCTGCTTCGTTATACATAATGCTATTCACAATGAAACTGCTCAGCGGCTAGAGCTGAAACATTTTAATGGATCCCAGTCATTGCGGGCATTGTTTTTTAGTTGTTACTCTTTATAAACATATTTAACGATGATTTTAATTTATTTCTACCGGCAGACATTTCAAATATTTTCCTTTTTTGTTTTTTGCCAAACTGTCATGCTTTGTCTTTCACTATTAGCAGTTCACAGTAGAATCTGATGTAGTTAAACAATTTGTGAAGTACACATAACAGCTATAATTATACGTGTTATCTCTGCGGCTTTGTTATTGTTTTCCCATACAATTATCGCTGCTAGTTATACATAACTAGAAGTAAGTGGCGAATAAAACGCAGCTATTGAAAACTTAAATTTTTAAAACAATTTTTGATTATTTATTTTTTTGTTTTAAGTTCCTAGCGTAGCACAGTGTATGTCGAATTCAGCGACCGCCTTGCAGCTCAAGTACACTTGACTTGTCCTACTAATTTTATTTGCGAGGTATTTAGGGATTATTAAATGAGGGTTTGAATTAAACAATAAAATGCAATCATTTATTATATTTTATTAAAAAAAAATAGTTTAATTCGTTGCAAAGTAAAGTAAAACAGCTTATGTTTTGGTAGAGCAATAATTATTTGAAAGATGTAGTGAAAGTAATAAATGCTATGTGGTAAATAATCAAATCTTTAAATATAATGCTGAAAAATAAAATTTTAATTCATTCTTGACCAAAGAACTTATAATTTTTTAAGAGAATTTAGATTAATGAAGATTATTTTTCTCCCGATATACATTATCGCATTCTATATTTAACTTTATTTTTTCTCTATAACGCCTCACACGATGCTTTAAAGTAAGATGCTTTAAAAAAAAAAAATAAAGAAAAAAAAATTATGTTACTTACGTTTCATTTTTAAATTCGAATTTTTTTCTACAAATACTAGAATTTTTGAACCCAAAATGGAGTAGATCAATATAACTTCATTCTTTAAAAGAAAATCTAAGATTTGGTTTTATTTGATAAACTATTTTTGTATATTTTGCGTTACTTACGTTTCACACTTAAAAAAGTTTTTAAATTTATTTTTTGCACCGAAACCAAATTTTTAACACACTAAAATTTATGCACCCTTTCGATCTTTCGCTTTGAAATTGGCAGCATTTTCAAATTATTCTATGATTCTAAAATTTGTTTACAAAAGCAAATAAAATTATGGGGTTTCCTTGATTTTATTTTTTGAAATCGAATTTATTCATTAAATATGGTTTATTGTCTTTCATGTTAACATATTTTTAACCTTTTATTTTGATATTTTTACTTTTGGTTTCACTTTTCTGGGATTTACCCATATGTACAATGGGAAGCATAATATAGCATATAATACCATCAAATTGTAGTCAATGTTAGCTATTTTAGCTGATAAGTGAACATTTTCAAAAAAAAAACGCCTGGCTGTATTGCCATCGTTCGAAGTGCCATAACCGTTTTTGACACAATCAACAATTAACCCAAGCTCTTCCTTAAATCTCGATTGAAGTATGGCTTTATTTTTTAACAAAGTATTCTTGTTATCTTCCCCAAAAACTCTACAAATTTTTAAAAGAAGTCTATAAGAAATATGAAGCAAGCATTTATTTTATTTTATATATTTTATTTTAGCGTGAAGAGTAGAACGACCAAACTTGAAAAATTCTTTTTTAGTTTCTCTCTGAGAGATATTGTTGCAGTTCATTTCTTTTGGCTAGTGTCCGACCGAAGGTGATTTTTTGGCCGAAGCCGAACTTCGGCCATTCATCTAACCTTCGGCCGAAGCCGAAGACCGAAGAATTTTTAAAATATAAAAAATAAAAATTTGAAAGTAAATATTTTTTACCTATGTATTTGCAAACATACAGAAAAATATAAATAGTAGATACTCCAAATAAAAAGCTGACCATTTACACCAAATAACTGTTCACTGTAGAAGGAGCTGACAAATATTATTTATTTCAAGAATCATTTAAAAATTTGTTAACGTCAAAATATACAGTAACATCGACTATATATCTGTAGAACGACTGTCACTCACAGAAACCTGTGTCAAAAAAAAAGTTGGCCGATGGTTGCCATGATTCTGCTTATCTAAAATCAAAGATTGAATCAGTGTATTAATCGATAGACCTGTAGCCGGAACCAGAACCCTATAGTTCCAAAATTTTTGATTGATTTAAAAAAAATTGGGATTGATAAATTTTAATGTAAAAAGCATAAATCTGATCTCAAAACCCTAAAAAATTTAATGGGTGTGGTTTTATGAAGCCGGAAAAGTTGAATGCCTAAAAGTATTTTTTATTGCATAATCTTTTTGTCAACTTTTTTTAAATAACTAAATATTTTGTATAAAAATTTAAATTCCTAGCTACTCACAGCTAGTTATTTTATCTGGTTAGTATGACGGGAAGTATTTTATTTATTTTTTTTTATTTTTATCTCAAATTCAAAGAAAATAATTAATTTTGCTGTTTTTGACAAATTTTAACTTTAACTGTCGCTAACATCATAATAACACATAACTAATGCATTTTTTTTAAAAGCTGAGGAAATTCCATAAACAATGTGATAAAATGTAGTAACAAAAAACTATTGAAAATTCAATTTTTGGGATAGTTTTATTGTTAAGTTAAGTCATTAAAAGTTTGTATTTTTATCTATCTAGTTTTGAAAATAAGTATTTGATTTTTGCCATTTTTTTTAACTATTTCAATTCAAATAAAACACATTGAGAGATATCACAATGATCCTGGTTCGTACGGAGTAAAACTACAGATCCATTGAAGATACGATGAAAATGTATGCGCAATCAGTTCATTAGTTTTGTTTCATGGCAGCCATTTCGAAAAATGCTGTTTTGAGAAAAACTAGTTTCAAAGTTCAAATATGCATGACTGCTGTATCAGGGCCTGTAACTTTCAGTCGACTGTGAATTTCAAAGGATCCCTTTACACATATATTTTAGAGCGATTTTAGTCAAAACATTTTTCAATTTTTTTGACCTACTTGAAAGCCAAAAATAAAAGTGAAGCACCGTGTTGGCTTCTCTAACAATTGACTCTTCTTTTCAATACGCTTCAAGTCTTCCTTAAAAAGTAGAAAGGTTTGGCTTGCTTCTGCAGCCTCTAATTGTATTAGCTCCAGCAGGTTGTTCGTGAAAAAAAGCACTGATTACTGTTTGTACGGTTGTAAATCTGTGGATTACTTCAAAATTAAAAATGGAACAAGCAAACGGAGAAAATATAACACAGAAATTGTAATGTAAATACTTTATATAAACACTTCATATTTATTTATTTGTATAAATTTTTACTGCCAATCTATAGTAAAAATGATTATAAAATAAAATGCTTATAATCTTCGGCTTCGGCAAATACTTCGGCCAAAACTTCCGAAGGTTCAATTTTAGGCCGAATAGCCGAAGAACCGAAGCCGAATAATCGGTCGGACACTACTTTTGGCTTTGCCACACATATAAAGCACGAAGCTGAACTGTTATCTGCCAGTACATTAACAACAGCTCCGTCAACCATAGTCAACTTCATTCTATACGATACTTTTTTGTCTTTGAAATTAAATGTATTTAATTGGTTGATTTCACAGGTCATTTGCTCTTCTATATGTTTGATGAGACTTCGATTCTCTTTTATATACATAAGCTTTATCGGTCGACAAAATTTTATCGTAGAATACTTTTTGTTTTCCCAGATGACATGTTCGTTCTCCTTATTTAAAAACCTCAGAGGTACACACGCTACAACAAACATGAATTCGTCACTAGAACTCAAATCATTGAATTTCTGCTTGTAAATGTTGTGCCCTGAGCTAAAATCGAATCCCCACTTGCATTCTAAAATAACATCATTGTGGCTTTTGCAGTCGACTATTTCTAAAAGGCTTTCCGCTTGCAATTGATCTTCCACTGAAGTTTCGCTCACTGATATATTATTGGGTATTAAAGACTTTTTAAATTTTTTTAATGCATAATACCTCATCATATTATACTTTTGTACAGAAAGGTCCATGTCAATAAATAACAGCTCTTTTAAGAGAAACTGATGATAAGTCGTTTTTATTACTTTCATCATTATATTTACGCATGACCAGTAGTGCTTTTTGTTTTAGAGCGTTTTTTTTTTCAATTTAAAAGACACTAAATGGTCTGCTGAATAATCCATTTTCTGAATAATCCTAACAAAATTTTAATCGAAAAATTTTAATTTTTTACTTCATTTTACAACATAAAAGTTCAACAATGGACAGCAATCAAAATACTACCTTAAGAAAAAACGTTGAAAATAATCTGCTCTGTAATTACCTCGCGTTTACACGTGCAAGTAAACTGCTGTAAATTGAGAATACATATTATCTTCGAAAAATCAAAGAAAATTTTCATTGGCTAGAAGTAGCAAATGTGTGCGTTTATTAGTGAAAAAGTTTAAATGTATTGAGTTTTTTCGCCCTTTTATAAGGAAAAAATTTTGCGCTTTTTAAAGAAAATACGCGTTTTATTCTTCAATTTAGCGGATTTTGAGAAACAAAAGTTGGCCATACTGCTCATGACAGCTGCAGCCAGCGTTGCCAGAACGACGATTTTAACGTCATTTTGACAAATTTTTTGACCCAATGACGATTTGACGATTTTTGTTGAAAAATTGCGATTTTTTAGATCAATCACAACTACATAAAATTTTTTTTGTTTAAAATCTATTCTGCCATTTTATACATATAGTATATCACAAAAATGTCTTTTAACACACCAAAAAAAACTTTAACCCTAAAAATCTCAAGAAAAGAAAGAAAAAGTGATTCTGACTATTTTTTCAACTCAATACTGCTAAGTGATAGTATGATGTGACAAAAATAAGTTTCTAAAAACTTAAATATTAACAATTTTAGTGAATTGGTTTTAAATAGTGAAAATAAGATTTCTACACCGATCTAGACTAAGTTTATTTACCAATTGTCTTTATTCCTCGATACTGTGAGAAGTGTGCTCTAAAACAATCAACCTTAATCTGCTTTTGCATTACCATTTGATGACAAGTCAAGGCATGGTGATGATCAATAAAAAAAGCTTTCTTCATCATTATGAACACATTTCAATACACATTGCATCTACCTAGATATATCAGTGTTGAACTTGATTTCCAGTGATACAATTTTGATTATGCTTCCCATACACAAATATCTTAAGACCAGAGTATTTAACTCATGATGTTAATAACATTGATTTCAGAGACAAAGCAACATTTTTGGAAAGAAAATATATTTACGTTGGCATTTATGCTAAAGAAAAATTAATAAGGGCCTTCATTAAAACGTGCAAAGCCGTGTAAACTTGTCAAAATTTATATGAAATTTGATAGTGTGTTTCGAAAGAAATCAATTCATTACAAAGTTTGATGTCACATCTTAAAAATTTGGGGGACGAAAACACAGGCCTACAAAATTTGACGAACGCTCTTACCCAGAAACCAGACTATACTTTTTCGAAGGATTTTGACGCGCTGAACTCGAATCTGACCGTACATGAAAATTTCAAAATGCGATATCTCAGCGCAAAAAAAAAGATATTTGAGCAAACTCAACGTTATTTTGAAGAGACAGACTAGTATTTTAAGATGCTATCAGTAATTTTTGAAAGAAAATAGGATCGGTTGTGCTACATAACCTTAAAAATGAGCAAAAACGGTATTTTTTGCACTTCTAGGTTAGGATATCTCGAAATCCTGACGTGATAGAGGCCAGATTCGAATTCAGCGCGTCAAAATCCTTTGGATAAGTATAGTCTGGTTTATGGGTGAAAATTTTGCCGGCCTGTGAAATTAATTTCACCAATTAGATGTTGAATTCAGGGAGCAACGACATGAAGATTTTGGAATTTTTCTCTGATTAGTTGCAATGCAATTAACTAGCGCTGTTGTGAACTTTCTGTGCACATATCATTAAGCTCGCAGAAGGTGTCGAGCCACGCACTATATTTGGTCTCCTAACGATTCTTTTGCCGACCACATACAATACAGCAGGTACTAAATTTTAAGATCGTAAGCCTCAATTCCTCAGATTTCTTCTCCCCTAAGCTGCTAAAATCTTTCTCAATAAAATTTTTGCACCATTAAATGCGTTGCTTATTACTTTTTATTTTCAACTAAGCATTAAAAAGCACTCTAATTTGCACACGGGTACTCACTGAAAAAGTTATATATCTTCAGAAAAAGCAGAGGAAAGCAGCTGAAACTTTCTAATATTAATCTATATACTTGCTTAAAAAAAACGTAAAAAAAAATCTAAGGTGTTAAGAAGTGTTTTTTTTTATTTAACTTTAAAGTTCAGACTTTTAGTTGTTTTAAAGTGCTCTCTTTTACATTACTTTCCAATAACGGTAAAAATCAGACGTCAAAAATATATGTATTAGCAAATTTAGCATTGCCAGTTTCAAAAAATGACCAAATTATGTGTTATTAACATTTTTTATTCATATATCGAGTTACGATTAAGTTATCGTAATATGTGATGGAATGAAAATTTAAAAAATAAGTAACTTTGAATGCTCATAACTTCTTTCTTTATAAGTATTTTGCAATAATATTTTCGATTATTCTAAACTAAAGTATTATCATTGAAATCTCATATCCAAAATTTTAATTCCTTAATATCGCATTTGGGTATTTTGTCCATACTCGCTACACTGTGCGCCACTTTTGCATTCAGCGGCTCATATATTTGAACAATGAGGAATGAATGTACAAAATTATTTCAAATTAAATTTAACTATATTTATGTTAAATTTTTTTTCTGATTTAAATAGGGTACAGCGTAGAAAATTTATGAATACATACTTTTAATTTTCTGTTAATAACTTTAAATCAAGATAAGCTTTAATGGTTTTGAAAAAATATTGGTTTTTTTTCGATTAATGTTTTTGGTGACAATTGAAATACTTAAACTAAATGTAAATAATGCTCTTTTTACTAAAAACATCTTAATGGTTCTTGTTAACTAAGCAATAATACTCCAAAAGATGAGTGCTTGGTTTTCAAAAAAGAAGAATAACCCTCCGCATTAAGGATAGACTTCCTTGGATATATAACAAAGGCATGGGGCGAGCGAGAATGGTCTTCATTTCGAAGGCAGGGAAGAAGGATCCTCTTCACCCAAAATCCTTCAGGCCAATAAGCTTGACTTCACTTATACTTAACAAAATATAGGCATGCAACGACGACAGCCTTAGTAAGTGTTCCGCTTCATCCTTGCCAAAATCCATACAAGGCTGGTTGATCAACAGACACTGTTCTATATTAACTGGCAGATAAACTGCATGACACCCTAGAAGCAAAAGAGATAGCTAAATGTGCGATTTCTAGACATCAAAGGCGTTTTCGATAACACTATTCATGCAGCAATAAAAAAAGCTCTCATTCGCAGAGAGGTTAATAATACCCCAACAAAATGGGTGGAAAATATAACCTACAATATAAGCCAACAAATGATATCCTCGTATACAGACGGGTCCCATATTGACGAAGGAGCAAGAGTGGGACTATATGGGCCAAGGATAAAATACTTCGAGCCCATGGGCAAATGCACCAGTATGCTTTACGTCAAGCGGAACTATCGGAATCAGAATACTGCGATTCTAACTGACAGCCAAGCGGCTATCAGGGCATTCGAATCCTATCAGGTAAATTCTAAACTGGTATTAATCCTTAGTAGGGTTGGCTTGCTAGGTCTAGTTACTTTTGATTCCAGACCATGTAGGAATAGAAGGTAATGAGAAGACAGCTGGGCTAGCAAAAAAGGGGTCAGAAACACCATTTGTAGGACCCGAAAACTTTTGTGGAATAGGTTTCTAACCATGATGTTAAAGAAAGAAGAAGAACAATTCCGAACACTGGGATGAACTATCAGGGGTGGAACAATCAAAATCTCTTTTTTTTCCAAAAAGAATTGATGAATGAGAATTTTACATAAAAAATCTGAAAATTATAACAAGTATTCTGACAGGGCATTGCACAGCGGAATTATCACCCGACAATACGGAGAATATGCAATAATGAGCTCTGTAGATTTTGTGAGGAGGATATCGAAACTTCAAAACACATTTTAGGATGATGTCCTGCACTTATGCAAAGCCAGAAAAGGTACTTGAGTAAGTACCAAATACCAGACGGCATGTAGAAATGCTTGGAAACAGGCTTCACACTAAGATTTATCATGATTATAGAACTTATAGAAATACTATAATCTTTCTCCTGAGAAATCTATACCTCATAGGTCATTTCGGTGTCCCAGGTACCATAATTTTTGATAAGGAACATTTTCTCCAACATTTTCTACAGTATAATAGTTTTCTCAACGGATTTTTTTATCGGCCATTTGTCGAAAAAGGGGAGTTAAACCCCCATTTTCAAGAGGAAGGGTAGGAGATGGACGAAAAGTAAATGCACAAAAATTGTTTATCCCTTTGTGCTTAACAACTTTGCTTCAAACATAAAATTCGTATCTGATGAATTAAAGAAATTTCTTAATTGTCCCTGAAGATCCCATTTTTCCGACTTCAGGTCTATATTGTGGGAGAACTAAATTTGATGGAGAAAAACTGAGTACGCGTTCGTGATCAGCGAGTTCCTATAAAACCGTTGGAAAATCTCGCGCAAAAATTTTTGTTGCACCGTGTAATTTGAATTTTGTTTCCAAAAAAGTGGGGTGACATACTTTAAATCTTCGTAATTAATTTAATCAATTTCTATATATGTTTTGAAATTCAAATTGTATGCAAAATAAAGGATTATATATTAATATATCATAAACGTTAAGATAATAATTTACAATGATTTTGGCGAAAAAAACTTAAATATTAAAAGCTTAACATTATTTAAATTAAGTTTTCTCTTAACACAATAAGGAATCGTGTTCCATAGTCTAACGGCATTAACGAAGAACAATCTAGATGTGTTAAGGTACTTGAGTTCAGGAACAATCAAGTTTTGCTATCTAATGGATCTAGAGAATCGCAACTGTTCGAAAGGATACTGTGGAGTTTTGCATTGAGTTAACTTTTATTAAAATATACAACTCTTAGCTTTGTGATAATCAGACATACTGCAATCGAGAATGCTATTTCTCCATGAGGTTATATGATCCATATCTACATACGCCGTGCACGAATCGTGTTACATTGTTGAAAGCTACTTCAATTTTGGGATGACTTAGAGTCTAACTAACTATAATAAGCTTAGAATAAGTAACAGTGGGTAGTATAAACTGGATTGCTAGTTTCTGTTTAATTTAAATAGTGCAGTCACTCTTAAATTACGTAGTGTCAAAAAACTTCTTTTTACTACACTATTAGCATGATCAACACAATTGAGGTTAGAGTTTACATAAATCCCTAAATAAATAAAATTCAAATCTAAATTTATTTGATTTATTATGTTTTCAATTTTTCTATTTTTCTCCCACAGAGTAGGAACTGATGCCAATGTGCAGAGGGGGAAATTTGTAGAGTAGATGACCCAAATTGCCAAGCGTGTGGAGTGGAACAGACGACGAAGCACATAGTGTTTGACTGCCCCAGATGTGACCCTGAAAGAGAAGCGCTGAGAACTGCATTTGCATCGGTAGGGAACTTGGCCAGCATTGCAGAATTTTGCACGTGACATTATGACACTATTAAGAAACGGGCAAACGGCGAGAGAAAACGAAGAGCGTAAGACTCAACGAACTGCAACACATCCACCGAGCTGAAACATATTGCCACTTAATAATAGCACGGCTTCCATGCAGAGTCGAATTACTGACTGCAGGACAGAGGGAGTTGATCCGCCAAACTTCATCAGTACAAACGACAGGAAGGTTACAATGGGGCGAATACCTTCAGACAGGACACAGGCGGATCCAAATAATAGTGAACTGGTTAATATATTGACTTGCCTTCGAACAGACTAAACAAACGTTTTTTTAGTCTAGGCTAGCTGACGCCATCTAGACGAAATTCTTAAAGTTAGGTTGTGTCAGTTTGAAGTCCCACTCTGGCGGAATATAAGCTTTTGAAGCTTCCTCCTCGGGGGGAAAAAAATAAAAAAAAAACGGGTGAAATTCAGATGTAGATTAAAGATGTGTTCGGTAGCTATTATTAGTTAAAGTTAGATATATCCTAGAGAATAACAAACGTCCTAAAATGATAGGTTCTAATTTAAAACATAACATATTTGCTATCTAAGAAAAAGTTGTTCGTTATGAAATTTGGAAAATGCTTCCCCCAATAAACCAATGACGTCACCTTCCCCCTTTTCCCCTATTTTATAGTTGTTTGTTCAGAATTAGGATGACCTTACAGAACAAGCAGTTGGAAAAAACATGAATCATAAAAAATTAAGTAAATAACCAAAACAACAGACCCATTATTTTGAAGTTAACGACTCTCTTCTTGCGTGATCAGATTCATGATTAGGGACCCAAAATTATCTGACATCAATATTAAACATTTGACAAATCCCCATTGGGGGAGAAAATTGATTTTTGTTGCACAGCGTTCTATTACAAAACATTACATTTCTTTTTTATTTGAAATCAATTATTTTCATATAATGGTATTTTTATCTTGCCAATATTTTGACGTATATTTAATTTTTGAATCGTCAACGATCTCTTGCGCGATCGATATCGCTTCAATTTAAGATTTTCGATCCTCAATTTTCATTTTCAATACTAGGCCACCAACAGAAACATCGTCTTTGAAAAATGTTAGCACCGCTTTCATAATGCCACGTGGAATTTGATTTGGCCATGTATCCGTGTTGAATTCAATCTCCCTTATATAATATTCACCGCCTGGTAGGGGGCACAAGCCATCTTCTGGAACATGTGGAAAGTTTGTGTTTTGATCGTATATCAATGAAGGCTGCACTATTTGCGAATAAATATCTTTCATGCCCTCACATATCCCTGTATTTGGAACACCCATGGGCATACGCTTGAAATTACCATCACCCGAAGGACTTGAGTACATATCAACTTGAAATTTATAATGATCGCTATCCATATCCTCGTGAAATAGTATCGAGCCATTAATAAAACGCTCACGTCGAACAGTCTTCAATTTGGATGTATCGCATGTGGTTATCTCATCGCCCTGAAATGCTTCAATCGATTCTGTTTGCACCGTATAGGGTTGTTCGCACTGAAATATACAGAGAGATGTTGAGAGTTATTCACAACATACTTTAAGTTGAATTCGTTTCTTTTTTAATCATACAAAACAAATCAAGCTAATTTCGCTGATGATTAAAATAACTAGCAATTTTTTCATTTTCCAGCAGTTGTCGTCGGTATAATTGTTAATCTTCCGTATTATAGGTTATTTTAAAATTTACTGTGCTTTGCAACTTAGTTGTAGCTGCTATTTATGTTCTGAAAATCGTGCACAGTTGCTCGATTTAAAACAGACAACATGTAAAACATGTATACATTTCCGGTCTTAGGATGCACTTCATAAATGTCATTATTATTATTAATTTTTAAATATATACTTGTTCATTAAAAAACTGATTAATCACTTTTTAATGAGTTTAATGAGTTATGTAGATTGATTTTTATTAAATTCTGATTTGAATTTTGTTTGTTAATCTCTTAGAACTGTAGCTTAATGAATTGTACGTCTTTCATACTCACACTCAGTGACGCAGCCAGAAAAAAATTCCTGGGTTAGTTTTGCCTCATAAGTATTAGAATAAATCTTATTACAAAGAATTAAAAAAAACTTTTTTTACGAGGGGACTAACAGTTTGTTGTTTTTATAAGTTTTCGAAAAGGTCCAACGTTGATATAATAAAGCCCCAGTTTTGGGCCCTTATTTCTTATTTTCTTTTGGCGTCTTATTTCCTGGGGCTTTATTTCGTAGGACCAAAATTATGTATAGAAGATAGAAATGATGAAAATTAATTATATGAACCAGCTCGAGAGTATGTGGTGTACAGTACGCCTTTATGCCATTGCGATCCTAAGGTCTATGTGTCATTGGTAGTTTAGCTTAGAGAAGCATGACAGATATATAAATCTATTTATATATACCTATATACATAATTTCCTTCGAGGTCTCAGAGTTTTTTATATTTAAGTCCATGAATTTTTGAACTATTTCATAAAATATGATATTAGGATCTGAGTTTAAGATTTGCCATCTTATTTTTGTCTTGTTCTTTTGAAGGAAACTAAAACTGTAAATTTTAAATAGTGTCTTAATTTTTTGTACGCCTTTAGATTTGTACACTACCGTGGGCAGTAGTGCAGTAAGACTCAGAGACTCATCCTGCTGGACCTTTACATCACATGGCCACAGTAAATATAATTAAAGTCTTATCAGCAGGCCTGGTTCCGCAAACGGAATGGAAATATGTCATTTCAAAACTTTGTTTTGCTTACTCAAGCTCGAAAATTTTAATTCTACGAAACACGATTGGGTTGATCGGTCATTAGATAACGACCATGATTATACTTTTTACTCGAACGGGTCAAAAATGGACTGCAGGGTATACACCGGTGTCTTCTCGCATGCTTTAGACCTATCTCGTTTTTCAGTTTGCCAGACTCTACTAGCGTATTCCAAGCGGAAGTGTTCGAAATTTTACTAGCTAATATGGTAATTTCGAACAACTATATGGGATGTTCTGTTGTCAAAATTATACTATAAATTGCCGAACATACAAACAAGCTCTGATGCAAAACTATTAAGTTATCTTATGGTTTATTATACTTCATCTGTTAGAAATGGACAAACTTTAGGCCCACGTCAAAAGAAAACTAGAAATAATTTTTTTTTCCGAGTTTTATCAGAATTCACTTTCAGAACCTTGTTATTTTTCGTTTGTTGAACTATGTTATTCGGAAACAAATCAGGACTATCACAATTTTTTTCACAACCGCAGAAAATAATGCAAAAGTCGTCAACCTTTCACCCTTTTTGTATATTATAATAACCAAATTATTTATTGTACATTACAGTCTGCGATGCCAACTTGCGGGGAATTTTACTTGGTACGGGGAATCGGGGAATGAGCTGTTTTTTGCGGGGAATTTGAAGTCTTTCAGCTTTTAGTAATTAAAGTCTGTAGAATATTTTTTGTCAAATTGTATGTAATGTAAAATGTTTAACTTATGAAATATTTAATATTTTGAGTCTCAAAATTTTAATTTTTTTTTGAGCAGGCAATTTATTGGTTTGGAGAAATCGATTTTTAAAAAGTGTGCTATTTGAAAGTATTATATTTCGAAAGTATGTTGTAAAAATTTCAGAGAACGCAGAGTGCTTTCGAAGATACAGACGATTATAGCGCCGAGTGTCAGTCAGGCCAAAAGAGTCGCGCGGCGCTTCGACTTCTCTTTCGGCCGTTCAGAAAGGCTTAGCTATGCCTTCGACCAGCACCTCCTGATTAATAACTCTTAACCATTGCTGACTAATCTGTAAACTTACAAATTATGATCAGCCATCATAAAGAAGATGAAGTATATTTTATATGTAAAAAACCGATAGTCAAAACTTTGAACCCATTTTTCTCAAAACAAAGTTTTTGACATTTTTTATTTGTGTCAAAAGAAATCCCATGTCTGTTGAGAACTTTGATGTCCAAAAGTGGGCTAAAGCTTATATGTTAAGAATTCCGGAGTCAGAAAGTACATTTCTATAAATCTACCAGTCCCATAAAAATTGGTTAAGTTTTAGACCGAGAAATTTCAGGGTCGCCTTAAAATAACACTCACTGAGGTCGATTTCGTTTTTGTAAAAAGTGCGTGTAGCTCTGTTATAAAATGAAATTATACCAATGCGGGGAATTCGATCGAAAATCGGGGAGTTTCTCGAGGGTTATCGGGGAGAGAGAACTAATGAGTTGGCATCCCTGATTAGAGTTGAGAGAATTTGTACACTATAATGTACAATTTCTTTAAGTATGTAAAACAATTTTTTTTAATGAAATGGAGTTTTAACTATTATAATTAAAAAAAAATTTATATACTTGCTCAAAATCTTAAACTTTGTACCTTGACTTCATAAATTCACACAAATGTTATTGAACTGTTTTTCAAAATCAAAAAAAAAAAAAAAAACTGTACTCCCGTATTTACTCAAACTTTAATTTCAAAGAGAAAAAATATGCTTGATTCAAAAAATAATTTTTTATATTTAAAATTCTCGATAGGTTTGAAATGAGAAGCCTGACAACATGTCTAATGCCTGACTGTCAGGCATAGGTAATATTAATTTTGATGAAGCATAAAATAGATGCTTAGTAAATTTTACTTGTAATAATATATGCATTCAGTTGTGTTAGGTATTCTTCACTTTTTTTTGCCTCTAAAGTCAAGTCAAAAAACTTAATGCAAAAATTGTTCTTTTCCATTAATTATTATTATACAAGAAAATAAAAAAATTGGAGAAAAAGGGTTATCCAATAGTTGTCTACACCTCTTTAATAGAGGACAAACAAACCAATGTAGAGGGATGAAATTTGGTGTGATGATTGTGGAAGTAACTATAATTTCAGTATAAGAGGTTTCTATCCAGCCCATTTAAAATTCGGTCATGAAAGGGTTAACGATTTCAAGTTTTAAATTTAAAAATAATATAAACTTTTTGCTTATATTTAAATTGACCTGGAAATGGAGAACTATTTTACAATGACTATGATATCAGAGCAAACGAAATATTTAACCCTTTCTTCTGCACTTTTTTATTGGGGGGAAAAAAAAATATTTTCTTGTTTTATATTCGTAGATTCGGACTTTGTTAAGAATAAAAACCAAAAAAATTATGAAAGAAATTTTTGGGAAAGGCTGTAGAGCTTTTGGAATTTTGTACATTATAATGACCAAAATGCATGAAAGGAGTAAAAACTCGAGAAAAAAAATTTAATTTGAAAATTTTTTTTTGTGGAAAAAACAACTAAGGTTTATTTTGCAATGCAACATAAACTTCTAGTTTAGAAAATACTTTTAAAAACACACTTGTTCACTAAGTATAAAAGGTGAAAATTTTAAAAATGTTTGGAATTTGGGTTTATTTTTACTAAAATCAAGTATACAGAATTTTGTTGTTCAGGGACCTATAATAAAATTTCATGGGCAGCATATTTCTTGAACATATTAACCCTATACTAACCCTCGTAATGGGCTAAAAAAGAAACTTTTCCGAAAAAGGCAAAAAAGACCCATAATGGTGAGTGCCAAAGGGTTAATACGTAGGAAAAGAATATTCTACGGAAAATTCTACTATAAATTGCTGAACATACAAACAAGCTCTGATGCAAAACTAACAATTTATCTTATGGTTTATTATACTTATTCTGTTCGAAATGGCCAAACTTTGGGCCTATGTAAAAAAAAATTTTACGTTTACTTTTAAAACGTCGGGTCCCGTATAATTTTTTTTTCTTGAGTTCTATCAGCATCCCCTTTCCGAACCGTGTTATTTTTTCGTTTGGTGATCAAAAAACAAATCAATACTATCACAATTTTTTTAACACCCGCAGAAAATAATTCAAAAATCGTTAACCTTTCATGTCTTTTGTACACAATAGTAACCAAATTATTTATTGTACATTATATTGTACATTAGAGTTGCGTGAATTTGTACACTGTACAATTTTTTTAACTAGTTTAGAAATAGTCTTTTATTTTTAAAATTCCCGATGGGTTTGAAATGAGAAGTAGTGAAATATGAACATTTTTTTGTACAATATATTAGCCAAAAACAACGAAAGGGTTAATGAAAAGTTAAATATATACGACGTGTACAACTTTCGCTGTCACTACGTGTTGCAGCAAAATTGTTGACGAAAATTTCCCATTTTATAAAGACACAAACACATACAAAGTTTTGAAAAAGTTGTGATGATATAAAAGTTTCAAAAGATGCAACTAAAATGTTGGAAAATGTTGCATTAGGTACTCGTGCTATAAATATTCTGGCGACATGATATTTTTGCACGTTGCACGTAATTTGCAAATGAAAAGAGCAAATAGAAAAGAAGTAAGTAAAAGATATAGGTGTTGAGTTTCATAAATTTTGTTTTTGAATGTGATAATACATACCTACATTTGTACATGTATATGTGCATAAATGTACACAATCATTCTTTTCTTCATTATTAAACAAATGTTAAACTGATGATGACAATTTGCGAATGGCTGGATTCTTTCCTTACCTACTTATGTACATACATTACAGCCACTGTCACTGGTATGGAAATATATATGTATTTAGATGCTCGTACCTACTGCTATTCAAATAATTTCTGTTCAATTTCAAACCTTTTACCTACCATACCTTACAACAAAGTTGTAGATATTGAATATCACTGCTATCAGCAGAAATTTACACTTCATTACACTGCAGCAGCTTCCGATTTATAGTAAAATCGTTCTTCATGTTTTGTTCGTTCTTGGGTTTTTTTGTTGCGCTAATATTTTTCTTTGTCTATGAGTCTGTAGAAAATATTGCAATGTGAGTTCGTTGAATTTTTGATTTAGTTAAAGATTCATTTCATTCGATTTATTTAATTTCATCCATTGAAATCAAATATCAAATGCATAAATTGTTAAATCACAATGCATAAATGATGAATTAAATTTATAATGGAACCATCACAATGACAAAATAATTAGGGTGCTCAAATTTTGCAGTTTCCTAACTTTACAAGATTTTACGATATCGTATCTCTCTTTATTATTGTTTTGTATAAAACCGAAGATACCACATAGATGCTAATGTTAATCTACTTTCAAGCACTTAACACAGAACCCTGATTGAGGTGCTCAAAGTATGATTGTAAATTTTTTTGTAAAATTACTAGGTCTTAACTTTAAACGAAACTGTGAATATCCTAAATGGTTTTGTTATTGTATTTCTACTCATTTGCATTGTTTGTCATTAACCCAGCGTCTACACCTGCCAGTGCTGCCATGCCAGTAACACACTCACACTGTTTCACGAATACACTCATACTTTTCTCATTGGCAGAATCACTGTCAAATTTCGATACCAATGAATTTTGCCGATGATTTGACGTAAGCAGACATTACTTGACATTTCTCACATTTGTGAGAGAAAACATAAATAAAGTGTAGCGGAGAGAGCAAATTGTATGAAATGAAGGGTCTGATATTTTGTTAGAAATGAATTGGAATGATAACACTGGAATACAAAATTTCGTTTTTAAAATATAACATGAACCAAAGTACTACTAATTCGAGGTCGCTGAACACGAACATCATATTCATTTTTTTTCTATGGGTAAGTTTTGGAGATATGACTAAATAACGGTTTGTCATTTTAGAGTTTCACTTACCTATACTTTCGACCAATATAAGTTATATATCATAGGAATAATAATTATATTATGCGTCTTATGCTGTTAAAATCGGATTATAAATGACTGAGATATAGATGCTGAAAGTTCAACTTTAGTGTGATTTTTGAGAAATTTTCACACAAGTCGTGGGCTAAGTTTTCTTTCTCACAAAAAATAATGCCAACATTTTTTTAATTGATAGACCATTTTATTACAAAAGTTTTAAGCATAAAACGATAGCAATCGGATCAAGAATGACAAAGTAATTAGACGCAGTGTAAGGCTCACAAGGAGTATTCACAATCGAAAAGCGATTCATGCCGGGGACAAAAACATGAACTTTTTTCCCCCGTCCACCTTAATGTATATGTATACGCAGAAATCATAGTTTCCACTCTATTTTTGAAAACAGCGTGGAAAAAGATTTGATACCAATATAAAGCAAAGCGATTGATAAGTTAATAGGTATCATTGCGTTTCGAAGGCGCAAAACTGTCTACGCAACAGTTAATAATTTCGAAATACCCAAGAGTGGCGTCAAATTGAAAAGTTATTGCTTAGAAATATTTCTACTCATCTAGACGAATACAGGGGGAAAACAAATTTTTGGAATCAAATAATATCTAAAGGTCGCACATGGGTCTTGACCAATTTTGTGAGTCGCTGTATGTATGTTGTGATTAACATTTCTTACTTTTATACTTTTTGGGTCAAAATTGACCTGTTTAAGTTGGTTTTTGGGATTATTATGTTGAGAAAATTTGTAGCCAGGGTCGCTAATTACGAATCTAACATAAGGTTTTTAAAATTCAAAATCGCGGATCCAATATTTAAATATTGAACGGATTTGCTTGAAACTCATTACTCATAGGTTTTTGGGGACGCTGATTACGAATCGGACGTCTGATTTTCAAAAATCAAAATGACGGATCCAATATAGCCGACTATCTCTGACCCAATATAGCTTGAACTCGTTACTCGGGGATTTTCAAATTACAAATCTGTTATTAAATTCGTAATAACCCCAAAAATCAATTCAAACGAATTCGATTATTTATTTTAAATTTTTTAGTCGTATTAGATCCGCCATTTTGAATTTTGAAAAACTGACATACTTTTTTCTATCAGAATCGCTAAAAAAAAGACGTTTTCAGACATTGAAAATGAACGAAACTCGCCTAAGTTAAGCCAATAGAATGAGTGAAGAACAATTCTAAAGAAGCATGTCGAGCGAGAAAAAAGGCCCAATCAGAGCATCTAAAGAAGTTGACAGAACCTAAAGACCCTCAGCATGCACCAGGAATTTGCAAAAAAAATCATTTTTTAAATTTTTAAACTTACAAATTTTTTAAAAAAGCTTTAAACACGTTTTTCTCCATATGATTTTTTTGGACTGGTAGAACTGATATCTCGAGTTCTACTGAAGTTATTTAAAAAAACCAAGATGAGTTATCATGGCTATAATTGGAACCTCAAAAGCTGGAATATTCTATAAGTAAGAGTAAGAGAACATTCTGACCATTCTGAACATTTTGCTGACACAATGTTCTTCAATATAAATATATGAACTTATCCCTTATTTGACCAAACGTAGCTAAAGCCCTTGGTAGTATTATTAAGTGGGCTCAATGTCGCACAATGTTATTAAATTTGCCATTTGTGGCCAAAAGCAGTAACCGCTTAAGTCTGAAAATCTCATTTTGAGTAAACACGGTTTGAAATTAATGTGATTGGCGACCACTCTATGTAAGCGAGTTTTTTGAATCTTCATAAATTAAACCTAAGTTAATGTTTAGAAGGCGGGGGAACCACTTTTTTCAATAATTGGAATCATGATGTGGCGCAAAAGCCTCCTAAACAGCGCAAACTGCATAAATTTACCTCGCAATTGAGCAGTCAAAATTTGTATAGAAAAATATTTACTTAGACCGCATAAGTTTGCACAACGTAATCTGCGTAAACTTGTGCTCATGTTAATACAACCCTGGAAAGCTCTCAGCTATTATAATTTATGACATTTTTAATTATTCTTGAAAAATGACTGAGGTAAGAATGCAAATTTTTAAAAATGTAGCTAATTGATTAAATAATAAATTAAATAAAATAGTTTCTGAATCCAAGTTATCGATGGACGGAAGCGCAAATGCTTATTTATATTCAAGCGATGCTTGATTCCAGAATCGTTTGAGGTAATTTAATAGAAATAATTAGGTTGGTGCAAACAAATAAAATGTTTCAATTACTCCAGAAACCGAATGTTTAGAAGTTGTATGGTAATATAGCTGCAAGCTTACCATTTCTGCAAAATATTACATGGATTACTATGAAAAGTAAAAACAGGGTATATGTCAGCTGCTACTTGGAAAGGCCAAACAGATGCTGGCCTTTTAGCAAGCGGCGACGATAAAACCGTTTAAAAAAAATGTGCCCACATTGGGATTTGATGGAGAAAATTTTCAGCAATAGAAAGCATGTCAACCTTGTAAAAGTTCGTAATTTTATAATAAATATCAAAAATACTCAACCTGAAAAAAAATCAAAAGGCTCAAGTCCTTTCGCAAAATTTATTGAGATACAAGAAAAGAAATTAGAATTGGAAGTGAAAAATTTTTATTTGTAGATGGAAAGAGAGAGAAATCAAATTGACTTGAAAAGAATGTAGTTGCAGCAAGAACTTGACGTAAAGAAAATGGAAATTGAGATAGAAGAAAGGCTTGAAAGGATAAGAGTGTAAAGTCAGGAGAGACTTAAAAAAATCGAAATGGGATTAAGCTCTAATTGAAAATAAAACAAAGACTTCAGCTTCTCGATTTCGGCTTAGGTTAAGTATTTTTGAGGAAAATGAATTTTTATTTCAAATTAATCACTTTTATGTACTTTTGCTTTCTGGTCCAAAAATATGTATTTGAACAAAAAAATCGGACTGATCTCATCTACTTTACTTGAATTTCTTTTTATACTTACTTTAATTTTTGAAGTTTGAAATATATAATTACAAAATGAAAATATAAAATACTGTTGAAATTAATTTCATATAATTTTTTTATTATATTTTTCGGGCACTGATGGAAACCCTTTTAATTTAAATTTTTTAAGGATTCGAATCGTTAAATTAATAAATTGTAAAAGTGTACGTCTTTTAGCTACACCTTCAAGAGATGCATTGTTCATTGAGTAATTTTCAGGCTTATCGATTTCCTCATTATCAAACAGGTCATCTGTTATTTCAAAGACATAGTCTTTGTGTTCTATTATAATGTTGTGCAACACAGCACACACCAGAAACCAAAGTAATGCTCTTTTATTAGAGGATTCATTGCCAATTTGAAGCCTTAATTCTTTTGAACTGTTAAATCTTTCCTTCATTAAACCAAAGCAATGCTCAATCCTAATACGATATCTACTAAAAGTTTTGTTGAAATTATTTCGATCATTTAATGTGTCTTCAGATGAATTAGTTCTGAAAGGAGTTATCGCAGATCCAGATAATTTATATGCACTGTCACCAGCAACCCATTCTGCTTGGCCTTGGAATTCTTTCGGTTATATTGTCAATTCGCAGTTGTTGTAGATTTTGGTATTATGAACGCTTCCAGGATATTCTAGTACCATATACCGAGTACGAATTTGATGGTGGCAAAAACATTGTAGTTTTAATGAATAGTTATATATGTTTGAGAGAGAAATATGATTCAGGCTCGTGAGTTGGCTTTTCAGCTTATTTATTTTCAGTTCTGTCTACGTAGCCTATGCAATGTGGCAACTCATGAAATGTTTGGAAAACTATACTTTTTCGCTCTGTTGCATCCGGCCAATACAGAAATTTATTTTAGAATCGCTTTAAACATTCTTTCAGTGATGATCTGAAACATCTGAAATTTACTTTTTCGTGAAAATTAATTCTCTTAGTGGTTAACTAAAATCACTTATTACCTACTAAGGAGTGAGATGAAAAAAATCTTAATACACGTTTTACCCAAACATTTTTTTTGGCTGTAAAATTTAAAAATTCCTTTGATCTAGTTATCTTTGAAAAATATGTCAGTTGTTATTTTTAATGACAAACATGTTGATTTATTGTGAGTTTGATCAAAATGAGTGAAAAAAAGAAGTACGTCTTAAAATTGTTAAAAATTTTCAAAAAAATCCAAATTGGTTCTACAAAAAATTGGCGAAAGAATTGAAGGTCTGCCGTCAAACTGTTTCCAGTGTTATTAAACAGTTTCAGTAGAATTTGACCATCGATAGGAAACCTGGTTCGGGAAGAAAACGAGGACCACATGATAATGGGACAGCCAAGAAAATATAAAGCATATTGAAAAGATCTCCAAACACATCTGGTAGAAAAGCTGCCTGGTTAGGCCAGTGCTCTGACTATTTGGTGCGAAAAGTTAAAGCCAATGCAGGTTTGAAAACATACAAAGTCCAAAAAGTTCCAGACAGGAATGCTCGAAAATTAAAATCGAATTTCATACAAAAATATTCATGTTGTATAATGGACGACGAAACGTATGTACTGGCAGATTTTACGCAGCTTCCGGGTCAAAATTTTTATGTTGCTGATGCTCGAGGAAATGTCGAAGAACAATTTAGAATCCAAAAGCAGACAAAATTTCCTAAAAAAATTCCTGGTATGGCAAGTTATATGCAGTTGCGGCAAAAGAAGAAAGTCAAGAGAATGTTTGAAAAAAAGACTTCTTCCTTTCATAAGAGAGCACAATGTGTCCACATATTTTTGGCCCGATTTGGCATCATGTCACTATAACCAAAAAGCTCTGGAGTGGTGCCAAAGTAATAACATAGTTTTTGTACCAAGAGACGCCAATCCTCCGGAGCTAAGACCAGTGGAAAGGCCAAACAGATGTCCGGAGCTAAGACCAGTGGAGCTAAGACCAGTGGAGAGATATTGGGCTTTTGTGAAAAGAAACTTAAAGAGCACAAAAAAGGTGTTCCAAAGTATCGAAGATTTTAAAAGGAGATGGGCAAACTGTTTCAAAAAAGGTGTCTGAAACAACTTTCAAATCTCTAATGGAAGACTTACCAAAAAAGGTCCACGAGTTCATAAATAGTGGTTAGAACTATGAAAGTTATATATTTCTGTAATTTGTAAAATATTATCAATTAAATGGAAAAAAAATCAAAGCTCTAAGATCAACCATTTAAAAATTATTGGATTTTATATATGTTAAGATTTTTTCGATCTCATTCCTTATTATGGCGTTCCGCCATCGCCAATTCTAAACAAACTTGCAATTTTGGAAACTGACGCTCACGCTCCACTGCAACCTAAACGGTATAAAACAATTATCAACTATTTTTGGACTGGAAACTGCTTGCTTGAATGTGGACTGAGAAAAATTTCATCGTTTTGAATAAAATCGAGAATAATATTCAAATTTGTTCAATTAACACGCGCCATTTGTTTGAATCGGCTTTCATCCAAGTTAGGTAAAACATCAGTGAGAAAGTTGTGCGACTTCGGAACAGGGTGATGTCCAAATGGCATTGCATATCGAAAGTGTTCCGCAGCCGCCATTGCAAATGGTAAATCCTGCACGATTTCATCTCTTTTTTTACGTCAATATCTGCAACATTAACACAGACAGGATGTAACAATTAAATCTTTAAAAAATATAAAGCAAACACCATCATATTCTTTAGAAATTGCCATCATTAATAAATCGTTAAAAAAAAGTTTGCTCCAATAGCTAATCATTATACAATATCTAAGCAAATGTTTTAAGGAGTTACTTATGATACGCGCCAGATAAATATATGCAAATGGTAAATTTATATCATATCGTGATTCACTCGAATATAAATTGCAGTTGCTATTTAATTCTATCAACAATTTCAAAACCTCCACATGTTTATGTAGTGCACAAAATTTAGTACTAATTAACATTATCAATCCAATATATTTACATATGCTCGTGTGTATGTATGTACATATGTATGTATTTATTTACAATTAATTTAATAATGAATGAAAATATTACCATAAACTCATGCAATTGAAATGCCATTGATTTTTGTGATAATTAATTGGCTTAAAAATGTTTAATAGCATGCAAAACGCAAAAGAGCAACAACAGCAGAAGCTAATCAAAATTATGTGTAGAAAATCATTATCTGAAACCTCTGTTGCAATGTTAACAAGTAAGACTAGGTGAATATCGCATGTGTTGTTGTGATTCTACTCATGCCAATGGATGCCAGCAAGCAACAAAAGCAACAGCAACATTCTCCTCCCGCACTGCAAATCATTTTCAATTTGGGAATTTTCAAAAGCAATTAATTTTAATTACTCTACTGCTACTACACTACAGTAAAATTTAATTTCCTCATCACTTCTACTCCCAACTCATTTCATCTCATCTCTCATCCTCAATTACATACCTCTATAGGTAGGAGATATCTCTTTTGAAGCAGAACATGCTCTTGTTAAACGCTCATGCTCGCGCTCGTTCGTTCGTTGGTTTCGTCATTCATTGTTGTTGCTGATTTTCTTTTTGCATGCTCGAGTATTGTTGTAATTTGTTACTGTCATACTGTTGTCTCTTAACTTATAACTTGTCGCGCGCTTATCCTATGACAGGATTTATTTTTTTTTTTTTCATTTAAATGTAATTTGCAAAGTTTTGCTGCAGCATCCATCCGAGATTGACTTATTTAATGTCATAAATGTGTTTATCTACAAAGTCTATGTAAGTATGAGTTTAGTATTTAACATTTTATAAAGTATGTAGTTTTAATAAAACTCAAAAACAATAATCATACCATTGCCATTGCAAATAAACGTGAGCAAATGAACTCCTGGAGAACTTTGTGGTTGAAGAATAGAAATTAATGGGATTCGAAAATGTTCATAAAATGTTCGATAAAGAATGGAAAAAGTCTTAGAATATCAATATCTCTTCATCTAACTTTGCTTTGGCTGATTCTTTCAATCTGGTCGTTCCAAATTTGGAGATCAGGCCGTCTTTTAGCTGCTCATTTCGTATTTTTACATTAGTTGTACGTAACGTAGTCCGTGGAGTAGTAGAATTTTTATGTGTTGTGCCAATCCCGGCATATTGCTCATGATTTCATCAAATGCGGTATACACTTGTGGACATACAATTAAGTCAAACTCTTATGTGCAGATGAATTTTAAGAAAAAATAAAGTTTCTATTGAAAAGAAACAAAACCAAC
This sequence comes from Toxonevra muliebris, assembly GCA_963691655.1. Lineage (NCBI taxonomy): Eukaryota > Metazoa > Arthropoda > Insecta > Diptera > Pallopteridae > Toxonevra > Toxonevra muliebris. Next base: position 42,494,278 of record OY829328.1, on the reverse strand, counting down.
GGTAAAATAATTAAATAACAGTTCAATATTTAAAATTATAAATGAAAAAAACAGTTATAATGTCAAACATGTAAAATTTTACCAAATTATCGTATGTCTTTGGTGTAATTTGCGGTCATATAATTAAGTCATATGCTAAACAAAAATATTTGAAAATAATAAGTTTGATGATTTTTAACTTTGAACTGAAATTTTTGCCTTTGGTACTGTTAGTACTTTGTGGAAACCATTTTTGCCTGATAATTTCTATACATCTCTTTGACTAGTACCAGAGCATTGGGTAGCAGTGATTTGATTCTATTCCTCCTGAATGATAGCCCATAAGGAAGCCTTATTTAAAGGTTTTTTCGCTGCCACGACCCTTTTTAAAATACTCTATAGATTTTCTATATGGTTTAATTATGGACTTTGGGCACTCGAGAATTTTTATTTTGTTCTCATTTATCCAAGACTTAACGACCCGATATGTGTGTTTCGGGTTGTTATCATGCTGAAAGATCCAACCCAAAGGTAAATTTTCACCGTATCCTCAGCTCAGTATTTGATGGATGCCTAACAAAGAGCCTTCCATCGATCACAAACACATTTAATTTGGATTCATCGCTTCAAACAATCGTTTTCCAAAAATGCTGGTATTAGTGGAGATATCGCGTATTTTTTTTTTGGACCGTTGGGGTTATGTCTGCTAATTCGTCCTAATATTTTTTCTTTGTTTAATCGCTTGCGTATAGTTCTGGCTTCAATTTATAATCTAAGTCCATTTGTGATCTTAGTTTGATGAAAGTTAAGAAATCGTTCATTTTGCTGAGCCTAATCAAGTACCTACCTTCAGCTGGAGACGTTTTAAGTGGTTTTTTGCGTTGCAAATTGTGAAATGATTTGAATTTTTTGTAGTTTCTTATCTCATTGACCACGTTTCCACTTAAACAAACTAGCTCTTCCACGACCTTTGCAATAATCCCAAGGTTCTGGAAAGTTTTCCAAATGAGCTCCCTTTTCGAGGGAATGGAACTCTCATTTTTGCCCATCACAACCAAAATCAACAATTGTTCAACTAAAGTATACTGAAATGTGTAAATGATCAATTTTATTGGTTTTTACGGAATTTAAGTGCACTAAGTCAAGTTGATTGCGAAAGGATATAAAATGACTTAATTATATGTCTACTTCTAATCTTACTCCTTCACACATAATTACCGATAAATGACATTATAAAAAATTCTTGAACTGCTAATACAAAATATTTTTCAAACTCAGCATAAAATATTCTTCTAGTGACTTAATTATGTGACCACAAGTGTACATCGCTCATGTAGTTTGGAATACTGCTATGTTTTTAGTTATCATCGTTCATGCAATATTTGTCATGTCTCCACATATTTCATGGAACAATTTTCCAACAACTTTCACAATTTCCTTACAACTGTCACAAATGCAATGTGCAAGTTGTTGAACTAAGTATATCAGTCCAATGTGATTCTTATAAAGGCACTAAAACAAAATGGCAATTTATAATTTTGTGAAAGTTATAGTAACAAATATGATACTCAGGTAATTTTTAAAGTTTTATTAAATTCATGATTGGTATTTTGTGAGAAAGTGTTCATTTATAATTTTTTATTTAACTTTCCCTCATACCTAACGCTCGTATCTATACAGTTTTTCGCGGTAGTAACGTAAAGTGTCATATCTTCGGACATTTCTTAAGTCCGGACACTTTAAATTTTAGCGAATATCTTTTAGAAAACGTACATAAGAATCCTGCTACTTTTTCCAGTGTGTAGCTGCAATTCTTGTGTTTAAATCGCCATTAACCCCAAAAGGCTTCATTTATGTGCTTAGTTTCTGAAAATAATTTGTGGCACAACGTCATATTTGACAATTTTTTTAAGGTAAAATCCTTAAATTTGTGTTTTTGGTTTTTTAGTTTTATAAAAGAAACAGGAATTTTTATGGTAAATAACTTACATTTTTCCAGAGTATTTATTTATTAGCCATAACAAAATGCAAAATCTAATTGAAATTTATGTTTTGTTTTTATTTGAAAGAAATTATGGTGTCCGGAATTAGGGAAGCTGCAATACAAGTATTGCCTTAAGTTCGGACACTGTTCGGTGTAATTTTTAAGTTGCAAAAAATTAGTTTAATAAATAGAGATTTTACTAAATGTGTATTTATTTAAATATATTTTAGCAGCATTAACTCTGGCTCGTCCTAGGGAAAGGTATTTACTTTTTCCAGAATCTTTGGTAGAAGTACAGGAAATTTTGTCATATATTAAGCTTTATATTTTTAATTTTTTTTTTACTACCTACTTACATAATTTTTTTTTTAATTTGACTTAACGCTAGTCAGTGTGCTGGACTCCTGTTTGTCCCTTTTCTACATCATTCACTATTGCAACGAGCAAATCAACCAATATTATTCAGAAATATGTTCATGTAGATTACTCTAAAGGAAGTTATTTCTTATATCTACAGACCAGATAATCTAAGATCTAAGATAAAAATATGATTTTAAAAAATACTTTTGATAGTTTCCCGTATTTATTTGATTTGTTTTCAGTTACCCCACCGAATTTTATCTAAATAATATTTATGTAAAGTAGCGAAATCAGTAATCTTTTTTTTCGAATGGATTTACTTTATTTTTTAGCTTTTTATTTTTTATATTATTATTTTTTTTCTATTATAACTGAATAAACTGAGTAAAAATATAATTAAATAATTAATTTTATTTGAAAGGTAGCAAGCAAATAGGTCAAACTATACTTAAAAGTAAGATTAAAACAAAAATATTTAAATATTCTATATTATTTGGTTACAGAAATATTACTTAATAATTTTTCTTTTAATTTCTGTCAAAAAATCATTAATCATGGCAAATTTTTAAATAAGAAGTGTAATTTTCTGTAAAAAACCCTCGTGTCCGGACTTAGGCAACAGAGTGCCTGGACTTAGGAAAACCTGTTTTTGGTGTCCGGACTTAGGGCATTTTTAGCGTTTTGCGTGACACCTTTTTTAAAATAATTTATAAATAATACTATTAAAAAATATTCGAAATTTAGTTTATTTCTGTTCATTGATATATTTTAGTTCCATTAGTGCTTTTATTTCGAAGATTTACTGAATCATCAGTTTAGTTCATTAAAAAAAGATGGTGCGGCGTTAGCTGTCAACTCCAAAACCGCATACCGCCTTTTTTTTTACCAAAATACCGCGTTTATACTAAGAAAGAAAAAAATATAAAATTTTTGAACACTACGAAATTCAAATTTATCAATCACAATGCAAAACGTGTCAGAGAACAATGGCAACTCGTTGCAAGTATACCTCTGAAAGAAGTGAAAACATTGAAGGCGATTCTTATCGTCAAATGTAACTTAAAATATCCATGCGTTGATTTCTATAAATACCTCATAGCAAAACCGGAATCGCTTCATCAAATTTCTTCAAAGCACAAATTCAATACAACTACAAAAAGAGATGAAAATGGAGAACGAAGACGATTTAGATGATGGATAAATTGCTTTCCTGGTTAATTTTCATGAAAAAAATTGATACCGCGAAATATACAGTTTTTTTTCAAATCGATTTACAGTTTTTTAAAAATTATTGCTGGAAATATACAGCAACAAAAAAGCTTAAAAATATACCTAATGGTTTCAAAAAAAAAAAAAAAATCAAAAAATATATTCAATTCATTGTAGCAAATGGAAACTTATAAACTGAGAAAATATCATAATAAGCTACAATTCAGTTAATTTTTCGAACATTTGGACGATTAACTTTTCTTGGCCAAGGAGCCAGTTTCACCAAAAATCTTCGTTGTCAGATTGCAAGAGCAAGGCTTCCAATGGCTTTAAATCCATAATTTGCTTAATTTAAATAAAGTCAAAACTGTATCCTCCAGTAGAAGAATTAAACACAAATAAATTAGTTGAAACTTACTTGATTGTTTATGGAAACCTGAAGGCAGTTAAAATAAATTAATACAAATTGTTTTTATTTTTTTGTGTGTGTGTTCACTTTATTGAATTTTAAATTGTTTATGTAAGACTACTATAAGATTGTTTTTTTCGTTCGGTTTTTAAATTAATGAAAAATTTATAACATTTATTATATTTACTTGAATATAATTCGAAAAAAAGGTACACCAAATATTTTTTACAGGTTTATGATGACAATTTTGTTTCTAATTATTTCTCAATAAAAACAAATTTTTCAATGCTTAGGAATAAATTAATTTTTTCTGTAAACACAACGTAATCGCATGTTATTAAATACTTTTTTTTTATTATATTGAAGTTTTTAATAGGTAGGTATCTATTTATATTTATATTCATGTACTCGTATGTACTTAGGTATTGATTTTAAAGTTATTGAAATTTCTTCATAAATCCAGCTAGAGGAATGATTTTGTTTATATCAAATCTCTCAAACTAGTTAATTTGTTATTATGTAATTTGTTTTATTAACTAAACATATATGATTTGAAAATTTATTCAATATATTTATTTTTTTTTTAATTATTTTCAATTATTATTTGGCACAATTTCATTATTTTTTACATACTATTCTTTTCGTGTTCTTACATTTATTATTTTTTTCTTTTGGCACTGTAAATGTTCCAACAATTTTTTAAAATTTTATTAAATTTTTGAAATCAGAAGAAGAAAAAAATTACTTTGAAATTAATTGGAAAAATAATTACCTATTTATTTATTTATGCAACATTTGAAATTTGATTTGGTGTTTTAGTCTCAAAATAACAGGCGTTTGGTTACAAAAATGTTTAAAATTAAATTAATGTTGGTAAGGGTGCCTCCTTTCTGTTTATTATTTTCGCCGTTATTTTGAAAAATGTTTAGGTTTTTTACTTGGACTCAACTTAGATCTCCAATTTTTGGCAGGATGGTTAGTGAAGGCTGTATTTGTATAGATAGGTATCATTGGCAAAATGGCGAAGCATAACGTATGCGGAATAAAATCTGGGCATATTAATAGCTAAAGTTATTTTTGTGTTGGTCGAAAGCAAATCGACTTAAAAATATCAAAAAAAAAAAAAAAGGGAACCACCGAACAGTGATTTGGCCCCATACAACGATGGGACAAAATTAGAATCAGCGCTCTTATTTCAATGAAATTTCGGATGCCGTTAAACTCAAATATGAAATCAAAGAATGGGTGGTTTCATTTTCAAGAAAATTATTTTATTTAGGTATGTTGATATTGGACTTTTAGGAAAGTTAAATAATTTTTAACCTCTTCGGTGAAAAAGTACACATACATATGTAGACTCAAGTTTTTATAAATTTTTTAATACTAGTATTTAGTTATTCCTCTAAAATTTAGTGGGATTGAGAGCACACATTCCATATTCTCCAATTATAAAAAGAAAATATGGTTTACCATTACTTTGCGCCTTTTTTTTAAATCCAAAGTAAAGCAATATCGCGAAAAAGGACGTTTTTGTTGATAAATCAATAAGTTATTGTTTATAAAAGAAATATTATACAATTTTATAAAAACGTAAAGTGCAAATATTGTTTAATTAGGGTGTAAAGAAATTTATGCATTTAAGTTTTAAATTGTGCTATTCGCTTTGAAACAGAAAGTACACATATCGCTCATTTACTAAAATACTGTCATAAGTCAAAAACACGATTTTTGAGTTAATGATGCTGAATGATGAATATGATGATGCTTTATATAAAATAAAATTTTCATATTAATATCTTGTATACTCAGCGCGTGAGATTTCTTCTTTTTTCTGCACTGCAAATGGGAGTTAATTGAAAACTTTAAATGCGTTTTCATGTAAAATCGCGTTTTTTTTTAGTTATAACAGTCTTTTAGTAAATGAGCGATATGTGTACTTTGGCTGTTCATACAAAAAAAATTGAAAAAAAAAATTTAATAGAAAAGTAAAAAATGGAATCCAGTCACATTCACAATCGAAAAAAAACTACATGCAACACAATTTTTTATGAATTAACAGATAAAACCTCTGACCTTCCGTCAGACACAAAACTTAAGTTTTTTACTAAAATTCCAAGACGACCTCGATAGCCTAGTGGATAGTGCACTAGACTTTCATCTGGGAGGTTCGGGTTCGATTCCCGTCTTCGTCTGGTGGTTAATTTTCATAACTTTCTTATATTCACTATCAATATGAAGTGTATGAGAATTATAAGATAGTGTACAAGTACACACATTGGTTGGTAATGGCAAAACCACCAAGCCGATAAAAAATTGCCACACTGCCGTTCGGAATCGGCGTTAAACTGTAGGTCCAACTATGTGGTATCACAATGGGCCGTTCAGGCCTAAGTGTGTCTCTCGACAGCCACTCCAACCTAACCTAACTAAAATTCCATAGTTGACAAAACATAAAATATTATAAAATCAAGAGTTTTTAATCGATTTTAAAAATATTATTATAATTTGTAATCAGTTTTCCTAACTTAATCAAGGATAAATTTCAAAAAGATCGGGATATATTTTTCAAAGTTAGACCGAAGTAAACATAGTTTTTCTGTACCCGCCATTTCCACTTCTGGTGAATATGCGATTCATAAATGAATCCTATTGACGGTAAAAGTTCTGTTGTTTAGAAAAAATATATTTATTTGGTGTTTTACGATAAACAAATATATTATTTACATGTATTATTTCGAATAATGTAGTGTCATCCTTTATTACGTTTGCCAAAAACTGAGAATAACGGAAATCATTCGACGAATGAAAAATACACTGCACCGCACAATATTTTGTTTTGTCCCCAGTGCTATTAAGGTCTTCTGTATTGGTTGTAAGAGTTTAAATTCAGTATATTTATTAGAAGTATGGCCAACTTTTGTTTTTCAAAATCCGCTAAAATGAAGAATAAAATGCGTATTTTCTTAAAAAAAGCGTTAAATTTTTTTCCTTATAAAAGTGCGAGAAAACTCAATACATTTAAACTTTTTCACTAATACAGGCACACATCTGATACTTCTAGTCAATGAAAATTTCTTCGATTTTTCAAAGATATTTTAAATTGAAAAAACGTGCAGAGCGCTAAATTACTTTTTTTCCGCGTTTTAATTTTCAAAAAACACTAAAATCAGCGGGAAAAGCTCTGAGTTGCCCTCAATGTTAATTAGTACCCAATTTTACAGAAAAAAAGGGAAAAACTCATTGATAAGAAATTAGCAATTTCTTAAGTTATCAGGAGAAGAAACTGACCATTACGATTCAATTACTCATTAGATGATCGAAGATAAGAATTAAGTAGAAGTTATTTCGTTTTTATCATAATTTGTAATAAATTTATTTATAAAATTAATTCAGTAAAAAACAGTAACTTTTTACAGCGCCAACAGCCAAAGTACACATATGTGTACCATTGATAACTAGTAAACTAAAAATGTTTCCAACACTTTTTCCTTTGAAATGAGATATTTAGATTGTGTTTAGTAGGAAACGACAAACAAGTTTATAAATTTCAGCGCAGTTCGCTCGCGGCACTGATGATGTTAATGCAACTTTTGACTTCTTACAGTTTTATTAATTTTTCAGCCTGATTGCATACTTTTAGGGTCAACAAAAATAGTTTAATTCCAATTTTTGTTCAAAAATCGTGTTCAGAACTATTTTCAAATTAAATTATTTCCTGAGAGCGGGAAATAGCTCAGGGTGTTGTTGTATATTCCGATAACGAAAGGTGCCTTCTAAAATTGGCAAAAACTCAGCAACATATTTTCACATATTTTCCAGATTTTGTCTTCCAAAATTCGCCAATTTTCAGTTTTCGTACTTATTTTCAAAAATACTTAACTTTAGAAACAATGCAGAATTTTCATATCTTGGTTAAAAATACACTAGAAATTTAAAAAATAAATGCAGATACAAAATTAGAATTTTCGGCAAGATGTCATCAAAAATTTATTTTTCAGATAGTTTTTACTCAAAGGACGAAAAAACTAACATTTTTGTGGAAAATTTGTCTAATTATTTTTTAGCCGAGATTTTTTTGGGTCTTTCTTAGTTGGTTGTGACTCTATGAATTTTTTGAATTTTGTCTATAGGACGAAACACTACGCGCCGAGCAAACCGTCGTCGGCGGCGGCGTTACTAATTTTTTCACAGCGTGGCGCGGCGGCGCAGGACTCTACTCTGTGACTGCCGAAAACCTCCTCATGAACTTTCCCAAAGAAAACCAAGCTCTTTTTTCAAAAATGAAATCGACAACGCATTTTTTTTCATGTTTTTTTGTCTTTTGTTAAATAACTATATTTTATTTTAATTTAATTACTTGACTGAATGTTTTACAAATAGTATTTACTGTAAGTGTTAAAATGTTGTGATATCTTTGTAATAATTATAGTTTTTTAAAAAATGTAAATTTTCTCAAAAAACAGATAAATAAATAAAAATCCCCTGAAGAAGGCCTAAAATTTGCACTGCAACGTTGGGAAAAAAGTATGAAATAGTTATTGCGTATGAAAATTTCTACCAAAAAGCCTCTCATTATAATATCGTTAACAATACATAAATTGGTCTAATAGAAAATTAAAAACGCAGTTGAATGGTGAACAACAATATATGTAAGTATACCAGGGCATAAAAGTATAACTCAATATTATTGTATTTCTCTTTGCTTTCTTTTTAATTAAGTTAGGGGTGTATTAAATTTAAAGCATTTGAGTTTTGGTTTTATTAATAATAAAAATTGTTTCTCGAATTAATTTAATAATTAAATTAATTTCCATTTCATCAACTTAAATTATACATAAACTAGAATTTTAAATATCGTCAGTTTAAATAACATAATTAAAAAAAAAATTAAAACAGAAAAGTAATTCTAAAAATATTTGTTTTTCAACATCGTATTAAGACCCCATTGAAAAATTAAGCTAGGTGTGGAAACAAGTATTTACTAAATTTGTAGTTAATGAGTTGTTCACATCGTTTTCAATGTAATATTTTAATTCATTATAAATATTATTTTCTTTTTTTAAATTACTTTTTTTGTTTTTTTTTTTTTGTGTTGTGAGCATGACAATAATTTTCTAAATTATCATCCGGATTTATTAGTTTTCTGTTTTTGCTTTGTATATTTTTATTTAATGCATTTATTAATTAACAAATCTGAATCTGAAAATAGTTATACAATAATTGTAAGTAGATACAGGGTATTTCAAAATAAGAATAAGCTTTTAAGTCATCCGCCATTTTATTTTTATACATATTTCTAATTAGGTTTCTGCGTTTGACTCTGAATAAAAGTAAACTGCGATTTTAATCGTCGTTATGAGAGTGTGAAGTGAAAAATACAATGGCATTTTTTTCAAAACACAATTTCTGGGATCATTTCGAATTTTTGTTTCGGCAGGCTCAGATGATTGTCATACATTTTTTGGTGCAATTTTTATCAGTATTCTATAACGACAATAGTTTTACTGCGCAGCGATTTGATTAATGCTGACTTAACATTAATCTATTTACTTTGATTGCAACAAAGAAAAACTTCTAGGGTTCTTAAAATTTGATGAATACCAGTCTTCAATACTGGTCCGTTTTTTAATATAAGTATTGAACCAGTAACAGTCGAAGTTGATTGTAAGTGTATTTTCACTGACGGCTCCAAAACAGAATTCGGTTCGGGTTCTGAGATCTTCATTGAAAATGATGGAGTGCACCTTCACTTCTCTCTTGGATTGTAAGCTTCTGTTTTTCAAGTAAAAATTTTTACAATCATCAAGGCAATGTACCATGTCATTGATAATGGTTGGAGAGAAAGGAGTATTTGTGTAGTTAGTGACAGTCAGGCTGCGCTTAAGTCCTTGCTTAATCCTATAACCACGTTTAAACTGGTTATGCATTGTAATTCCAGGCATGATTGTGCTGGAAAACACAATAGCCTGCTGCTGACCTTTTGGCCAGAACGGGTTCGGAAACAGGTTTCCTGGGCCCAGAACCTGTACTCTCTTTGTCGTCTACAGCCATCAAGACCACCATTAATGAGTGGGTCGACTTGACCCACAATCGTAAATGGGAGGGCCTGAGGGGCTTTAGACAGACAAAGACTATGTTACCTGTTATCTCGAAGCGTCTAACAGACTTTCTGTTATCACTTAACAGAAAGAGCTGTAGGCGGCAGCTGGTGGGATTATATACAGGTAACTTCTCTTGGGCTAAACATTTGAAAATGATTGGCCTGGGTGCTAGTGCCTTCTGTGCTTCCTGTGGTTTGGTGGAAAAATATGAAGAGGCAGCAGACCACATTCTTAGTGTCTGCCCCGATTTCTGCCAGATCAGAGTTAGCATATTTGGTGCTGGAGTGTTGAGAGACAAACACCTGAGCTCTCGAACACCGCAGGATCTGCTAAGATTTATTAATAAATCTGGTAGATTGAAAGAATAACAAAAGAAAACACAGGATATAGGACAATGGACGTAAAACTTGTCTGAGTGCTGTATTCTTGAAAACTTCTTTTGTTGTTCCAATCAAAAAAAAAAAAACAGCCTGGTTATAAATTTTTTACTTTTATATGAAATGAACCGGCAGTAAATTAACTTTTGAACTAGTTGTTTAACAGATATGATGATATTTTGTATATGTCTGAGGTGAATTAAAAGACTGGCAGACAAATGTGTCAGACAAATTTGATTAATATTGTAAATGCACCAGATTTATATATTCCATTCAGTCATCTTATTTTCCGACACCCTGTATGAACATATAAAAATAAATATGCATGTATAAATTTATTTATATCCGGTTATGACACGTTCGACAATTATTTGTTTAGTTTTATTAACTTTATAATAAAAATTTATACAGAATATTTTTTTTTATCAGTTAACTAAATGCCAAAAGGAAAACGAATACTCGTATATAAACATACACATATGTATAAGTATGTATGAGGCATGTGTATTTCAATAACAGTCCGTCAGGGAATTAAATTTGCTCAGAAAGGGCATGGTTATTGTATACAATTTTTTTTTTGTGCCTTTAAATAAATAAATTTTACATAGTTACAACGTAAAAATAACAAAGTGTTAAATTCAATTATCGATGTGTCCGTCTTCGTCGCTGATGCCGGTAAAGTTGCCATGTAATTTAATTGAGATGCAACGGATATACTACATAAATAGAGAAATCTCGTTTGTGTATTAAAATTTTCCATTAATTACCGCGTTCATAAGATTTTATTCATTAAAGAAGTATGTAAGTACGTATTTTTGAAAATAATTGTTTGGCGTATGTATAAATTTTGTATTTAAATCGTTTTACTTTTTGGTTGTTGTTACTGTTGTAATTTGGTTTATGTTGCATTTGCATTTATGCTTTAAATTAAATTCATTTAGTGCACACACACATGTTGCGCCTGCAGCTGAAATGATATAAAAAAATTAAAATTTAACTATGTTTTGCTTTATAATTATTAACTAGTTAAAAATACTGTATACATAAACTTTCATTGAATAATAGTTAATTTACAATATATGACAACAATAGATTTTATAAACTGAGCTACGGTTAATCAAATAGCAGTGACGAAGAATAATAATGACAATTGGGATATTCACAAGCTGTCGTATACTGTAGTATAATTATAATCTCCTATAATTTTGTATGAAAAAATGAGTGAATTGAAGACAAATGAGAGTATATGACGCCAAATGAGACACCTTGTGAACATCCCAAATTTGTTTTTAGTGATATGAGCTGTTGCGTGCAAAAGTGGTGTAAGTCATAAATGTCGATTTTGAGCAATACATCGGTTTAGTAGAAGTTTTGTAAAAAATAAAGTAATTGTTAAATTGTTTTCCCACTTAACAAACAGCTTTTTAGGATACATGCTTATATAATATTGGGAGTATGAATATATAAACTCGTATTTTTTTTTTTCGTAATTTGGACATTTATTGTGAAAAAGTGATTTTAAATTTATTCTTTAACGACGGATTCCGCGTCGAAAGAACTCCTCATCTTTTGAGGCTATCCACGAATCGACCCATTTTTTGAGTTCTTCGAAAGAACGGAAGTGCTATTCAGCCAGGCCATGTGTCATCGATCGGAACAAGTGGTAATCAGAAGCAGCAATGTCTGGAGAATACGGCGGGTGGGGTAGCACTTCCCATTTCAGCGTTTCCAAGTATGTTTTGACTTGCCTTGCAACATGCGGCCGAGTATTGTCGAGCTAAAAAATAACTTCGTCGTGTCCATTCTCATATTCTGGCCTCTTATCCTTTAATACTCGGCTCAAACGCATCAATTGTAGTCGGTAGCGGTAGCCAGTGATCGTTTCATTCGGTTTCAACAGCTCATAATACACGACACCTTTCATATCCCACCAAATACACAGCATGAGCTTGGATCCATGGATGTTCGGCTTTTCCGTTGATGTTGATGCATGTCCGGGCGGTCCCCATGATTTTTTACGCTTTGGGTTATCGTAACGTTTCCACTTTTAATCGTCAGTCACAATACGATGCAGAAAACCTTTTCTTTTCTGTCGTTCAATCAGCAGTTCACATGTGAAAAATCGACGTTCGACGTCTCTCGGCTTCAATTCTTACGGGACCCAATTTCCTTGCTTTTGAATCATTCCCAATGCTTTTAATCGTTTAGAAATGGTTGATTGATCAACTCCTAACAATTCTGCAAGTTCTTGTTGCGTTTGACATGAATCTTCTTCGAGTAATGCCTTCAATTCTTCATCTTCGAACTTTTTCGGGCCGCCTGAACGTTCCCCGTCTTCAACATCAAAATCACCACTTTTGAAACGGGCATACCACACCTGACACATTCTAACGTCTATAGCACAGTCAGCATAAGCTTCAGTGAGTAAACGATGTGCTTCAGTTGCGTTTTTCTTTAAATGGAAGAAGCAAATTAAAACTTCCCGCAAATGTTGTTTTGTTGGCACGAAATTCGACATTTTCAGCTATAGTAAAACACTTTTGTAAAATTATGAAAATATCAAAAAAATGGCGCGAATGATAGATATGAAGTTAGTCACAATTACGAGTTTATACATTCATACTCCCAATAATCGCGATTTTTACTTGAGTATGTACTGAAATATAACTTTTATGTACCCTCAAAATGGCTTACACCACTTTTGCAGGCAACATGTTTATTATATTAAGTTGTATGTTATGACTTACATCAAATTTATGACCGACACATTTTAAGGGATCGTTAGTTTTGTAATAAAAGTAGCATTTGTTATTGAATTTTTTATTCAAAATATAATAAGAGCATTTTTCAAATTATTTTTAAACTCAAAACAATATTAAATTAAATTTTTGTAAGTAGGTATAATAAAGTAAATACAAAACTATTAAAAATACAAATCAAAATTTTATAGTAAACTATTAATTTTCTACTCGTCTAAGGGTCCCACATCTTCTATCATTTCGTCTTCAGATGTTTTTAAGCTAAAGAAAAATGGGCGATGAATTGGAGGAATATAAGGAAGTCAATCCATCATCTTCTTTGCTACTGTTACCGCTCTTGGGACCGTAAACAAACGGAGTTTCTGTATTTCATAAAAATTTTATTAGGATTTGAGTTGTTTCTTTAGTTTAAGCTCTGAAAATTCCTCAAATTCACTAAGTGTTTCCCAATAAAATATGGTCATAGGATTGTCATTTTCAAAATGCAACCAGTTCATTCATAGCTAGTTCACAGCCTTTCGATGTTGGTTAAATTCTGTTTGATATACCGTTTTTTTGGTTCTCGCTATCATATTTTACCACGCGTTTCGTCCTAAAACCATAACCTTCTTGATCAGTGACTTACACCACTTTTGCACTTAACACTATCGCCATTCCGTTCTAGCATTCAACGGTACGAAAACAGTATGTTTTCACATCTTTTAAAGAACCAAGAAACGGATATTACTGGCTGGACGTATGGAAAAATGGATGTACCCATTTTGCTGGTATGAAACCGTCATGTTTCTATATCTTCGAAACGTGAACACTCAATCAATAATATAGAGAATGAGATCCAGCTAATCGTACAGTAATTCTTTTCTTAGTCCAGATGCGTTGTGCTCACGCTAAAATTATTTTTTTATACTTTTGTCCTCTTTTTTGAATAAAAATTTCTTGATTCTTGAATAAGTTAAAACTAAATGAATTTTGTATATGAAACAAATTAAAAAAAAAAACAAATAAAAAATAGAGCACAACGTTATTTAGAACTGGGAACAACATTTTTTATATAGCAAAAAAGATACATTAATCTAATGGGCATAACTTACGTTTTTGTACCCTCGATTCTAGATTTCTTCAAATTGCATGTTTTAATGCCGGCCGAATCGTACTTTGTTATACACGGTACTAAAACGTACCATTTTTAGACCGAATGGTTTGTTGTGTACAAATCGAATCCAAACGGAGAAGTGAAAAACTTTTCAATGGCAATTTTTACACTTGGAGGTTCGCCATTGCCAGCCAATAGGTGGAGCCTACACGGCTTTTATTTTTTTTTTTTTTTTTGAGTGTATCGAGATTTGAACCGAGGTAACTCTACGAATCAGTCCAACACACTAACCATTAAGCTATGGCAGGCGCGTTCGCAGAGGGGGGATTTTGGGAGTTCAAACACCCGAAATTGGTCGAAAATTAATATTTTAGTTTGCATAAACAGTTTTTTTTAGAATGTTTTTGATTATAAAGTATAAAATTTGTGGAAGAAAAAAAAATTCACTCATTGAACAAAGCATTGAATTCATTGTGTAAAAATCATCGCTTAAACGGGAGTAACGGTATTTCTCAGAATTATCTAACGAATTATCTGCATACACAAATAACAAAACAAACATAAACGAGTAGTTTGGTTCTCTTTTCATATTTGTTTTTTCATAAAGAGATTTCTTGAACAAAAAAAATAGCCCCAGTTACTGGGGCCTTACCGAATAGTTGTCTTTAAATTAACAAGCAATATTTTTAGAATATATTATGCAAAAAGGTATTCCCTAAGTCTTTTTGTTTTGGCATAGCAGTGGCTGTAATTTTTTTTCTAAGGGTGATGTTACACGATCGAGGTGTTGCTGTCAAACAATGAGATTGCTGTTGTTTTGAAAAAAGATAATGAACACATTTCACTTCAAACTTTTTTGCTGACGGGAAAAACCTGCATCACTTCAAATAAAATGGGGTTGCCGAAGATACACTCTTGCATTTCATTGGAAAATACTACATTTTTTTTCTTTGCCACCCTTTGCGTTGTTTGGCTTCTGTTTGTGAAAGTGAGCTCTGTTTAAAAAATTACTAATAATTTTTATAAAAACATGGCAATTCAATTGCCAAGAAAGAAAGTAGTAGCGGACCTTATTTTAATAGTTCGCAAATTTCAAGCAGTATTTGTCTGCGTTGTTCACACATAAATGTAAAATTTTTCGTATAGTTTGTTGCTATTTCCTCCAACATTATCTCATGTTGTCATTATATTATTATTTTTATTATAATTAATTTCCATTTAATTTCCATTTTAAACTGTTGAATTTTCATTGACTCCAAAATATTTTTTAGTTAGAAAAACAAGTTGCATATAAAAGTAGTAAAAAAAACATACAACAAAAAACTGAAAAGGTGAAGAATACTTTTTTGATTATAAGATAAAAATGCAGCGAGCTTTCAGGGATGGGATGAAATAATTTGACATTTCACTCCCATGTAAAATTTGTTTGAGCGGCACGCTCAAAATAGACCAATTTTTTAAGTTTGATAAATTTTTGTTCAGAATTATTTCTAAAGACAATAATTTCAATAAGGGAATGCGTCACCAATCTCTTTTCAAAATTCATTCAATTTGTATTTTTTGTCAAGATGGATTGTGAAAAACTAATAAATGAAATCAAGAAGCATGCAAACGTTTACCAAAAAGGAGGCAAGGACTACAGAAATACAATTTCTACCATTACCAAATCAATATAAAAATAATTTGTTGAAGGCAAACTTAAAATTAATAATACACAAATTTTGCAATAAAAAACGACAGAAATTTCAAATTCTCTTTGTTGGGCGCCGCGTACATTGGTCCTACAACTGCTTATGGCGCGGCATCACGGCATTTCTGGCAACAGCATGCCGCCATTAGGCGCGTGCCACGTTCATTGGCCCCCACTATTATGCATTAATACAGTAAAGCGTATCAATGAATTTATTCGGCGTAAAAACGCTGTCACATTTAACCCTATGAGATGGAATAGAATCCCGGAAGTCCACGATTTTACGCCGCGATTTTACATCGACTTGACGTTTTTATGGTAGCAGAGTTTTGACGTAGCATAAATTCGTCGATACGCCGCAATTATGTTTAGTGCTTAATGTATCCATCGTTAATCTAACTTTTAAAGTAAAATAAAATATCAACTAAATGGGAATTATAAATTGAATGGTTATTGTATGTTGATGCACAAATTCATCTGCAAATACTACTACTTATTATTGCACAACAGCCCATGGCAGGCCTATGTCGAGCTTTTCTCATCTGCATATAGTTACCTTTATTTAGAATAGCCGTAATTTTACTCTCCAGTAAATTTAATAAAATTTAAAATCTTTCCACAATTAAATAAATAAAACAATAAATTATTGGTATGTGCATCTTAACCCACAAAGATAAAACTTCCAATTTAACTAGAGAAACTTAGAACCTCGTTACCTTCTTGTAGTAATTTTAAGAATACCTACCAAATAAAAAAAAAAAAAAAACAAAAACACCACCAAATTTTATATGCCTGTGTAAACTTACAAAATCTTAATGAAAACATGACAAATCAATTTGCATAAAGGTACACAAACACTTCCATACAAACATTCCGGCAAGCACATCACAATAACAATTTCGTTATTGTTTTCTTTGAAACAATATACTACAAGATACAAAGATTTCAATCTACATAGCTCCTACGTACATACATATGTGAATGTATAAGTTTTTGTAAAATGTAAATTTATCAGGGGAAAATTAAAGCCAGGGTAACCAAACCGCAAAAGGTAGTTAAACTTACCCTAAATATCTATCTAGAAAGTGCTGGCGGGAGGAGGTAAAGGGCTAAAGCAGCAGAAATTCTTAAAATTAGTGTGTCTACTACGTTTCTAAAACTTTAAGCTCAATTTATTTAAAGTGTTGATGATACAATAAAAAACTTTTTGCATTGTTTCAACTTAAGTTCACATAACAGTGTGGTTAAATATGTGTATTACATACTATATAACCGTATATAAATATATATATATATATATATATATATATATTGAGTGTATGTATGCAATATATAAAGTGATGAAATTATTCTAAATTTGATATTTATTGTGTATGAAACTAACCTACAGAAAATTTCACTTTCCTGAGCATTTAAAGCTCATGCTCATGATTTGGAAGCAGTTTGAGTTCGTCATATACATTTCATTTCTTTGATATACTTTCGCAGCACACGAAAGCAGCACAAAAAAGATACTAAGTGAAGTTTTCAATATGTAATTAATAGAAGTGAATCCATTTAAAATAATTATTTTTTAGCGTACTTATTTATTTAATTTTCATCAATTTTATTTATAGGTATTAATCATATTCGATAATCAAAATAAAGGGCTTGGGGACATTTTTAACATTGAAAGCCGGCTATGCCCTTTACCTGTTTTTCGTTGCGTTGCGCTATAGGCCCAATGACCGCTTTTTGAGGTAATAAATCACAGGAAGCAGCTGGACAGATAACTACGAGGGTTACCGAAGTCTTTATTAAAAATTTCAAGTCGATCACCCAGTGACACGCCCCACTTCCAATAGTTGACAAAAAAAAGATAAGACCATTTATACAGGATGGTCCGGTTTGAGTGTAAAAATTTTTAAGACGTGATTCTCTGCTTAGTTGTGAGGAAAAAATTGTTCTGGACATAGGATGTATTTTCAACCCGCACTGGGTGTTTAAGAGAATTCTATAAGAAAAATACTTATATTAAACATAAAGTAAAGAAATTGGACTTTTTTGATTGAAAATTAATAAACCTTTATTTTGATATTACATTTATAAGTTTTGAGTTGAAATAAAAAAAATATTTTTTTTTTAGAAAATTTAATTTTTTGCAAAAACTTGTGTAATAATATGCCTAATTTTGTGTATTATTTTTTTGCTCTGTTGAAAGATATTTCAATTTCCCATACCAAGTTTGTGGCCAGGTTGTACTTTTACAAAGATACAGTGCTTAATATAGTACTCCACCGCCACATTTTCTTGTACTTTCGTACTAAAACTGTAAAAAATGAAGTTGTTTAACAATGTAAAATCGGAAAAATTATAGTTTATGGCAGTTTGCTGCAGTTCATTTTATCAACACATAAAATAACAGAACACAACCTTCCTCCACATATAAATTGTTGAACGGGTAAGCCGGGCTAAACAAAGTTCTGGTCCAACAAACACAGGGACGATAACCCAAACACTACACACCTTGACACAATTATGTACTAAAACATAATTTTTATGAATTTTGTTAATAACATATTAATAGTATGTTCACATGGCGGCTGAAGATTTGATTTTAGTGCTCAAAATCGATTTTGGTCAATTGAAAATCTGATTTTCAGCCGATTTTTAACGAAAAACGTTTTTTGGCTATGATTTTTCGCTATGCAACTCTGTGTTTCTGAGAGAATGCTACTACAATATTGCATCTATTACAATATTTAGTACTTTTTTTTGGCATTTGACAAACATGATGACATTAGTTATTTGTAAAAGGTGTGAGAAAAGTAAATAATCTCAAATAAATTGACAGATGAAAAATCAAATTCCGTCTGAACGACTTTTCTGAAAATCGAATTTAGGGCAACGAAAATCGATTTTCAACTTCCATGTGAACACACTATAACACTAAACTACACTACATACCTGTATGAGTATTTTCCAATTTACAAAATTTATTTAAGCTTTAAACTTTTTGTTTAACAAACATATGTTTGTCTTTACTACTTTTGCGTCAAATGTCAGGAAATTAAGCAAAACAAAAAATTACTACTTTGACAGCTTGGCTTTAAATAATAAGTTGCCATCTGACCCTAATTTTTTATTTTTGTGTATTCCAATATGTTAGGTACTAACAGTGTGTAAGAATTTTAAAGCAACAAGTCTTACTAAAAAAGTAAATTAAAAATTTGGGATTTAGAATAAAGTTACGCAAAGCCAATTTAAATGAGGTTTAACTTATAATAAAATGTGCCTACATGAGTGAGTAGCGCATAAGCACTACAAAACTTATTAAATATACGAAACAACGTTAGTGATATTCTTCTTCGTCACATTATAGCTCCACTTCAATATTGAGTTGTTTTGAATTATATTTCGTGTCAGGAATTCTTGAAGTTCTTTGAAACATTAGAAGCAACAACAGGGGAAGAATCAGTAAAGTAGCGGTAAAGTTATAGCATTAGTCCACTATATGATTTCTAAAATTGCTTGTGGTTGCTGAGCGATTGGTTAAATAAGTCCAAAATGTAGACTTACAAGAAACTAATAAAAGTATGAGTATGAAACACAGGTGACTTTTTTATTTATATAATTTACTTGGGTGTACTTTATTTGCACAGTGTAATTAAACAATTGCTGCAATTTTTTTTTGATAAGTATATCGATATTATACTGTATTGATAATTCATATATCACATCGAATATTTCCGATGCATCGACTTTGAAGTTCTGCACCTTCCACCCGGGCATGCTATAGAATGAACAGAAGGTCAATCCTTATGCACAAAAGGACTAGCCCTGCAATAAAACCCAGTCTGATACTAATAGAATGTATACAAATGAGCACAAAGCACTCCACAACTACATTTACTTATATACTTCTTTCGGAAGCAAGTAAGATACTCATGTGTGTAAAAAGATATGCTTTATTTCTAATGAGCGCATCTCTCCCCCGATGGGAATAGAAACTAAATATTTTACTCTTGGTTTGTGGCTTTTTCCGTTCCAGTTTTAAATCAATTAACTCGTTTACGTTTTGTATGAGAGCGTTGAGTGCTTTTAAGGCTGTTGTTACTTTTTGTTTTGCCATTATTTTTATTACTACTATAGACCTAGGAAAGTTAAGTACTATTATACACATAGCAGTAGACAGTGATGACATTTTCAGAGCAACTGTACCTTTTTAGGTACAGCTAAACGATACAATTCTAAATTGAAACTCATTTTAATTTAAGAAATAATTCCAGACACAAACTTTTAATGCATAAAATAGCAGCAACTATTATTATGGCACAACAGCCCATGGAAGGCCTAGGCCGAGCTTTTCGCATCCATTCATATTGTGTGAGTTATATTTATATCTCCTCTTGATGCCTGCAGTTTAAAAATTTATATTTTTTGTTTTCATATCTGTCTCACATCGATAATAAAAATGTAAATACTGTAAGGTCAAAAAAAGGGTCGTCTGTACGAACGATTTGGACTCGGTTCACTTTCGTTTTGTAGAAAATTTTTTGAAGAGTAACCAATTTACATACTCTCAAAATGGCTTTATGAGGATCAAACTTGCGGAAGTTTCCTAACAATTGTTCCTTATTGTTTAAAATGGATAAAAAATTAGGTACAATTCAAATCAA
Organism: Toxonevra muliebris; assembly: GCA_963691655.1. Classification (NCBI taxonomy): domain Eukaryota; kingdom Metazoa; phylum Arthropoda; class Insecta; order Diptera; family Pallopteridae; genus Toxonevra; species Toxonevra muliebris. The sequence goes on along the minus strand of OY829328.1, from coordinate 42,473,659 downwards.
AAGGTACAATTGAAAAATCCACAATATCATCACTGGTAGTAGGTAGGCAGACAAAATTAGTTACAATTTCATATTTTAATTGGTAATTATTGTTCATTAAATACTTGCATACTTGCGTACAGTTAGCTCGAAAGATAATGCTGCTAAGTAAACTGCTTAATTAAGCAAATACTCCTTAAATTTTACTGGAACAATTCTTAAAGTGGTTACAGAATGTACATTAGAGTGGTTCTTAGGCATATGGGGGGAAATTTTTATATATTGTTTTTACTCTACGCACCCTAATTTTGTTCCTTTATGTGAAAAATGTAAACTGTGAAAGTTTCAGGCAAAATTATTCAAATTTAAACGTGCCTCCTCGGACTCAAAGATTATATGTGAAAAACACACTTTTATTAGTTTTTTATAAACACCACGCACTTTTTTATAGACAAAAAGAAATGTGATGAAATAATTTCAATGCACAATTAAAATTCTTGAATAATGCGTTGACAAATGATACTTCCCGTTATGTTGTGTTGATTTGTTGTTGTGTGGAGTTTGAATGTAAGCGTCGCTGCTGCTTCTTTTTGCGACGAGAGCGAGATGAGAGGAAAACGAAAATAAAAGGAGAAGAGAGTTGTGGACTTTCGTTTAGCAGAAACGTTTTTTTCACTTGCTAGAAAAGAAAACTGCCTTAATTTTATCGTGAACGAATTTTCGTTCATCATAAAATTGTTAAACTTTTGCAGAAAACGGTTTTGGTTTCTGCAAACACGGCAACGTTCCTCAGAAACGTTTTTGTTCAGCGTAAAAGTAATATATTCTCCACAAACGGGCGATAAACGTTTTTTTTCTTTGTGTGTAAAAGGAACAAAATTAGTGGGCGTATGGAAAAATATTCCAAACTTAAAAATTAAGGACCACTCTAATTTACATATAAAGTTTAATGCATCATTTATGTCGGGACGGCGCGTACGCCATTCCCAGCTAACAAAAATTAAGCGAACGAGTTATTCACATTAGGAATAATCACAGAGGTCAACTCAACCGTAGTGCAATGGGCAAGCCTTGCTCTGGAGCAACCGCCCTTATGATCACGGTAAGCTCTACGCCAGGTAAGTATGATTTCTGCAGTGCACATTTTACTATTTGAGCAAAACGAAATATAAAGTAAATTAGAATTACAAGAGTATTTAATTAGAGTAAACATTTTGGAAGAAAATAAAAATACGCACACAAGGTATATAGGGTAGTTTTTTTTCAAACATATCTTGCTGCATATACTTAATTTGTCGTTTATGAGTAATCATATGGTCTCTATATAAGAGCTCAAATACAATCAAGGCGACGACTGCTGGTGCACAGAGCCGTACACAATCAAGGCGATGACTAATGACTATTTTCACAGTTCAAAATTCAAATTTTAATATGTAAAAATAGCATTTGTGAAATCTTTCCATTTTCCAGCTGAAATGTGAGAAAAAAGACAGCGGTGTATTCCGGCAATTACGAAATCATAATCTTTCCACATAAGGTATAAAATATTCGTCATTGCCGCCACAATTGTGTTTGAACTGTAACTGGAAGAAGCTTTACAAACAGTTAGATATACCACCAAGATAATATACCCGAAAAAATATATATCGAACGTGCAATTTTATCCGTGGTCTGAAACTCTTTTGTAGTAAAAGGTATAGTACAATTGCTCCTTCTTTCGGTTTAACCTTGCTTATTCTTTCTTGATATATTTTTTACTTAGCACCTGTGGAAAGTAATGTCCTACTAGATGATTAGCGATTATATTGATGATCTCGATCTTTCCGCCGCTTAGTCCACCTTCGCCCTGGTGGTATTGATATCTGAATTTAACTTCAATATTGCAATGAAAAGCATGTTTCAATGGCTGACAATAGGAGCTGTTCTCTAAATGGAAACCACAGAGAGCGCGTCGTGAACACTCGACTCACATTCAGCAGATTCAGAGAAGAGAGAAAAGAAAACGTGTCTTTATAAGCGTTGGGGACCTGGGCTGCTTTGGCCTTTTTTCTACTTTTTTATGAGTAATTAACTTCGCAGATTGCATTGAATCTAGTAGTAGTTTTTTGTCGTAGTTCAGCCGCTCATAGCTGATATCTGCATCTCAAACGCAGCAGGAGGATAGTCTGCGCAAAAAAAAAAATACCCAGAGAGAGTGAATAAAAAACACATTCGGCTCCCGGTGGATGCGTTTTTCAGTTGGTAGAAAATCGCCAAAATCGGTCATTTCTAACTTTTAGTATAGAAAAAATAATAAGCAATCTGCGGAGAAAATATTCTTCATAAAAAAAGTAGAAGGTCAAAGACACCTTAATGCAATTTTTTCTTTAAAAGACAAAAAATCGATTGTTTTTTTTTTTTATATACTCCTATCAAACATTTCATCAGTCAAACTTTTTTTTTTTTTATGAAGTTTAAGCGCGGTTTTACTTATGAATCTAATTATAAAATTTTTTACAAAATTTTCACCTTTAATGTTTAACTTGTAAAAACAAATGAACTTTGGTGATTTTGACCTTCGGTGCCCCAACTACTTTTCGATTGGAAATATTTTGCTCAAAAACAATTTGCAATTTTTCCAACGGTAAATCGAGTATAAAGACAATATAGTAAAAAAAAAAATGTTAGTCTATTAAAGATTAATTTCTGAGAAAAAGTTGGACTTAGGTGGTTTTGATCTTCAATGACTTGAACTATTTATTTATGGAGAATATTTTCTTCGAAAAAAGGTTTATTATTTTTCCAACAATTAATCCAGTATAAAGGGATTATAATAAAAAATGTTTTTTTGTTTGTTTTACAAGGACTAATTTCTTAAAAAAGATGGGCTTAGGTAATTTTTACCTTCACTGAACCCAACTACTTTTCGATGGGAAACATTTTTTACCAAAATCCTATGATAGGTTTCACGATCGCTTACCCGGTGTAATCATATATCGAATAGTATCTTCATATAATCCCCCAAAGGATGGGTAAGTTGGGTTAGTGAAGTGTTGCTGTCGATGTAATTTTTTCCTTCCTTCCATGATAAACAGCTTTCTCTTAGCTGTGACAAAAAAAAAAAATAAAAAACAATTTATATTGATCCCGCTTATACCAAAATTATGAGTTTTGGCCCCCCATAGCGGGAATCCTAGACGGGAATATAGAGACCCCAAATTATCCTTAAAAAGATATTCATTCGTCATTTGATTTTGTGAAGCGTCAAATTGTTGCACAGTGCCATTTTTTTGATATTAAAAAATTTTTAGTTAGGTATATTAATATTGGCTTAGAATTCTTCGGAGAAAAGTTAGGAAATACCTTCAATTTATTATTTCTTTTTAAAATGTACTATTCTCATTAGCCCTTTTTTCTCAACTTTTTTATTTGGGGGTAAACAAAATGTTTGTAGTTTTTGTCTCGTAGATTCGGACTTAAGAATAAAAACTAAAATAAGATTGAAAGAAGTTTTTGGGAAAGGCTGTAGAGCTTTTGGAATTTCGTACATCATAAGGACCGAAATGCATGAAAGGAGTAAAAATTCGAGAATAAATTTTTAAACTTAAATTTTTTTTATGCAAAAAACAATTTAGGTTTATTTTGCAATGTTAAATAAACTGTTAGTTTAGAAAATACTTTTAAAGACACAATTGTTCACTGCGTATAAAAGATGAAAATTTGAAACATTTTTGGGTTTTGGGTTTATCCTTACTAAAGTCTAGTATACAGATTTTTGTTGTTCAGTAACCTATAATAAAATTTATTGAGCAACATATTTCTTTAAATTTCTTTCTGGTAATGGGTCAAAAAAGAATCTTTTTAGAAAAGGCAAAAAACCCATACTGGTGGGTGCCAAGGGTTAATATGTTGGAGGAATATATTCTACCGAAAATTCTACCAAAAATTGCTGAATTTACAAACAAGCTCTGATGCAAACCTAACAAGTTGTTCATTATTCTTAATCTGTTAGAAATGGGCAAACTTTAGGCCCAGGAAAAAAATTAGACGGAAACTTTTAAAACGTAATAATTTTTTCCCCTGAGTTCTATCAGAAACCACTTTTAGAACCTTGTTTGTTATTTTTTGATTTGTTTAACTATGTTATTCAAAAACAAATCAACACTATCACAAAATTTTAAATTTAGAAAATAATTAAAAAATCATTTACCTTTCACGTCTTTTGTACACTATAGTAACCAAGTTGCCCTTTTAGCAAAAGTTGTATTTTTAGGTTCCTTTTTAAATTAGAAAAAATGTTCAAGGTATTTATTCAGAGAGGTTTTCGTCTAATGAACACAAAAACATTTCTCAAAAAAATTTTTAAAGTTACTCATTTATTGTCTGCTCACTGTATGCCGATTTGATATATAACTTCAAATCTGCAACTTTTTAAGTTGAAGTGTCTTTCTTCATCCATAAGCCATTAACTTATTTTCCTATTTAATGACTTTTCAACTATTATTACGGACAACTTGCAACCCTTCAGCGAGCACAATACGGAACATACCAAAAAACATGATAGTAAATGGGAAACAAAGCTTTTGACCTTTCATAAGCTCTACTTTTTTAATAATAACGTGCTTATTTTATTTCTAGGTTAATTTCTGGAGTCATTTGTAATAAAGCAGAAACAAAAATAAGCAAAAAATAAAAAACAAAGGCGCCATAGTAAAAGCAACAGCATAACGTTTTATTATATTCCACGACAGCGTAAAGAGGAACAAAGGCAACAGCGCATGCCTCTTTCTTCTCCACCTCCAATACGGCAGGAATTTAACAACAAAGGAAATTACAAACAATAAAATAAAATTAAATGAAATAGATATTGTGGAGCAAGGACACAAACCAGAAGGGAAATGAAAACTGCAAACACAATTGAAAAATTACAACCACAGAATTATCACAATGAATATAAATTGCAAGTACATTTATACATATTTACTATACTATACAAGAGCATATAATTTGTATAAAATTTCAATGAAAGTAAAAATGAAAATGTAATTTTCTCAATGCCACCGCAACGTGTGTAAATTACAGATTACTCGGTACTACTCAGTTAAGGGATAGGGATACCATAAAAACAAAAAAAGTATTACATTTCAACAAAGTATAATGGAAAATTATTTAAATAAAAATAAATATCCAGCGCCTACATACAACCGAACAACAAGAAGCAAATTATTGCATATCAAACAGCGCATGAAAATACATAAACAAATATTTATACAGTATCCGGAAATGTTCCCGAAGGAGTGAAGGGAAAGGAGGAGAAAATAAATTACATTCAGTCGAAACGGGTTGCAAACAACAACAGTCTGCAATTTCAAATTACCACAATCCCAAGTGGTTCGGTTTCGTTTATTCGCTACTTCTCTGAAAGGCCAACAGCAGCAAGCAGCAGACAAACGAAAAAAAAAACAAAAAAAGAAATGGCTTGAAAAAATAATAATGAAAGAATGGCAAAATGTGGCATTAATTAAATCAAGCTCCATTTAACATGGCGGTTGCCCAAAAACACCACTCCTCACCAGCATCATCATCATCAGATACCACGAAGTTAGTACAAAATTTTACAAATGAGAAAATGTTTCCGGGGAAAGTAAATTTCTTTTTACTTTATTTTTTTCTCTTTGATTTTCTTTTTTCACAACTCGTTACAAATAAAAATTCACCACAAAGCGAGAAAATAAAATATTTGCAAGTATGCCATTAACAGTGGCTGGCTACAAGTATCAAAAAGCACAATTGATCCTTAAATGGTCATCAACTCGTAGCAAAACCAACGCCATTAACGAGTTGAGATGTTTTCTAAAAAACTAGTTAAATGTGGCTACAATTTTCCATTTCTGTTTTGATTTTTTTTGTTTGTGGCAACTACACTCAAGTCAATGAGCTACCAATGGTCGCATTCATGGGCACATTACTGTTGAAAACGGTAATTGCCACGTCTGCGAATGGTTCTGTTCAGAAGACGACCTCTACTCAGCAACATGTTGAGCTGAAGTATCAAAAAAATAATACGCTCAATTAAATGGCGACTGCTCAATATAATTTTTGTTGATCATAAAGTGATCAATTTGCGTCCATAAGACACACAGCTAGCAGTGGCGGAGCAGAGGCGATTTCTGAACTCGACCAATGGGTTTTTCACAAAAATAGCTAAAGTGGATAACAAGTAGAGATGGGCGCTATAGTACTTTTTGACTCACGCATGCTCACGGTTTTGGAAATACTACTCACGCATGTTCACACACGCTGCCATTTAAAAAAAAAAAATTTCACGCTCGTTGAAATTTTTCCAACAAATTTCACGCATGGTCACGTGCCCATTTCTAGTAACAAGTCAGCTGTTGTCTCTCATATCCCATTGTTCTTAAATATTTAAAGTAAAAAGAAAAAAATTTAAATACAACCAGCGCGCCTACAATTGTATTCCCACAAAAAGTAGTTAATCTCTACGTACATACTTAATTTTTTATAATTTTTATTGAGGACAAACTTTTAGAAAGACATATTTCCACACACAGCTGTTTAGAACTTTGAACATAAACAAAATCAAAAATTGTTGCCAACAGTTGTGTGCTTGTGAATGCGACCAATGTGATTTGCAATTGAAATGAATTTGCTGCCAGTTGGCAAAAAATATTTGGCTTGTTGCTTGTTTCGATTGTGTGCTTGAGATGCAGCTGGAGTACACTTTTGCACTATTACAAAAAGCCTTTAAAGTTATTAGAAGTGATTTGAATATATGTATATTAGCGGTATTCAGGATGTGATGTATTTGTGGTAAACTTTCAAAAAATTCAATTTCGTACAGTGTTGGTTAGAAAAATTTAAAATTTACAAAATTTTCAGAAAAAGTAAAACCATTGATAAAGACGAAAATAAGAAAACCTTTCTGGAGGACTGATACAAAGATTCGAAATTTTGCTGTTGTATTTTGTTTATTAAATTTATCAATAATAAACAATATAACAACAAGGAATTTTGAGTTGTTTTAAGGATAACATTATTTATTTATTTAACATTAGTGCAATAAGATATATATAAAAATAAATAGTCAACAACATTAATAAAACTAAGTAGTTATGTAAAAAAAAAAATAAAGTCAAGTATAATTAGTAAAAAAAGAAGTGAATAAAGAATAAATAAAATACTTAAAATATAAACAGAAATTCGAAGCTTAATGGTCTTACATGAATAAGTTACGAGTTCCCAGTTCTTGTGGTGCCAACGAAAAACAGTCGACCGGTATTTAAATACTTAGAGCGGGTTATAATAAAGCAGTTAATATGGCTGGATTGTGCAAATTTTAAATTTTCAAATAGATAATTAGGATTCTTGAAAAGTAAAAGTTTTGTATAGAAAAATGCAGTTTCTTGCCTTAAAATAGTCGTCCAAGTCACAGCTAAGTATTTCTGTTCTCCAATTGGATATATGGTCAAATTTCATTTATACGTTTCAGAATACATAAACAGAGAGACAACAAGTTACAAGCAATTTTCTAGTTTCTAAGGGGGTACATTACCGATTACCATTATCTATTACCAATTGACATCCAATTAAGACTAACAGCAGCGAACACAGCCACCAGATTGAAAGAAGGAGGCGTGTGGAACGCCAGGCCGTTTGGTCACAGTAAAATCCTTGAAGGGAAAGAGCAAAATTACAAAGTATCAGACTTTATCACTCCAGAGCTGGACTTCCGAAAGAAATTTGAAGTTAAAATTCCCACGCGGAAGGAATGGACAAGAGGTCTCGTGATCGAAGAAAACTCGGCCAAAATCTATACAGATAGATCTAAGATGGATGAAGGTGCGGAGGTGTTTTCTGAGGATCTGGAGGCCTCTAAATCCTTCACATTAAGGAACTCAGCTAGCATCTTCCAAGCAGAAGCCCTCGGGATAAGGGAGGCATGCAAAATAATCAGGAAACATCCACGTAAACTATCGAAGGCATATATACTTTCCGATAGTCAAGCAGCCTTTTTAGCCATCAACTCACCAACAACCAACTCTGAGATCATAAAACAATGTAAAGACCAGTTGAACTCACTGGCGTGTATAATGCGGATCGGCCTCGTCTGGATACCTGGGCACAGGAACATAGAAGGAAACGAGGAAGCGAACGCATTAGCAAGGAGAGGGGCTTCCTACAGCGAATCCGAGACGGTAGCTGTGGGTAGCCCGCTCAGCGCCCTTAAGAGAGAACTCTATTTGCATTACCAAAATTAGGCAGAGACCAGATGGAATAATACTGGCTCCTGCAAAATAACCAAACAAACTTGGCCCAGATACGACAAATCAAGAACCGACGAGTTGTTGAAAAGGCCAAGGACTCACATCTTCAGAATTACTTCAACCGTAACAGGCCATTGGCCGATGGGGGACCACGCCGAGAAAATGGGATGGCCCCATAACGACAGATGCCATAATTGCAACCAGTATGGTTCCAAAGAAACGGTTTTCCATTACCTATGTGAGTGCCCAAGTTTAGGGGCACTGAGACACAGAACGATGGGAAAGTTCGTAATCAACAGCCTAAGCGAGGTCGCAAAAATCAAAAGGTTTATCAACAAATCAAGATGGTTTGAATAAACCACACATCAGTGGTTCTAGTAGTGGTGTACCAAAATGGCTCCTAGGCGCTAATTGAGTCTGGGTTTTTGTCACCCAGGCGGCACCTCAACCAACCAACCAAGGGGGTACATTTAGCAGACATACATAAACTTCTTAGCACATAATAAACTTTAGACACAACAAATTTTTAATTTTTTCAACAAAATGTAGCTGCACTTGACCAACGTTTAGTGGAGGTATATTACTCAATATAATTTTGCCCCTATGAATGGGGAGTCTTGAAAGGTAAAACTATTCAATGACATTAAGACAATGATCATTGTTCTTAGTCCATGTAAAGATGGCATTTAAATCTTCATTAACTCTGTAACTCAAATTTTCGACAAGGCCGATGAGAGAGATATAACTGTATTCGTCAACATACGCATGCATTGTAACATGACTACAAACTGAGAAAATATCGCTAATAACGCGTTGTAAATTTGTCGTTCCCGTTTAAGTTTTATAGCTACTTGCATGAGCTGCCGGGTCTCTAATACTAATAAACAGTAATTTTTGAGAAATCAAAAAATTTTCGATTTTTCCAAAAAAGCCATCAGCAGTGAAAATCATTTACTTTCAATAAGCGAAGAATTTTAGAATTTAAAACATTATTTTATATGATGTATATATTGTTTTAATAATAAGAACGCTGTTCTACAAATGGAAACTTTTGAAAACGACCAGAGACGGGACAAATTAGGGTAATGGGAGGTCGCTGAGTCCGAATCAATGGTCCGTTTTGCTCTGCTATGTCACAATTTCTTTTTATTGACATCAAAATTTTTAAAATTGAAAAAACAAGAAAATTAAAAATGCAGTTCATATTTTTTTCATGAAAACATCCATTTTTACAAAAAAAATGTTTCGATTTTTTTTATTTTTTAGAAAACATTTTCGAATAATATTTGTTCGATGTTCAGATTTCATTTTGTGCCTTTTCTAATCGAATTAGCATTCGAATAGAACTGCCTTTCGAAATGAACTACAGAGTAAACCCTCAGTTTTATCGGTTTTGAGAGAAAACCTGCACGGTTCTTTCATTAGAACGAGTTAAGTCAATAACCTCCTATCTAGAAGGTGTCACAAAAGTGGGTTTGTTTCCAACGTTTTGTTTAGTGATTATAAGCGGATGGAACCGTCAACGTGGAAGTTGAGGATTGCGATATCAGCATTCTCATTGATGGTTCTCTGCTGGAAGGTAAAGGTGGGGCAGATATTTTCTCAGATGAGTTAAATTTGTCCTATGTTCTACGGTTGGGAAAATATGTGTCCGTTTATCAGGCAGAGATGCTGGGCTTAGTGCATGCACTGGACCACCTTATTGAGAATCAGGTCAATGGCAAGAGAATTGTCATTGCCCTTGACAATCAGTCGGTGATTAAGTGCATGCAGCGGACAGATATAACCTGTAGGTTGGCCTTGGAGTGTGTCCGAAAACTCAACGAGTGTGCTCGTGTAAACGAGCTTACTTTGATGTGGGTGGGGGGACATTCAGGTATAGAGCAAAATGAAACTGCTGATCTTTTGGCTCAAAAAGGTTCAGCATACGAATTTTGTGGTAGAGAACCATGCATCTCCATTGGTGATGGCAAAAGCGGCCGTGAAGTGGTAGTGCAGTGAGTCAGCCAAAGCCGTCGGACTAAACCGGAAGATTTTGAGCTGGCTAACAGCGCTGACTACAGGTCACGGTCCCTTCAGGTACCACCTCAAGAAGATGAAACCTGTAGGTTGTGTCTGGAGGAGTTGGAAACGGCGGCGCATTTACTGTGCCAATGCTCAGCATTCGCGAGCAGAAGGTTGCCAATCTTGGGTCATCAAAACGTTGATGAATCTGAGATTGGCCACCTGGTCTATAAGGATATGCTTGGGTTGACGCAGGATTCCAATACTCGGAGCATGCTTGTTTACGAGTGCTTAGAGTAGAGGCATCAGGCGGTAGGGGACGAAAAGGGACCCATCATTATAAGATGAGGGGATGCTATACGACAAGCTTAACTTCTAATAGAACTCTCATTGTATAGAATCGTGCTTTAAGTCACCAAGTGCACAGATGTACCCTTAATGGACCAAAGATTCTTGGATAGTTATGTCAGGAAAAGTATGCAACGTCGATTGGCGTTTACGTGGAAAAGCAGTAGCAGCCTTGGAATGTTGCAAGTTTATTTACTGTAACAAGTCCCCAGCACATCAAGTGGGGCTTGGTCCATAAGCACAACAAGAAAAGCTCCGTCCTTCTTCTCTCGGTTCTTATTCTTCTTGTGCGCATAGATTTTCCAAGACCTCATGCCAATGCCTGAGTTCTGGTCAGTCTAACAGGAAAGCATATTTGCTGTAGACAGATGAGGATCAGAAATCCAGTAGATAGCTTTCCTTTGAGGAATTTCATTTCCACTGTGAACAGCGAATTTATCCCGTGTAGTGTACGCCACCGCCGTGTTCCAATCGAAATTGGCATAAGATGAATAATTCACCTTTAAAATTCCGTTAACTACCTTATAGCCTTTTACATTTGCATCAGCAAGCATTACAAAACTCAACAGCTGCTGGTTGGGCCCAGCCTTTTCAATCACAGCAATAGGGATCGAACTAGCCGGGGCCTTTCAATAAGTTTGTCTGGCTTGCGCTATCTTTGACGTGACACATTCCATAGCAATGGGGGTCCCAGACAGCTCTCTTGAGGTGCTAAGAGGGAAATCGAGAGTGCTGGCAGCAGCAGGCGCCACAGAATGGCGTTTATACTTCGGAAAGCTTTAGAGAGATGACACAGAGCGATGGCATTCTCTTGATCTGAGCGCGCGTGGGTGTAACTTTTTAGCAGCACGTAAGCTTTTTGAAGCCTTAGCCAGAGCAGTGGCGAAGACCTCCTAATACCTGTTTCCCAACCTAATTATTTCTCATTTGCATATTAGAAGAGGTTTGTGGTCTGAATACAACGGCTTCAGTAGGAGGTATGTCAGTCACAGTTGTGACATAGAAACTCAAACCACCACACCACGGTAAGGCCACAAATACTGTCTGAGGCGCCTAGCTATCAAAGATGCTCCGTAAAAAGACAGTTTAATTTCAGCCCTAGAAATCCAACGAAAGCAAATACACCGTCAAACCTGCACCCGTTGGTTTTCCAGAACTAATCTTCTGGCTGCCAAACTATTCAGTAGGCACGTGACGTATTATTAGGGGAGGTTTTATCTAAGAGAGTTTGCTCCCTCCGCCCGGACTATTTTGGCCAGTCGCATATCAGACATCTGTTGTACGCTGTTATCAAATAACAAGTTTCACTAGGGCCCTATTGCACCAACCACTTATCACTTGGCAAATTATCAATAAGTATTTTACTGTCAAGTGTAAGTGATTAATAAAAAAGAGTTGCAGTTACTTTTTTCTACTACTAACAATAATGTGGAAAGCCCCAATTAGCCAATCCTAAAGAGGATACGTGCTGTCACCAAGAATCACTGCGTTAAAGAATGGGGATTTATAATTGACAACATTGTTTTCACAAGTTATTAGTGGTGTGGTGGTATGACGTCTTACCATGGAAAACTTGTTCGTTTTTTGTGTTATTTTTTGCAAAGCATTTTCTCATTTTTTCCTAATAAAATAGCTTCATCCAACTACTCTGGGAAATCCTTCTAGCTTAAAGAAGTCAAATGCGATTTTTTGCATATTTTCTGGCCAGCGAATAGTTATTATCATATCATCATATTATCTATAATAGTTGTCACTACTCTCTGAACAACCCTGCATACAGTGGACTTGTGAACATGGTACTGTGCTCCATTATTGTCAAAAGTTGTTGAAGAGGCGTAAGAACATTATTTCGTTTATTTCCACGCTTCAAATCTCCACCAATCTTTGTTCCTTGTTCACCGAAGTCTCATATTTTTGGTCTGATTCTAAATTATCTTTAAATAGTCGCAAAAAAGCGGAACATAGTTTTACGCTTAAAATAATGTAATTAAAAATGACTTTACCTGAGTATAAACCACGTTCGACGCCTTCAATAATCAACTTGATTAGAGAATGTTTTCTTAGCCGTATTTTGCTAAGATTATCAAATATTTTACCGATAAGTGAAAAGCTTCTTAAGTTGGTGTAACAGAAACTGATAAAAATTACTGAAGTTGCTAAAATTATCACTTATCCAAAAAAGTATAAGCTCTCATTCAAATTATGTTTAGTGCACCACTTATCTGAAAATTGAGTACTTATCAAGCTTATCCAACCCAATTGAATTAGTTATTAAAATTTGGTTTAGTGTAACATAAACATATCAGTTTCCTCATATTTTTGATAAGTGGTTGGTGCAATAGGGCCCAGATATCTGACATGCAACTGTTACCAGCCGTCACCGCGAAGAGATGATAGCCCACACTTTTACCATATCGCTCAATTACGGCACGCACCAACTACATGCTGGTTCCTTTGAGCGATTGGTAGTACAACGACGAAAGAGTTAGTTAAATCGTATTGAACAATGTCATGTTTTAAGGTTGGCTTTGTTCGTAGAAGAGAAAACGAAACCATAACAATCAATCAATCGATCGATTTAATTTATTTTTGTTTTAATTTATTTTTCCACTGAATAACTTCCCAACTCAACTTTGAACTTTATTTATTTTATTATTATCGTCAGCTTCTCACTAACGATATCTAAAGAGCTTAAATTCCTGTTATTTTTTTATTGATACTTGTATGTATGTACAGTGAATGGCAAGAGTCTACATACACCTCACCGGAGTTTAAGTTTCTGTAAAACTAAAGATTATAAAAGAAAAATTAGGATTGTAGTTTTATAAATAATGGCTATTTATTCGTACCAAAAAAAAAAAAACAAAAAAAATTTATTTCATTAACATAACCCCGGTTATCATTACGTAGTGCCCAAGTAAAATTACAGAAAAAAGGAGTCAACATATTCAGAAACACAATTAGAAGACGACTTCGTGGCAAAGATATAAAGTATCGCTCCAACTGCCTGCAATGAAGGCAATAAGAATCCAAAATAGTTAAATCAGAGATTATAAAGAAAGGTCGTACTTCACTGATGGCCATTGAGCACTATAAGGTCACTCTCTGCTTGGTTCCTGGACATAGCAATATTAAAGAGAACGAAATAGCAGATGAAATGGCCAGAAGGGGCTCTGAAATGGACATTAACGAGGCGTATACCTCTATACAAACTCCGATGTGTGAACTATTTAGGAAAATAGATGAGTACACCATCGCCGTGTCAAATGACGCTTGGATTAACCTAGATGACTGTATAGTTTTACGGGCCTTATGGCCAAGGTTAGATAGGAGAAGACAGGAGTCATAACTGGACATTGTGCTATTGCACCAATGCTCAAACGGTGGCGTACTTCAACGAACGGACTGTGCAGAAGTTGTCATGATCAAGAAGAGACTGAATCGATTATTCACTTTCTATGTCAATGTGCAAGGCTGCAGAAGAGTAGACTCCATTGCTTGGGGTCGCGCCTTATCAATAGTCTAACAGAGATAACGAAAGTGGAACTATCAGGCCTACTTACCTTCATCCGGAGAACCAAATGGTTCAATAAATACATTACCTCCTCCGGGCAATTAAATGAGGGCAATCACAATGGACAATTAAGTCTATATATATATATACATATATACATTTATTAGTGTAACTACATCCTTATTCCAGAAGATCCAGAAGTGCTTCACTATCATATTATATATCAATTTAAAGAGCTGGACGAGTAGGTTAGCCAAAAATAATTAGATTTATAATCGGTTAAGCCTATTCCAAAATATTAGCGTAGGAAGTTTTTTTGAAATTCGCTCAATAATTGATTAAGCGCGAGTAAATAATAAATGAGAGAGAGAGAGAGAGAAGACATGAGTAAATGCATCTCTCAGAATTATCTAACGCCCCAGAAGGAATATGAGAAATGCATGACTTTTATCATAAACGGATTCGGTCATGAAAAAATCAAAGAAAAGATGAATTGAACTGTAAGGGAACAAGGAATGTACAGATTTCTTTCCTCATAGCTTTGCTTCAGTTTTTGTAAAAACGAATGTAGTAAAGCGAAAACATATCTTACCAAAGAATGCAGCTTTAAATGTATGAAAGACAGCAGTGATAACAGAATTTTTCTTCGAAGAATTTGATTTTTTCAAACAGATTTCTTACTTTTGGCGACACGTTGTCGCGCGTTTGTTCACTTTTTTGTTTTTTCAAACTTAAGTACAGTAATTTAGTCGTCTTGTGAAAGTTGAACAATCAACACGTCTTCAACGTTAAATTATTATCGGAAAATTAAAAAAAAAAGTGAATTGAGGTTTTGCAAATTGATTTGAATTCACTGAAAAGTAAGTAATTTCTGTTATATGAAATTTATTTTTCTTAAATATTTAGCAATACTTTTATTTTACAGGGGATGATGATGAATGCAAAATTCTTTTAAAAAGGTCCTTAAAATCCAGGCTAAAAGCAATATATTGATGGAATAAATTCTTTTCCAGAGAAAAAACAGTACAAATTTTCTATTAAATTAAATTTTCTACTATTCCTCCATTGATGACGATCCAAGATTTGATACATGATATTAGCAGCGAAAAAATAATGTATGATTTTGATATCGATTCTTTCATTTACGGTAGTTATTGCATAAAGTTGTAATGAAAACTTTTTTTTTGCATTACCAGGTAATAAAAAGTAGGAAGCATTACATTTCGTAGGACATCGCCGTGTTAAAAATCATGTGCTCTGGAAGTTATATCCTATAGGAGCTATGCATTCCATTTTCCTTCTGGGGAATTATCTGCATAGACAAATAACAAAACAAACACCAACGAATAGTTTGGTTCTCTTTTGATATTTGTTTTTTCATAAAGAGATTTCTTTCGTAAAAAAATAGCCCCAGTTATATAAACTAGACTTACCGACTAATATATATAAATTCGCACACGCCTTCCAAACCTAACCCTAACCCATCGCTCCAATATAAAGAAACCTTTGTCAAAAAAACACGAAAAAAAAGACTTAAAGTGAAGTTAATAAGAAACTTATTTGCTGAAGTTCATTAAATTCCATGAAAGAACTATTATGCTATTGAAGTAAATTAAAATTTTTTTTTTTTTTTTGATTTATGAATAAATAATCATCCTTTATTTAACTACAAACCTAATTTTTCGTTTAGATTCTTAGGTTTAGTGAAACTGAAAATCCAGTGGTGTATGCACACTTTTGTCCTTCACTGTTTGTTCGCATTTAAGCTGCTTTCCCAGGCTCTATCGAGAGATTTATGCAATTATTATTGACTACAAGTGGAAACAGATGCAACCGATTGGAGAGCATAGTGAGTTCGCGCGGTTATTTTAATCGATTTCGATTATTCGCACTCAACGCAATTCGATGCGGTGAATGTAAAGAATATAAAATAAGGATGCGTTGTAAATCCTTTCGTTTTTTTGTGTTTTTTTCCTATAAAAAAAGTGGCAACTGCCAGCAGATGTTAGTAATTCCTCGGCGTTGAACGAAAGTGTTCTCTCTTCGATCGGCGGCAGTTGCAGTGCAAGGTTAAATATTCAATGTAGTTCGACCAAAAGATGTGTGTTCAATGTAATTTGTGGCCCTTTTTATAATTAATTTCATTTTACAAAAACTTTATCATTGAAGTAATGAGAAAATACATGCATACACACAATAACAAGTTAGTAAATGTGTGAGTGTGTGTAGCTGAATGTAGCACCTTGAGGTCACTTGTATATTTTCAAATACTTACATAACAAAATTTATAGTTTTAGTAAATTGCAACACAGTTTCAAAGGTTACTCTACAAGAATTTACTAAGCACTTTCAACACACATATACATATGTATTTATGTATTTGAGTTTTTATTAGAATGTAGATATGCAAAATACAATTGATATTTAAATACTAAAAACAACTACTCATTTATTAGGGGGAAGAAGAGAAAACTTAATGAAAATCCATTTTGCATTTACACACAACTATAACACAACTACACTAACATACGCACAAGTGCATGTTTCTGTTTGTGTGCCTTCTTATGTAGTTTTACAGAAAGAACAAACGAAAAAAACTCGAACAATGCAAACAAATGTTCAACTGAAGTAAAACAAGAAAATCCTTTGAAGAAAAACAAATGGAATGTGCATTTTATGTTCCTCCCATTTTTGTTTTTTTTTTTGTTTGTTTGTTTGGGAAAATTGCCAAGAAACAAAATGGTCCTGCTACTGGTGCCTTGCATCCTTGGCGAAAACAACAAATATTCACGCCATCAAAGATATCAGTACGAATGAATGAAATTTCATCTAGACATTTGAACAAAAACTACTGCAAGAATAACGGGGAATCCATACGAAATGAGCAGATAAAAAAAAATGGAGTTGTAGAAAACAAAATTGTGTTTGCTAGGAAGTAGAAACAAAATTCTTTTCACATTTACGCAATCGACTACAAAACGAAACAGAAAAAACATCAGTTGCGAAGAGGCTCCGAAACTCGGATTTTTGCCTTATTTTTTTTCATAACTTTTTTGCATTGCTGAAAGCATTTCTCAATTGCAAATTACTTATTTGCATTTCAGGTGAAAGCAAGAGAAATTTATAGCACATCGAAATAGATATGATTTGCAACACTGGCATATTACGTAGCTAGCCAGTATAGACTTTTTAAATATACAAATATTTTTCAAGACTTACTTCGTAAATTTTTTTTAGTGGTACGAGTATCTTTGCATTGCTATCAGATTAACTAGAAGCTATCGATTCTAGTAAATCTGATTCTGAATCTGGCATAAATAACAGCACTGTCCAACAAATTAACCCTCTAACTCAATAGTCTGCCTTTAGACGGACTTTATATAACATGCTATAACATATACAGGCTTACTTTGATTACGTCTAACGGTAAACATGTTTGTAATTTGAAAAATTTAAATTAAATCAAATTCTGGTCCCATCGCTTTAAAAAAATTATCAGTCTATAATAATAATGTGAATAATTTTAAAACAAGTATTTAGATGACCAGGAGCGCCTAGAGGCATGATGTACTTTTACGACTGCACAGGTTAACAGGACAGTTATTGATTTTTTATTTTTCTTACCCTAATTTGAGTTTGTGAACAAAATCAAAAATTGGAGAGTTAGAGGGTGAAGACTTTTTGGCTGTAATAGAATAGGCTCCCTATAATCCCGAAAGGCCATGTTGTATATACCGTTTCTGTAAAATAAACTTATAATCCAGCAAGTCTCAGTTTTTTTTACAGTGGATCAAAATTTCATTTTTTGGTTGAAGAGAGCTGCATAAGTACAAAAAGTATTGTTAATTGATGTCTGAGAAAAATCTTAACGTCCAAGTTATATAGTAGTATTTTACGAGGATCCTTTCTGTAGAACATTTTTCCCTTTTTTATGGGTCAATTTGACCCTTTTTTGAAAAGAGCCTTAAAAGCTATTTTATAAAAAATATTTAGGCATTAAAATATTCCACAAAAATATTTGCCTGAAAATTTTACTAGATATCAAAGTCAAATAACATATATAACGGTTAATAAAAGAAAATAGCCGCTTACCCACATGGGTAAGCGTTAAGACATTTTAATAAAGGGTTAAAATGTTCTACAGATCTATGATCTTCATAAAATTCTACTATAAAACTTCGCCGATAAGATTTTTTCGCAGACATCAATTAACGTGCTAGACTATAAGTTTATTTTACAAAAATGGTCTATACAATATGCACTTTCAGGATTATAGAGTGGATATTTTATTGCAAATATTTAAAAAAAATTATTCTTCAGGCTTGTAAGAGTCATTTAAGACAGAAAAAGTTTTGAATTTTTTGAAAGTGTTAAGGCGTTATTCTTCCTGAATACGAGTTATTTATTGAGGTTCTTTCTTCTTCTGCTTCTTTCTAATTACAGAGTCCACTGAGGAGTCTGAGAATGAGAATGAAACTGAAGATCCTTATAATTTTAACATTTCCCCGAGTGCATTCTCAAACTTTTCCTTTTTTCGTACATTAATGCATAGGTATATGGAAAAATGTTTTTGTTTTTTGCTTTTACCGGTCTAAAGTTTTGTGGTTGGGTAAAGCAAAAACAAAAAAAACAAAAAAATAAATAAAACCGAAAATCTGCAAATTTAGCGAATATTTTTCGCTTTTCATCTGTAAAAAATAAAAATAATAAACTTGATCAGAACCGCAAAGCGAAAAAAGGCGGTTAACTAAAGTGGAATACACACATATACACACGTGCACTTGCATATACAAACGAAGGCACGGTACAAAAAGCACCCACCGTGGCACTATGCCACAACGCGCTCTAGGGATGAGTACTGTTTGCCATACAACTAACAGCAAAATGCAATTTGCTACTTTTACTCTTTTATGCCATTTTGTTTTCCATTTAATTTATTTTTTATGAAGGGCGCGAAGACACAAAACTAAAAAAAACTAAAGGTTTTTGTAGTTTTTATTGCACTGCAACCAATTTTTTTTTAACCTTATTGTGTGACGTAAATGCGTAAAGCGATTTATTTTTATTCTTTCAATGCTTTTAGCAGAATATTAATTGATGTAGCTTTAGATTAAACTGCAGCAAAGACTAATTGCTGCTTGTAATTTACCTGTTTCTTTAATTAGTCCCATCAAACTTGTTACGCCTATCTATATAACTATTCCTTGCTGCATTCATTTCACTGCTGTTGCTCCTTAATTTCTGTGGTGGTTCTAGTGTTGGCATCAATTAAGCTCAATTCATTGAAACTTGCACAATTTTCCAGTTCATTGCTTTGTTGCTGTTGCTGCTGCCCCCGCCATTGACTTGATGTAAGTTGTTCTATTGCGGCAATTTTGTTATTGCTGCTATTACCTTCGTAGTCATAGCCGTCGTCTCTAGGGAACATTGCAATTTGTGTTGCAAGCTCCGATGGCCGCTGAGAAATACGCATTGGATTTATAGACTCCCCACCACTTTGCTGCTGTTGTTCGTGCTCATTGGATTGTTGATGTTTGTTGCTGTTATCCTGTTTAACTGTTACAAAAGCATTACCATCAATACTGTCATCATCATCATCATCAACATCATCGTTATGAACAGTAGTAGCAGCATCAGCACTTTCATTACTTTCGTTCATATTACAATTTGCATCAGTGCATTCATGTTCGTGTTGTTGAAGTTGCTGCTGCTGTTCACAATATGATGTCGCTGTCATGTCATCATAGTAATCTTCTGCATGCATAAAAAGTGCCATAGCATTTTGTGTTGCCACATCATCATCGTATTCATCCATGTAAGAAAGTTCTGAATAACTATCAGAGTCGTCGCAGTCGAAGTAGCCACTCTGAAATATGAAAGAAATATACACTTGATTTGTTTTTATAGGAGCAGCAAGTTTCTTTAAGTTAACAAGTTTAAGTTAACAAGTTAAGGCAGTTTAATGTTGAGTGTGAGTGCTTAGAATCTTAAGGGCCTATAAAAATATGTTATGGTTGTCTAACAGTGATTCGTCTCATAGACAAAAGTCGAGTAATTCATGGAACCAAAGTCTCACAAATTTGGTATCAATTTAAGGTAATACTTCTACTAAGAAGAAGCCAAAAGATTTCCACCATTAAATTACTACTGTGGGGAATTCTGGCATGATCTACCAGGGAGGAAACAATCAAAAACTCTCTTTGGAACGTATAAACTAAAGAGATTGGCAAAACTGAGACTATGTCGCAATGAGTCATGTAGATTTTGTGAGGAGGAAACCAAACTTCAAAACACATTTTAGAACAATGCAAAGCCGAAAAAGGTACTTGGGAGACTACTAAATACCAGACAGCATTATATTACAATTTATTACTGTTATAGGATTTACTGAAATACTATAATCTGTGAAAAGGGTACATTGATGTGGATATAAAAAAAAATTCTTAAAAATACATTTCTTATCTAAACAGTCCATCATATCATGTGTTAACTTAAAAATTTCGAACAAAACGGGAAATTCTCAAATTATGATGGACAAAAAATCATAAAACGGATGCAAATATGTGCTGGTTTTTTCTTCTGGAATATGATATGAACTTTCGCCTATCAAGGTGTATTAAAATATCTTTTACCTTTTCCCGACTTATTAAAATAAATCACTTTCAAAAGTTGTCTAAACAAAATATTTTCGCGCTTTTTTGATAAAAATTATTTTATTTGCTCCTGAAAGTATACAAGGCCTTCGAAAAATGTTAAAAAATTAAAAAAAATAAAAAGTTGAAAAAAAGTTTTTTTATTGTCTTATTAAATAGTACAATATGTCTGGAATATTCTACCAAAGTTTTAAGTCATTTGAAGTAGTCATTTCAATCGGGTTTTTCTTTCTCTCTTTTTGAAGTCGTTTGACACGATTTCTCAAAAATAATGAACCGATTTTGTTCAAATTTTGCACACTTCATCAATGTAAGATTGACTAGTGTTTGAACGAAGGATTTTTTTTGTTTTTTATCACAACTAATTTTACAAGATCTTAGTACCTTTTTGTACACAACTCTGCCAAAAATTCAAATTTTATTTTTTTTTTGTACTAACAGAAATAATTTGTTTTTTTTTAAATTTCAGATGAATCTATCATGAGTTACTCTGACAACGCCAATGGAGTTTTATTCTGAGGGGTCACAGGAAATGAGGACCCAATGGCTGAATTTTCAAAATATTGAAATGAAAATTTCACGAATTATTTGTCAAATGCTTATCTTTGATATGTTGAAAAGTTTGAATAAAACGTTTCATTTAATATATTAAAATTTTTTTAGTCTTCGGAACCCATGTAATCCCTTAAAACAACATTTTCTGTGAAACTACTAAACTTGGTAAAGAAATGAGAAACAACAGCCGACCGGTTATAGCCGGTCAAAAATTATGAAAAACGCAATTTCAAGTTTAAATTATGGTGAAACCATAAGGGTTACAGTAAAATTTGTTTAATATTGGATTTGTTTAATATTCCAATTTGCTCGTATGTCAAATTTCATAATGATCTGAGAACTCCGCCGACTTTTGCCCAGCCGTTGTATGGACTAGAATCACTGTGGAGCATCAGCGGGATTTGGATTTTAAGCCCCCCATTGGTATTGGATGTTTACATATTTTTTCTCATATACATATGTATACAGTATACCGCCAAACCATGAGAAACACCACAAATTTCCTCTAATTTTGTTTGTAAATGCAGTGAGTTTTAACAGTTTTAAAAGATATTGCCAAATTTTTTTCGGGAACTGCTTTCTAGTGACAATTTGGAACCGATCTTCTTTGTGCCAAAAAAAAAACGTATGTCTTTCGAAATACTATAGTATAAATCAGTGTTAACCTTAATCATGTCTGACTTTTTTTTTGCTTGTACCAAAAATGCATCAGTATCTCCCGAATATTATTTATCTGTCAGTTGACTTCAGTAGCTCCATAAGGGTCAGCGTCACCTTAAAAATGAGACTCAAAACATGAGATGTTATTGTTTGAAAAGTTTGTTGGTTTTAATTCTATTAAGATAACAGATTACAATGATAAAGGTTTTTGCGGCAATAACACATTGTAGCAAGATTCAATTGTATGAATAAAATAAAGGGTAAATTATGTTTTTGGAGTCACCCCTGTATCCTTGCAATTGTGTTACGGTGCAAATAAAAAGAAAGTTTTGGAAATCAAAGCGAAAATTTTTTTTATCCTAAAACGAATCCTTGGGTTTTTAAAAAAAGTTAACTAAATTTCCGCAGTAAGGATAAGCTTTTCCATTATTACTTGACAAGTCGGTCCCAAATTATCACCAGAAAACAGTTTCCGAAAAAAAAATTGGCAACATCCTTTCAAAACTTTTTAAACTCACTGCATTTACAAACAAAATTACAGGAAATTCGTTGTGTTTCTAATGGTTTGGCTGCATACTGTACATTTATATATATCTTATATTTTTTATTCAAAACGGTCGGGTCTTATGCTATGAGTTTCCAAAATTCCCAATCTTATCTAAAAACAATATTCTTTTAAACTTTTGGGTATAGTAAGAATATCAAATTAACAAAAAACTGAAAGTGTAAAGTTTCGATTTCATTTGAAGTAATTTTAAAAACACTTCCAATACTCATTTTCCAGAAAAATATGTTAAAAAGTGGCAAAAAGGGTTGGCTTAAAAACTTGTCACAATAGAATCTGTATTCAAAGACTCGACTTTTTATTACAATGAGAATTGACAACACTGGGGGGACAACGGTTATTTCGGACGGTGAATTATAATAAAGTCGCTCGATTTTAATGAGCGATTTTGATGAGTAACGATACCAACCGGTGGGTGGTATCGTTACTTGTGTGTAAGTTATACTCTTTGAGTTATATCAACCATCATATTTGAAAGTTTGTCAAATACTCAAATACTTGCTGAAGCACGAACAAAAAAAAGTTTCAAAACAGTTGCTTCTTTTTTTTTAAAGAATAAATAAAAGGAAAGGAATTCAAGACTTTTAGCTCAACATTCGGGTGGAAATTGCGACCATAGACCGCCCCGAATTGGGAAAAGTCATCGGAAATTTTGTTATGCTCGGACGTTGACCTGTAAACGTAATCGCCGTAGCCATATGTGCGATGTTGTATTTCATACACCTTTCATTATCAATAAAGAGTTTGATTTCTTTGAAAATGAAAAAGAAACTAACACAGATGGATCACCCAGTACATAACAAAAGCAATGATTTGATATCATTCACATTGACCTACCTGGCAATCGAGACAGCGGCAGTTATCACAAAGGGTACAGGATAGTCCCAAAAGTTCGGCAGCTTCTTTGTACAATTCATAGCTGGACTTTTCTTGCTTTTGATTATTGCTATCATGATTTCCGCTCCAATTCCTTGATTTGTTTTGTTGCTGTTGCGGCTCCTGTTGTTGTTCACTTGTTGTTGAAGCATTTTTATTGTTTGAATAATGTTTGTTGCTGTTGAATGTTGATGGTCCACAAGCTGTCATTGTCGTCGTTTGTCTTCCTCCAGATCCTGATGCTGATGTCGGCGACAACGATTGTGCACTAGAAGTTGATGATGATTTCTTAACGCATGAGTTGTCATGAAATTTAGACGATGTGGAAAAAAGTGAACAACATTTGCTAGTAGCGCTTTAAATAAAATAAAATATGAGAAATATGTAGAAGAAAAAGTTGAAGAAGAGCAAAGATAGATGGAGTAAAGGAAGAGTTAAATTTGAATATTATTTTCCCAAAGCACAGAAGCTCATTATAATAAAATATTGCGAAATGTTTTTGATACTTGTTTATATAAATAGAGCATTGACTCTGTACTTTCATAGTTGTCATGCTTGGCAACACTAATTATAATACCTTTATATTAAGGACATTTTGCTGATCCTGAAGATTGAAACTTTATAATTACATGAAATTTTAAAGGTTTTTTTTAATAGTTCCACTAAAACAGTAAAATTTGTACAACAACACGACTTAACATAGACAGGTTCTATTATAGGGAGAAGTAAGGCGCAGCTATAAGCTAAGCTGTTAAGCTATACAGAAAAACGTTGTAGCGTATATCTAAGGAGACTCCAATCATAACATACCGTGCCGTCATGAAAGTTCAGTGTATTACTTTTTAATACAAACACTTTATGCTGTTTGGCATATGGTAGAACAGAGTTTATGAGTTACCAAAGGCTTACTGCTCTACAGAAAATCATCAAATATATTTACCAGCTGTACAAAGCAGAAATAGTTTATTTAGATAATTCTTGGCTGGCAGCTCTTTTAAGGTTTTTACTGTTAGCAAGAACTACGAACTAGACTTCCATAAAATGCAATTTCTTACACCTTAACCTTATGCAAAATGTAGCGTAAATTTAAAATCTTTTTTAAATATTTTTCTGGTCTTAATACTTTCAGTTATGATTTCTGTCTATCTCTCCGATTTTAATTATTCCTTTTTAAAAAAAGTTATTGAGTTAAGAAGCTGCTTTTTAAAAAACTTCACCTACCAGTTTCTTTAGGAATTATCTCCACCTGCTTGAATAATAGAAACCCGTTCTACGCTATTTTTATATAAAATTGCTATTAACGGACTAAAGCCAGTTTAGGATTTATATACTCTTTCACTACCTTTTTTTTTTTTTTTTTTGGAACAGACAAAAGAAGTTTTCAAGAATACAGCACTCTGACAAGCTTTACGTCCATTGTACTGTATCCTGTGTTCCCTTTTGCTATTCTTTAAATCTACCAGATTTATTAATAAATCTTAGCAGATCCTGTGGTGTTAGAGAGCTCAGGTGTTCGTCTTCCAACACTCCAGTACCAAATATGCTTACTCTGATCTGGCAGAAAGCGGGACAGACCCTAAGAAAGTGGACCGCCGTCTCTTCACATTTTTCCTCCAAACCACAGGAAGCACAGAAGGCACTAGCTCCTAGGCCAATCATATGCAAATGTTTGGCCCAAGAGAAGTGACCTCTATATAATCCCACCAGCTGCCGTCTACAGCTCTTTCTGTTAAGTGATAACAGAAAGTCTGTTAGACGCTTCGAGATAACAGGTAACATAGTCTTTGTCTGTCTAAAGCCCGTTTGTCTGTCCTCCCATTTAAGATTGTGGGTCAAGTCGACCCACTCATTAATGGTGGTCTTGATGGCTGTAGACAACAAAGAGCGTACAGGTTCTGGGCCCAGGAAACCAGTTTCTGAACCCTTTCTGGCCAGAAGGTCAGCCGATTCATTTCCCGAAATTTCTGAGTATTCAGGAACCCATATCAACAGCAGATTATTGTGATTTCCAACAATCAAGCCTGGATTTACAATGCATAACCAGTTTAGACGTGGTTAGAGGATTAAGCAAGGATTTAAGTGCAGCCTGACTGTCACTAAATACACAGATACTCCTTTCTCTCCAACCATTATCAAGCAACCTTGATGATTGCAAAAATTTCTGCTTGAAAAACAGAAGTATACAATCCAAGGGAAAAGTGAAGGTGCACTCCATCATTTTCAATAAAGACCCCAGAACCCCGAACCGAATTCTGTTCTGGAGCCGTCAGTGAAAATACGCTTACAATCAACTCCCGGCCCAGGTCCCGGAAAAAACCAAGTTTGGGCTGGAATTTGTATTGTATAGCGCTGTTTTAAAACAGGAATTGTTGGCATTGATAAAACTGTTAGGTCCATATCAGTACCTTCAACCAATATCCCAGCCAGTGTCATACCAATACACATTGCGTTTAAGCATACAGATGGCTTTGATAGCCTCTCCTTTAGCAAAAATATTAAGGGGTGGTAAGTTGAGCAATGCATCCAAGGATGCATTGCAGGAGTTGTAGGAAAAGCTCCCGTACAACAAATGGCCAATGTCCTTTGAAGTCTGGCAAGAGCTTTCCTAACGCTGTCAACATTAAGTCTGCTCCACCAGACTATGGATGCATAGGTGATGATGGGTCGAATCATAGCCTTATAAAGCCATAAGATTTTATAAGGTGATAAGCCCCATGTTTTGCCAAAAATAGCTTTACATTGACAAAAAGCTGTCAATGCCTTGGATACCTTTAGCTCAACATGAGAACGCCAAAGAAGTTTGGTATCTAGAATGACTCCTAGATATTTCACTTCTTGGGATAGCTGAATAGTGATTCCCCTGAGTACTGGTAAAACGAGACCATCAAATTTCCTTCTCCTGGTGAAAAGAATAACACCAGTTTTAAGAGGGTTAACCGATAGCCTGTTTGAGCAGCACCAAGAGTCAATCATATTCAGAACCGGATCCACTCCATGCTGACCTACTGCATTACACATACCGTCAAAAGTCGCGTTGTCAAAAGCTCCCTCAATATCAACAAAAATATCAATAGTGTATTCTTTCCTGTTGAGAGCCCGCTCAATCCGACCTACCAGATTTTGCAGGGCCGTCTCACAAGATTTTCCACATTGGTAAGCATGCTGAAATGAAGAGAGAGGATGTAACAATAAAGACTCACTACGGATGCGGTGTTCAACAATGAATGAAAACAACTTTTACCAACCTCCTTTGTTGAGATATGTGAGCGAGAGCCAAACTGGAGATGAAGATCTTCTTCAAAACCGGTAAAATTGCACCATACCCTCTTTTAGAGCTACTGGTAGTATACCATCCGGACCCGGCGATTTGAAGCTGGCAACCCACCAGTTACGCTGCGAAACTTTCGAACTAACCCTTCCCGCTTTCGGAAAAGTGGGATGTTGAACAACAGAGACCTGATTGCCCGGAAAATGAGACTACAGCATTAAGCTGAACATCTCACTTTTTGATTCCGTGAAAGTGCCATCAGATTTTTTGAATGAACACAGTCGGTTGGCTTGATCCTTTTTGAGGATTTTCGCCAACCTGGCTGTTTCAGACATAATTTCAATACCGCTACAGAAATTTCTGAAGGAAGCCCTTTTCGAATCTCGAATTACTTTTTTATACTCTTTCTGCTTTTGATGATATAGAGCCCAATGCTCATCAAGATCAGTCTTGCGAGCCCTGTTGATAATTTTTCTCGACTCAACCCGCAGGGCTTGCAGCTCCTTGCTCCACCACTGAGCAGGAATTTTAGCAAGAGGCTCAAAGCTGGTCTGAAGAGCAGAGGTGAGATTTTCAACCGCTGCTTCCAAACCTCGCCAATTACGTAGTTTAGCACAGCTTAATGAAGCCAGTTCTTCCCTTAACTTTGCCCAATCCGTCTTTTTCGGATTTCTTATGCCATACTGAAATTCGATATATCTGCGGTCCGATAGAGAATCATCTCTAAGGACCTTCCAGTTTGTAATTAACAGCACTAACCTTTCATTCGAAAGAGTTAGGTCAATAACCTCCTGTCTAGTAGGTGTCACAAAAGTGGGTTGGTTCCCAACGTTTTGTATGTAATTGAGAAGATGGGTCCCTCTTACGTTGCACTTGCTGCTGCCTCAGATAACATTCTGTGCATTAGCGTCACAATATAATATGAGCCCCAAATTTATCCTTTCACAGTACTCCACAAATTCAACAACTATCGCTGGCGGTGGTGGTAAAATTGCATCGTATGAAAAGTAGGCAGAAGCAATCGCAAAATGTTTCTATTCTCGATTGTGCTCACTCACCTTAATAGCCACCATATCTGGGCCACAAAACTGACCAAGTTTGGTAATTGTAAGATGAGGAGATGCTTTAAGACAGGTTCTAGGTCTATTAGAACTCTCATCATATAGAATCGTGCGCCCCCTTAACTCACCAAGTCCAAAGATGCGCCCTTTATAGACTCAAGGTTCTTGGATTGTTTTTATGTGTTGTATGTTAC
Source organism: Toxonevra muliebris (assembly GCA_963691655.1). Classification (NCBI taxonomy): domain Eukaryota; kingdom Metazoa; phylum Arthropoda; class Insecta; order Diptera; family Pallopteridae; genus Toxonevra; species Toxonevra muliebris. The sequence continues at coordinate 42,445,718 of OY829328.1, read as the reverse complement.
TCTTACAGATAACAGATTGAAAAGACTTTCAACCTATGCTTCCCCTAAAAAAAATTATGGCCGAACCTACAACCTTTCTGACGTCCTCAGAACTAATGGGATTCTACATAAAAGGAAACATGGGACGAGAAGGAGACTCTCTCCTACTTCCTCTGCTATTGCTCGGCTTTGGCAATATTTGACTGTACATGTTTCATAAACCTTTCTGAAACAACTTAAAAGAAGGGTCCCGGCTTAATTGTTTATTTTTGTTAGGGAAAGTGTTCAATGAATTAATCTGAAACTTTGCTCATACTATTGTTTATTATTCAAGAAGTTACGAAATATTTTTATGAAAGATTACACCCATAGTTTTTTCCTCGTCTGGGATATTTTTTCTGACAACGGTTTACATGATAAAAACACTCTATGATAAACAAAACAAAAAAAATTCAAATGACGGTTTACTCACTACTATGATGAACAAAACATTAAAAATAATTTAAATACAAAAAAAATTTAATATACCACGTTTTTAAAACGGACTAAAAAGTATAAAATAATTTCTCTTAACCCCATAGAGATTTATAACCTCATACAGATTCCAAACCCCATACAGATTGTCCTGAAAATTTGTAATTGTGAATTTTAGTAGGCATGAAAAAACTTGTATGATTTTAAGCAAAAAGCGTGGGAAACAGAGATAAGAAACCATGCCTTAGTCGAGAACCGAACTCGGGTCTCCAGAGAATAGTTTGGTAGCCTGCCTCTAGACCACAGTGGCGACAGTTCGACCTACGGTTCCGAACGGTGGTGTAGCAATTTGTTATGTGGTATAGTGGTGGCCATTGCCTATCAAGAAGAAGTACACTTTCCTATAATTCTCATTCATTTCAAATAGATAGTGAATATAAGAAGTTTATGATAAATAACCACCAAACCAAGACCAAATCGTACCCGCAACCTTCTTGGCGAAAGTCTAGTACACATCTAGGAGGTCAATATTGCAATTGATTTTTTTATAATTCTTTTACTACGCACAAAACCATACATACAGCCGGCACATTTTCAACAAACAAATCGAAAAATAACAAAAAATAACTTTTATAGGTTAATACAAGTGTAAAACAGTTTTTGAAATCAGATGATATCTACAGGTCTCTAATAAGTCTTGAAAGTTACGAAATTTTAAAAAATCTAACGGTTTTTAAAAACTTTTGAGCCAAAATTGTTTTAATAGGCTTTCAATGAACAATGATCCTTGAAGAATGTCAAAAAGTTCATAGAACTAGCAGATCAGACGATCGTTTCCGAACCCGCTACGGTTCCTCATCAGTGATATTTGTGATAGTTCCCTCATAAGTGAAAATATTTTTACCTAAATATATAGATTGTTGAAATAAGGAAACTATCACAAAAATCACTGATGAATAACCGTAGCGGGTTCCGAAACGATTGCCACAGTTTTTTTTATTATCGTTTGCGAATTTTTTGCGATGGACAATGAAATTTTACTAGCTTTAAAAAAAAATTTTCACTTAAAAATATACAGTTTAATCGACTGTACATCTCTGGAACGACACCCGTATCAAAAAATTTTAACAATCGATAGAGTTGTGCCTACAGTTGGAACCAGAAATAAGTCAAAATATTACAAATTTTGGTTTTTGGTAGAGTTTTGAAAACAAAGATTTGAAAAAAAGATTTGATTATTTCGAATTGCAAAAAATATGAAAGAAATCACAGGGCTCCTGGTTCGGACTACAACTACGGATATACTGAAGATATCGTAGAAATTTGAGCGCAATCGGCTCATTAGTTTTGAAGCAGCCATTTCGAAAAATGAAGATTTGAGAAACACGCATTTGAAAGTTTAAATATTCATGACCGCTGTGCCACCGCCTGCCAAGTCTCAAAAAATCCATTTACTCATATTCTAGAGACGTTATAGAAACGACTTAACCCATTAACGTTTAAAAGCTTCAAAGAAGTGGAATTCCAGTAATGGAAAATGTTGTCTCCTCTAATAATTTGGGTTTTATATAACTATATATATGTATATAAATAATACTATTTACTTAATGTTTCAAATTCGAATAAGTGAAGGTATTTAACTTTGTAGGAGGGTCATCGAAAAACGCACTCCGTCAAATTTTTCAAAGCGAATAAATACATATCTGTCATAATCCTTTTCTCAGAAATGTTATGGCCCAAAGCCTCCCTCCATTTTTGATTGCATAAATCTCTGAATATCTAAACTAAAATATTCTTCTTCAAAAATGAAAAGCAAATAGAATTGAAAGTTTTTCGTTTGAAATGTGACTACAAAGCACTAAGAAATCTTTGTGTACGTAATTAAAATATGGCACAAGAAAACACTACGAATATTTTCCAAATTTTTATTAATGACTTATTTGGAAAATTTATGCATTATCAAAAATGTGTATATTTGGATTGTGTGAGTGTGTGTAGCATGAAGGCTGCCATTTTGTGCTAACTTATTATGCGAAAACTTTGACATAATTATTCGAAAAAAATTTTCTATCTATATGTCTGTGTTGATGACGCTGAAAAGCATGTATAGGAATGGGAGCTTCAATTTCTTCTAACACGCTGCATGCCACACCACACATACCACACGGTTAATGCAGCGTTCTTGAGAGAAAATGTAGTAATATCTTAGAAAAGTTTGCTCATATAAAATGCGTTGAATATAAAAATGAGGAAAAAGTTTTACAGCGTTTAAATCATAAAAAAGCGATGATTGGGTTGGGTAAAAAAGTAAGCTTATCAGAACGAGAACTTCCCCCTCATAAAGTTGATAATAATATTGCTATTTTTCGATTTGGGGCAAGTTGAAGAAGAAAATGAAGAAGTAGAAGTAAAGCAGCTAGTATAACTACAACTTGAAAGTTTTCTTAATGTATATTTAGAAGAAGTGACAAAGTAATGTTGGGCTGTTGTTCCCCCATGATTCATAAATGCATTACGAATAGTTTTGGAATTTTACATAGTCTTCGCTTCCACTATAAAGCTAGTTAGATACATTTTATGCATATTTAACTATGAAAAAAATACGTTTGTATTTTTATCTCAGACATTTTTCTATTTTGCTTCTTAAAACAATTTGTACAACTTTCCGCAGAGCGGACATGGCTAATAAAGCTTAAAAATCTAAAATCGAAATTATTTAACGTTTCAAAAATTTGTAATGCTTTGGATTTGCAGTTAATTCAAATTAAATTTTACAAAGACATACACACATTTTTTCATAATAAAACATTGTAGATTCCCCGGAATACCACAGAGAGTATACACAGGTGCAGATCTAATCGGGGTGCACCCCTAATCGTGGATTCTAAAAGCATATAAAACTTTCTGAAGAAAAAAGTTTTTTAGAGGTATTTTATCACTGGCGCTTTATAAAAAATAGTTATTATAAAAGGTTACACATATAGTGGATGCTCGGAATTCTTAACCCATTTTGGCCAGCTACTAGTTCTAATGGGCCGATTTCAATGAATTATGGAATCTTTATTTTGACTCTTATGAAAAATCCAAAATTTTATCCAAATGGAATAAGCGGTTCCTGAGATATGAACTAATGATTTCAGTCACCACTGGATAAAAAGATTAAGTCTTTGCTCGACGACGATATGATGAAAAAAACCCAAGTTTTGGCAAAAAACGTCTTTTTCCCATTGTAGTATAAAAAATATTTTGTTTTAAAAAAATACATTTAAAATAAGAAGGTTAGGTTAGGTTGGAGTGGAAGCCTTCTGCTTGAAAGCGCACTTAAGCTCATTGTGATACCTCAGTACGGCGCGACTCCCCCAGTTACGGATTGGAGAACCATGAGGATTCCATAATGAATCTGGCTATGTCCTTAATATTTACGGATGATAGCTCGGACAGACTAGTGAAGAAAGGTGAGCCCAGGAGTTTTAGTCTCCTCCTGGCCAGGAATGGGCATTCGCACATGAAATGGAGGACTGTTTCTTCCTCCTCCTCAGAGCCGCAGCCCCGACAGAAGTCATTGAATGAAAGTCCTAGTCGTGCAGCATGTCTCCCCATTTTGCAGTGTCCCGTGAGCACCGAAGTCCATAGTGGTCCATGTTAGCCTGGTAACACCACAGGTATGCTCCGCTACCCAGGATCTTTTTGCTTCCTTAAGGTAGTTTTGCTTAATGGCTAATTTAATAGACGTAAGAGGGACACCAATGGTGCAGGATGGTGATATATCTGTAAGCTGCGAGCCCTGTTTTGCTAACTCGTCGGCATAGCAGTTGAGTGAAGATCGGCAGTCGAGAACAAGCTTTGATGTAGTGAAAACACCGGCAAGGGACTTGATTGCTGCTTGGCTGTCCGTGTAGATGCAGATATTCTTATCGAATGAATCATTGCGAATAAGCCACTTGGACGCTTGATAGATAGCCATTACTTCTGCCTGAAAGACGCTGCAATGGTCAGGAAGTCGGAAAGAGAGTCTGAGATCTAACTTACTAGAGAAGATGCCACAGCCGACTCTTTCCTCCGATTTGGATCCATCTGAATAAGAAATAGACTACAGAATTTATTTTTACTATTTATATAATGATAAAAAGTGGTATTGATCGCACTCCAATACGGTGATTCGACGATACATTGTCGTGTAAGTCAACGCCACCCATATGCGCATTATAGTCTGCAATGGCTTGATGAATTTTGGTGATGACGTGATTTATTTCTTGCGATCGTACCGTTTCGCTTTCGCTTGACCAAACAGTTACGTGGTTTGTTTGGATCGTGTCTTCAGCCTTATCCTTCCATCGAATCAGTAGAACTAATGCAAACAGTTCCTGAAGCAAAATCGAACGATCAATTGAAGAAATTTCCATGGATTCATTACGCATTTTTGCCCATTGGTGACTGAAATCACCACCGTCATTTTTTCAAATATGCTATGTACTTCAAGCACATATGTTCATGGTATGGGTATTCTGAATCAACATAACTATTTCAGGTTTTTGATTTTCTATATCTGAGGCGCTACGATCTCAGAAAGTAGTGGTGACTAGAATCACCGGGCTGGCGAAAATGGGTTAATTGTCAAGAAAACTTAAGAAATTTTTGACTTGGATGTAACTTCTTAAAATCATAAGATTTGACTACGCCCATAGTTATTTAAAACGACTATGAAGCTTAAAAAAATAATTAGTAAATGCAACGGTTATGTATCATTGCAATAAAAAGGTTCCTTTCTTGAAGAAAATCAAAGAATGAATCGAATCCGAAACCGTAACCATTTAAAACTGTTTCCTTCTTCGAAACCAAAACAGTAACCGTTATTTTCATTCGAAAAAGAACGAAACCGAAACCGATTCAAACACTGGAACCAGTTCAGATCGGATTTGAGAAAAATTTTCTCGATCATTGTTATAAAGAGATCTGTTTTTCCTACGCAATGTTTAGAGGTTGCTCATCGGGTTTTTTTATGTTTCTCATATAAATAACACATAAGCTCTATTCACTCTTTGGAGTAAAGCGCTGAGTAACGGAGTAAAAAAGTAATGTTTTACTCTAGAGCGTGAACGCCTCTAAAACTAAAAAAGTACTCTCTGGAGTAAAAGTCAAAAAATATATTTTTCATTATTTGTTTACTTTTTTTCCATTGAAAAAGTTAGTACTAAAAGTGCAAAAACATCCTTTAATGCTAGAAGCTGTTTGCAAATTTAAGTGTGTTGAAGGTGAAAAGAAGATAAAATTGATTCGCAATAGTTTTCAAACGTTCTTATAAATAAAAACATGAATAGAAATTCAAAATTTATTCATTTCATATTGTTGACAGCTTTTTTTTATTTTCTCTGCGATTAATGTTCCCAATTAAAAGCGCCAGGAACAAAACTTTTGTTTTTATTTTTTGTTGTCGTACAAATCGAAAAGTAGGCAACACTAATTTTCTCTCTTACTCAGAGTAACAGAGTAACAAATATTTTACTAAAGGGTCGAACTAGAGTAAAAGTGTAAAGTGTGAGTAAAAGCAAATGTCGTATATTTTGTTTTTGTAGAGTAATTTTGCTTTACACTTTTACTCCGTTAACCAGCACTTTACTCTAAAGAGTGAACAGGGCTAAAGTTTTTTGATGTGTAAACATTTTAGCTCACGGTATGTGCAAAATTTCAAATGTGTAAAATGTAAGAATAACTGTATTGTAAGATGTAAGATAACTGTAACGTCCAGTTCCTCTCTCGCTCACACTACTGCGCGGCATGACTGTGCTACTCTAACCAACAAAGAGAAGAAGAGAGGAAGAAATTAAAATACTAGCGGAGTTTGTTTGTTTATGTTTCGATCAATTTACTCACTCATATATGTACAAGAAGTGTGTGTACATGTTTTCGTGGCAGAATTATTTGTTGGTGTTAAACGTGTGGAGATTGACTATACCATACAAGCAGAGAAGTCGCCGTAGCAAACACAGGCGTTTGATAGGTTTTGCATTCGGTTAGTTAGATTGGATTAAAATTAAATATTTTTTAAAATATAAAAACAATACAAAATTATAAGTAATAAAGAATCTAGGTTTCAATAAATGTATAAACAAAATGTAGTGATAATGATAGCAAACCACGGCATTATAAAAATTTTGCTCTGTACATTAACCTTAGAAAGGCAACACTTTTTTTATCTATGTAAATAGCAAAACAGAAAAAATCAAATTTATTTATTATAAAATCACTTATTTACTTCAATAAAAATACATTCTTTTTTATTTTTATTAAATGCAGTTAAGACAACTCTATTTGCGGTGCTTTTAAAAAGTAGTGGGGTGACTGGTCACCCCTGTTGCCTTTCTTTGAGTAAAAGAAAAATAATGCAGCTACAACATATCAGCCCTATTCACGATTTGGTGCAATTGCAAAATATTTATGCTTTCACAACAACAAATATATGTGATATGGAATAAAAATTTGCATTTGCAATGATGCAAGACCATTTGCAATGATGGTGAATTGGGCTATTATATATAAAAGATAATGATATCTAATAAGTTTTTAAGTTTATAAAAGAATTGTTTTAATTTGAATTAATTACCTAAGCATATAGCTTATACATTGAATCCCTATATATGGCTATACATATGTGAGCTTATGTATATGACATTCAGTTAGCTTAACTGTCTACACATCAAATATCTTGCGTGCCTTGCACACATCCATTGTTTTTTTAATAAAAGTATAATTTTTTTCTCTAACTAAATATCTCGTGAGTTCCATATATGTTCCTTCGTTATGGAGAGTAATGAGAAGTGAAATTTTAAAAAATTTTTCAACACATTTTTTTTTATTTTTATAATGAGATTTATTGAGCCTTAACTATTATTTTGAATTTTGTGTAACTTCTTTTTTCAACATAAACTGATGTATTAGAGTCTAAAACATCCGTCTGTCTAAAATTTAGACAGAAGCCGCAAAAAAAAAAAAAAAAAAATAACACTCGTAGTATTCGAAGCAGTCTAATGTATAATCATTAAATTTCTGCAGTGATGAGTTAAGCAAATATGACGGAATATGGCCATTAATTTTGTATATTTGTAGATTCAGACGTGTTTTTCAATTTCAATGTTGTAAAAAAATGTTGGCAAACCATAGAAGATTACTAGTAGATTGGCCATTAATATCATGTTTGATTGTCAGACTTTTCTTCAAAATCGCAACTGGAACGAAACCGAAACCCTAATGAATGATGACGAGCGAAATCTGAATCGAAACACTTGACAAAAACAAAACTGGAGCGTTATATTGATTCGGTTTCATTCCTTGGAAAAAAGTTGATTTTAGAAACCGTCCAAAAATTTCAGGAATTCGGAATCCATAAGTAGCCCATGAACAAACTACTTAAGAATTGTGAGCGTCCACTGTATTGTTGGTATAAGCTCCAATAGGAATGCAAAAAAACTAAAATGAATCTCTTCCGCACTCGTCACATACATTCCTCCTTAAAGTATTATAATTTTGTTTGAGTACTTTTTCGGTTTTTTGAGTAAGTACTTTTTTAGCATAGGTTTTTTTTTGCCACGGTTGAAACCGAGGAGTTAAATACCGGTTAAACGAAAGGTATCTCCAACAAAAAGTAACTATTTTATAAAATAAAACGCAAATAGGTCGGTTCTGCGCAGTTTGAAAAATCGTCGCTTAGAAAAAGATTTGCAACATTTAAATTACTTGCTAACGACATAGACGTTTAGCAAACCAACCAGCAAATTAGTTTATAGAGTTTAAAAGAGTAATGCTGGAGAAAGTCTTAATTGATCCTTCCGTATATTTAATTAAATCTGTGGTTCGAAATTGAGCTAAAGTTATTCGAAAAAAAAGATAGAGGGACTAAATATTGAAAATCTAAACAAATACATACACTTAGTAGTAAAAACTTGAGTGAAATCATTTTATTTATTTAAAGAAAGTTAATTCTCTATTTATATGCTCGTCTATAGAAGGATATTGATATATACACAGGGTAAAGAGAGGTACCTTTGACGCCGGAGCACATTTGACTTTGCCATTTTCAGTGTGACCCCGCCCTAAGAGCCAAAAAGTTGAAATGTAGAAAAAAGCTTAATTTGATTTAAAGAAGCGTTATGAACTTTAATAGTTCTACTTTAACTCTTCTTGGATCAACCCGTGTTTTAGTAAATTTGCTAACGCTGATGAAATTTTCGACAACTAGTACGTAAGCGCTTTGTTAATTAATTGTAACTGTTTTTAAAAAAAGAGTAATAAAATCTGTTAGCACTGCTCTTTAATGTTAACAAAATAAAAGTGCGTTTTGTGAAAATAAAACAAGAAAAATTTAAAAGAAGAAACAAATCATTAAGAGCTTTTGGGGCACATTTGACTTTTACCAAAGCGGCACATTTAACATATATCAAGTATTCCTCATATTGTAGATTTATGTATTTACAATACAATTGTTATATTTTCTGTTGATACATTTTTAAAGATATGGTACGTAGCTACGATATCATATTATATTTCAATTTAAAGAGCTTGACGAGTAGGTTAGCCAAAAATTATCAGATTTAAAATCGGTTAGGCCAATTCCTAAATATTAGCGTCGGAAGTTTGTTAAAATTCGCTCATTGAACAAAGCATTGGATTCATCGTTGAAAAAATCATTGCTTAAGCGGGAGTAAATAATAAATAAGAGAAAGAGATAAGACATGAGTAACGGCATCTCTCAGAATTATCTAACGAGTTATCTCCATATGCTTGGTTTTCACTATGTCATATTTGCCATCAAAGAGAGAAAAATAGAGAATTTCCCATATGAAATTTGCCAACATGCTGGCAAATTTGATTGAATTTGACATAGTGAAAACCAGGCAATACACAAATAACAAAAACACCAACGAGTAGTTTGGTTCTCTTTTGATATTTGTTTTTCATAAAGAGAGTTCTTCCGCAAAAAAATTGCCCCAGTTACTGGAGCCTTACCGACTAGTTTCATATATTATAAATAAAATGGAAACGGCGACATCAGCTTCCGAAAAATATATGGTAAATGGGCAATATTTAAAGTCCTTCATACTAAATCCTGGAGTCGTACCACAAATAATTCTTGAAGTAATCCATAATTAAATCTTATTATATAGGAGATGTCACAACCCCTTTTCCAACTCCACCCAAGTTTTTCCTGTAGTATGACATTTTCAATCGACATCCTAGCGCCAATTTTCAGTACTGTACAGTAAATAGTTTCTACCGATATATTTTGTAAGGGAGGTGCTACACCTACTTGTAATTCAGAATTCAGACTATGCCTATCTTATGACCAGAGACATAATGTAACATTGCACAAATTTGTGGCAATCTGTGAGGTTTCTGTATTTTCATATATTGTATTATCATATCATATATTTTCATTTTTATATATGTATATAAACGTATTATTAACCTTTGTCAAATGTTCGCCTTGAAAAGTGAAATGTGCCCCGTGCCTGGGGCACTTTTGACAAAATATGTTTTTTGGAAAAAGTAAAAAAAATAATAGTGTTGCAGTTTTTATAAAAATATAATTTTTTTGTGGTTTGATCTAGAAAAATCAATGTTTTAAAAACAGTAACATCTTGTAAAATCAATCAATAATTTTCGCAATTACAGGCCTTTACCCCCACTTTACCCTACTATGTGGAAAAAATTCTTATTTTTTCCACAGTTTTTAATCCCAATCAAAATGTTTTACAACTAAAAAAATTAAGCTATGGTCCAAAAACCGTTTTTTTGGCATAAAGTCGTAGAAAAGAGATATTTGTCTGAAACTTTGCATATATACTTCTGGTACCATATTCATAATAAAATGGGCAAAATCGGATAAGTGCCACGCCTACTTCCCATATACAGCTAATCTCGAAATGCATATATCTTGTAAAGTATCATAGATAGAAAACTAAAATTTGGGTAGTAGATATATTTACTAGAAAAATTAAACTATACCGAAAACAGAGAAAATCGGTCAACCTCCACGCCTACTCTCGTATGTAGTTAATTTGGATATGTATGCTATAAGTATATATGTAGTTCTGCAGATATAAATCTGAAATTTAATATGTAACCTCACAGCAGATTCTAGGGGCAAAATTTTAGGGGTCACAGCCTCGCGACCCCTCTCCTTCTCAAATAAGAAATATTTTAATACTTCATATTAATTCATTGTTATATTATCCATACTTCATATAATCAATTATTGTTTTTGCTTGCATTTAATTATTTCGTTAAGGTTCGAATATATCACAACTCCTTTCTTTATATTTACATATTGCTACTGAAGTCGTTTTCCAGTAAAAAAGCAAAGGCTTCTTCAGGAGGAAGCGGAACTAACTTGCTTTGTTCGGAAGAAAGCAGTTTCCATATCTTGCTTGGTCAGGCTAGAAAAGACAAACTCTCTTTTATAAAACACGCCAAATCTTTACTCTCTGATTTTTTAGCTGCAATTGCAGTAGCATGAACTATTATATCAATATTGTGATTTTGCTCCTAGGAGAGATCAGCTACCAGCTTTCTCTTCAATCGATTCTTTGTTTCTTCGTAACTGAGTTGAGTTCACCCCATTTTACTTGAACATGGGTTTTCTTAATATGTATCATTAATTGCAATAATAATGAATGCAGAAACCCACTTTGCGTATTTTTCTTTAAACCGATTCAACATTTTGTAACAACGCAGACGATTTTTGTTAACAAAACCAAGAAAATTTCGTTTTTTTTCTTAATTTCATCTTTTTCTCCCAAATTCAGTTCATTGTTATTATTTTCTCTTTGAGAACCCAATCGAAAACAACATCATTTTTACGACTACTCTCTTGTCAAACTCTAAGTATTTCTTCGTGATGCAATTCAAGTTTTTCTAGAAATTCCAAATATCTTTAAATCGGGCAAAAACGGCCAAAGTTTTTAATTACACATTATTCTGAATACTTTTGTTAATAACTTGGCATTTGCAACTTTTTGCAAGCGCTTGCACTAAAAAAGTAATATTCCATAAAACACAAACACAATTGTTAGGTTTTATATAAAATTGCACGTGAACAAAACATTACACAATTGGACAACAACACACAATTATGAAAAAAGTAGTATTAAACATTTATTTAACACACCTTAACTAATGTTTTCCATATTTACACTTTATCTCCGTTCTAAATTTTAAAGAAATATTTACGCTTAAAGGCAGTCAATGTTTTTCCCAAATTTTTGCCAAGTCAACTTGCTACTCAATCAGTTGAATTTGATCGTGCGCCAAAAATAAAGTGATATTCATAAAATTCAATCCAATATATTTTTTGTCTCTCTTGAATATTTAGTTTCAGAAAATCGATTCAGTTTCAAAATATAAAATCATAAAATTGGACCATAGTGCACTGTAGTAAAATGTGTTTAATTGGGAAACAGGATCAGACACGATTTCAGGTCTTAGAAATTTTAAAAGTGCATCAATAAACGAACCAATCTGCATGAACAGAATGCGGATCCAATTTGGTCGAAATAATTTGTTTGTTAAATGAAATAAATAAAACGTTATTTAAGTTTCTCAATCATAATCAGCAACCCTGTATTTTAGTTAAGCTTTGCTCCTTGGCCTTGAATGGTTTAATAATAATTCAGAACATAATAATTGTTCGTTGCGACTCAAATATATTTCAGACCAATATTGCATCCACTTGAATTTGTGTGGTATTTTTTTTTACGTTCGGATGCATTTTAATCGTTTTTTCAGTATAGGGTTAAAAGATGGCATCATTAATTTATTTCATTTTGAAAAATAAAAAATTAATTTTGAACTTAATCGATACTTAATGTAAATAATGTCTGCAAAACTATGAGCATTTAACTCTTCTGTTGACACCAGTTTTGTTTGTCACATTCCTACTACCACGGTCTAGCCAGACCGTCATATATGTATACTAAATTTTATCTGAATTTTCAATGAAAACTGTACGAAAACACTACATATTATGTAACAATAATGTACTTATATGTACATTTATTGAGAAAAATATGTTTTCAATTTTTAAAAAATTTCACAATGAAGAAATGAAGAAAATCATTTTGCAATGAAGAAAATAATCTTACACTATATATAAAAGTGAAAATTTGTTTGTATGTCCGGCTATACTTCCTGAATATCATAAAAGTTTATATAATACTGCATTAAGTCTCTGACCTTACTATTGGCTTGGTAAAAGTTTGTCATTACAATTAGCGGGGTACCTCCCATACAAACCTTATACTTTTTTTAGTAAAGCATTTAATGTACAATACTGCAGTTTACTGCATCCTGCGTGCAAGGACGCTAGCTGACAATAAATGTTATAGTAAAGCTGTGGATGGGATTGGAAAAAAAAGGTTGGGGCACTTACCATATAACCTGAATATTTATTATGGGATATCTCAAGCAGCATTTTTTGTCTGGAAATATTATTTGCCGATAACAAGCTTATACCGGAGTTTCAGTTCTGAATTTGTGTTCAATATGGCGTGGCAGCTCTCATGCAATCTTCATGCTATTTTGAGTATATCTTCAAAACTACACATGTTTTCGTACTGAGATTAGGTGCAAAAGGGTTGGTTGACAACGCCATGCTCCAGGAAACATGTATGTGAAATTGAAAAAGTCGAAGTAGCACAAAGTTTTATGTCACATTTTTTGGGCAAGTGGGCAGACCGTGGTCGCCCCTTTCATACCTCAGAACTCCGAGTTTTTCATAAATCTATTTAAACATAGTCATTTAAGGATTTCAAGGATTTTGGAAATCATAGTTATATTACAAATAATAAAAAATGTCAACAAAGTTGAAAAATGTCTGGCCAGACTGTGATGCTATTGTGCTGTTGTGCTCAGCTTATCGCGATTAATTTTCCCAAATTATTATTTTTTTGAATTATCATAATTTTGTATGATATATAAATCTATATGTAATATTTCCGAATTTACCTAACAATCTTGCATTAGCGAATCTTTAGTTTCTTGCTTCAGGAACAAAATGCCAAAGGAGATATCCCAAAAAACTTCTTATTGGATCTGCCAGTTAACTTCTGCATAATAAGTTTTAACTAATTCAATACACTTTGCTCCACAAGAAGAATTAAAATTCTGGAATGTTTGCTTAAAGTTTTCCCTTAGTGAGAATTCTCTAACGTAGAAACATTATTTCAATTAGGATACACCTACATACATTGTTCATATAAATTAACATATGTATATAAATAACTCTGTCAAATAATTTTCCATTACTTAATTTTTCAGAGTGCACAAGAACTTAGAAGGATACATAAACATACATTTATGCGCATATGCACATTATGTATATAAATACATACCTACATACATAACATATGTTTATACATATGTACATGTACAGTGTGACCAATATGTCTTGATACAGATATAGCACCCCAGCTAAGGTTTTTAATACACGATATCATTTCAATTTTAAGTACCTATGTCAGCATTAGAAAATATGGAGATTGGTTGATTTTAATGTATAAAACTCGGAAATGAAGTCGAAAATCGAATTAGAGTCATTGTTTTTGCTCGAGGTGAAAATATAGGTGGCCCATCAAAAAGCTTGTAGTCCCGATAAATGAAAAGCTAAAAATTATTATGTATTCAAATTGCATAAATGTAAAATATAATCAATTTAAGAATGTATTCTGGTGTTCGAGTTTCAAAAAATAAATTTTTTTTATTATGTATTTTAAAAGTACAATGTATTGAGTATACTGTAAAAATTTTAGACCAAAACTCAAAATATTAACGATGTTTTAGCACATAGTCGTGAGCGCCTGTTGGCTAAACTGTATGTGTTGCTAAAACTTTAAAAGCGTTTTTCTCGAAACAACTTTTTTTTATCGGCCCGGGCGTTTGAAGAAATTCTATGGAACCGATTGGGCTGAAATTTTAACACGTTATTCTACACACCAATGGCGCTCGCAGATAGTATAATTGTTTATTTATAATCATAATTTCCTATTTTTTATTCCGATTTTCAACAAAAAAAAAGCGAGATTTTTGAATTTTTTTTAGAAGTCTACCATTTTGTTGTTTTTTAATAAAAATGATTAAATATAGCAATAAATTGCAATTAATTTTAATATCCCCCAAAATAATTTTTACGTTAATTACACGAAATCTGACCTTCACTGACGATAGAAACAAAACGAAACAACACACAGAGTACTGAAGCTACGCAACGTGTAGCCCCGGCATTCATCTATCGACTGAGCGGCATGAATACACATAAAAAAAATGTTAAAACGTCTTTTAAATTGTATCAAGCGGTTGTCCACCTTTTAACGGTCCTGCCTACTAGAAGGTTAATTTATATTTTACAAGCAAGTCAAAAATTATCCATATGGTAAATATATACACAGAAATAAATTCAGAATTCGTGACTTATTAGTTGACGGCTGTTCCATACAAGACCGTAAATAGTTGAAAAAAAAGCACTCTTACCATTAAAGATATATAAATTGTAAGAGAACCAATCTGTCGAAATAGTGATAGGTCAGCGAGAAAGATGTTCAAAATTTTAATATAGTTTACGAATTATTAAGAATCCTTGTCTTGAATGTAAAAGAGGTTGGTCCCCGATGCTGAAAAAAAATTAAATTTGTGTTTATTTGAATCCTTTTGCCTCAAATAAACAAAATTTTAAAGCTACAATATCGTATCCGATTCTCTTGGATTGTTTTTCTTAAATTTGAAACTTAACCTTAGAAAGGCAACAGGGGTGGCTTGTCACCCCACTACTTGATAAAGTACCGTAAAGAAATTTGCCGTAACTGCATTTAATATAAAAAAAAAACAATGTATTAAAATTATAGAAATGAATAAAATTAATGTTTTTCAAGTTTTTTATTGAAGTTTACTATGTTGCTATTTACGTAGGCAAAAAAAGTGTTGCCTTTCTAAGGTTAATATTTAAGTATCCAAATAAAATAAATGTAAGGTTTCATCAACGTAAAATGCAACAATGGAAAAATAATAGTATAGATACAAATAACTACTCTCGTGCAAAATAGCAAATAAAGGATAGTATTTACATAGATATTTTGAATGGTAAAAAAAAAGTTATATAACGGATGTCAGCTTAACGGATGCGGATGCGAATGTCAAAAGCTTGCGTTCGTGAATGCGATTTTGGCATTTCAAATTAGGTGTAGTTTAGTGATGTACCGATTACGATTCTCATTAATCGTAATCGGCGATTACGGTAATCGTACAGTGCGGTTATTGAAAAATTTTTGTTTTACTGAACGTACTCGTTTGTACTACTACAAAGACATGAGCTTTCTTTTGACACAAAAAAAAGTTCATTTTTGAAAAAAAAAAAACGTCAAAACTATATTTGATTTAAAAAAACATCAAATTTTGTTTTTTCAAAAGATTAAAGAAAAATCTGTCGAAAAATCGTTGGACAAGATTTTCTAAATGCAAGGTGATTAGTTTCATGGATTTGACCAAAATGTCAAATTTGATATGATAACTACTACTCAATAAAATTAAACTTTTTTTAAAACTATCGATTTTTGGGCTCCCTGTAGTTTATTGTTTTCACACTTACAATCACTCAGAAGGGATATATTCTACCGCAGCGATTATACAAACTAGTCTGAGAAATAGGCTAGAAAACACTTAAAAAAATTACAGATGCTATGCTTATTGCACAAAAATTTGCTAGTTTTTAATTTTGAATATAAACCTTTTCTTTTTTTAAAATTAAGTTAAACCACGGTTTTAAAACTCGGTCTTATAATTTAACTCATGGAAAATTGTAATTCGCCTGGCTTTCTGTGAATTTATAAAATTCGTATTAAAAAAATATAAACGAAATTGCAAAGATTTTTTGAGTGTGTCTTAAAGTTTCAGGTATGTACTTAACTTTTAAATCTAATAATCAATGTTTTGAACTAAATTTTATGTGGAATATTTCTTTTTTCAGTAAATTCAAGTGACTTTTAACAATTAAATTCGCCAACTACCGGCATTTTTTGTTAATTTATAGTAAATATGCGATATTTCTAAATAATTTGCTAAAAAATTACCTGCCACTTTTTGCCTAATCATTTTCTATACTGCTTTTACGAAAAATGTTGATTCCAAAAATTAATTATTCCATATTTGGCGTAATGAGAGAGACCCAACAAAAAAAAAACCTCTGTAATTTTAAAATACGTGGTGCTTACTAAATTAGGTCTCTGCGCCAATATACATAAAGAAAAGAGAAGCAAGATGAGGCAAATTTCGTTCAATTTTATTAGCTTCCTATAGGAATCATGTGCGAAGAAGCCCTGGAAGCACGAAATAAGGATTTCAGAAACTTCAGGGAGTTTCATATACGGGAAAATGTCGCGTGAAAAAACAATACGAGATCTTTTTCATTTATTACTACTGTCATCGGATCCATTTATCTCATCAATTTCAAGAAACTCCAATCAAGAACAAAAAAATTAGCTTTTCGACGAAGATATTCTCAATTTACTGTCTGACCCACCAATTACAGAAGGTACACTTGATGGCAATCTTGACTCGGAAATTGATTGAAACATTTCTGTGGGTACTAGTGTCATTTGAATGATAAATTTACGTAAAATGTTTTACAATTTCATTTTTTTCTAGGTGTTGAAAATGCTACTTCTCATTTTAATTCATTTGGAGGAACTTAGTTGGATTTAAATTTCATACACACTTTGTAGCCAAACAAAAATTTTTAGCAAAAATAATGTGTTGTTAATAAAAACCTATCATTAAATCAACCAAATTAATTGATTGTGACTTTCGTGATGCTAGATAGTTCATTCAGCCCCCTGTGCGGCGATTATTACAAATGATAATCGTAATCGGTAAAGCCGTATCGGTGCATCACTAGTATAATTCTTTCCAAATCGTTTAAGAAAATATTTGGATTAACTTAGAATATAAGTAGTGGTAAATTATTTTTAAAAATCTTGCTGTTTTTTCGACTTTGTTTTGCGAAATCCAAACAAAGTTGCACAAAACACTGAACAAACATGTTCATAAACATAATTGTGAAAATTTGTGTGAGCGCAGTTTAACCAATTTAAACATTCGTTATACATTCGCAAAAGAAATACGAATGCCAATGTCAAAATTCTGCGTATATTTCGCGTGTAGCGAATGCATCACTAGTGTGGACACTAACCACTAGCTCATGGCTCGGAACGATCAAAGATCAAAAAAAGAAAAATAAAGATTTGTCTACACGGTACCACCTTTTGAATAGCAATGACAAATCTCTAAGAGTAAAAATTACATAAGAAAAGCTTTTCACTTTAAAAATAAAATTTGAAAGCATGCATGGTGAGTATTCAGTGACAAAGTTTGTTTTGTCAACTTAGTTGCGAATTACGACTAAGTAGCCAGAAGATGCTTCTCATGCGCTTCGTAAATATATGTGAGACATCTATCCAGATACATTCCTAAGTACTTCACTTCATTTGCTTGCGGGATTTGTAATGCATTTAATTACACAGTAGGGCAAGTATCGTGCCGTGTTGTGAATGTTACTTAGAGCAAGTCGTTCGCCTTAATTTTCCAGTTTTTAAGCCACAGAGCTATTTTATTTGAGTGAGACAATAACAGGATAGTCATCAATTGACGAGGCAGCAGTGTAGTCTGCGAAGGTTCCAATTACAATTCCATCAGTTGTGGGTAGATTAACACTAAAAAGTAAATATAACATTAACACTACCCTGAGGAACACTGGCTTTAATTGATTTTCAACATATGATTTCAAGAACATGTAGAAGTTTATTAGAAGTGTTTTTCATACTTTATATAAAAGCCCCTCGGGCCACACACTGTCAAAAGCTTGTGATATGTCTAAAAAAGCTGTGGTGCAATATTTTTTTTGATTATTTGTTCAACAAGTTCATGAATATTTTAGAAGGGATCGGTAGCAGACTTATCGGGCGGTAAGACTTAGCATTTCAGGAATTTTTTCCAGGTTTCTGGATCATTTTCATTTGTGCAACCTTCCACTATGATGGGGCAAAACTAGTTCTCTATACAGCATTGTTTACTTGAGTTAGGAAGGTTATTGCTTACTCTGGTAATTCTTTTAGAATTTTTCCTGTTATTAGGTCTTATCCTGGAGCCTTCACAGATTGCAATTTACTTATAATTGTATAATTGTACCTTGTTTTTTGTGAATTTATGGGTAAATCCAGTTGATATGGCTGAATTAAGAGCTCGGATACTTTAACCTATCTCATATTTCCACTGGTGTTTTGTCAGGATTAGGAATAAATACATCTTTAAGATAACTTTTCGTGATTTTTCGTGATAACTTTTCGCCCAAGATCAATCGGGTTTTCGTATAGGGGATTGAAATTGTGTTGGCCTTTTCAGTTTATTTGCTGTCTTCCAGAAAAAATAATTTGTTGTAGTAGTTACTTCGATTTTTTCAATATAATTTTTAAATAGAATGTTTCTGTTCTCAGCTAAAAATACTTTTAACTCCTTAGTTTTAGCATTGAAGTGCTTTTTATCGCCTGGGGTTCGTGTTTTTCGCCATACTTTTCTTGGTAACCACTTTTCTTTTAGTTTTTTAGGAGACTATGAAAATTAAATCTAGAGGTTAATTTTCAAAGTCATGACTTAAGTTCATGTTAATTTCGTTATTTGAAGTTATATATAAACAGGTTAATGAACAAATGTAGTCATCACAACAACAATGTATATAGAGACAGGCAAATCAGATGGCCGTTCCGGAATCCGCCACAATTCCTCATCAGTGGTCTTAGTGGTAGTTCTTAATCTTTCAATATCCCATATAAGCTACTAATATTTGAAATCATAACCCAGAATTATGGTTATGATTTCAGATAATGGGGACCGTTCAGAAAAAATGACACCTAGAATCATTTTCTCACACACACACACACTCTCCCATGTACTAGACTTTCAAATAACGAACTGTTATGCAGACTAGCTACGATGGGGAAAAAACAACAACATAAGTGTATAGAACGGTAGTGGTAGTTTCTTTCAATATCTCTATTCAGTGAAGATATTTGGAATCAAATCCATAATTCTGGGTTATGATTTCAAATATTAGTAGCTTATATGGGATATTGAAAGATTAAGAACTACCACTAAGATCACTGATGAGGAATTGTGGCGGATTCCGAAACGGCCGTCTGATTTGCCCCTCTCTATATACATTGTTGTTGTGATGACTACATTTGTTCATTAACCTGTTTATATATAACTTCAAATAACTTTTCTTTTATCTAATGGAATACTTTATTGTGGAAGAACTTACAAGTACTTGGGTAAAAGCCCATGAGGATTTTTGAATGCTGTCATTGATCTGTTCTACTCCTTCTGTAATGTCGTTGGGTGTTTTTAATAGCAGTTTTAGATCAATCGTTATGGCAACTAATTTTCTGAAGAAAGGCCAATTTATTAGTTGAATGTTGGTCTATCTACTAACTATATCGAAAAAAGATTGCATTGTTGTTATTGACATCATGGTTTTGAATAAAAATTTTATGTTACTGACATAGATGGCGCCAAGTCTTTCTTTATAACTATTCTGATATTATACTTACACATTTCTCAATAGATTTACTCTAAAACATTGTATATGTATGTACATATTTACATATGTACACACAAATTGATTGATAAGTAAAACTTTATGATGCCCTGAATTGATATGGTATATTATATACTACAAATATTATGTAGGAGGTTTTTATTTTTGGCACTACTTTAATATAACTTTAACGGAATGTAAAAAAATGCGCTAGCATTAAATTTACTTCCTTGCTATTTTTGTACTTCCCACATACGATATGAGTACACATAAGTATGGTGCATACATACGTATGTATATATGTAAGTATAATTCATACTTTGTAAAATATTCTCTATACGAGTATAAGTACCCTGCAGTAAAATGAAGAACTAGTAGCACAAAGCATCTAGTTATATGCATAGTGAAAAAGAGACTAGTTCAATGACTAGGGCTAAAGTAATGCAGCTAGACACCAGTTTAAAGAAATATGCGCTCATTCTGCTTATCCTAAATATAAATTTGGCTGTTAAAATATAGCACACAGAAAAAACAAGAAATAAAAACGAAGTTTTACAAAAACAAATGGCATTGGTAACGGAAATTTACAGTTGTGACGCGTTGTTGCTTGTTTTTTGATTGATTTTAGTTTTATTGTGATTGATTTTGATGTCGCGTGTTTGAAAAATAAAGCGAATGTGAATGAAAAGTAAGTTGTGAATTTAATTAAAATATTTTTAAAATAACATTATCATTAAAAAAAAATAATTTTTTTTTTTTACCAAATTTTTGTATGTGGAAGCAATGAAATCTGGGAAAGCTGAAGAGATTGGACGCAAAAACGGACAAGGACTTGTATTCTTCATGTAAGTAGTATGTTTAAAATATTAAAATACATATCGTCATTTATTTTCTTTTCTATCTGCATATCAATTTCAGATAAAAACCCAGCAAAACCGATGAAGATATCAAAACATTTATTGATAGAAAATAACATACATATATTTGTATACATGTTTTTTATATAAAATAATAAATAAAATAAAAAATGGAAAAACAATCTGAAAATTCAATTTAGTCGTAGAAATATCTACCTGAAATATTACTAGTGCAGTAACAAGTTGCGAAAAGTACTAGTTCTCTGACTAGTTCAAAGGTAGTGCATAAGGAGACAATTGTCTTCTCGTAGGACATTAACATTGTAAAAGAGGCAGTTGACAGCATGTAAATGGGGGTTGCGGTGGAACCAGTACTGGTTACTTTGCAACTAGTTGCTTTACTATTTATAGAACTAGTCGGCTTCACTGAAGGGTATGTACTCGAATATGTTATTGTATGGGTGCTCTTTGTATGCATGTATGAATTGTTGGCACATTTTAAATAATTTTAATTTTTCCACATTCATCATAAGTATGTACTACCACCTACAGCTTATGCTGTACACTGGCGGTCACAAAAACCGCACCACCCATCAATTTCAAGAAAATCGTTTAAAATGGGACCTAAACCTAATTTTGTTTACATGAATGTAATTTTTTTTATTTTCGGGCACAAAATTGCGAAAGAAACATCATACATACACACAAATTTTAGTACTTTTTAATTAAAACAAAAATTTCACGTTTTTGAGGGTATTACTTAAAAGTATGTAAAAATAAAAATATTTGTTATTTTTTGAAGGTGTAAACTAAAATGAATTTGTCATAAGCAAAATTGTTTAGTTTGATGGTGCCCCCCTCTTAGCCTTTCTTATGGCCATTATCTTGAATGGTATAGAGCCGACATGCACTTTAAGGATATCATCCGTTATTTTTGTAATACCCAACGTTTTTCAGAATTCCAACTAGGGGTTTTTTATTCTTTGGCATGTTTTGAGCAACTTTCCGTTTCATTATTTGACAGAGGTGCTCTATCGGACTTAAACCGCGCGAGGTACCTGATCATTCCAGTAAATTCTAACATCATCGAAAAAAATTTTAATCTGCAAACAAATAAGAATCAACAATCTAACTTTTTTACTATTTCTAAATACTAACTAAACCCTTCTAATTTGGCTCGATGATATGTCGCAGAAGCCGCCCGGAAAAATAGCATCATTAATGAGCGAAAGCGCACCACAATTTGCTTACAGCAATTGCTCTATAAAATTTTAGCCACATATTTTGGCATTCACAGCCCCTTTAACATTGCATAAGAGACCCCGGATATAGTAGGAAAAATCCATTCAAGTCATATGACTTTGTGGGAATTTAACTATTTTCGCTTCACAGTTATCCTTGTATTGCTCTATCTAAGCGACGCACGTACCGAAGATTAACTGTGCATAGCAAATTGAGTTTAATTTGCCCGATCATATAACTTTTCCCGAGCCTGCCAGAGTTCAATTGCTGTAGTTTTTAGTCCATGCCAGGCGATTTTTTTTTTTTGTTGGAACCGTCAAAAGAAGTATTCAAGAATACAGCACTCAGACAAGTTTTACGTCCATTGTACTATATCCTGTGTTCGGTTTTACTATTCTTTAAATCTACCAGATTTATTAATAAATCTTAGCAGATGCTGCGGTGTTAGAGAGCTCAGGTGTTCGTCTCCCAACACTCCAGTACCAAATATGCTTACACTGATCTGGCAGAAAGCGGGGCAGACACTAAGAATGTGGCCGCCGTCTCTCCTCATTCTTCCTCCAAACCACAGGAAGCACAGAAGGCACTAGCTCCTAGGCCAATCATATGCAAATGTTTGGCCCAAGAGAAATGACCTCTAAATGTTTTCCAACACAATCAAGCCTGGATTTACAATGCATAACCAGTTTAGACGTGGTTAGAGGATTAAGCAAGGATTTAAGTGCAGCCTGACTGTCACTAAATACACAGATACTTACTCCTTTCTCTCCAACCATTATCAATAACATGGTCCATTGCCTTGATGATTGCAAAAATTTCTGCTTGAAAAACAGAAGTATACAACCCAAGGGAGAAGTGAAGGTGCACTCCATCATTTTCAATAAAGACCCCAGAACCCGAACCGAATTCTGTTCTGGAGCCGTCAGTGAAAATACGCTTACAATCAACTCCCGGCCCAGGTCCTGGCAAAAGCCAAGTTTGGGCCTCTGGAATTTGTATTGTATAGCGCTATTTTAAAACTGGAATAGTTGTCATTGTATCGGATGGCATTGATAGAACTGTTAGGTCCATATCAGTACCTTCAACAATGTCACCAATATCCCAGCCTACAGATGGCTTTGACAGCCAGGCGATTTGTTTCCATCCATTTCGTCAACAACGACTTTTTGGCTCCCATACAGACCAAACTTTTGTTTCTCTCTTCGTAAGGTTTCGACATTTATATTCACGTTGTAATATCTTTTTAGCTCAATCCTTATTGTGACTGCACATTTGAATCGATAATTTATGGTTGTCTTTCAGGTTATGACATTTTCTCTCGTATTTGTCTTCCATAGTCTTCTTGATCCTTTTGTCCTTTCAATCGGGTACAAATTGTTTTTTTTTTTTTTGGATCAGTGCAACAGCATTAGAATTTTTCCAGGTATTTAACTTTATGACACTCCTTGATATATAAGAACAAAAATTTCGACGTTTTGGTGGCGCGACAATTGTTTATACTTTACAGTTGGTACATTCCATTTAAATACATTCTTAAAATATAAACAAAGGAATCTCCTTTACAAAGGAGGGGAAGTTTGGGCTAAGTTAGAAAATATTACCGAAATTGCAGTAGTATTGCAAGTGGTGCGGTTTTTGTGACCGCCAGTGTATATCTTCATACATATTCGCATACATATACATACGCATGTATGTTACATTATTTGTATAGTATTCATACATAATTAAATATACTTTTGCTTTATCATGCAGCCACACATAAATTTAGAATCCTTTCATCTTAATAATCTTGTTATGGTTATAAGTATAACAGAAGTACCAATACCTATAAACATTTTTACCGAGCAATAGAGAAAGGGAAAATCGTATATGGTTGAATCCAATTTTTTGCACAAATTCTTAATTAAATCCTGGGAGTGTCATCCTGAAAGTAAAAATGAGAACTAACCGAAGTGGTTGTTTTGAGCTATGATAAATTCTTAGCCAACAATGCCTCTATAGTTTAGCATTCATCGAACATTTTTTAACAAATTGTTGGCCAACCAAAGTTTTTGAATAAAACGAGGAAATTTCTCCTACATATTTTCATTCGTTAAATTATTCAATGCATTTTTGGTTAGCCACAAATTTTTTTGGGTTGTATAGAAAAAAAATTCATTCACTAACTTTATGATTGATTTTAACAAAGTTTTGCTATGTAAATTCATATGTAAGTAGGTAGGGGAGTGTCGTCAGGATTGGAGCATATTTTGACTTTTGCTCATAACTTCCGTTGGAACCCGAATTTTTATTAATGTTGCATATCGTTGAATAGATCTCACAAACAGGGTCGGGGCACTGCTGTCAGGGTCGGAGCACCGTAGAAAATCGATAAGAAATGAAGGAATATGATTGAAAATACCATGAAAATCAAAGAAAAAGGAAAAACTACACTTAAAATCGGGGAAAGAGACCTAAATTAAGAACTTACACCAGCATACATTCGTTTCTTATTAGCTTTGGATGAGTGTAATGAAAGCTCATTTCGATTGTATTTTTTCGATTCACAGCGCCGCTAAAGAAGTTTCACTTCAAAAATTATGTTTTCCTTTAATTCCATTAGATATTAAGAAAAGGAACTAAAGAAAAGTAAAAAATGTGTGACCTTGGACACCGAGAGGTTAAATAGTATATTTCGTAACGAGGGGAAGAAGTTCAAGTTTTTGGGCGAGATCAATGAAATTGGCAAGAGTGAGAGCGGCCAGGTGCCCCCGCACGTTATTCGTGCCAACTACATGAATTCTTTAAAAAAGTTCCTTTCTCGTTTGAAACTTAATTAGATTTAAGAAGCTTAAGTGTATTTGTGCAATTTCACGGTGTAAAGTCACATGCACAATTAATTAAGTATTGACCGCCACGCTTTGATTTAACAAACCAAGTGCAATGATTATTTCCCGTTGACAGAATAAACACATGATACGATACGATAAAACGCATCATTACAACAACATTTTCGGTGTTCCGACCCTGACTACAAGCACTGCTCCGACCATGAAAACACACGTCATTTAGCGTAGCATCATTTACAGTTTATTCGCACGATGCAAACACCATGACATGCTACATAATTCCACTTATTAAACCTTATCGAACAATTAAAGTTCACTTACTTTGGTGTTTGCATGTTATTATTAATTAATAAATTACTTTTTCTAACACTGCTAAAAAGTTTTTTTTTTACTCTTCTTTTAGAAAGCGTTCACTTTTCTTCTTTTAACACATATATACACTTCACACTTTGAATTCGAAATGACATGAAAAGTTTTCATTCGTCATGACAAACAATACTGGTATTAACTTAAAGGACGCCAATGAGATATAACGGAGAAAACGACACAGCCACGACCCTAACAGCGCCCCGACCCTGACGACACTCCCCTAAATTGGAGAATGCTCTTTAATAGAGCTAATTAAAATATTCCTTATGTACAAATAACAAATTAAATATTTTCTTAAAATAAAATTAAAGTTATTATTTTTCGAAATAAAGCACTGACTCTCAACTCTATGGGAATAGGATAATCATTACTTAAAATGAATCATGGATAGCGTACCTATTTTTGATTATGTTTGGAATTTCTACCCAATAAAACATTTTGAAACGTAAATTATGGAGAAATTTGAGAACTAAAACAATTGAAAAATTATTGATAACCACTGGCGCATATGGGGTAGTGGTCTTGACCCAAAAACCCGGTATTTTTCGACATATGAATCGTAATTCTCATAGAGTATTTTTGAAAAATTAATATTTTTAATAGGGTTGAAGGGTTTCGTACGATATTGAAACCAATAGTTTCGGATATTTTTTAAATTTCGGGCGATAAGTAGAGTTTGGGGGTGTAAACTAATGTGGCACATATTACTTTAAAAAAGTTTATTATCTTGAAAGATATTTGCAATCGAAATGTGATATTTCAAATGAAAATGTTAGACTACATTTTTCAAAAAATCCTTTCCCCTTTGTGTTACGACAAAATATCGTAAAGCTATAAGCTTTAATTTAAAATGGGAAAGCGCTAAATACCACTTTCAGTAAACAATAACGTTGTACTATGCATCTACCATGGATAGGAAGTTACGTACCTGTTTTGCCTTTCGCAATTGGTTGTTATTAAATTTTCGATGCTATCATCGTTCGAGCGCCATTTTTCCTCTTCAAGAAATTTCCAAAACTTTGTCTTCTTTGCAATTAGAGTTGATTTAACGTTGGAACATTTTTTCTTACTGCCACTAGCATTGCCAATATGTCTGCTGCTACTTACAGTGTTGTTGCTGTTGTTGTTATTTATGCAGTTACCTAATATTGCACCTGTATCCATGAGTCCATTATCTTTTCTTTTCCCTGTCATTGACGACAGACAGTCTCGGTCTCTACTTCCATTTTTGTTATTGTTTTTACTGCTGCTGTTGTATATGTTGCCACTTATGCTGGTGCTACTACTAACAAAATTGTTGCAGCTACTATTTAGTATATTGTTGGCAACACTGCTGCAATTGAACAATTTTTGAATCGCAGCTGCTGCCGGTAAACACGTTGTGGATGTGGATGACGTTGATGGAACGACAGGATTTCCGATTGCTTCCGTCGCGTTGTTGTCGTTGAAATTTCCTAAAGTTTTTAATTTATGTTGCAAGATTCGCGAAACAGATGAACAATTTCTGTTTGCAGATTTTGCAGCCGATGCTAAAGAATGTTGCTGTTGTTGTTGGTATTGGTGGCAGCTTGTTGTTGCAGAATCTTTTTCATTGGTAACAGTGGCGGCGCTTAGTGAATCTAATTTGGTGCCAATGGGTTTAATGAGATTTAAATGAGGAAATTCCTGCTGAAACACAAAAAAAAATTACATTGTTTTTTTTTTGGTAGGAAAATTTAAAATTTAAGAGAAAATTGGTTTCATAATAAATTTACCAGAATTTTTTGTACGTACCCCAAACGAATTATAATTAGAATTGAGCACATAAACTGAGTTTTGATTATTACACTGGAAAATCATGTCGTCCATTTTATTTTCTGAAAAAAAAAAACAATTCACTTTAAATTCTTTATGATTTTCAAAGAAACTTATATAGAGCTCGAATTTATAATCCTAAATAAATTTAACTATTGTGAATTTGCGCTTCATCAACATCTACAATCTTTACTTTTTCTTCACTACTTCGTAAATCCAAACATAGTTATACTGTCAGGTAAAATAGTCACCTGCTATTATAGGTTCCGCGTCATTGAGTGAGGCGACATGTCGGACAGCTAAGACGACTACTGCTTTCTTTTTACAACTGATTCAAACCGCCATTCCGGTATCCACTTTATTCAGGTCGGGGCTTGAAATTCAATAGATGGTAAAGTTATTTTCTCTGAAGACCATGAGATTGATGATCGGCACTTTAGATACCTGGGCTCTAATCCAATCGAAGTGTTTTTCAATTATGCGCTTCACCTTAAAGTTTTGTCTACTTTCTCATAAAAAAAACATCATCTGCATTAAATCCATAACACCTTAACAATAATGGCTACATGCAGCACAGTTGTCAGCATCTTACTTATTATAAGTTGGCTGACTGCAGATATAAGATACAGTCTCCTTTTCGACCAAAGAAATTGGAATGTAAGATATTGGGCAACGCAATTGCTGCTGCAGAAACTTTTTTAATTGTATTTATATATCCAAAATATGGTTGCTCTAGAGTAGCGATGTGCACTTCGACACATATGGGCAATAAACACATATGAGCTGTTGCTATACTCATAAGGGCTAGACGAGGGGTAACGCTGTTCTAAGGGGAAGAGTAACTAGTATGAGAGAACAAATGTGATTTCTTTTGTGTATGTATATGTATATGAATTTATTGATTTCGTCCCTGTAGAGAGTGTGAACGTGAATGCATAAGAAAACTTCGTACTTAGCTATACTTTACTCATGCTTTTTGGATTGATTTCATAAACCTAGTAATTGCGTTACCAGGAAAAGAAAGAATTTTTCAATTACCTTTGTATTGTGGAACTTTTTAATTATATTATTGAATGCATATGTAATTTTCCTGCTTGGTTGTTACTTTGAGAGATCGAAAAAAGAGAAGCAGCAAACGCACTGCTGCGTGCTGATCAGGGATGCCAACTCTATATTTTAGATCAAATTAATAATTAACACAAAAAGTAAATAATATTTTTGTTTACGATTACAACTTTTATGCATGTATGTAATGTATGTAAATACTTTTAACAAAAATTAAAGAATAATAAAAATAAAAAATTAATAAAAGGTTTTACACAAAAAATATATACTTTTCATATCTACAAATTGACAAAAAATTAAAATTTTCAGTCGCCCACTAAAACGATCTCACAACCCAATTCCCTACAACTAACTAAAATTAAAGTCGATTCCCAACAATTCGAGGAATTCCTTATAAGTTGGCATTCCTACTGCCAATGCTCACATTTCTTCGGCGTTCTGGCAGTAGCCAGGGCGCTCTCAGTTATATTCACTCACTCTCCACATTTGTGTGGCCAAGTTAACAATTTATAGTTATTCGAGCTATTTTTGTTTAAATAATTGTTTTTTTCTATCTCACAAGATATGTTTTATAAATTGAAAGCTGATTTACTTTTGGTAATGGTAATATAAATGTGTAAATGGGACATATTTTGGTCGCTAAATTTAAAAGAAGAATGTGGGTTTTTTTAATATAACCTGGTCACTCTGCTTCACAATTGGTTAGGCCAGTGGCAGTTGCAAGGCGCTAAATGGGGCTATTTCCCACTCCCCCCGCCCTTCCCCCGAAAAATTTTCAAATACATAAAATAGTAATATCTGATATAAAAATTCTAAATATATGGAAAATTTTTAATATTTATGATCCACCAGAAAATTTGTTTTTGTATCCGCCACTGGTGTACTCTCTTCCTTATGTTAGTTTTTTGCACATATACATGCACATTTGTGTGCTTTTGGCAAAACAACAACAATAATGTGTATGTGTACACACAATAAAACCACCACCGCTCGTCTTTAAATTTACACCCCGCTTCTAGCACCTTCTTACACACGACGTCGGCAGAGGGCAACTGAAGTGCACATCCCTACTCTAGAGCAAAGATGATGAAAAATCACTTCAAATCGATTTGATGTAAGAATTGGATGTAAATAAGCATAATGTATTCTTGTTGATGCAGTAGTTTTCAATTTACATTAATTAAATATTAAAAAAAAACTAAAGGAATTTGTCATCAAAGAGCCCCAAATTCAAAGCTGAAATATCTCGAAAAAAAGAGCAAATTTTGAAAAATGGGTAGGGCCATTGAATTCTGCCTAATCGAGTTAGATTTACCACCTGGATACCTCAGTTGCCACATTTTTCGACTTGCACAGTGTAATTGACACATTTGAAAACCTTTCCTGTAACATGGTTGCTCTCAGTGGCGTGCCTAGCATTTACTGATGAGGCAAGCCCACTGAATTTTTTTTATCAAACCAAAAAGGCTAAAATTGACAATAAGGATAGAATGCTCTAGATGCCGGTTGAAGCATTGAAGAAGGAATATGGGAGCTCTGTTTGGACTTTACCAACGTTTTTAGACGTGCTAAAATATTGACATTAAAAATACAAAATGAGTATATAAATTCAGGAGGTGAACGTAGAAAGGGCATTTTTGGACTTAAATTGATATAGGCTCCGCAAAGGTATCATTTAAAAAACAAATCGTTGAGTGATATACTATTTTTTAAACTAAACGATAATTTCTCTTAATATAAACCTTATTAATAAAACTGCAAATTATCAAATATAAGAAAATGTCAACGGAGTGAAAAAATCCAAATTGCAAAGTAACTAAATGTATGGACGTAAATAAGTAAAACTATTATTTGGAAAACCTTGTTTTGCTTAATTTTTATTTGAACTTGAACCGGAACACACTGTTATTTTTTGCTTGAACCTGAACCTGAACACAAACCCAAATTTAACCGGTTCGAAACTCTGCTAAAAACTAATGGCGCAAAAAAATAGGAGTAAAAGAAAGTGGAGTAAATAATTTCCAAATGCCAAACAAATGCCAAACAAGAACTGAAAGTAATAACTCATAAGCTACACAAATTTTCATCAAATTTTTTTTAAATAAAATGGCAAAAACTCTAAAAAAAATCCATAGAAATCAATGCCCTAAAAAGATTGCAGTCTTTATAAGTTAGAAGTCAAATGACTTCTAAAATCAGTTTTGAAGTAATTTATTTGAAGTCATAAATGGTCAGTCTCTTATTTGCAGTCCTGATCTCTACAAAATATTAACTGACTTGAAGTCATTCATTTTGAAGTAATTTAAAGTCAATTAGAGTCATTGGAAGTCAATTGACTTCAATTTATTTCAATGAAGTCAATTAACTTCACCGAAATAAATTGAATTCATGGAAACAACTTGAAAGTCATTTAAGTTATTTTTTCAGAATTTTACAAATTTCCATGTTCACATTTACTAAGAATTATTTTTCTTGTTACAAATATCAGCCCAAACTAGAGTAGCCAGATTTTTGAACCTCGAAATCAGTACATTAGGCGTTGGAAATTAGTGAAAATCAGTACAGTTTTTAATGCTTTTATTACCTAGTGATTTCAATGTAATATGGTGATATAAACGTCTTGAACTTTTTCTCCGATTTTGCGTGTTCCTTTTACATTTTTTTCTTCGTCAGTAGGTAAATTTTGTAATTATATTTGTATCTAATATAAAATATTGGTTATTCGATGTTCTATTTATGTATGTAGGTACTTATATGTATGTATGTATGTCTAAGCTGAGATGTATAATATGTTTTTTTCACAACTGTCTATTGTCGTTAAAATCAAGAAGAGTTCTTTTGTGTTTAATTAAATAATTATACTACTATAAAAGACTTCACTCACTGAAGGTGTAGTCTCAATTGACTGCAAGTCTTCAAACCAATTCGAAGTCATGATTGTGACTTGAAACCAATTTGAAGTCATGACTGCGACTTCAAGTATAATGTGAAGTCATGTGAGTGATTGTGACTTATTTGCATTGAAGTCTCAAATTGATTGCTATAATCAATGAGCAGTCATTGACTTCAAAAAATGAAGTGGTGACTTAATTTTTTAAAGTCATAAGTCTCAAATGAAATCAAAGAGTGTAATCAGAAAACATAATTCATTTCCAGTGTCTTCAATGAATGCAGCTCGAAATGACTGCAATCTTTTACAGCTCTACCTAAAATTATAAAGCAAGAATATAGAATGACGTAAATTTCTTGTTGACTAGTGTAAAATGTAAAGAAAACGTCTTTTTGCTTCTATTTTCATTGAAAGAAAACAACGCTACTGTGTGTATCTGAAGTTTAATTCATTGAAGTACCGAGCTATTGGCGGCATATAGGCTTCTTGAGACTTGGCATTTAGTCGTATATAACTGAGGATAAAATATATTTCACCACTACGAAAATGAATAAAATATAAACGTTTTTAAATATAAAAAGGAACATTTAAAATTTAATTATGGATTTGATCTTAAATATACTTATATATGTACAATGTACAACTGAACAGTATTTAATGATATAATTTTTGACAAAACTAACCCGCAGAATTTTCAATAAATTGCGTCTCCAATATTTCCAAACCGCCACCGCTACCACTATCACGCTCTATTGGACCGTATGTCAATTTATTGGCGTATTGTATACAACGATTGTAAGTCGAGGGCGTTCTTGCTGCTTGTTGCTTCAATGGTTGATGTTCATGTATTTGTTGCTGGTGTTGTTGGTAATGAAATCGTTGCTGCTGTTGTTGGCAATCAACGTTGCAATTACTGTGCAGGTTTAGCTGAAGCGTAAATTTATCCTTTTGAAACCGTTCTTGAGGATGTTCCTTTTGAAATTGTTGAAATGGTTGATTATTATTATTTTTGGTCCTTTTCAAATCTGAGCTACACAAGCTCGTTATCCATAAGGATTTCAAATCTGCAATGAAAAGGAAAATAAAAGGAGAATAAATAAGTAAATTGCGTTAATAATGAAGTCAGTTTTTTGATAAACAAGCTCATTGTTTTTTGTTCGGTTTTTTGTGTTTTTTTGTTCGTTATTATTAAACAACAAAGTCTTAACGAAAATAAAATTATGAAATTTTAAAGGGTTCATGTACACTGCTAATGAAATTTTTGGAATATTTTCGAAAGGACTTCACGAAGAATACTATCTTTTTTAGTATTAGTAATGAATTTTAATAACTCTCACAGCATAATTAACTAAAAGTTGACAAACAATTTTAATTTTAAAATTTAATTTTCTTTAAAAAAGTTTATCAAATTATTTAAATTATACAGTGAACAATTTTTGAAGATTCGATAGTGTCACATAAATACATATACTAAGTAACCATTATGTCAACATTATCTCATCAATTAGTTAAGCAGAATTATCACAAAAACTACGCATTCTAACTAAATTCTCCAATCAAATTCGCAAAGCTTTACGTTTCAAAAGCTTTCAGAAGCTTTTCTCTAATAAAAATATTCTAGCTCGATACACTGTGTGGCAAAAAATTTAGTATTAGTATATCTTGAAAGTTAAACGTATTCGGTTCAAATAAATTGTTGGCGCCACAATGGCTATCATTGAAATTTTACTGGTTCTTCCGTTCCTTTTATATTTTCTTTACAAATGGTCCACGAAAACATTCAGCACCTTCGCAGAGCGTTGTATACCATTTAAGAAGCCACTACCATTAATTGGAAACTCTTGGGAATTTGTGAAGAATCAACGGTCACTACATAAAATTATGCTTAATTTATACAAAGAAACAAAACAACAGTGAGTACATATAAATTTGTGTATATATGTACATACCCCAAATGTCGGTATCTATAATGCTTGTTTAGAATCAACACAACGAAAAGTGAATTTAGATTGAACTATGGAATAGTGCGGTCATACAAAGAATGCACATTTTCAATAACATATGCAGTAGAAAAAAACTCACATGGTCAACTTAGTTCACTCGACAAAAGTGAAACGTCTTTAATAGTTTTGCAACTACGATTATGAATGAGGAATAACAGCAGAGTGGGAGGAGATAATATGTGTACAAAATAAGAATACACAATATCAATTAATAATACATATTCAATTTATTTCGTCTGTTTCCTTATTTTAAAAGAGATGGGTGTGTCGATATTGTTGATACAGTAGGTGGAGAAAGTAAATTGTCAAAATGAAAACAAAACTTTAACTCTATAGCTAGATTTTTTAGCTTTTTGTAAAAGGCAAACAAGCATATGCAGCGGTATGAAATTTGGTGTCATGATTGTGGAAGTCTTAAGTATTCGTGTTTTCTGTATAAAACCATTATACTATCTTTCCAAAATCTTTTTTAAAAAATAATTTTTGTAAAATTTGTCACATAGTGTAAATTATTCAAAATATTATAAATTAATTTGGAATATTACAAAGTACATCGGAAGTGGTTCAAAAGATCAAAGTGGTACAAAAGATCAAAGACTAAGATAGAGCACATGGGGGTGGTAGTCGCATAATTGGGATATGTAAGATTACACTGTGTGAAAAAAAAAAAATAAATTGCATGCACTTTTATGGAGACCTAGCACAAATTGCAGGTCTAGTAATGCTAAGAAAAATGGTATGGCGGAAATTTCCCATACACCCCCAAAATCTCGTTTTATGGTCGAAAAACCGTTTTTGGGTAGGTTCTTGTAAACAATCGCTTATAACTTTGCTAATTTAACAATTTTTGTTCTTAGTTTGAAAAGGGAAAAATCTATCCGACCATGTATTGTTTATTTTCATGAATTGAAAGCTGACGAGACTGCAGTTGAAAGTATTTGCGATTTTTCGATTTCATAATAATTTTTTCAGCTTGGACGATGTTTTTACGATATTATCCGCTCTTGAAGATTTTTTGCGACAAAACACTTTCAAAGTAAATTTAATGCGGTATCGATTGACCTTTTTTTGAATGAAATTGAATGAAAATTGAAAGAGTTGTGTGAATTTTACGACTTTATAATATATTATCATTCAGTACAGTGCACTATGGGGTCAAATCCGTTTTTGGCCGTCCGAAATTCTGAAATTTGGTTTGTTGGCTCATGAGGCTATTAACAATGACTGTGTGAAAAATTATAACGATCGGACTATTACCACGCCTACCTCCCATACAAATAAAGCCGCGAAAAGGGTATAACTTGGTATATATTATAGATATGATCATGAAATTTGATATACTTATAAACATTATTATTGCCATATATCACTGCAAAAATAGGATAGATTGGATTATTACCACGCCCACCTCTCATATATGAGAAATTTTTAAAATTCCATATCTTGGACCCATTGTATATATAGTGATGAAATTACATATTTTGGCAAATAATAGTATATCTCAATTTTAAACTGAGCACTGAAACGTTGAATAATGAAGCGTGTCGGGAAACAACCTTCTTTTGTTAGTAAATGTTCAGTAGGAACACCGCCATAAGGTGAATGACTCCGCCAGAAAATAGGAATTATTGAAAAACGTTTCCAAGACAAGAGCTCCATCAACATTCTTGCTGATTGCTGCTAGTCGTTGAAATGAAAGAGGCAAACATTTTTGAATCAAAGAGCACTCTGCACTGTGCACCGGTTCTTAAAATCTTAGAATTCACACAACTCCGTCAATTTTATCCCAATTTCATTCAAAAAAGATCATTCGATACGGCATTAAATTTACTTTGAAAGTTTTTTGTCGCAAAAATCTTCAAGATCGGATAATATCGTAAAAACATCGTCCAAGCTGAAAAAATTATTAAAAAATAGGAAAATCGCAAATAGTTTCAACTGCAGTCGCGTCAGTTTTGAATTCATGAAAATAAACAATACATAGTCGGATAGAACTATTTTTCCCCTTTCAAACTAAGAACAAAAATTGTAAATCGGATAAAAATGGCGAAATTACGAGCGATTGTTTACATGAACCTACCCAAAAATAGTTTTCTGACCATAAAACGAGATTTTGGGGGTGTATGGGAAATTGTTCTTAGCATAACTAGACCTACAATTTGTGCTAGGTCTCCATAAAAATGCAAGATCACTGTCACACAGTGTTATCAGGGTTTTCTTGAATTTTCCGCATTTAAGGTTTGCCGAACAAAATTCATAATAAATATATGTACAATGTTCTTGAACCAAGGATGGAGGTAGCAAAATTAGTTCGCTCTTTCTCCCCTTCTTCCTTTGCTCACCCATTCCAGCTCAGTTTTGTCAAAAATTAATAACTAATATGCATATTATTCTACATTCCAGCAAAATTTTTGGTTTTTATAATTTTGGTGTTCCATTTTTAATTGTCAACGATCCCGCGTTGATTAAAAAAATGGGTGTTAAAGATTTCGATTCCTTTACCAATCACCAGCGTATGTTTAATTTTGATTCGGATCTTATACTTGGGAGCGTATTAAGCATTATGCGGGATCAACGTTGGAAAAATATGCGCACCACAATTACGCCCTGTTTTACAGGTGCCAAAATGCGCACAATGTTCACATTGATGAATGAATGTTTCGCTGAAGCGATAAAATATGCGCATGCGGAAGTCACTAATGATGGCAGCGATCCCGCGAAAGGCGCTGGCGTTGTCTTGGAAATGAAAGATTTCTTTTCACGATTATCGAATGATTTAATTGCAACGACTGCATTTGGTTTGAAAATAA
Organism: Toxonevra muliebris; assembly: GCA_963691655.1. NCBI lineage: Eukaryota > Metazoa > Arthropoda > Insecta > Diptera > Pallopteridae > Toxonevra > Toxonevra muliebris. The sequence goes on along the minus strand of OY829328.1, from coordinate 42,409,780 downwards.
ATTCTTATAAAGATAAAAATAATGAATTCTATCAAATTGGGCAGGCATTTACCGGCCAGAAAAAGAGACAAGCGTTCAAATTTATATTTTTTTCGATGGCGCCAAAACTATTTGAAGTGAGTTAAATGAGAAGCTTACATCATGTTTAAATAACTTTATTATTATTTATATGATTTTTCTTATATTTTTAAAGGTATTCGGGTTGAAACTATTCGATAAAGGAAAAACGGATTATTTTGTGCGTTTAGTCATTGATGCAATGAAATATCGTGAAGAACATAAAATCATACGGCCGGATATGATTCAACTGCTGCTCGAGGCCAAAAAAGAATCCGTTCATCAATGGTCAGATGAAGAGTTAGTGGCACAATGTTTTATATTCTTTTTTGCGGCCTTCGAGAATAATGCAAACCTTTTGTGTACTACATGCCATGAACTGATGGAAAATCCTCATATACAAAATAAACTCTACGAAGAAATTAAACAAATGCAAAAGCAGCTAAATGGACAAGTTTTGGATTATGATCATTTGCAAAAAATGAGATATTTGGATATGGTTATTTCGGAATCGCTACGTAAATGGACATTGTCCGCTATAACCGATCGCACCTGTGGCAAAGATTATACAGTTGAAGATGAAGATGGTAATTTTGTTTGTGAATTGAAAGAAGGTGATCGCATTTGGTTTCAAACCATTGGTTTTCACTGGGACCCCGAATACTTTGAACAACCCGAACAATTTGACCCGGAGCGTTTCAGTGATGAGAATAAGCATAAAATCAAACCATTTACATATTTACCTTTCGGCGTAGGACCTAGAATATGTATAGGTATAAAATATAATTTAATATAAAATAATAAATATATTTATTTTGATATTTTCAGGCAATCATTATGCATTAATGCAGGCTAAAGCCATGTTGTACTATTTGCTGATTGATTTTCAATTAGAACGTTCTGAGAAGACTTGTAAAAATTTGTATGAGGACGTACAAGGTTTTACTATAGCACCAAAAAATGGTTTTTGGATTAAATTCGTGGAAAGAACAAAGACAACAGAATTATAGATATTTAAACTTGATTAAGCATACTAACTAACGAACTCTTGCGAAAACATGCTTCACATTTTTTATTTAATTTATAACCTTCTGACATAACCTTCTCGCTGACACTTGCGACGGTCGACAGAAAAAAACCGAATCAATCTTGCCTCAGTTATTGAAATTTCAGTTGAAAACAAAAATAATCTTAGTATCTCACGAGAAATCAGGAAGTCTGAAGCACTATTTAAATAAACTTAACCCATCAGTGACAGATACAGCCCACTTTGAACTGGGGGAAAGATTTATCTCTGAGAGCAAGAGTAATCCATGGGTCATTACGAGAGCTGAAAATATACCTCTGTAATTTGGACAACTACATAAAAGAAGCTCAATTTCTAATAGTCCCAGAAGTTAAACTGATAGAAGAATAAAAAAGTTGTGAGCCATAATTAGGCGCTAATTAAGTGCTAACTAAGTACTGCAATTAAAATTCTGATGCTCTTTTAGTTTCTAAGTCCCACTAGGTTTATGTATATAAACCTCACAGTCCTAGAAGTTACAATGATGCCATAATTAGTTGCTAATTAAAATGTTTTTAGTTCCGTTACGATTGAAATGTTGACATTCACGATAAAACCGATATTTTTTTTTTTTTTGCAGGGACCGTAATCATTATAAGCAATAAGAACAAAATTTAAATTTATTACTTATTATTTGAGTTTTATTTAATTGATCGCCTAAAAAAACATTTTTTGATTTTTATTTATTTGCTCAGACTTAATAATTGGGCGTTTGACCAAATTTTGAGGGCATAAAACTTCGGCAAAAAATTCTGAAAAAAATTAAAATTACAAAAATCGGGCGATTTTTTCTTGGGTGTGATAGACAATAAAAATTAGGTCTGCCATAATTTTTCCCTTACTTGAATGGTATGTTGCACAGAGTCACATAAGAGAGGAGCTAAAGGGTTAATACACTGGTGAAAATATCTGCGGTGAAAATGAAAAACAGCTTAACTCAAATTAAGATGGAAAACATTTTATCATATATTTTTCATTATAAATATTAAATTGATGCGAATTTGTAAATAATTTTTGATTTATGTATCGTTTCAAGAATAGCCTTTGATTTGAGCATAGAGTTTTTAGAAACAGCATTATAGTTTCTTTGATATTTCTATTGAAAGCTATTAAACTTCACTGAAAAGAAAATAATCTTAAGCTGTAATTCCTTTTTACCACAGATATACCACCTTGTCCCCTTCAAGGTAATCCCCATCGACTGCAATACACTTATGCCAGCGCTTGATCCGATCCTCGAAACATTTTTTATATTCGGTATTCGGTATGCCCATCAGTGCTTCCAGAGCGTTTTTCCATTACTTCCTTTCGGCTGCTGAGACGAGTTCCCCGTAATATTTTTGTAACTCGATTGAACAGAAAAAAGTCACGGGCAGCCAAATCAGGTGAATTCGGTGACTGTTGGTATTTGTTGCATTTTTCGTCAAAAAATTACGAATAATGATGGCACTGTGTGACGGTGCGTTATCATGGTGCAAAATCCACGAGTTTTCTGTCCACAATTCTGGTCTCTTTCGGCGAATTGCTTCACGCAAACGCCTCATAATACCCAAATAATACTCTCTGATGGTTAATTTGCGGTTATGGACCAAAATTTATTTTACTTTATCAACGTTTTCGTCGGTTTTCGATGTCGATGGTCTGCTACTGCGTTCATCATCTTCGATTGACTCACGACCACTTTTGAACCGCTCGTGCCACTGGTAAACGACCGTTTTCCTTTGTGATCGTTGCCGAAACACTTTTCCAACATTTGCAACGTTCGCGCACCATTAAATCCATTTTTTACGCAAAGTTTAATACAAGTTCGTTGATGCAAATTTAAATCCATTTCTAAAATTATAAAAAATCGCCAACACACACAGAGATAGATGTACTCTTGGCTACGTAACTTTTGCAAAGGTCAAGTTATGACGCTAAGATTTAAGGGGAACCAACTTAACAAAAAAAACAGAACTCAAATCAGAACGATGGGAGTGCCACACGGTGGTTATTCCGGGAAATTTTTGATCAAGGTGGTATGTGAGTGCTTAGTTTGGCTGAGAAAATGCTTTTAACCGGTTATTGCCCGGTACCCGAAGTCGTGTACGGATTTCATTGAAATTTATTATTATTTATTTACTAAGACTATGGACAATGTAATACCCTTACAGACTAGAAAACAAAGCTTATAACTTACATAAGTAATAAACTAACAATATGAAAGACAAGATATTAACAATGTATATGTAATCTATGGATTAAATCCAAACAAAGATAAATACAATTAAGTAAAAAATTTAATTTAATTAAATACACAAAGATTATATATAGTGAAAGTGATTAGAGTGCATTAAACACCATGTTTTTAAAGTATTCCTTAGATACAGAGAAATCAAATATACTAGTAGATGACAATTCGTTAAATTGTGACAAAGCTCTTACAATAGGTTCATTCAGTGCATAATTAGAACGATGGTACTTGACATAAAATGGATAACAGTGTCGGAGAAGCGTAGATGGCACATTGAACTGAATATAGCTGAGCAATTCAGGACAATCTGGATTAAAGAAGCCACCTTTCTTCTAATTCCAAGGGCTTCAAACCCAAAAACAAACATCCTACATTATATGCCTGTAAAGTAACTTCAAAATTTAACGGACGTAGGGCATATCTAGTGAAAGTTCTTTGAATTCTTTCCAATCTAACTGAATGAGTAGCATAATAAAGATTCCAAATGAGAGATGCATACTCTAATCTAGATCTAACAAAAACATTGTAAAGACACTTAAGAGTATGCGGGTCAGTAAAATTTACACTATTCCTGCGAACAAACGCAAGAACAGAGTAGGCTTTAGGAATTAGAAAATGTATATGCTCAATAAAAGTAAATTATAAATAAAAAAAAAACCTAGATCCCGAATAGTTGTAACAGTTAGCAGTAAGCAATTTTGGATGAAATAGTTAGTACTAAGGATATTATTAGACTTTGAAAAAGTAGCATGAGAAAATTTGGGTATATTTAGCGGACGACCATTTGAAGTACTCCAATGAAAAACATTTCGAACTCGGCAGAACAACTTAAGGTCGTCCGCATATAACAAACATTTTGAGTTTATGAATAAGATGAAGAGCAAAGGCTCAAGAATGCTACGTTGTGGGAACCCAGAAGAAGCAATAAACTGATACAATAACTCATTATTTATGGCAACAAAACAAAGTCTAGAACTCAAATAAGACTTAATCCAATCAAAAAAAGAGGAATGAAAACCCATTTTAGCAAGTTTAGTAACTAATGCTTGGTTTACACTATGTCATATTTTCTGTCAAAAAGAAAGAGAGAATTTCCTATATGAAATTTGCCAACATGCTGGCAAATTTTATTGAGTTTGGCATAGTGAAAACCAGGCATAAGATACTATGACTGACCCTGTCAAATGCCTTCGAAAAATCCGTATAAACCACATCAACCTGATGGCCTAATTCAAATGAAGAGATGCAATAGTTCGAGAATAGTGCCAGATTAGTCACAGTTGATCTACCTGCAACAAACACATGTTGCTCAAGACATATATGGCGCTTAACAGAGAAGAATAATTTAGCTTTGATAATACTTTCAAATAATTTTGATACATTTAACAGAACATTATTTTTTACACCCGATTTAAAAACTGGCAATTTTCCAACTAGCAATGAAAGTACCCGAAATTAATGACTTATTGAAAATATGACTGAGAAGTTTGCAAAGAGCAACAGTACATTTAAAAAATGCGATAGGAGAGAAACCATCAATATCAGGTTTTACAGAAGTCTTCATATTTACCATAGCATTAACCAAAATCCAAGAATGCATTAATATTATTGAGCAATTGATCATCATAAGACAAAGTTCCTTTTAAAATAATCAGCAAAGAGATTAGCTGTATCAGAGATTGAATTAGAGCTCTTATTTTAATAGAACATGAACGACGGGATATAAGAACTAAATTTTATAGATTGGATAAAACTCCATAACGATTTAGGGTAAGTTTTAATATTTGCTTCAAAGCCCAAGATGAATTCATTCAAATAATGTGCATATTTTAAGTCATATTCAACATTATTAGAAGGACGAGATAGTTTAAAATATTTATTACGGAGATTTTTCAACTTTTTGAGGGTCTTAGAATACCATGGAAGCTTATAAACTCTTCGAGAAAGACGAGGGATATAACTATTACAGGTATCTAATACTTTAGATTTTAATAATTCGAAGTAAACTACTTTTACCATTAAATAGCAAGCACTAATCAATGTCCATTAAAATATTTATGATATAATCGAAATTAAATAATTTGAAATTAAAAAGCTGATTTACAGCCTGACTCTGGATAAATTCATAAGAGCCATTTAAAATATTGTTGTTTTTTGCCCCAATCACGATATATTTCAATTTTGATATTAATGAAATGTGCGGTACTTGAGTTGTGAGATGGTAAGCTCATTTACCACCAGACCGACATTAATAGTTATATCGATGCTAAGAGTGATATGAACGAACATATATTTTGAAAATTTTCTTGAAATTCGCCAAATCAACTGTTATCTTTATTTATTTATTTTTTTTTTTTTTTTTGGTTTTTGTATCGATCAAAAATGATTCAAAATATAGAGGTTCACGAAAACGTGCCTCAAATGTGATTACATGTATCAAATTGTCTTATCAAAATTTTTTCCCAAAGTATATCAAAATTTCCTTCAAATGGATTTCTCAAAATAGATCATTTTAACAAAATAAAACTGTCAGATAAGTCATAGGTCACATATATTAAGCAATATGATTGAGCAAAGTGCTGGTAAGTGAACTTACCGGTTGCGCAACAATAAGTAAAGGTACATTTGTTCACTTTGAAACACTTTTGTAATTTGTCGTTCAGTGGCATATAGTAAAATTTTATCACAAACTTGTTCTTAGAACTTATTAAGCCTCTATCAACCCTCGCAACAGGTCAAAAAGTTGTTTTCCGCAGTAAAGGCGTGAGTCAAAAAATAGATGTAAAATTTAAAACGCCGAGACCCGTATAATTTTTTTCGGAGTTTTATTAGAAACTACTTTTAGAACTTTGATATTTTTTGTGTTAAACTGTGTAATTTTCTGATTGAAAATCTTTTTCAGAATGCAACGTTTAGGAGCTATAGTGAAAGGGTTAACAAAGAAAAAAAGAATCTTTGTTTAGTCTGTTGATTGGTAGATGGGAAAACTCTTCACCTAATCTCCCGTTCTTGTTGAAAGCTAACACATAATGGCATTTAAACACTTTTTGTTTATTTAAAATATCAAAACATCCCCCCTCTCACCCACTCCCCTTAAACCTTGAGATCTGATACACATAATCTAATATCAGCCAAAATATTACACTTAAACTATGTTAGTGTTTCTTTAATAAAAAAAGTTAGTCAAAACTGCCAAAACCATTTAAAATTTTGAATTTAATATTTAAAAAAAAAATTATTCTGAGTTAAAAAATCAGAAAACGTTAACGTTGACCGCCATTCATCAATGTGTCAAGCAACTTCTATACCCACAAAAAATTCATTGAATCTCTGTGAAACTGGTACTCAAAGACAACAATAACAACAGCAAATCGCTCATTGTCACAACAAAACCAAAATGTCAGTTCCATAACGAAGCGATGCCATCATCATTGTCGCCCCTCGATGCCATCAACAGGATACGATGGCGGTGATGATGATGATATTCACACATACAGTTGAAGAATCTAGTATATGAAAACTAATAAAAACATTTTGAGCATCCATAAAGTCAAACACAACAAAAAGGACTAAGCTAAAAACAAAACTAGGATATGTGAAGAGTAACCAGCATAGAATTACTCACAAATTCAAATGTATTTGTGATAAAGAATGAAATGGTTATGGGGTTGTGAAGGAGTAGAAGTATGTATGTAAGTATGTAGTGTGGGAAATTTCAAAATTTGCTTGACAAGCATTTTAATGAGCGGCAATAAAACAAAAGTGACAGGTGACACATCAAGCAATTTTTACATTATAATTGTTGACACTGTGTGTGTTGGTGTCAGTATTGCTGGCTTGTATGCACATATGTGCATACATGTGTGTGTTTGAGGGCATGACAGCAAAGGATACACTCGTGCACATACCCGCAATGAATGTAAAATAGCTTGCTTCTATGATTATGATAAGGGTGTATTTATATACATATGGATGTGTATATTTTTAGGCTTTAGATTTCGTTCACACATACATACATATTCTGTTAATAATCAAACTTTTATATATAAGAGTTTATTTATACATTTCTATTTAGATTTATTTTTCGAATGTCGTATGTCAATAAAAAATTAGGGAAGAAACGTTAAAATTGGCACGCGCACATGTTCAATGAACTAAAGCAAGGATATACATATGAACATAAATAATCAACACTAAGCCTAATAAAAAATATCGGCTCGTTAACTGACCTTACCACAAGCTAGAGGTATTGGCATCGGCGAACAGATGTGAAACGCCGTTCACAATGGGATTGTGTAAGCAAAACGACTAGACAAAAATTCGGGTTTCTTATGTAGCAATTTATTATTATCATAGTTGATTCAATCAAAAGTTGATATCCATAGACCACGCTGGAAAATTCAGATTTAGAGTTCTGAATCAAATCGTCGATTCGTCGATGGAATGGTCACACAAAAGCAAATCTATCCACACTGACTGCTTCAATGCGCTTGGGTAAAGATTTCAATGGTAAAAAAGCAAAATGAAACAAAAATCTGACCTTGAACGCCTGCAAATATGTTATAGCATATGAAATTTATTAGCTGCTTGTTGTCATTGCCAGCCAAAAAAGGGCTTAACATATCACTTTTAAGTTAGAATATTTCAAAACCCTGGTATGATAGAAAAAGTATGTTGCCAGATTCTGATTGCAGTGACCAATCCATAGGAAAAGCTACTTTAGTTCTTAGGTCCGGCGCAATCCAAAATTTTACAGACCTACTCCATGTAGTTTCGAAGTAAACTATGTTAACCCATTTTGAAATGACTGGTCGATTTATCGACCAGCAACTTTAAAATTCGTCAAAAATACATTTTTAATTTTTTCCAAAAGTAATCACTGTTTAGCATTTCTATATACACTGACTTTAAAATTGCATTTAGATAATTTAAAAATATTATATTTGAATTGACTTAAAGGCCAGACATACTTTTTTGGAAGTTAGTTTTGAAAACCAACAAAAAATAGTAAAATTAATTATTTTGCATTTGAAAGGAGAAATTTACCTAGATAAAATAATAAACTTGATGTAGAAATTATAACATAACAAGTCCCTATATATATTTTTAAAATGCTGACCAAACTTTTGTAAGAAAGAACTTATAATACAATAACTTCTAAATTACTTTGTTAAAAACATTTGATGCCAATATTTTTTGCTCACGATGTGGCGTAGAAATGTTTTTTTTTTTTACATCTTGCCAATCTATTTTCTCGGGGTAAGCAAAAAACTACTACACTCTCTAAAACTGAGAAACAAATTTCTTTTATTTTTTTTAAGGATGTGGTCTGGTGCTCGAGTTAAAAAAAAAACGATTTTTTTATTATATATTTCAAAAGTACAATATTAACGAAGTTATAGCACATAGTCGAGAGCGTCTGTTGGTTAAACGGTATGTGTTGTTAAACTTTAAAAGCGTTTTTCTCGAAACAATGTGTTTTGATCGGCCCAGGAGTTTAAAGAAATTCAATAAAGCCAATTGGGCTGAAATTTTAATACGTTTTTTTACACGCCCATGTCACTCGAAGATAGTACAATTGTTTATTTTTAATCACTATTTCCTATTTTTTTTAATTGTTTATTTTTGATCATTATTTTCCTTTTTTTTAGAAGTGTGCCATTTTGTTATTTTTTAATAAAAATGTTTAAATCTACTACTTGCCAGAATGGCAAATCTACAGAACGATATTCTATTTAAATTTTTGTCTTAGATGACTTTAAGTATCGCAATCGCCCGGGAAAGCCACACACCTTTTTTTTTTGGTGTCCATTTTGGGCGTAAAAAACCCTAAAAATATATCGTAAAATAAATTCCAAACATTTTTTTTTGTACATTTAAAATGTCAATGTATTTTATTTTGGTATAATAAAAAATTCCGAAAAAAAATTCAAAATTAGGTTGGAACACTGAGGCCGAAAGCATATTGAACCAATAGATTTTGCTGTTAAATCCCACCCGAAAGTGGACACTGTAATATTAACAGACAATGTGCTGTGGCTTTACATTCAACAGTCTAAACCAGAGATGCTCAAGCTTTTGCACGCAGGCAGCAGTGATGGGACTTTCGCACAATTGTGCTAAATCTAACACATTTTTCCAAAAAAATTATTTTTAACACTTTTGGCACCGATGGTTCCAAATCAGCACGTTTTCTTTTTTTGAATCTTACAGACTTAAGTAAATAAACCTCGATAAACATTTTCAAAACTACAGGTTTGTAGATGGAGAATTTATAATTTTACTTATATGTAACTTAAATATCTCTAGGATAAAACAAAACTTTCATATTCTTTAATGCCATATTTATTCTTTTTATACAAGAGACATTTTTCCAAATTGGAAATAAAGTCATTATAAACTTTGAACCAAGTTATTGGCATATATCGAAACTCTAAGTATTCTGTTAAATTTATTTAAATGAATAAATTATTAATAAATAATTAAATAATGTATTTTATTTACTTTATTAATATTAATGACTGAATTAATGTTATTATTACAATTATTTTTGTTTTGGTTTTTAACTATTACAATATTGATATATTTTGTTTAATTTAAAACTTAGCACGTTTTTCCACAGTCTAGCACAATTTTTCATCCAAATTTAGCACCGTCAAAAATTTTTAGTCCCATCACTGGCAGGCAGATCAGCTGTTTTTACACATATTTGCTCACATGTATGCGATGAAAGCATTCAGTCGGTGGAGAAACTTGATGCTAGTTGGTTGAACTCGCGCTGTTTACGTTTGGCACTGTTAAAAATGTTTTACCACAAATTAGAATACAATTTCTTCTTTGGTAAAAATTTTTTCGTCAAGTCTGAATGTTTAGTGTGTCAATCAGCGATGCCAACTTGCGGGAATTCCCCGATTTGCGGGTAATTTTACATAGTACGGGGAATCGGGGAATGAGCTGTTTTTTGCGGGGAATTTGAAACCGTTCAGCTTTTAGTTATTAAAGTCAGTAGAGTATTTTCTTCATATTTTCTTAAGTGGGCCCTGTACTTGCTGACTAATCCGTAAACTTACAAACTACGGTCAGCCATCATAAAGAAGATGAAGAAAATTTGAAATGTTAAAAACCGATAGTCAAAACTTTGAACCTGGTTTTCTCAAAACAAGGTTTCTGTCATTTTTTATTTGAGCCAACTTGAGAACTTTGATGTCCAAAAGTGGGCTGAGGTGTTTATCTATCAAAACCAACGTCTAGTAACTCGAAACACCCCATCTCGTTGAAATTTGGTGTGGTAACTAAAAAAAAACTTTGTGCAAGATTGAGATCGATAGATTTTGAGAGTGGGTTCCCTTGAGATGAAATCACTCATGTTTCAAAAGAGCTCCGAAGTCAGAAAGAACATTTGTATTATATGGAAAGAGCGTATCGTGCTGTTATAATATAAAATTATACAGGTGCGGGGAATGTGATTGAAAATCGGGTAATTTATCGAAGGCTATCGGGAAACAGAATAAATGAGTTGGCATCCGTTGTGTCAATGCATGTTGGCACGTGCTAGTCTGTCGTTTCTGGAACGACATTATAGGGCAATCCATATTGAATATGATATTAGGAATGAGGATAGAAAAAATTACGCACCAAATATTTCTCTAAGTGAAAGCACTACTACATACACATATTGTAGTGGTATTAGTGTGGACATCGCTGGTCTAAAATATTGCATGAACAAAAATTCGGTTACTTCAAATCTGAAGTGGATACTGGTAAAACAATGGATGCGCTGTTGTTATGAAACCAACAGTGAATCCAATCCAGGAGTTAGAATCATAAAAATGATAATTCTGTTATTTTACTGGCTACAGCAAAAAAAAGAAAAGTAAATTTTTTTATATATATATTTCATTTATTCATGTTCACGCGTACAATAAAACTATCCATCGCCTCTTTGATTGTAAACTTTTTGTCTTTTCGTCATCCCAATATCAGTTACGAGATTCTGATAAAAATTATGAGATTAGAAGCCAAAGTAAGTTATACTATTTCATGACCACACCTGCAGTATGTTTATTGTCTGACATTTTTTCACAAGTCGAAAAAATGTCACAAAATGAAAATAATTTTGTACACAAATCATACAGCACACTAATGATTCGTCGAAAGTATTTTTCTAAAACTGAAAATTTATGAACTAAATATTTAACAGATAATTTCAACAGAAGAGATGTAACGAAAATTGTCAATTCAAAATAAAAAACAATTGAATCAAAAAATTTGCGTTGAATACGATAGATTTTCTTAACAACAGCGATGAACTGTTAAAATCATAGTTTCCTTTTTCTCGGTAAACACCAGACTACATCCTTATGTAGGTACTTAAATTTCTTATTAAAGACATTTGAAAATTGTTTTTAGAGAATTTTAAAAATTGGATAACCAGCCCCAAAAAAAATTAAAAATATTTTACACCACATCATTAGCAAAAAGTATTCCTTGGGATCAAATATATTTAATACATAATTTTAGAAGTTATTATAAGTTAAAGACAGCACAAATGTGAAAAATATGTAATTGTTGAATTTAGCCATTTATATATTTTTTACAAAAGTTTCGTCAGCTGTAGCCTCTTAAAAATATATATAAAGCCTTGTGAAGTTATAATTTCTACATCAAGTTTGTTATTTTATTTCAATGCAAAACAATTATTTTTACTATTTTTGTTGATTAGCAAAACCACCTGCCAAAAAATGTAATATAAATGTATTTTGGACGAATTTTAAAGTTGCTGGTCGAGAAATCGACGAGTCAGGCCAATATTGTCATATTTTGTTACTTTCTTTGCGTATTTCATGCCACTGTGCCACTTGGTTAATTTTGGGCTAGTGGATGATTGCGCAATGTATGTGTGTCGTCGTTCGTCTCATGTATGTGTGTGCGGGTGTGCGCAATTTTTATTTGCCAATTTTATCAGTAAAACATACATTTCCAACTAAAATAGGATAAAATGTTTAATTTTTAAATAAAAAAAATAACATGGAATACATAATACATAGGTGCCTACTAAAAATTGCTAAGGCCACACTTTTTTGTTTTAGGGTTTTCAGATTTGACACAGTTTGGTTTCGGACGAGAATTTAAATCAATAAAAGTAAGAATTCTCCACGGAAAGTTTGCAGCTAAAAAAAATTGTATATTATTATTTGAAAAAAAAATCATTTTGTTTTTTGCTGAGTTTTACTAGGGATTTAAGTTAAATTGAAACTTTCAACGCAACTGTTACCAAATTGTCAATGGCATAAATTTGCATTTCACCTTAGATTTTTTATGTTCATAGTATAAATTTAATTTTAAAGTATATAGAAAGAAACCATCAACAAAAACAACAAGAACATTATTATTGCTGACACTCGACAGATATAAATAATTTCCTTTGGTATCCTTTCGGCACTGGCTTATTTGGCTTGACCATCATCTATTTCCTTTCGACATTCCAATAAATGTTTCGCATTTCGCACAGGGGCTTAGTATGTGTTTTTTATAGCTGTTACCAAACCTACAATAAATGCTGTTATTCACAGTGGGATGGCCTTAGCATTTTATGAAAAGGTTCAAAGTAAACCAAATTCTAAGAGGATGTAGCAGTAGCCAGAAAAAGTAGAAGAAATGCAAAACAAACTGTCACCATAACGATAAAATCAAATGACAACAGAGCAAAAGCAACAACAAAAGCGATAGCAATAACAACAAACAACATTAAACTACCAAAAGAGCAAAAAGCGATGTTGGCATTTGTTATTGAAATGTTCATTTACAAAGTATAACTACAAGCTATAGGCGGCAGTTGGTCCTCAATACGGATTTTCTTGTCCACATACTTACCGCGCTCACCTACGCTCCTCTCCTTGTTGTCTGAACTTCTGGCAGTTGCAACAAAACTATCAAAATGTCACTAACAATTCAGGGAATTTTTCCCATTTTTTTTTTACTTCTACTTTTCTCTATCCTTTGATCTCTTGAAATTACACAGTTTATGTTTGCAGTATATGTGAATGTTGGTATACATGTATGAACAGTACTTTTCGCTTAAATGAACTTCAAGGGACCGAAATTATGAGCGAAGTTCCTGGGCATGTAATTTAGCAACTCATACACAGATAATGTTTATGGTGTTTTCCCAGCGGTAAATGGAAGAACTAGAATAGCGCTAAACAAGTGCTTGATTGCAAGCACTTAAGTGCACTACAAGCACATGTGTTCCATATAAATTTTAACATTGCATGTCCTAGGAGACAAGCACTTGCTTAGTGAAGTACTTTTAGCGCTAAATAAGCGCAAGAAAGAATGCGTTAGATAGGCACTTCCGTTCATTCATTCGCTGCTTCGTGCTTACTTTAGTTGTAAAAGAGAGGAGAGAGAAAAAATATCGAGTATTGATTCATACATTCATAATTTTTCATTTTATATTATCCTTTTCTTTTGCTTTTTTTGTTTGTTTTAAACCAATATACAAAATATATATATAATTATATTTTTATTCATTTTTATAAAACAATTGCAAAAAAGAAATAAAATAAAACACACATACTTTTCGTGAAATTTCACAACCACTTTACTTCGCTGTTGTGTGAAAATTAACTCGCTTCGATTCTCGCTCAGTCAATATTTCGTAGCGTCTCGCTGAACGATACTCGTTTTTATTACTCAACAGAAAACTAAATTTCTTGTTCGCATGGTTGCTTTGCAATTTCCGGTTGAAATGGTGCACTTGCACTTTTTAAGCACTTAATTTTCAAGCACTTATCTGAAAAACCGGTGGGTTAGAACAATCAATTACGCATGCAGCTCCTGCTACGTTACAGCAAATAGTGTTAAAATAGAAGTATGCACTATTGCCATTACATAATTTCCATTTATGACTCATTAGCCCTATTTACAATTTGGTGCAAATGGTCTTGCAGCATTGCAAACCGCATATAATTGTTGTTGTGATAGCAGAAATATTTTGCATTTGCAATAATGCAAGACCGTTTGCACCAAATCGTGAATAGAGCTATTGTTAATCATTGCTTTAATAAATTTCGGTGCATACAAATATTGAATGAAGTTTTATGGGACCTATGTTGATACTTTCAAATTTGTTCGCTTTAACCGAAAGTTCATTTAAAGCGGATGCGTTTTAAGTGAAAATTACTGTATTTCTAACTTATGAAAATGTTGCAGAGAAGAATTTACATTTTCTTGCCGTGCTTTTCTAATATAAACAACATTTTCTTTTCTTTTTTTTTTCTCTCATTCCAATAAATATTTTATTATTGCTAGAAATATATCTTTATGGAACATGCACGACACACACTCAGTCACACATTTTCGCAACAATATTAATAAATATTATTAGAAAGAGGTATTTTAATAATCACCAATAAAATTTCAGGATTCATTTTAACTCTTGAGGATTTATCGAATGTTTTACCTCTTTCTCTTAAAATAGATTTCGATGAAATAAACATTAAAAGCTGTGAATTTTAAGAACAAGTGCGATGAGGGTCTTGAGAATTTGAAACTCTTTAACCCATGACGGCCGCAATTTCAAAGCTTATTTAAGTGGCTCCGATATGCAATTTTAAAAAATATCAAAACTTTTTCAAAAAATCCTGAAAAAATTATAGCACATTTTATGATTTATATAAGTTTATGTTCCATACATTTTTTTTCTAAAGCCCAGAATTTAAAAATAAAAGTGTCTGTAATTTGAAACATTGCTCTGCAGTTGTTTTCATTTGTTTTTGCTTTTATTTTATTTATGGGCTTTAGAAAAAAAATCTATAGAACAAAAACTTCTTAAAATAAATCATAAAATATGCTATAATTTTTTCAGAATTTTTTGAAAAAGTTTTGATATTTTTTAAAATTTCTAATTTTAAAAAATTAAAAAAGTCGTTCGAAAATTCTAAAAAAAATTAGAACGTATTTTTTTAATGAATTTTAAGAAGTTTTTGTTCCACAAACTTTTTTTTTAAGTTCACCCGTTGTATGTTAAAATTTCGTAAAGTTTTGAAGCGACTTTTCTCGTCCAAGCCGCCATTTTTCATATTTACACGCTAAATTTTGAAACACCAATCATGTTGTTTGATGAATAAGTGAGCATAATTTGAATTTTAATTTTTTGACTGCAGATTTCAAAAGTTCATAAAATTTTGCATAAAAAATGATATGGCTCAAACTTTTTTAAGTTCGTTTTCATAGTTAACGGAGCTACTTTAATATGCTTTGAAATTGCGGCCGCCCCGTCCTTAATGGGTTAATGCGTATACGATCACTACATACCGTGACATGCAGCGAATGTATGTAAAAATGCGAATTCGTTCAGGACGATCCAGGTCTTCTTATTCATTTTGGCCCCATTCAAAAAATAAACGCTGTATACAACTAAAATTTCGACTTATTCTATGAAAACTTTCATGGTTCAAAACAGCGAATAGTTTTCATATTTAGGGAGGAGGTTTTGGAGTTTTTGGGGAATTGGGAGTTTTTACACCACCAGATGGCTCGTTAGATGCGATTAAATTTACAAAAAGAGTAAAATATGGTGATAATGATGGAGTGGGAGAATAGAGTGATTTTCGATAAAACTTAAATCGTTTTGATTTTATATTGAATTTTAAAAATAAAAGTGGAAATTCCATGACCTACTTTTCTATCATTATTTCTTTTTTACTGTTCGTAAATCTAAAGCGTTGCTTTATCTGCTGGTGCGAAAATTCCAAGTATAACAAGGAGTTGAAGAATAGAGCTTACAAATGCTTGGCTAGTGAAGTTAAAACAGTACTACCCGAGATGCTGCACAACGCCTAAGCCGCGCCGGGATACTTTCGTGCGTAAGAATTGCTTTAGTCGATTTCCCTCAATATTCTTCTACTTTTCTGGATACCACTCGACTCACGCTAAAAAGGAATACTTCGGAAAGTTGAAAATTAAATTTTTTCCAATAACTTTAGAACGGAATCACCTAATAAGAAGAGGGAGAAACTTGAAGAAACCTTCATGAGAACAGTTTTAAATAACTTTAAGAACTCTAAAAATGATTAAAATCTGTAATTATAACGCTTTAAAACTCGAAGCCAAATAATCTACTTTGCTATATTTTATTTTTGTGAATTTAATAATATTAAATACACCTAGATATCTCTGATTCATTTCAACATCTCTTTGAAATATGAGTATGTAGTTTTATACTACATATTTGTTCGTGCATATTCTACGAAATAAACCAAATTTCAATTGTTTTCCGCTGGAATCACAGTCAAATTAGATATTCAAATTAAACGCCTCAGTGCACAATGAAAATTATCCTAGAAACCAAGTTCAACACAAAAAAAAAAAAAAACAAAATCAAATAAGAAAAAATGTACCTAGTTCATGGCATAAAAAATATTTTTGGATTTTAATGCAAATACCAGAAAAGAATAATCCACTTTGGTAAATATAAATTTGCATTTCTTTTGTTTATTCTATAGATTTTTCAGTCACCCCACAAAAAAAAATACAAAAACGGAAACGGAAGCTAAAAACAAAAAGAGCATAATCCACCAAACACCAACATCACAACCATCAGTTACGATGTGGCAACAAGCAACGAAGAATGAAAAAATTTGTCAAAAAAAAAAACCAAAACAACAAAAATTTGAAGAGTGTCCCTAATTTACCACTACAAAAATAATAAAATTAAATAACAGCCAAAGGAAAAAATAAAAAAATACTATTTGTTAATCCTTGATGAAGTTAAAATAAGCTTCATTTTTATTCCAAGAACTCAATCGGTTTGTATTCCTTTCTGATAGCTAGCTTACAGACAGGGCTGAGTCATGGTTGAACATACTTTTTAATAAGGAATAATTCCTCCCAATTTCAATTCAAGCGGAAGAGTAGGATATGGAGGAAAAGAGGATAGGGACTTAAGCTAGTACTGTTGTAACTACTGACAAATTAAATGTTTGCCTAAAAACTCTTAATTGGTCTGGTCGAGACTGAACTCGGGGAGAATGACGTTGTTATACTGATAGTAACGGGTGATGGAAAAAAATCAGACTTTTAAACTACCATAATTTGAAATCTACCGCATCTAATTGGTAGGCGCTGATTTTTATTGTTACCATGGATATCTACATATATTATTTTTGCAATTTTCGTTTTTGAGAATAAACTATAATTTTCATAAAATTGCCGTTGAAGCAACATATCCTTCGCGAGCGCGTTATACATTTTATAACATCAATGAAAAGCTTGGCAAAAAATTTACAGTGAATCATTGTAAAAGCGAAAGTTTTCCAAAAAGCTACTTTATATAGAATTTTTAATACTATGAAAGTGCAAAGAAAATGTGAAGAGGAAGGATTTCATCAATAATGACTAAAAAGACCTATCTAAGCTTAAAGTTAATCTAACAATACCGATAGCATAAGCCATCGTGACGCAACTACAGAGATGAAACGCTACCAAAGTTTTGCATATAAAACATTGAAAAAACTTCACATAAAGTGTCGAAAAAATCAGATCGCCAGAGTACACCGGTGAGCAAATAACCACAACAAAATCACAATGCCGATGGATGCATCGAAATTATGACAAAAAATCATACGTTTTGGACGATGAGCAAATCTCAAGTACCTGGTAATGATCGATTTTACGATTCCTTCTAAATGTAATTCCAATGGGAAATTAAAGTTCAGGCATAATTTTAAACCAAAAATTGTGCTCTAAATTGCAATATCCGAAAAAAGTGAATTTTGTTCAATCGACGATTTTTTTTTAGAAATTTTAGTTCTTTGGTATACAAGAACAATTGGAGAGCTAAAAACTGTCATAAACTCGAAAAAGGATTGATTTCCTATATAAATTTATACCTAAATCCAAATATTTAGCAGAATTTTTCATGACACAATTTATGGAAAATCTTGCCAGATTTTGGCCAGTTTAAAAATCAATAGGAAATAATTTTTTATTTTCAGTCAAGAAAAATCTCGCATGTATCTCTATTCTTTAACTATTATTTTTCCTCAGTGTTCTGAAAAATTCGCGTATGCAGCCACAATTGCTGCGCACGCCTCTATCTTCACACCTTCCGATTGTTCTGTCACAAAACGAATGTAAGGAGCGTACAAAACTATTCAAGGTTATTCATGAATGACCTGACTACAGGAAATGAAAGAAAGTAGAGAAGGATGGGACCCCAATATTGACAGTATGGCAGCAATTTTACATTCCATTCAAAATGTGTGATTGCGTGAATATTCTAGGTAGGTTCGTACTATAAATACGGACATATTTTATGTAGCTCTGAGCTTGTGAAGATTTAACTTCATGAAGTTTGTGTCTTTGTCTTTTCTTTTTGCTGTTGTTGCGTCAATTTTCTCCAAATGGTAGCCATTTTTAGCTAGGGGCAAATATTTATTCAAGTTATACTAAGTATTTATGAATTTGCATTATATTTTTCGTGTTTTTTTTTTTATTTGGCGCCGAGAATAGAGTAATATTTCCCTTCTACCAGAATTTCGTGGCTATTGCTACTGTTTACTACTGTGACTGTGACAATGTTGTACTAGTATTTCCTTATATTTTTGCTATAGTTTTTGTAGTTTTTTTTTATTTGTGAAAATTTAGACTAGGTCTACATGACCTACATGATGTACATTGTACAAACCAAAACATAATATGAATTGTCTTAAGTGCTGCCAAAGCTAAATTTATTCACAACAAATGCGCATAAACAATCCACTACATACATATCATATGTATATACACACACAACACGACTTTACTCATTTGCATTGAATTAAATTTAAGATCATTCATCCAACCAACCAGCCAGCCAGTCAACAAAATTGGTTAGCATTGTCCTCCACTCTGCTTATTATGTTGTCAATTCGAATGTCGCATCAGTAACAAATTGAGCGCGGTGGTGTGCTATATATGGATGTATGTATGTATGTCTGTAAGTGCTGTTGTGTGTGTGTGTTTTACAATTTACACGCATGTAATGCGCACATTTTGTGGGCTAAATGAAAAGGGATTTTAGTGATGGAGTTAAGTGGTTATTTCGTATGTAAATTTGCAGTTTTATGGTATATCTTGATGTAGTTGATAGGTGCTTGCACAAAAAATTCATAATTTAATTCATTTATTACAACAACAACTTTTCACATTCAAAGATGAATCAATCCTATTCATCAAAAAGGCGGCAATAGAAGAGGTTAAAGCAAAGAAAGAAATAGGTAGGCTTTGTACATATGTAGTGAACTCCGAGATAAGTCAATCAGCAATTGTTGAATGCCCTACATCAAGAAGGGTTGCATTTTCGTAAAAGGATCGACGAATAAATTGATACTATCCACTTCCTTGGTCGCGACTTAATATAACAAGGGGATAAAAAGAAAAACGAATGAAGTTCACCGAATTTAGCCTCAATGGCGCTACAACAACGGCGGCTAAGAAATGGAGCCACCTTAAAATAAATTCGAAGACTATTGACTTTACTGGTTTCAATAACTTGATAAACAAAATAAGAATAAACATTATCTAAATGGGTGCCAGCGTCAGCATACTGCCTTATAGTAGAAACTGCTAAAATGGATAGAACCCAGGAAAGTGCCGTAGATTTTGCAGCCGGGTATTCGCCATATTTATTTTGCTTTAATTTATCGAAGTGATGCCAACTTCTCAAAACCAAAAAACGAATATTTAACGAAAAAAAAGTAAAAAGGATTAAACATATACTATGAGGGTGCTTAAATGGGCGCAAGCATGAACGCCATGGCAGGATGATCGTGCTCAGATGAGTGTAACGGGCTTTTTGAAATCAAAAAGAAAGTACATTCAGTACGCGACAGAACTGTGTAAATGTTTTATGTATGTCATGAAGAAATACTCGTCTTGCGATATGGCGACCTACATATTAACATAGCACTCTCAAAGGCCTATCCTTGAGTTTTTGAATGTCCGGACAAATTTTTAACATCTAATGACTGTTGAGACCATTTCAACAATTCTTCTTTTTTGCTACTATCCTTGTGGTTATTATCCTGTTGCACTACAGTTGTATCAACACCGATGTATCAACACCGATGTATCAACACCGATTTATCAACACCGTTGTATCCGGAGTTGCAACATTTTGGGCATTTAGATTCAAAAATACCACCGGAACAAAATTGTCTGTCTCAGAATTACATGGTTGAGACAACTTTTTTTTTGCACGTATTTACGCCCACTGGTACCAAAAGTATTAATTTTGGCCCTGATGGACTTAAGATCGTGCAAAGAAATCAGATTGACTACTAAAAAGTGGCCAAAACATATTACGGACGAAATTTAGTAGAAAATCGAATGAAATCTATTGCTCTGGAACTGTTTTTGTATAAAATTGCCACACCAATATTCTGAACTATCGCCTCTGTGGTCTAGTGGCAGCATGCCAGACCAACCGACCGACTAAAATTGGCATTCGATCTATTTTACTACTACTTTAATAGGAGACATAATGGTTCGAAAAACGAACTTACATGCTTCAATAGTACAATTAATTTATTGAAACCTAGTGTTTACCTAATGATATAAAACAAAAAAAATCGGATTATGTAGTAAACCAGACAACAAAATCTTCTGAGAAATTGTTAGATTCTCAAAAAGCTTAAAACTTACTAATCGAACACATATTGTGCTTCCAACTGAACATTTGCAACTGGGACACTTTACTCTTGTTTTTGAAATAATTCAATAAACGTGAATAAGTTCCAAATGCCACTGGGTTACATGTGCTAACTATAAACTGAGCCTTATTTAAATTGATTGCTCTATCTCTGATAACTTATGCACTTATTTAAATAACAATCTTGGAACAAAGTTGTATACATGCGCCAGTCCTCTAGGGAACTGGATATAAAAAATATACAATCATTACAGTACAACAGCAACAATAATAACAACAAATAAGCATGTAATTTAATTAATTGCTTTACTTATTCGTATTTATTTATAAAAAAAAAAAAATTGTATACTAGCAAACGTAAACGCTTTTCAACTCATCCTTTCATTTATATACGTAAGGATTTCTCTACTTGCACGCACACAGACATATCACACACACGCATACTTGCATCAATACAAGCAAGAAGACACGCGTGTGTACTTATATATATATATGTATGCGTGTATTCTTTTGTATGCGTGCTATAGTATAAACATCCATCTACCTTCAAATTCAGTAAAATTTCACTAAATGCAACGAATTTCTGTCATTTATTTTGTACGTGATCTGATTATGTAAAAAGAGCCAAGTACAAAATAGCAATAACAACAACAAAAACAGAGAAAACAACAAAAAGTGCAAAACTTTCAGTTAGTTTGTGTAATTTTAGTTAGTTAGAGACTTAATGCAGGCAAAAGCTCAAGAAAAAGAAAAAGGAAATACTTAAAAGACAGCGAACAGCAGCATCGTCAGCATCACCATCGACATCATTTCTTTACTTAATTTCATTAATGAACTCGAATACAAAGTAAAATCAGTAAATGTAAAGGAAAAGAATGGAAAAGAAAAGAAAAAATGTTAGCAAAGAAGTCTTTAATGAAATTGCAATGTTCATATGTACAGATTCTTTAAGATGGAATCCTTTTTGTTCTCTTTTCTCTCACATAACCTTTCAATGATTAATATTGAAATTAGTTAATTTTATGTGGATTAAAAGACTTGCATAGATACATACATTCATGCATACATACACCCAATACATTGGTTGGTATATTCGCCCTTCATTTTCCCGTCATGCTCAAAGATGTTTAATATAATTTTTTTTTATTATGGAAAAAAAGTACTCCTCTTCCCCGCATTTTTTGTTTTATAAGAATATAAACTTTTGCTCCGGAGCTCTTTTTGGAATATTTTTTAGATCTAAAATAGGTTCCTTAACTAAAAAAACTCTGATGCACAAAATTTCAACATAATTGGTCGGTCCATACATGGCGCTCCAGTACAAGGGAAAGTTCCTCTTACCCTAATTTTAGCTGCAGAGCCCTCTTTGGGATATATTTTAGATCAAAATAAAAAAATTAGTTTTTAGACCCAAAAAACACTGGTGTGCAAAATTTCAACACAATCGGTCAGTTCATTCTAACCTTTTATTCCTGAGTACTTTTTAAATCCAAATAGATGTCAAAAATGGAGCGCCATTTATAAACCGACTGATTTTATTGAAGGTTTTTTGTGCCAAGATATCCATTTTTGGCATTTTGGCGAAAACAAACGAAAATATATTTCTCCAATTTCTTATAACCTCTAACTCTAAAATTTCAAGTTTGAGAAAACCGCCCAAAAAAATGTTGAAGCATTTACTTAAGTTGGCCTTTGATTTAATCATATCTACTATCAATCATCAATAATAATGAAGATGATGGTGAAAATTATGTTGAAACTTGCAACGAATTTTGCAATTTGCAAAATTTGTCAAAAATACATTTTTGACTAAAAATAAGTTAGATAAAGTTATCCTCATTTTGAAATGGCTGGATAATATAGTTGTATTAGTAATTTTTTCTAAATCTAAGAACATAACATTTTGGAAGTAGACAGAGTTAAAATATTTTTATATGAAAAAATTCTTAAATTCGCCATTTTCTGAAGACCCAGAAAAATTACTTCCTGAAAGTTTCTAAAATTTTTTTTTTCAAAATTAGTTTAAATTAAACTTATATTAGGTATTTGGAAATAATCTAATCCGGTTTTTTCCGATTCTTGGAAAAAATCCATTTTAAAAAATTGTCTAAAACATAATTTTTCATGTTTTAGTACTAGCACCCGTCGGCTGACATTTTGTTTCTTTCTTTTGCAAAATTTGTACTTTCCTTTTTTATTTTTTGTTGTCGGATCCTGTGCTTTTGTCTAAAAGTCAAAACACGAAAAAGAAAAAGTATTTGGTTGATAAACATTTTAGTTACGTGCTTGGCCAGTCAGATAATGCAGAAGTAGAAGTTAATGAATTGCTTAGGATATTTTTAAGTTCTTCTAAAGAAAGTTCCGAAAGCAGTGAATAAAAAACTAATTTTTAAATAAAATAAAAATAATATTTTTTTTAAATATATATTAAATTTTAAAGTATTGTAATATTTCCTAAAAAATTTTAAATGGAACATGTAGCATTTAAAAAGGGAGAACAATAAAACTGATTAATAATTAGATCACTATTAATCGGTGTTCTTTTAAAATAATTTTTTTCTAATTTTTTGTTTTTATTCTTAGCAAAGAGTTAAAAAAACAAATTTTGTATAGTTTTTTTTTTTTAATTATAACAAACAAATCAAATGCTTTTTTAGGTGAATTTATGTAGGGTTTATGAAAGCGCCGATTAAAATTTGGAAATTAGCATGCCATTATCCAATAAAAAACAAAACTTCTATTTTTGTCCATCATTTATATGGAGCACTATGCGCCCTACCGTTTACGCGCTAGAGAAAGTTGCTTGTGCTTTACAAAAAATTTTAAACCAATTATTTGGTTTTATGAAAATAGTTAATAATATTATTTAATGTTTGTGGAACTGCTGTTTTATAATTATTTTGGACTCCAATTTGTAGTACACTGATTTATGGCGATACAGCTGCAATTTGTTAAAAATAACTTTGACAGTTTCAATGAAATTTTCATGGTTTGTTTTGATTCATCTTCTCAACACATTGTCCTGTTAGTAACTACTTAATCCAAAGAAATAAAAAAGCCTTTGCTTTAAGGTGGCGAAGAAGTTAAACTTCTCTCAGACAACTTCAGAGCTGAAAAGGTTAAACAGTCCGTCGTCCCATAGACAATAATCCAAAAAAAAATAACTGAAACCAAATCCAACATACCGTTTTAAAGATAAAATGCCAAGTAATAAAAAACATCCAAGCTTTTTGAAAATAAATAATTTTTGTAAAGGAAACAGCTCTTTAAGGTTAATGAATTTTGTACAAAAATAATTGGTAGAGAAGGTTCCGTTTGTAAGTGGTTTCCCAAAAAAATTTCTCAAATTACATTTGTAGCTAGAACAATCTGAATTTAATTGTTTTTATAAACTAAGGCAGCGGTTCTCAACTGTTTTCGCCTTCGCCCCCCTTTTCGAATTAGTGAAAAGCCTCCGCCTCCCCCACTTTGATTTTCACACAAATTTTTTTGCACTGGTTTACTATTTATAAATTAAATCATACCCGCCTGGGAAAATATCTAGTTGCTGTCCATTTTAGAAGAGACTCTGGTTGGTCTGTGTTAAGGATAAACTAAACTTGTAAACTTATCTAGGAGTTAAGTAGTTTCTCGTGAGGAAAACTAGGATGGTGAAGTTGTGGTGAGGTTGTAGTTGGAATATCGCTGGCAAAAACTAACCAATTAATTAATAAATCGAATCAAGATGCATTCTCTGAAGTGATTCTTAATGTCAAAGTTTGTGTAAAAGGCAAAAAACCAACAACAAAAAAAAGACTAGAATGACGGTTATATAGTTTCAAATGCAGTTATTTTTCTATCTAAAATTATTTTAAGTGAATAATGATGTTTTTAAATAAATTTTTATTATCTTCCAAGCGGGTATAAAAAACGTATTTAAAATTTATTATTTCTTTTAAATACGTTTTTCAATATTTTATTTTTTATAATTAAAAATACGTACTCGTATTTATCACAAAAACTATACTATAATTAATATTTTAATACAAAAAATGGTATTTCTCATTCGACTTAATTTTTTTTAATAAATATTTTCGCGGTTAAAGTCAGAAATTTAAAATGTGGAACTAAAAATTGCATATTTCAGAACATAATACAAAATAAAGAAGAAATTATTTATTAAAAACTAAATATTACGATTACAATACATTACTGAGTACGCAAATATTTGTTTATTGAAATGTCTACGCCCCCCCCCTCCCCTCCTTGAGAACCACTGAACTAAGAGATAGTTAAACATACGCTTATTGCTGCATTAATGAAAAAACAAAAACAAAAAATTGACGTGATGTTGAACTTTGAACTTTGATGATTTGTTGAAGAAGCAAAAATAAAAAAAATTGTGTATTTTCGAAAGACTAAAAAAAATTGTCGTTTAAATTTTATTTAGTATAGACTTTTACCTAATAGAAAAATGTAAAATCTTCTTCGCTTTCGTATGCTTATTTTTATATAATGAGTTAACTTTAGTTTCACTAACCTTTAACGTTTAAAATTTTTCGACCCTACCTTAGGGTCCATTCACATACATTACATAACACATTTTTTGACTAAATTTGACTCCTACCCCCTTAGTAACGTAACAAATTAATATTTCGCAATTTTAAAGCATAGTGCATCTTTAACCCATTAAGACCTGAGCATATAACCGCTGGCGCAAAATCGACGAAACTTCACATGGAGTTTACATTTCACCTAACTAAGAAAAAAAATCTAAAAGTCCTATGGGGTACGTTGCGAAAACACAACTCTGGGCCTATGTGCTACACAAAACAAATACCTTTAGTAATCGCATTTATATTTATGTAGAATATACAAATCTTAGTTTTATGACGAAATTAGTGATTTAAATAAGAAAAAATTGGAATTATATTTTATTATTTAAAACTTATTTTTATATATTGTTTAGAGAAATTTATTGCGTTGATGTCTTGTTTTCCAAAAGTGGTGAAAAAGTACTTACGAGTGGTCAACGTATGACCATAGATATTGTGATGAGTACATGGACGGACAGGAGTGGAGAGTAATTTTGAGCTTTTATTTTATTTGTTAGTGGTCATTAAAGCCAATAAACAGTCGTATTGCGCTGGTATTTGTGGAAGACGATGAATCACTGCAATAAATTTGTGCGTAGACATTGGTGCTTTGTACCATGAGATCAATCCCCTCCTTCATCAACAAACCGCTCACACAATTCATAAGGGTTCAGTGATCAATTAGCACACACCAGTAATGATGAGAATTTCAAAATTGGTTAATTATTTTTGTAAATAAACTGTCTTAGTTATCTTTTGATACATCTCATGGTTGCTTTGAAAATTCATATTCGATTTAACTTCTTTGTCCATTTATCTCCATTATCTCGTTTTATCAACATTGCAAAAACGTAAAACACGGTAGCATAAATTATATAAACAAGTCATAATAAAAGTAATGGAAATCAGTTGACTTATACAGAGCTGCCACACAAGCAAAATTAGCAGCACTTAGGCCCAGCGTTGCGTTTTCGCTTTAAATTCGTTTAAATTTATATTTTAAATAAGTTGTTGATGAAAATTAATTAAATAATGAATTTATATCAAATATAGGATTGTAAAAAAGTAACACCAAAAGAAGTTTTGAATTTAAAGTGTTTTACAATTTTTGGCATAATTTTGAAAATTGGGGAAAAAAATTGGTCAACTATGGATCGAAATATATACTATATATTTAAATAAAGAAATCGAATCAAATCAAACATAGCATAATCTAAAGACATCCAATATGAGTAAATAGCAACTGTATCAAGATCAGATTTTTTAATTATTTGCTCAGAATACGAAAAATTAAAATTACCAACGTTGCATTTTCGCAACGCCCAGACCCAAATGGGTTAATATCCCTTATAGAATATTCAAATATTACTTGCTAATGTTTTCTACATTAATAACAATAGTTTACACTATAAATGGTATTTCTTACGGATATTCTCCTGCTTAATTCGAAAACCAAGGTTCAACAGTTTTTAAGATATTGTATTTTTTTAATTTTTTCGAATTTTTAAAACTTAAGAAATCATATCTAGAGCTAGAAATATCCCTCCTTGATAGCAAATGAAAGGTATAGAGATTGCAAATAGATATATCTAATCGGATCTTTAATTGGTTAAGCGATTCAAGATATTGACGTAAATAGGACAGGTTTCAAAAAAATAAAATAAATAAACATTTAACAGCTGATTCTGTAGCCACGGAAAAAGTTGAAACTTTTACGCAACAAATGAGATCAACCAGAAGAGAAGAAAAGTGAAGAATTATATTTTCTTTCTTGGCAAGAGGGACGTATTTAATGTTGTCTTTGTTCACTGTGACATTCTCTTTTTCTGGCCAGTTTTTTCTATAATAATCGAGATATCTCACAAAGCAAGAGCTACAACTATTTCTAACATGTTCAAATAATATGACAATACCACAAAAAAAAATTTAAAGACTGTATTGCAAGTGATTAAACTCAATAAATTGTTGGAAAAAAACATTCAGAAAATGTGTGATTTACTGATTTAATCAATCACTCACATCTTTGTCATAACCCAGACTTTTTTCATCGTTTTTCATTTCGTGGCCACAGAATCAGCTTTAAAATTTGACTTTTTAAAAATCTGACCTATTTTTATCGATATCTTTTGACTCGGTTAACCAATTAGATATGTTTCCCATCTCAATATCTTTCATATCATTTTAAGAACTAATGGAAATTTCCAGTTCGATATGTGGTTTTTAAAGTCAAATGAAAAAAATTTTAATTTTGGTTTTCGAATTCAGCGGAAGAAATTCCAGAAAAAAGTCACCTCAAATCCAAAGTACAAGAAAAAAATTTCATTATATAAACAAGTGTAAAAATCGGCGTTACGTAACACAGTTGACGAAGGGGGGAGCCCTTCATGTAACACTTCGTTCTGTCTACCCCCTCGCGCATTGTGTAATATGTGAACGGCCGCTTATGTACATAACAAATAAATGAAAAATTTCCCAAAAAAATTGATTTAAGAAAAATCTGTAAGATTAAAAATCTAATTTAATTTTTATAGTCAGCTTACCATTATTCATTTAGAAACCCAATTTCATTTAATTCTAACAACTCCACCAAAAATCTTATTAAAATATATGATAGTTTATCCATTAAAAGATACCAACAAAAAATATTTCTTAACAACTCCAACAAAATTTGTGTTAATAAAGCAAATATTCCATTTATTTATAATATTTTTACTATGAGACATATGTAGATTCACAGAGAGAATTAAGCGTTTTTGACAAAATTGTTATATTTAATATAGATATGAACAGTAGTTCCCAGTTAATTACATCAACAGTAATTCATAAAAATAACATCTAAATTTTTGATGAAATTAAATGGGGAGGGTAATCATGCGGAAACCAATTAACCGGGGCTTACTATAAATATGTATGTTCATTTATTTCTATTTGTATGTAGGTACATATTTATGCACAAACATATGTACTTATGAAAATATTAAGCGCTAAAGATAAACAAATGAAAGATAAACACATAAAATTTAAACAAAATTGTTTAATTGTGACTTACGCCATACTAAAGTTTTATTTAACAATCGAACAGTTTGGCATACAAAAAAAAAACAAAGAAGCGTTTTTTATGAAATAAAAAAAGGAATTGCAAATTTGCTACAATATTTTACACTTTTTTGTTGTTTTGCTTTAGGATTATGTAAATCAGCAACATCATTAATGTGAAAATGAGAAAGAAAAAGTTATAGATAATTAATTATGTAATGCTTAAATATTTTTGAATATTTTTTCAACTCATTTAAAATAAATTATGTAAAAAAAATTTGTGTTACTTTTCGTTTATAAAAGTTAAAGCTCCAAGGATAACATAGAAAGTCTTTCAGCAGTGAAATACAACACACACTCGCAAGTACAAACTCACACACATATGTACATATATTTAAACATGCAATAGAAGGAAGGGAAAATGAAAAAAAGGGAAAGGGCAATGTGGGAATAATAGTAGCAGGCCTATGTATTTGCTTTTAATTAAACATGTCAGCTTTTTTAATCCCAATCTAATGATCCACAAGACTTTCGAATTCATAAATCATGTTGAATTAAATTTTTGTTATTGCCGTTGTTGTTAGTGTTTTTGTTTTTATGTTGCTGGAGAGGAGAAATGTGTGAAAGGATTGTTGTCCCATGCTGACTGTAAACATAATCAATTTTATGCGCTCCGCTCTATACACATTAGAGTGGATCGATTTTGTAATCCCTATCATAACGTTGTTTATTGGGAAGAGAGTGTAAATACTAGATGGATGACGCTTAAAAAAAAAAAACGGAGCCCCTTTTGGAAAATTTGTTAAATCAGCATAGGCTCAACAAATACTGTATTTATGTTCTTTCAGGTGCACACAATTTCAGCAAAATCTGTCTATTTAAAAATGACACTCCAGTGCAAGGAAAAATTCTACTTTTTTCTGATGTTTCTAACTGTTTAAAAAAAGCAAAAAAAGTATCAACCGTCTTGTAAGTATTATATTCTAAAAACAAAACAAAATACCTATAATGAGGATGACAAAATTCCCTTGTATGTATGTCGTACCACTCTAGTATACAAACATTTAACACATTCTTTATTTTGTGTATGTAAATATTTACGCTCAGTTTCAAAGGTTTCTATTCATAATCAATTATGGTATTCACATGATTGTGATTTGTGTTAAAAAATTAAAAGCGAGCAACCTTCATAATTTTATTTATAATTTATGAAAGCTGTTTTATTCCATAAATATAAATTTGAACTTATTACAAAAATTTTCTTCATTTTTACAGTGATTTTGGTCGTTTCAGTTTAAAGTGTAGTCCGTACCCTTGCGCTATTGGCCAGCGATCTGGTTGGGTGGTGAATAGTCCGTAAATTAAATTGTTAGATTTCAACGCAGGTTGCCTTACTCATTTCGAATAACCTATGGAATATGTTTTGCAAAAACCATCAAAATTAAGCAACAGCCATGCTCACTTCTCATACAAGACATACAAGACACATTTTCACAGAACGATAACAAAGTAAATTATAATACGATTTTTTCCAAATATGGCAAAGTTAATTGAAATTGTAGTAGTAAAAAGTATATACATATATTGGCTGGTTTCTGACTCAACCTCGTAATGGCAAAATGACGAGTTTTCAGAAAAAAAAAAAAAAATAAATAAATTGTTCATCCACTGTAAAGAAATGTATCCATCTCTTTCTTAATTTTAGTAAAAAGAGTATTTTATAGTAATAGAAAATACAATAATATTAACATATTATATAGTATTAAATTGACTTTAAGTAACTTGCAAGGTCGCTGCTTTATTAAAAATAATATTTTATGTAGACTTCCGAGGTTTTAATTCTTGCCGAATTGAGTGCTGCTCTCAACCAAACCTGGTTTAAATTAAATAATATCAAAGTATTTTATAAAATTGGTAGAGAAAAACGAAGTTACTAATTTTAAACGTTTAGTTAATAATTCTTATAAAAAAAAAATATATAGAAATAAAATTCTAGCCTCCAATACAAATTATTTGTCAAATTTACCCAAATTAAGATTTCACATTATTTATTTAAAAGAAATTGTACATAAACTAATACTTTTTAATTTTATTATTATATCAGTTATTTTCATGTTTCAAATTATTCTACAAAGAATGAAAACACAGAGCAAAAAAAAATTTATGCGCGAGATTTTCCAACTGTTTTATAGTAATTTTGGGTCAATGAACACGACTGCGTACTGCATTACACCTAGTTCTTCTACAATATGGACCTGAAGTCGGAAAAATGGGGTCTTGAGAAAATTCTTTATTTTAGCAGATACAAATTTGATGTCTGAAACAAAGTTGTTGAGCATAAACATTATTTCTATACACACTTTTCATCCAGTTCTTACCCTTCCTCTTGAAAATGAGGTCTTAAGCCCCCTTTTGCGATAAATGGCCGATAAAAGAACCGTTGAGAAAACTGTTATATTGTCTTTGGAGAAACTGTTCCCTGCTAAAAATTATGAGGAGTTCTGGAACATTAGAATGACCGAAGTGCAAAATAATGCAAAAAACGAATTTTTTGCATTAGAACGAAGCCACTCAAACACCGCAAGTAAAAAATGGAATCTTTTTTTGTTGTACTTATATTAGAATTCCATGTGCAGCTAGCAACAAAAAAAAATTATTTAATTGCTTTCAAAAAAAAAAAATTTTGTTGGCTACACATGGGATTGAACAGATAAAGCTAAAACATTAGGAAAGTCCCCAAAAAAGATTTTTCAAATGACATTTGCAAATATAACTGCAGCTTGATTAAGCGTTGCCAACACATTGTTTTAAAAATGCACGAAACTTAAGTGCGCTCAAGTATACCTTACAGATGTACGTACTTTACGTGTTTATTGCATTAATTAGAAATATTGCTTTACATACGAGTTTGGTGCATACTCTTTTTTAGCTTTAATTATCAAGATTTGATTTACATAAATTTTTACTGGATTCGGAGGCCGCAATTAAAGATGTTGGCATCAAAAACGTAAAATGCGAAAAATTAGACTTACGAGGTTGAGTCAGAAACCAAATGGGTGACCAAAATGTAAAGATGAAGCAGAAGGTTCTGAAAATTAAGCAGAATCCTGTCCCTTGGAAAAAACTTGATCAATTTATGAGAAAAACGGTAACAGCTCACAGAAAAAAGAAGAAAAATTATCTACAATTTCAGGACAATTTTTCCTTACAATTGAAGTCTAAAAGAGAGAGCAATAGTAAGGGTATTCATGTAAGCAGATAAGCTTATACAAAGCGCAACTGCATACTGTTATGTGCAACTTTACAAGAATGCACCTTGCAAGTGATTTGTGATTTTGGGTAAACTGTAAAAAAAAAACTTATTTTATAAATGTCAAAAGCAAGCGGAAAGGTAAAGTTTATTAAATTAAACAATACTGCAGAGAGCAATCATATTGCTCATATTGCTGCAAAACTGTCGTAATCCGAAAAATTCGAGTTAGGTAATCAGAATTAACTGTTATTTAATTTTAGATTATTTGTCTTTATTGGGTTCTACGAAGTGATGGACCATTAATAACTTTAAACGCGATTTTCTTAAAAAAAAAGAAGAAGAAAAATTTCAATAGTTGCAGACCTTGACAGGAATGAATGAAATTGAATTTATTGCAATCATAGATAAGATCGAGAAACTGTTACATCTAGAAACTTCGTGATTTTAGTTCAGTGTTTTCATGAAAATAAATATATTCTTTCATATATAAATTAAAAAAAAAAATATCAACTTTTCTGGAAGTATAAGCCCCCTCTGATGCTATACTTACAATAAGATAAAACTGGTATTTTCCTGAAATATCACTTGTTTAACCATTTTAGTTACAATCAAGGACCGGTAAATTTTAAAAAATTTTCTATTAACATTCAAAAAGAAAGTGGTGTTAAAGTTATGAAATGGACTGTAGGTTGGCAGGTGCTACTAAACCATGAGTTCGGCTATTAAAATGCTGTGATCCACTGTATCAAAAGCTTTGGAGTGATCAAGCTATGTCAGAAAAGCGACTTTACTATCAACTTGTGCTGCGCGAACATTTTCAATGACTTCTAATAACACAGTCACACATCCACGAATCGCTTTAAACATGACTGCCTATTAGGGATGTGCAAATCGATTTTGACTTTAATCGAAATCGATTTTTAATCGACTTTTAGCACAACATTTGAACTTTCTATGATCGACTTAAAATTGCCAAACTTGGTTGAAAGTCGACTTTTACTTTCGACTTTTAGTGTACAATTCAGTTCTCACATTTATTTTAAACTTTACAAAATTTTTCCCACTGTGGGTTTGTAGTACATGCATGTGCAGCTTTATGTACTAGTAATTTTTGACATTTTATTTTAAAATAGTTCTAAAATAGAGGGACACTATTTAGCCTACTGTGTATTATTATACTTCACACATCCACAGGCTATCCCATGGGCGAAGAATTAAGATGGTTGATGCATTTTGACAAGTAAGAGGATCTTTGACAATTGGGAAATCATTTGTTTTGATACTATTCTTCTTTTTACAATAAGTACTAAGTAATAAAATTAGTATTAATAATCTACTATTAACTCTCTTTTTTGTACCCATTTCAAAAAATGCAGCTCTAAAATGTTCCTCTTACTTGTCAAAAACTCAAAAGGGCTAATGTTTGAAAAAATGCATCTACCTCTAAAGACTTCTATCATGGGCTACCCTATTCACTCGCACAAAACTCACATACGAAGATGAATAATTTATGTCAAATAATACTGTCTGAATAAGTAAAAAGACGATGAACGGAACAATGGAAGGGGGAGGGGGGGGGAGAAGGGATCGGCTGGTTGCACTAAGGTCATAAAAGCTGTATGCCATTTAAAACAAACCATTTACTTTAAATTACTTATTTTATATTCCATTCAATAGAAATAATAGGTTGATCATGTGTTCTATAAAGCTGCCTATAAATCTGAAAAATAAATTTTACAAAAACCCTACTTTGAACAGCACTTCTACAAAACTAATGTAATTCTAAAAATTTGGTTGCGTGCGAATGCAACGGCTCATATATTGTAAATAAATACACATGCATAAATAATTCATATTAAAATTCTCTTGTTTCGATTTTTTTATTCCATGCAACATAAATTCGAAAAAAGTCGATTAATCGATTTTCATGAACTTAAAAAGTCGATTAATCGACTTTGAATTTCTGATCAATTCAAAAGTCGAAAATCGATTTTTCTTTTCAGTTGCACATCTCTACTGTCTATCCAAAATCAACGAATGTTTGGTCAGGTTTTTGCACACCACTAGGATACTTGGTTAATTTCGAGAAGTATCAAGGAAAAAATTTTCGTTTATCGATGAATTTGACGAAGCCATAAAACCATTGCCGTTTTGCTTCTTTTTTTTATAATGTATTCACCACTCCAAAAATGTTTTCTGGTCTTCTTGAACTTGGTTATCATGGAATAGGCCACATTTGGGTTTCTCTTTTATTTTGGATTACCATTTCAGGTACAATCAAATCGAATATTCTTCCGATTTCTTGCCTTTAACCAGCACGAAATCGCTTGAAAAAGGCACCTTGAGGTACAATTCATAGCTCTAGAACTGAAGGTTCAGATATTAGAACCACTAAATATGTTAAATATGCTGTTGTCAGAATGGATTCAACCTTGTTTGGTGCATATCCTATTGGTAGTGTTAGCAAATACTCAAAAGCTGACAAAACGAATCCAGGTTCCACGGCCAACAGTTGTTCAACAATACAACAATAATATGAGCGGAGTTTACCGTATGCATCAAAATGTAGCCAAGTATCGTATTGGTGCTAAAGAAAAAAAGTGTCAGTTTCCGATTTTCACATAGTTGGTTGGTGTGACCATCCAAAATACCTGGCTCAAAATTTGTCGTAATATTTAACAGCAACCAGGTCACGCTGAACATCGTCCATTCTTTTATTGAGTGCAAATAAAATTTTTTCCTCAGCAGCGGCAATTTATAGATTTTGCTCCGTAAAGCGTCTTTATATGAGCTTTAATATTTCAGATATTTTAGTATTGCCATTTGCCTTCAGGTTTGGAGGCAGCGGCGAGCTCCGTCCTGCATGGTTTGTTTATTTTTTGACTGTGTAGATCATGCATTGTATATAAGTGAACACTTTTAAGTTATAAATGATTTGTAAATAAAGTTTTAAATGGGTTTATGTACTAGCTTAATGCAAAAGCTTTCTATATATACAATTCCACTTCTATGGGCTAAAGTCCAAAATAGGTTAGACAGCTGGAAATGGAGTCTCACTGCACTATGATCGCTGCTGCACTTTTTAGTATATGAAAAACTAGATCGACCGCACCGTACCAAACTTCATGTTATGTTCCACAAGGTTATTTTTCGCATTCACTTATTACATTCCGATAATTTGCTTATGCATATATATGTTTATAGCGCACCACACATTTTATGAAAAAAATTAAATAAATGAACATAAAGAATTTTGCCTGAACCGCCTTCGATATGTGTACTGGAAGGGTGTTAAAGTATACATATACACAAAAACAGAAATTAACAACGTAATGAAATAAATTACGTCATAGTTTATATGTTTCGGCATCTGCAAACTGCTCAAAAACTTTCAACGAATCTTTCACACACAAAAATATTCAACGACAATCAAAACAAATTTTTCTTCACACACACAGAAGCGTAAAAAAGCTTTTAGTATATTCTACACGCTACAGCTGAGCAGTAGTAATTGTCGGTGAAAAAGCGAAAAAAAATACAGAAAATCAAAACCAAATTTTTTAAGTAAATTTTATTGTTTTTGTTAGAATTTTAAATTGTTTTTATTTTAAAACAAGGATTCTGAGCCAATATGGCTTTAGTTGAATTATTCATTGTTTTAACCCTTGGTGGATATTTAATCTACAAATGGGCAACTGCAAACTATGGAGTACTAAGACAGCGAGGGATTCCACATGACAAACCATGGCCGTTAATTGGTAATATCGAGTTGAAAATCATCTTGGGACAAGACTCATTCTTACGTTCCATTCTCGATAGATACCACAGATATAAAGATTGGTGAGTGAAATGTTAGAGATTAGGTTGTTGACTGTTGTAGATATTAATTCATAAATTAAATTTCATACAGAAGTAGAACATGTGATATTATTTCGGTTATTTATTATTATTTTTCATGCATATCAAAGTTGATAAGAGAGTATTCACTGTTCAATTCGTGCTAGTATAATTTAAATATAGACAAAATAAATGTTTTTCTATTTTACAAAATAAAAAAGTAGAGAAATATTTATGTCTATAGATTAAAGCTGTCAGATATATTCGACAGCCGACCGGCTATTTTTGTTCTCTATCCGATCACTTTTAGTATTTTTGGCTATGTTTTCAATGAAAGTGAAAAAAGTAAACCAACTTTCTACTTCATCACGTGAGCCGGTATTACCCCATTGGATTTTTTCTTAATTTTATAAGTTTTTGTTGAATTTATTGTGAGCAAGCACAATAATTTAAATAGAGCAATGCCTCGCCTATCTCTTGTGCAAAAAACATTTATATTTTTCTTTTTTGTCGAGAATAATTTAATAAAAACAAATTTTAATTGAATACGTATAACACAAAAATTTCAAACAAAACTATAGAAATTTCCAATTCTCGCGAGTGCCGCGACATTGGTCTACAAATCTTCATGACGCGACGACATGCTGTGATGCGGTCGCCGCGTGCTGTATTCATTGGCCCTGCTCCATGGTAGAAGTATTTAGAGGTGGATGCATTTTTTCAAAAAGTAATTAAAATGGGAACAAAAGAGTGAGTTAGTAGTAGATTATTAATACTACTTTTATTACTTTGTACTGAATTATAAATTTTATTTATAATAAAAAAAGTTTAAATAATGTTATTTAAATTTGTTTTCTTCATTAGCAAATACTTTGAATATGTTAAGTGTTAAAAAATAATATAAAAAGCAGCAACTAATTCTCCCTATGTAAATTATTTTCTTATAAATTCTCACTTAAAAATTTCACTATGAAAATACAACTCTGTTGCAAAAAGAAGAATAGTATCAAAACAAATGTTTCCCAAATGTCAAAGTTCCTCTAACTTGTCAAAATGCATCTACCTTCTTAATTCTTCTGCCATGGCCCTGCACTATAATTGAATGAAAGTAATTTTCAAGGTAAATAGAAATTACGAAAACAAGACCACTACAAAATGGGAGATTTCTGAAATGATTATAGCTTGCCTGTGTTTATAATATTTGCTAATATTACACTATTATAAACTTGTTGTTCCGAGTTACAATGTTTATAAGGTATTTAAAACAAAAACAAATAGGAATAAAAATGGGTTACATTCAGCATGTGCTAATACTAAAATATTTAGTATGTGAATACTCCGAATAATTTGTATTTTCCTTATAAGTTTATCTAATCGACATTTTATATCTATTTACTATTTTATTATTACATATTTAATATGTTAGGTGTTAATTGAAAAATATACATAAAAATATTATGATTATTTTTGGATGCCAAATTAAATTGAATTTGAAAAATGAAATTGTGGAAAAGTATTTACATAACTTTAGAAATTTAATACATAGTCATGAGGCTTAAAATTTAAATATAATTATATCTATATTTAGTTATTTCAACCAAATTATGATGATATTCATAAGAATAACTATTTGTAACTAATAAATCACTTTAATTTCTTCAAAAACAGCAAAGCTTATGGTGCCTACCATATGCGTGACCCCATTATTTTCTTACGAGATGCTGAGCTTATCAAAAAAATTGGCATTAAAGATTTCGATAATTTTACTAATCATCAGAATAACTTCAAGGGTATGGAAGACGAAATAATAGGAAAAAGTTTAATTGCCTTGCAAGACCGTAAATGGAAGGATATGCGCACAACATTGACGCCTGCCTTCACTGGTAGTAAAATGCGACTAATGTTTGAATTGATCAGAGAATGCTGTAGCGTTGGGGTTAAGTACCTGGAAGAGCAAGCAAAAGCAACTGACCAGAAAGGAATTGAAGTTGAAATGAAAGATTTCTTTACACGTTTCACAAACGATGTTATTGCATCAGCGGCATTTGGCATTAAAGTGGATTCATACAAAGATCAAAAAAACGAGTTCTTTACGATTGGATCAACGGTAACACAATTCACGGGATGGGCATTAGTGAAAGCATTCATTGTTGGAGTATTACCGAACATAGCAAAGGTGAGTAAGAGATGATTAGAAAGTTGAGGCACTTGCATGCATTATAAATAGTTTTTGATTGTATTTAGCGTTTAGGTTTGAAAATTCTGGATGAGAAGAGTACAAACTACTTTAGTCGATTGGTAATTGATACAATGAAATATCGTAAGCAGAATAATATTGTACGTCCTGATATGATTCATCTGCTGATGGAAGCCAAGCAACATCATGATGAAACCAAACCAGACGAAACAAATGAATTAACCGAAGATGATTTGCTGGCACAGTGTTTGATTTTCTTTCTTGCTGGGTTTGATACAGTATCGACATGTCTGTGTTTCACTGCACATGAATTGCTGGATAATCCCGATGTACAGAGACGTCTCTATGAAGAAATTATCGAAATGGAGAAAGAGCTCGATGGCAAACCATTAAATTATGATGCACTTTTCAAAATGAAATACTTGGATATGGTATTATCGGAATCATTGCGTAAATGGCCACCGGTTTTAATAACAGATCGTGTGTGTTCTGCGGATTATAAGTTAACGGATGAGAAGGGAAATTTAGTGGTGGAATTGAAAAAGGGTGACCTGGTTGTAGTACCAATAATTGGCATGCATTACGATCCTGATAACTATGTGAATCCAGAAAAATTTGATCCGGAACGTTTCTCGGATGAGAATAAACATTTAATTACACCGACAACTTATGCTCCATTCGGTATAGGCCCAAGGGCTTGCATTGGTAGGAAACCTTCATATAATTAATAGTAGTAATAGTATGATAAGAATTTAATATATGTTTTTCTCATCATTTTAGGAAATCGTCTTGCTCTTATGGAAACCAAAGCCTTATTATATCAATTAATACTAAAATTTAAAATTGTTGCAGCCAAAAATACCTGCACAGATCTAATGAGTTCCTTATTGGGTTTCCAGATGCAACCCAAGGAAAAGTTCTGGATGAAATTCATTCCAAGAGAAAATAATTAATATATTCTTACCACATACAGATCAACATATGCGTATTTTATTTATAATGTATTTGCTATATGTATGTAGTATAAGTAATACTACATTTTTTATTATATATAAAATTCTTGTTATAGTACTTAAACAAAAATGTTTGTCTGTAAACAACATTCAAAAGCTTTCGGTCGATTAAGTTATAATAAAAGCTTCGAGTATTTAATGAAAGAGGAAAATGATGTCACCATATTTATTCGAAAAATTCCGCTAAGCTTTTATGAAATCAAAAATTTTAGATGAAACTTGAAGTTTGAGTTTCTGCAACCAATGAAATACATTTTTTTTATGAAAAAATATTTTTAGAAAAATGCAGATTTATTTTTTATTGAGTAAACTAAAGAAGCCTGCATATGCATTTATTTTAAATTTTGTTTAAAGCTATTCTTAAAGCTTTACACAATAAATTTTTGGTTGGAAAAATGAGTTTCATTAGTTTTATTAGTTTAACTAGTTGTAGAGTTATTTACTAATAATTCTTATATTTTTAAAAATTTGCGTGAATAAGAGGAACATCCATTGTCGCTATTTAAGATTTTGATGAGTTATTTTACGCTAAAAATAAATCTATTCAGTGGAAAACCCAAGACTTGGGTTTTGAAGACGCTGAATCTACTAAATTAAGGAATTTCATTAAACTTTGAATGCGAGTATTTTTGGGATATTTAAAAGAATAATAGTAGGAATAACTCATTGAACCGAGTTCTTTCTGCAGTAGCCGGTGTGGCTACTATCTGAAGAAAAAAAATCGTCTGAAACAATGATTTAAATCAGACTGAAGGTCAAAAATTCACATCAAAACACAGTCCAAAATGTGTAGCATAATTTTGACCAAAACTCATACCTAATTCATACCAAAAGTCAGGCATTTTGACCAAATTCTACTCAAAATTCAGATAAAAAATGTGATCCAAACTCAGATCTAAATTCTAACCCGAACTCAGGCAAAAATTGAAAACCCAAACTAATACCTGGACCAAAATCAGGCAATAGTCACGCTTACGTCTCATATAAATGACTCACGCGAACTTAGTATTTTCTCGCCGAACAGTGAAGCAGGATTTAGTCAAAATGCCGGGGGAAAAGGCAATCAATTCATTTCCTGTAATGTACAAAATTAGAACAAGTTTTTGAATCACTTTGTCGGTGAAGAAGAGAAGAATTTCGCCCTGTTGAATTTAACCATGGTTGTACGAATACTCATGTTATGCATAGCAGGGTTAATATTTAAAATAAATACAAACAAACCAATTTCTGGTACGAATGTATGAAACTTATAGATAAAGATACGCAAAAACATAATGAACTTTCAGTCTGTACTATACGCTAATGCTGAGCGGTAATTATTGTTTGGCAAAAAGAGTAAAAATATGGATAAGAATTCTTTAATAAATTTAATGTGATTTGTATAGGTAGTGATTGTTATTAATTTAAAACAAAGATTTCCTAACCATTATGGCATTAGTTGAATTGTTTATTCTATTAACCATTTGTGCATGTCTAATTTACAAGTGGATAACTAAAAATAACGGAGTGCTAAAGCAACGAGGTGTTCCACACGAAAAGCCATGGCCTTTAATTGGTAATATGCAGTTGAAAATTATATTGGGGCGATCTTCTTTCATACTTTCTATACTCAATAGATATCGCAAATATAAAAATTGGTGAGTAATGGTATTTGATAAGAAAAAGAAAAACACATGCCTGTGGAATATTGGCTTCTTGGGTCTGACCCAAAACCAAAGTAACCGTTTCCCGCTCAATCCGAAGTAGCAGAATTTTTGTGTCCCGTAAGATTTTAGTTACTTTTATTTACTCTCCATTCAAATAAATGTCTATGAAACTGATAGCAA
Source organism: Toxonevra muliebris (assembly GCA_963691655.1). Taxonomy (NCBI): domain Eukaryota; kingdom Metazoa; phylum Arthropoda; class Insecta; order Diptera; family Pallopteridae; genus Toxonevra; species Toxonevra muliebris. The sequence continues at coordinate 42,368,993 of OY829328.1, read as the reverse complement.
TTTTGTTTCGACAATTTGTATTAATTTCACAATAAACTTTAATAATACACTCTATGAATAATTTTGGTTATTACGATCTGGCGTCAGATTCAGGCCTAAAATTCCATGGAAAATTATTACTTTGGTTCATGGGTCTCAACATTGTAAGTCGGTGTAATTTCTCCATTTATCTTATTTTCAAAATAGCAAAGTTTATGGTGTCTACAGAATGCGAGAACCCGTTTTTGTTGTACGAGATGCTGAACTCATCAAGAAAATTGGCATTAAAGATTTCGATGTTTTTCCGAATCATCAAAATAACTTCAAGGACATGGACGATGAATTAATCGGGAAAAGTTTGGTTGTATTGCAAGATCGTAAATGGAAAGATATGCGTACAACATTGACACCTGCCTTCACTGGTAATAAAATGCGATTAATGTTTGAATTGATCCGCGAATGCAGCAGCGTTGGGGTTAAGTACTTAGAAGAGCAGTCAAAAGGAACTGATCAGAATGGAATTGAAGTTGAAATGAAAGATTTCTTTACACGTTTCGCAAACGATGTTATTGCATCGGCGGCATTTGGCATTAAAGTGGATTCGTTCAAAGATAAGAACAATGAGTTCTTCACAATTGGATCGAAGGTAACGAAAGTCGATAGTTGGGTGTTTGTGAGAGCAATGATAGCCCGAATGATGCCAAAAGTAGCAAAGGTAAGTGAACCATTGGAAAGTTGAGATATTATTCAATAACAATTTTTTTCTATTTTTTGTGCATAGTTTTTCGGTTTAAAAGTTATAAATGAGAAAACTACAAACTACTTTTCTCGTTTGGTAATTGACGCCATGAAATATCGTAAGGAGAAAAATATTGTACGCCCCGATATGATTCATCTGTTGATGGAGGCCCAGCAACATCATGAGGCGACAAAAACGACTGAATCAAGTGAATTAACAGATGATGATCTACTGGCACAGTGTCTTCTTTTCTTTTTTGCTGGATTTGATACAGTATCGACGTGTCTGTGTTTCACTGCACATGAATTGCACGAGAATCCTGATGTACAGCAGTGTCTCTTTGAAGAAATTGCAGAAATGGAGAAAGAACTCAAAGGCAAACCATTAAATTATGATGCACTTTTAAAAATGAAATACTTGGATATGGTATTATCGGAATCATTGCGTAAATGGCCACCGGCTTTAATGATAGATCGTGTGTGTTCTGCGGATTATAAGTTAACGGATGAAGAGGGAAATTTAGTGGTGGAATTGAAAAAGGGTGACCTTGTTGTAGTACCAATAATTGGCATGCATTACGATCCTGATAACTATGTGAATCCAGAAAAATTTGATCCGGAACGTTTCTCGGATGAGAATAAACATTTAATTACACCGACAACTTATGCTCCATTCGGTATAGGCCCAAGGGCTTGCATTGGTAAGGAAGTCTGGCTTTACTTATAATAATAGTAGGCGATTTAACTTTGTTTTTATGTTATAATTTGTTTTAGGAAATCGCCTTGCTCTTATGGAAACTAAAGCTTTACTATACCAATTAGTACTAAGATTTAAGATTGTTGCTGCCAAAGATACTTCCACAGACCTAATGAGTTCAATTTTGGGTTTCCAGATGCAGCCCAAAGAAAATTTCTGGATTAAATTCATTCCAAGAGAAAATAACTAATATATTCAATAGGGTCGAAACTCAGATTTTCGAGGATCTAATTCTAATAGTGGGTGTGCAAATTTCCTGCCCGATCCAAAAATATCTTGTGTCACCAACAGAGGTGTCGATAATTGGAATTTTTGTCAAATCTGTAAAATTGTAGAATACTTTCTATATAAAAAAGGGAACTATAAACTAATTTAACTTATTTCCGATCAGTGGTCTTTCAAATTTTCTATAGTAACCCAGCAAATATATTATTTCAAACCTTTGTAAACTTAAATTATATTTGGTTTGGGCCAGTTCGGAAAGACTATTACAAAAAATTATTCCTTTGAATTTAAACTTATATTAAAATTATAATTAACAGCAAACCATTTAGTGGTTTATTTGCTGGGACCTGGTGAGCGCAAAAAGCATTGGCATCCAGCCATTGGTGTAAAAATCGGAGTGGCTCCTGGCCAAATCTAAACAGATAAAAAAATCTTGAAATTAGGCATTGTTCCACGTTTATAACAGCGGTTTAGTAGCGGTTGGAAATAGATTAAATCACTTTATGTCACAATTAAACATCCAAGTAGTTTCATAGATATGGCTGCACTTTGCATTTTTTTTTTTTTTTGTATTTTGATTTCATTGTAATTTGCTCAGATTTTTTAAAATTGTATCTTGTGCAGTTTCCTTTTTTAGTTCGTCGGAATAATACGGTGCATCGAATGAATCCACCCTAGCGCCACTCCCGCAGATCTTTTACTATTCGTTCTGCTGCAAGCGTGCAGCATGGATACTTAGGGTACTCCCAATTTCATCCCTGTAAGAGCTTAATTTGACAAAGTCCTTAGAACTATGAGAGAGCAAATATTTACCGAAGATCAGTTTATCATTTTGTGTTAATTGTCAGCATTTAATTCGATATTAGGGAGAGTTTGGGTGTAATTGTAGAGGTCATCTCTCTTCGTTCACCATGGACAATAAGATGTTCTCCGAAAGAGAAAAAAAAAAATTTCAAGAAATGGTGGTGATATCAACAGCTTTTAAGTATTTTGAAAGGACCTAGGTATCTAGGTAGGTTTGATAGTCTATGATCGAAACCACAGTTTATCTCTAAGAATAAAAAAAAATTAAATACTGATATAAAAGAAAATATAAAAATACAAGATAATTGGCTTCCGAAGTGCAGCTTTCCATTCTAAATATAGGAGAAAAGTTTCACTTTGTCCACCTTAGTATAAAGTGATTTAAATTAGTCCATAATTCCCTTTTATTATAAAAAATGTATTCTATAAAAAAAATGTGTATATATATTTATACACGCTTTAGTGATCCAAAATCTAATCCTCAGAAAAAAAAAAATTTCGACCCCACTAATGTTCATACTATATAATATATATAATACAATAAACGGAGAGGTGTTATAAGGCCGTATGCATTAACACCATATTGGCGATATGGCTTTATTTAATTATAGAACAAAAAGCAAAATAAATTTGTTAGGTTAATTTTTTTTAACAATATTCTTACTTTTCTTTCGACAGTTAATTTCATTATTAAAAACTACAGCAGCAACTGAAACCGGACAAATGAAATGTAACATTGAAACAAGCGTCGCAGGTGAAAAATTTTTCCAAAAATAAAGGAAAAAATTAAAATATTTAAAAAAAAAATTGAGCGATTTTACACTGGTATGGCGTTATTTCCACTTCGTCTGCTAAAAATTATGGCATTATTTTTCCTTTATTCCAAATCCTTTATTCCAAATCAAAAGTGCAATAGTGCCATTATAGCACCTCTGTGCAATATTTGCTATCGAACGAAAAACCTATAATTTTGCGTTATCGATAAAATTGTTATTACTTATAGAATCTATGTACTTACTTAAACAAAATTTTTTGTTTGTTAACATCATTCAAAAGCTCTTGGTCTATTAAATAATAACAAAAGCTTCATGTATTAAATGAGAGAGCAAAGTGATATCATCAATTTTTTTTGTTTGGCATGAATACTGAGCTGAAAGCTGAGCTTTTATAAGGCACACATTTTTTAATTTTATTTCCCAGTAAAGTGGATTCAGATTTTAAATTGTTCTAAATTTGTTTACGGTAATTTGGAATTTGTGCACAAACATTTTCGGAGAGAGGGGGTTGAATAACCCATCATCGCTTTTCGGGAACAAACATATGGTAAGTGCATAATCACCGACCGACGACAGAATTGTCACAGTATAAAATTTTTTATGACATTGGAAATGACATTTTTTAAAAATTAATGGCAAATAATAATAAAATAATAAATAAGTGCACAAATAATTAAATTTGTTGGAGTGTTCCCTAGAACTTGAATTAATACAGAAACATATGTGATATTGATATATCTGTGGCAATAAGGAATAACAGCTAAACTCAAAAGTCGACTAAAAACCTGTTGCGTATTTTTCATTATAAAACCCAAAATATTAAAAGTTCTTAAATAATTATTGGAGTTTGATTAATAAAAAACTATAGATACTGCTAAATTGCAAAATTTTTTCAAAAACTTTCAACATGTTGGGATTTATAATATAAAATACGCAGCAGGTTTTTATTCGACTTTTGAGTTTAGCTGTTGTTCCTTATTGCCACAGATATATATTTTCTATTATTAGGTTTTTGAGAAAAATGAGATACAAAGTATCAAAGGGAAAAGTGTTTCGAAAATTTGACATAAGACACGATGAGACTAGCCTCGTGAAACTCTCAAAAGTGTAGGGAAGAGGAGAGGATCGATAAGGAGATAGGTCATGAAACTTCAAAAGGGTCTTAGGGACATTCATTATCATAAAGGTTCACTTTGATCGAAAACTTAACGTGATAGAAACATTTCCATTTCAGATTCGACTGCCAGAATAAACTTTTTATATTTTGCATAGATTTTTAGATGCGGTTGTCGTAGCCTAGTGTTAGTGTGTTGGACTGCTACGCAGAGGCATGCACATGCGTTCAAACCTCAGCACGCTTAAAAACAGAAAAAAAAATTTTACACACAGTACCAGCTCTTGACTGGCAATGGCAAACCTCCAGGAGAAAAAATTGTCAATGAAAAGCTGTTCGGATTCGGCATTAAACTGTAGACCCCTTTCATCCGTGTATAAATATAACTTACAGAAGGCCCTCCATGGGCTGTTGTGCCAAGGTTCACTTACTAGAGTAAGTGAAGACACGATGACTCGTGCTATGCATCCCAGGGTTAAAAATTAAACTCATGTGCACATATTTTTCACTTGTGAATGAGACTTATATACGCTGATACGTAAAAAGCTTTTAGTCTATATTATACGCTTCAATTGAGGGGTACACATTGTCTGGGAAAAAGAAAAAATTATTAAGAATTCTTCAATAAATTTAATTTGTGTAGTTAGTGATTTTGTTGTTATTTCATAATTACTATTGTTTTTAATTGTTATCACTTTGGAACAAAGATTCCTTAGCCATTATGGCTATAGTTGAAATTTTTATTCTAATAACCATTGTTGGTTATTTAATCTACAAGTGGGCGACTGCAAATTATGGAGTACTAAAACAACGAGGGGTTCCATTTGAAAAGCCGTGGCCTTTAATTGGCAATATTGAGTTAAAAGTATTATTAGGGCGGTCTTCATTCTTACATACTATACTTGATAAATATCGCAAATATAAAGATTGGTAAGTAATGTTAATTGATAACACTGTTCAACAGCCAAAAATGAGCAGAGACGGGACAGGTGTACTAAGGGTAATGGGGGGTCGCTGAGTCCGAATCCGTGGTCCGTTTTGCTCTGCTACGTCACAATTTTTTGGTATTGACATCAAACTTTTTAAAATTAAAAAAAAACAAAAAAATTAAAAATTCAGATCATATTTTTTTTTTATCGAAACATCCATTTTTATAAAAAAAAATTTTTCAATTTTTTTTATTTTTTAACTTAAAATTTGTTTTCAAATTAATTTATTTCATTATCGTTTACTTTTATCTCGTTGTTAGCTTAACCCAGTAATGCCTTTTTATCAAAACATCCATTTTTATAAAAAAAAATTTTTAAATTTTTTTTTATTTTTTAACTTAAATTTTTTTTTTTTTAAATTAATTTATTTCATCATCGTTCACTTTTATCTCGTTGTTAGCTTAACCCAGTAATGCCTAGCGGTGCCATATGGCACCTTGCCGCTGAGGCGTTCCTGAGCCAGGTTTAAAAACAATTTTTTTCTCAATTAAATCCTAAAAATTTCTTTGTGTATACCTACAAATAAATTTATATATTGTTGTTTCTTTTTTGACATGTTCACGTATTTATTTTTGAACACATTGTAGATAAATATATAATATAAAAAATGTAAGTACCTATGAACATAGTTTTTGACAAGAGAAAGATTTATTTTTCAATTTTAGATTTTATTCATAATTTGTCCGAAGATGTTTTAGTTTAGGTTCATACACGCTGGATTCCATTTTTGCACACATCGCGATTGTCAAAACACTAATCGAAAACAAATAGTTTATATAAAATTAAAACCGGTGACAGCCTACTCAAAGCTTTCTTCGAAATTTAATTTTAAGTTTGAAATATTTTTCGATACGCCCACTAATTTTGTTCCTTTATACTAATAATGTAAGCTGTAAAAGTTTCTGACAAAAATATTTATATTTAAACGTGCCTCCTCGGCTTCAAAAAATGTGATGTGTATGTATGTAATATGCTGTTTATTTATTTAAATTATTATTTTTATTATTATATATATTGGTTTTTCCATCTATTATACCCCCACTAACAATTACTGAAAAAAAATCTAAGATAAGAATTATTATGAACTTTTGGTGGATCATTTACTCTACCGACTCACATTGGGGTATTTTACCAATTTAGGCGGCCAAAATTATTTTGTCAAGGAAATAGTATCGAATCGTGTCTATTTGCTTTTTTGCTATCCTTAACCCTGTGGGTCATATATGACCCGCCTGAACTTTTACTTTCATAGGGATTTTTAACAATTTCTAACCAAACTGGTGCTCGCCGATGAAGAATATATTAAGCTTCTAAAATACAATGACCTATTGGGGTCTTACAGTTTGAGATTAATACAAATACATCTTAAAGATAAAATACGTTCTCTTTTTTGAAAGTTTTGAAAATTTGTTTTCTATATATATTTTGATGATATGTATGGAAATGTTTATTTCTAGCTTCAGCTATTTTTTCTGAAAGCTGTCCTGTAGGTAGCAGAGCATTCTCAATAACAATCGCATCATGTATTAATATTTTATGAATGATTGATGTCATCGGATACCATGGATATAAGCCAACGTATAACGTTACTGTGCCTGCTTTGAATTTTTTTTTGTTTTATTTTTTTAAAATCGCAAGTTTATGCAAAAAAAAAATTTGCTATCTTAAAGAAAAATTAGTAATCTTTTCATTAAGCCCAAAATCAATGCGGGGAAACTTGGGAAATATAACTTTTTAACTCTAACGCAAAAAAATAATTTTTTTTTTTTGAAATGTGCTTTTTTGAGCCGCAACTTTTACGTGTAAATGAAAGCTTTACAATAAAAAATCTTTGAAAAGCAAACACACTGACCTGCTTAATTAGAATTCATGGCTTGCCTTTAAAACGATTCCTAATAAATAAAAAAAATCATGCAACAAGAGTGTATATTGCCACAAAATTTAAAAAGTTATTTTTTTACTAACAAGGAACATCAATTTCTTATAGATTTTACAGGTTATTGGCTTGTGCGGGGAGCGGGGAGTGTAATACATGTTATTCATACGATATTTGTATTTGTAAAGCAAATTATTTTTCCTACCCTGCGTGAGGTTTTTAAAATCGACTTTTGGCCGCCTAGTTCTTCGAAATACCCCTCTGTGCGACTGGACTATTTGATAATACTGGAGTGTTTTTCACATATAAACTTTGAGTCCGAGGAGGCTCGTTTAAATTTAAATATTTTTGCTTGATTGATGTGTTGATGAAAAAAAATATGAACTGTATTTTTAATTTAAAAAATTTTGATGTCAATAAAAAAAATTGTGACGTAGCAGAGCAAAGGGGACCAAGGATCCGGATTCAGCGACCCCCCATTTCCCTAAGTGCAGTTGTCCCGTCTCTGCTCCTTTTCAAAAGTTTCCATTTGTAGAACAGTGTAATGGATAATAACACAGTGAAACACAAGAAAAAAAAAATTGTGGGTAGTGATGCACTTTTTCTAAAGCAGATTTTCATGAGACTGTTACTACACGGTTGAATCATTTTTTTTTAAGTCTGGTCAGGGTTCGGAGATATTATTGCAAATGATCTGAAGACTTTCACATTAAAAAGTTTCGCATTAATTTATTTCAATATTTTTATACTTAATTCATTTTAATTTTTCAAATTATTTCATGAGAAATGATTAGAGTCATTGTACTAAAAATTTTCAATGAAATCATCTGTGTTGAAGCCAAAGGTGTAAAATGTTTGGAAACCTCTGGATGTGTTCTTACTCCGTTAATCTTAGCTTAGTTGACGGCACAGATCAAAAAGGTTTGAGAATCTCTGTATCATTTCATACTCCTTTAACCTAAGCTAAGATTCAATGTTCCTAGAAAATACTGGTTTGCCTAGCAATCATTAAACCTGTATTAAATAAGTACACATATAAGTAATAGCTAAGTGAAAAGTTAGTTATTGCTGAAATAGAAGGTTCTGCAGTGTTCAGGTAACTTTTCTATATATATAATAAAACCCCTATAGATTAGAGAAAACTGATATTTGTCTTTTCTTTTCGATCTTATATTCTTCGCTCTGAGTTTCTCAGTAAAACATTTAAAATTACAAAATTTTAGCACAATCAGTGAATGATGGAAACTTTTGTAAGCTGCGGAAAAATAACCGGGCAGTGATCTCTATAAAAACTTGCTTTAGGAAAAGAGTATTACCACCCAACTAACTACAAAGCCAGATTTGGTTGCAATCATTTAAATTCATTGTTAAATTTCCTTGATTTTTAAATATAAGCCTAAGAAATAAATATTTATATTAGTATTATTTCGAAATTGCTTTTCAATATATTTTAAATAGAATTGTAACTCCTAATATTAATTAGTTCAGATTTGCTCAAATAAAAAAAATATTAAATATTTCGTTATATTTAATTTTCCAAAATAGCAAAGTCTATGGCGTCTACAATATGCGAGACCCCGTTATTGTTGTACGAGATGCTGAACTTATCAAGAAAATTGGCATTAAAGATTTTGATATTTTTCCGAATCACCAAAATAACTTAAAAGGCATGGAAGATGAAATAATTGCAAAAAGTTTGTTTTTATTGCAAGATCGTAAATGGAAGGATATGCGTGCAACATTGTCGCCGGCTTTTACTGGTAGTAAAATGCGTTTAATGTTCGAACTGATCATAGAATGCTGCAGTGTTGGAGTCAACTACATGGAGGAGCAGGTAAGAGGAACTGGCCAGAATGAAATTGAAGTCGAAATGAAAGATTTCTTCACACGTTTCACCAATGATGCTATTGCATCAACGGCATTTGGCTTTAAAGTGGATTCGTTCAAAGATAAAAACAATGAGTTCTTCACAATTGGATCGAAGGTAACTAATTTCGATGCATGGGCATTAATAAAATTATTAATAGTTGGAATGCTGCCGAAAGTAGCAAAGGTAAGTGAGCAATTGCAAAGTAGAGATAAAAAATAAATATACATATGTTAATTTTGTTGATGGTGTCTAGTTTTTCGGTTTAAAATTGTTGGATGGCAAAAGTACAAATTACTTTTATCGTTTGGTAATTGATGCAATGAAATATCGTCAGCAGAATAATATTGTACGTCCCGATATGATTCATCTGCTGATGGAGGCCAAGCAACATCATGAGGCGACAAAGACCGACGAAACACTTCAATTAACTGATGATTATTTGCTGGCACAGTGTTTGATTTTCTTTGTTGGTGGGTTTGATACTGTAGCGACGTGTCTGTGCTTCACTGCATATGAATTACTAGAGAATCCCGATGTGCAGGAACGTCTCTATGAAGAAATTATCGAAATGGAGAAAGAGCTCAATGGCAAACCATTAAATTATGATACACTTTTCCAAATGAAATACTTGGATATGGTATTATCGGAAACATTGCGTAAATGGCCACCGTCTATGATAACAGATCGTGTATGCTCAGCGGATTATAAACTAAAGGATGAGGATGAAAATTTGGTGGTGGAACTGAAAAAGGGTGATTTCGTTATGATTCCAATAATTGGGTTGCATCACGATCCGGATTACTTTGTCAATCCCGAGAAATTTGATCCAGAACGTTTTTCAGATGAAAACAAGCATTTAATTACACCGGCAACTTATTTGCCATTCGGAATAGGTCCAAGAATTTGCATAGGTACGAATATTGTCATGTAATAGTTGGAAAGAGCGGAATATTTTACTTTATCTTTATATTACAATTTGTTTTAGGAAATCGTCTTGCTCTCATGGAAGCTAAATCTTTATTATATCAGTTGCTATTGAAATTTAAGATTGTCCCTGCAAAAAATACCTCAAAGGACTTATTGAATTCTATAACTGGGTTCCAGATGCACTCAAAGGATAATTTCTGGATGAAATTCATTCCAAGGGAAAAAAACTAATTTAATGTATAAATATGATGAAATAATACTATTTAAATACAGTTAAGGAGGTCGATAACTAAGCACAGCATTTCGATATTTACTTTTGTACCGTATTAAAGTTCACATTTTAAAACCTCTGCAAATAATTGTCTGGTAAATTTATTTTTGAATACCACATAGATAATATTTCTTAACTCTAGACGTCACTTCTTCGTCGACGAATCGACGACGCGAATTTTCTCGTTAACAGAAAAAACAATAAATTAATTAATTTGGTTTTTAAGTAATAAAAAGCACTGAAAAAATGAAACAATTAATAATTTTGAATAATCAAAAAAGTGTTTACTAAAACACAATAATAAAACCAGAATTTTTTTATATCGGAAGCAATTGGCATCGAGTTAAAAAAGGCGTCGTTGATTCGACAAAGTGTATAAAAATAAGAAGTGCCCTCTAGAGTTAATATATACCACAACAACTGCTATAAAAGAAATTGTATTTTGCATGCGTAAATTAAATTAATTTATTTAAAACCATGTTAAAAATGGAATTATTGGATTTTGGTAGTTATGGGTCTCCTCAGATAGTTTAACAAAGCCCTTAAAGAATTTTTGTTTCATTTTATCTGGTCATCACTATCACTTTTTAGGAAGAAAACTGCCGTTCCATTCATAATAGCAGTTCAAGAATTCCCCACAATTTTTTGGGCACACCTGGGGGCTTAAGCGAAGTTTTCGGCCATCGCAGAAATTGTTATGTTATGAGAATCCCTGGAAATATTGTGAAATACATATGAAAAGTTTACATGAATATTCAGGACAGGCTTCGGGAATATCTTGAAATCTTAAAACATATCAGGGAATTTTCAAAAATATTTAGGAATCCCTAGCAATTTTCGGGATTCACAAAAGCTTTTAATCGGGACTTAAACATTTGAGAATATTAGGAAATATATTCCAAAATTAAGAGGAAAGTTCAGGAAATACCGGATTCTCTAGGAGTTATTAAGTTTCGGGAACATCAGGGAATTTTCGGAAATATAATATTGGCCCAAATATGGATTAAAATTTTGGACTACACAAAAATTAAACTGGATTAAAATCATGTTGTATATGACGCGCTCAGAGGAAATTAAAGCATACAATTTTTTAAAGGAAAGGTGAAATAGAAGATTTCTAATTTGATTTTGTATATGTATGTGTATAGCGTACTCGGCTATATCGCTGTAGTCGACAAGTAACAGCAACAACTCCTACTTCTAGTAAATTTTATGCTATACTTTTCCTGTGAGCGCGTCATATATGGTATAGATTCGTTCAGAGAAAAAATGGTATAGCTGCTTAACGAATTCTGAATGTATTTTGTCTCACTTTTCTCAGAACGACACTCGTTCCACTTTTGCTTTAAAGTAAAAATATATCACTTTTTCTGAATGTGGGGGCTGCCGATGATCTTTACAGCGGCGTACACAGCTTGTGAAGCTACCAATTTATTGGCCGATAAGTTCCCAGATCGCATAATTTCGAGAAATTTTGACGTCAATTGAGCTTTTTGAATTATTTCCTTTGGGTTTTAGAAATTAGACTAGGGCTCATTCCAAAATTTAGACGAAATCTTAGACTGATATTCAGACCAAAAACAAAACCTAAAATGAGATTAAGTATACATCAGCTCTCTCGAAAAATGTGCAGAATACAGATGCAACAGAGGTAAGCAGAGACCAGAACTGTCTCAACATCGAGCAATCAACTGCCAACGGCATAATAATGGAAGCAACTGGAGGAGTACCACCTTCAGAGTGTTGGAGCGACTCCCAAGTAGTTCTACCTAGACTTCAGATATGTTAGTTATTAGTATGGGGATCAAAAAATTTATTTCCGAAACTTCTATTTACACTTTTGCCAAGATTGCGTGCGCAAAATTTCAACTTGCTAGGATAATATCTTCTGCCTAAATCCTGGTAAAAATGCCAAAAAATTACAATGATGAATGAGCATAGTCTGGTATGTCTATTACCACTGGTCGATTGGTTGTGTAAACATGGTTCATTTACTTCTAGGTTAAAAATAGTTTTAATACTTTTCCCAAAACCAATTTCTTTAATGAAACTCTTGACTAATGAAGGTAAATTTTGGATACTTTGAATTCTGCAAAAAAAAATCCGAAGATGAATTACACTGCCCTGCATGGGTTTTGCGAATAACATGATTCCTAGTGTTTCCGAATAGATTTTTCATATTGATAACGAATCTGGAATCAAAAACTTTTCATCACGTCACGTTTTCGAGAAAAAAATTGTTGAAACCCCCTAAAAAGCGTTTTTGGCTATTTTTGAAAGATTGTGGAGCTGAACCCTGACGTGCTATAAACTTCGCAAATATGTTAGAAATTAAAGCCTACACCATACCCTTTCAAATGAGTCCTAAGCCAAATTGTTTGCATCCCTTTGCCCTTAGAGCAGGGGTTGTGAATATGTCTAGGGGTACAGGAAAAAAATGTGCACAGAACGGTTTTTATGTTACTTACCCATACATAATGAGAAGTGTAGTGGTCCGAAATGTTTTAAAGGTCATTGGTTACACATCTGCAGTCAGATTCAAAAATTCGAAATGGCGGATCAAATATGGTTGACTGATTTTATCTTTTTTATACCTACGGCCAGATATAATGAAAAGTTTAGAGGTTCGAAGTTTTTAAGGGTCGCTGGTTACAAATCTGAAGTCAGGGTTTAAAAATTCAAAATGGCGGGTCAAATATGGCGGACGAATTTAAGTGTTAGATAAAATCAGTTCTGCGTACATTTTTTTCGTGCACCCCTAGACATAAGCACACCCCTGTTCTAAGGGCGCATGCGAATTTGACTTAGGGCTCATTTGAAAGCCTATAATTTCTGATATTGCCGAAGTTTGTAGCATGTCAGGCTTCAGCTACACAATTTTCCAAAAATGGCCAAAAACGCTATTTGTAGAGATTTCAACCCCTTTTTTCTCGAAAACGTGGCGTGATTGAAAGTTTTTCTCCACAAATTCGTGTTTAGCATGGAAAGATCATTTGGAATCAATAGAAGCCATCTTATTCGCACAAGAAAAATTGAAATTTGCAGGGCAGTGTTATTAAAGGAAAACATTCTGTTACTGACATTGTTGAAAGTAAAAAAGTTATCCCATTTTTGTTTGTAAGTTTCAAGAATCACTGCTCTGTTGCGATTAACAATTATGAAAGTTAAAAGGATATACTATTTTACTTTAGTTTGCTCCCATATGAATTTCACAAAAGAAGCACTATATGAATGTGAAAAGAAATATGTTAGTTATCATTGAAATATTAAAACTAGAAGCTTAATAAATGATAAGGGATTGAGGGCAAACCGAAGGGGTAGACTTAGTCTCTATATATGCACAGAGAATATGGACAAAACTAATATATTTTGCTTGAATTTAGTAAATATTAAAATAATCAAAGGGAAAACAAAACAAAAGTGAAAATAATGGGATTAAAAAGAATAGTTTCTTATGTAGAATATAAAAAAAATATGGTGAAACTCTCTCAAGACGGGTGTTAATATACTCTGTACGTTTCTGCGTGTATGTGTGAGTTTATATATTTCAAGAGCGTATCTTTATATGTTTGTAGTAATATTAATACAAATAAAATAAACTTTGTCATACAATTTTTCTTTATTTAGTTTTATCACACCAAGGATATACATTCAAACATTTATATATGCAAGTAAGTATCCTAGTAGGTATATATATTAGAGTGGGTCAATATACAGCGGACTCTTGTAACCCACATCATGACAGCGTTTTCTGAGAAAAAGGGGTAAGTACGAGATGGTGATCCTTTTTTTTAAATTTCAACGCATATTGAGTTTTATAAAAATGTTTACTAACTTTTGCTCCAGAGTCCCCTTGGAAATAAGGGTTCCGTGACCTGAAAAACACTAGTGCACAAAATTTTCAAACGTAAAATTACATTTTTCCTTGATTCCTTTAACTTTTACTTTAGAGCCCGCTTCTTAGTCTTTTCTCAAAGACCGCTGTCATGATGGGGTTATAAAATCGATCCACTTTATTGTATATGTGCATTTAACATCACAATTCTTGTCTGCGTAAGAATGTTAATGTTGACATTCTATAGCTATATTTGTTTTGCTTGCTGTTTGTGTTATCATGTACATACAGTTGCTGGCGTAATTTAATGGTTAGTCTGGCATAGATGGCGTCAAGATTCTTTCTCTTCTCTTAACTAATAACTATGCTGGAGCTCTTCTTATGTAGAGTTTTCTTACGATTGAATGGCTATGTAGCACATGCACACAAACACCAACACATTCGCACATATTCACAACCACTTATACACACTCTTGCACATACATACACACACACAAATTGATTGATAAGCCAAATTAAATGATATGTCGAGTGGGTGTTACTTTAATATTGTGTTTTAAACTGATTTTATGAAATATGCTAAAGCTTTAAGTTTGGGTAAACACATTTTTGTTGCTTTTTACTTTTTATTTGTAAGCCTGATGTTTTATGTATGTATGCATTCTTATGTATGTAAATATATAAGTTTGTATGCCATAGTGTCTGGCATTTTTTAAATCTTTTTAATAATTTACATTCATCAGAGTTGTCGTGTGTATGTATATTGTGTTTACATAAATCCTTCCAAAATATATGTATATATTTATGGTATTGGATATACTTAATACTTAAATATTTAAAACAAATTCCAGCGTATTTGATCACCTTTATTTTAAACTGGTATTCAATAAAAAACCCGGTATTTGGCTGCAAACAATTCAGCAATCTTTTTTTTATAATATTATTTTCCAATCAATAATTTGTATTCGGACTAAAAGATTTTGTAGGACCGAATCAGGTTAAGCTTCTATGCCAATTACCAGTCAATAATAAATTTTTTTTACCATTTCGTGGTGCTCTCAAACAAATAAAACCGTTCTTAACATTGTGTTTTCGGGATTTCATTCTTTTGTTTTCAAAAATATTTATGAAAAATTTGTAGTTAGCCAGTTTTAAATTGTTCCAAAATTAAATAAAACAAATAGAAATAGATGTAGTAATAAACCGAATATTCTTGGCGCTTTATAAAGATTACTTAATAAAAATAACAAAATCAAGACGTACATTTTTCGCAATTTCTGTATATTTCATATATTTTTAGTTGAATTTTTATGGAAAAATTTTTAAATTTACTAATCCTCTTTTGCTTATAAAATTACCATGTCAGGACACTTTATCCCATAAATTCACAGAAACAAAAATTTGTTCTTTAACCAAGATAATTAAAGAAATGCGATTTTCCTTTGTTTCATAACTATCTCACGACTTTTATTTAATTAGAATACAAGGTTTGGAAGTTTCAGAGTTAAAATTTCGGTCCACCAGTAAAACGGGAGGTCTGTTTGGCACACTCCTCACCTTTTTTTTAATGTCCTTCGAAATTTTAGGCCGACTGGGTCCAATCACTGTTCTTAACTTAGGCACATTGTTGTTTTACCCAATATTGGCGTAGGTCTTTTCTACTTTGCTTCGCTAAACGTTTTCAATAGAGCTTGGGGCAGGTGAGCTAGTAGGACCTTTGGTCCTGGTAACATGGATAGTGGTATTGTACTACGAGTCTGTAGTACAAGTTTTTGATTTTCTAACATAATTACAACAACAAACGATTCCATTATTTACTTACGTAGTGTGAGCTTCAGACAACAAATTCGTATCTTTTAATATAAACAAATTTCTTAATAGCCCTTGAAGACCACATTTTTCCGACTTCAGGTCCATATTTTCAAATTTTGTCGTGGCTTCCATTGTTGCATAAATCAATCATAACGGAAAACATTTGGAGGTGGCTTCAGCGTAAAAGGAATAGTTATAGAAAACAGTACAATTATAACGATGGTTCTAATGTTGGAATCAAACCTTACTGGAGAGCGATATCCTTCAATTTAACTGAATATTATTAGGGATCCTTAAAATCAGATATTTGTTAAGAAATTATCAGCACATTTCAGAAATTTATGTATTGATGTATTAACAAATACCGAGGTAACCCTTCTTTATACTAAAAACTAAATTTTATGGTCTTAATGAAATATTACTAATTAATTAGTTCAAGTTCGCTATAATTTTGGCACACTAAATCCTAAAGTCTTTCGGATAAAATATTGATATTTTTGGTTTTTTTGTATTATAGTGATCATTTTTATTTCTCAAACTAATATAGAAAAAAAGGCTTTCCCAATAAAAAGTCCCCATGGGTTTCTCTGGATTTATGCCGAAGTTATACAGCTTTGAACGTAGTGAGTACTAAGTTCGCTATAATTTTGAACGGCATTTTATATAAAAATTAAGATTGATACAAAAACTTGTACAATGATGCATTATGTCTCTGGTCATTAGACAAGCATAGTTTGAGTTCAAAATTATAAGTGGGTGTGGCACCTCCCATACAAACTATATGCTTTTTTGGGTATATATATATCTGCAGCCATTGAAGGTACAGTATAGAAATTTCGCACAAGGACGTCGATTGACAATGTCGTACAATTGGCACCTCTCATAGTATCTGAATATTCATTATGGAATATCCCAGGAACAATTTAAAATACGGTACTAAAGTTTAGTGTAGTAATATTTGTCCATGGGTTTCTGTTCTAATAAATTATAAGTAATATCTAACTACTTACATGAATAAGAAATAACAGCAGAAACAGAGATGCACCTTAAATGGAAGAATGCGCCATGTCAAATGGGAAATCTGGCATACAGATGGCGTTGTTTATCGCTATTTTTCGAACAAGCCTTTACGTGTAATTTTTTTTCATTTTAGTTTAGTTTTGCTAATATTTGTCCATTTTCTTGATACAAGAATTTATAAATTGTAAAACTTTCATTCAAATACGAATGCTTAATTAAAGTTCGTCCAATAAAGTACAAGGACTATCGCTAAATGTAGCAGGAGCCAATTTAAAACGTCCATGGGGTTGGTTGGGGGGGTTTATCTAAAAAGTCAAATATAAAAAATAAATTTGAAATCTTAGTTACACTAAGCGATCAAATCCGATTTTCTTTCTTCGACATGAGGTTTGACTACGGATTCAAAAAGAGAAGGTGATACTGAGCACTCCTGCATTCATAGTTTTTCTGGGTCAGTAACTGTTTTTGATTTAAAGTTTCGTCCTGAATCAGTTTGAAAAGTTTAAAAATTAATAAAAATAGAAAAAATTATCGGATCCTTGTAAAATAAGACTTGCTTGAACCCCATTTTTTTCCGAAAACGTGACGTGATGGGAAGTTTTTGACCTCAGATTCGTGGTCAATGTGAAAAATTCTTTCGCAAAAACTCCATCTTATTAGCAAAATCCATGCAGTTTTAAAATGTAATTAGTTTTTAACCCATTATTGCTCAGAGCACCACGACTAGAAAGATCTCTTTCAATGCTGTGACTTCACGAATTTAGGGAATATAAGCCAACCTCATCCGGGTTCCTTATCATTGATAATGGCTCAAATTCCCCATGGTGATCATTTGAAAAAAATGAGCCTCTACTATTTTTGGTAATTTTTTTGAGGTTGTGTACATCATCAGAAGTGGGAAGTCAATGAGTTAATGAAATTATGTCCCTCACGATAAAAAAAAATGCACTAGAATGCACATTGAATAATATTTATTTGAAAAAATTTAATTTGATTATTGGGAATTTTTTGTCACTTTTGGCCATTTTTTTGAGGTTAAGATTAAAAAAAATTGGAAAATTTTTCCTAAAATTTTAATTTTATAGGGTCCATCAAATGTATCATTGATTTAATTTATTGTATTTAAAAATTATTTATGAATATTTTCTTCGAATGAAAATATTTTCGTCCCTTTAATATTTTTATTTCGATTCATGACAAACGATCAAAATGTATGAGATTTTCATTTATCCTCGAAACCCCCATATGATCCATTAGTGTATGTGTGTATTTGAAAAAACAGCAAAAACAAGCATAACTACATTTACACTTTGTCAAACAATAAGCTACATGACATAAAAATATATAAAAATATACACATGCATACATATATATAATTTAAGTATATGACAACGCCATAATGGCATTTTAAGAATTTAATGCTAAAGGGGCGGCACAGCAGTTCAAATGCCTAGCCTCGCCTTGGCGCTTCCATTTCTTTACTATGTTTTTTTCTCTCTCAAGTATACATTCACACATACATACTCTCTTTACAATGTTTGAAGTAGTCAGCAAGTACGCATAAAGTAACATAAATGAGCAGAGCAAGTAGTAGTACATATAATTTACGAATGCCCCAGGATATGCTTACATACGTACACATGCCGTATTTCAGGATTTTTATTCAACCCATACATAAACATACACATACAAACCTACCATACTATATATAAGGCCCATTCTTACTCTTACACATGATTATTTATAGCTTGCTATTTTTCAGGCGGTATTGAAATCTCTTTTTTTATTTTTCTCGCACGCTTAAGAAAATTGTTTAACAAAAATAATAAAAAACGAAAAAAAAGAAATATGGTAGCATATTGCAAATAAATGTTTGTGTGTGAATGAAATATGCCAAGGTAGATGACCTTAAATAAAAGGGGTGAATATTTATACTTGACCTTGGCCATAACAAACAAAAAAGCTACAAATATAAATTATTTTGCTATAAATATGTTTCTCTTCGTGTTTTTGTTTTTTGCTGTTAATTGACCAAAACTCTCATATTTCATATCTTAATGGTTTCGTATTAAAATTTAACTAATTTTGCTAACTTCCAATTTTTTGGTAGCTTGGTTGTAAATATTCATGCATGCATGGATTATAAGTCCTCACATTATTATTACGCCTCACTGTATACTTTGTAGAATATCATAGCAACAGGTGTTTGGCTCTAGTACTACAGATACATACATACACTTACGTTTAAAATGAAATGTTTAAAAAATGCTTTGATATCTTAATTTTATATGAAAACACTCAAACAAAACTGTATACTCTGTTTCACATATATTAAAAGTTTATTTAAAATTTTGCTAAATTAGTTAACTACTGACTGGATAATTTATACAGTCTTTTCCACAAGAGCGTGTTCGCCTTAATAGTACGAACAAATTTTAGTATCAAGTTAGACTTTATTTTCAACATTCAACATTTCATTGCGAATTCTGCTGTATGACCTTTCAAACAATCGCAATTACAATTTTGTTGAATAATCAATTTTTCAAATCACGTTCCGTGTATGCAAAACGTTTTTAAGCTGCCATACTTTGCTCACATCCAAAGGAATGCAAAATGTCCTAGGGAGGTGCTGCAAATACCTTAAGAAGTTGAAGGCATTCGTAAAGAAATGGAACCAGCTTTTTTAAGACTCTAGAATGTTTACGACTTACCAAATCATTGTGCTTCTAGAGCAACATCAAAGCAGCAGGATTCAGTGATAGCATGAGTTTCTAAAGCCAATTCCACCATTACACTTGAAGTAACCCAACAAAAGCTGGCGCTGAAGGTCATTAATATATCCCTTAGTACAATCCAAAGTCATTTAAATGAATTTCAAATTAAATACTGAGTTACCATAACCAAACCTTTACTGACGGCAAAACAAACAATAAAAATGGCAGGAGTGGGCTGTGGAACATATGTATAATGATTGGAGCGATGTGACTTTTACAGACGAATCTTTTTATGGACGGCAGGTACCATAAAACGTGCATTGTTCATTAAAGGCAGTAAGGTGGTTCTGAGATTAGTTAAACACCCAGGAAAAGCTCATGTTTGGGGATGCTTTTCAAAACCGAGTTTCGACAGGATAATCATGTTTACGAGAATTTTGGATATCCAGTACATAATCCATTTATATCAGCATAGGCTCTTATTTTCAGCAAATAACTGGTTTGGGAAAGGAAGGAAGGAATTGAGTGCTTTAAGAGGACAGGATCCTAAACATCAAAATCGCTTGTGCAGTAAGTGAAAAGAAGAAAAAAAGATAAGAATTTTAGACTGCGCCTCTGAATCTCCAGATGCATACCACATTGAAAATTTTTGAGCATTTATTGAGCTTAAGATGAGCAGAAAAAATGCTAAAATCATTGCCCAATTGAAACGACAGCTAAAGTCAAAATGGCGGAGTTTGCCGCAATCTTACGCCGAAAAGCTAGAGTTAGTATGACCTCGCGTTACCACCAAATTACTCAAAATTATGGTAACTGGACACTATATTGATATGTCAGCACATTGGATAAAAAATGTTTAAAAGTAATGTGGGATATTTTTTTATTGGGGCATTTTTTGAATGACTTAGGCCGTACACGCTCATGTTGAAAGGACTGTATATTGTATCATACTATCACAGAGTTTTTAAGGAGAACAAAGTATAATTTGTAATATTTTGAAGTAAATTTTAATCATACGCTCCGTAAAACATTCATTATTATTTAATAACTACTTATAACAAATAATTTTTAAATATTTCTATTGATTTTTAGAGCCAGGGGTGGTGTATACAGTTTAACTACAGAATCTTACCGATTTTTTGAAATGTGATGTCCCAGCAAAAGTAATATGTTATCGATTATTTCTTGTATTATTTGGTAATGAATACAATTTTTATTGATTATTTTTTCGGTAATGCGGTAATGCATTACCTACTTTTTCGCGGGGATTATTCATTTTATAATTATTTCCAGATTCTTTAAGAAAATATTTGCATTAACTTAGAATGTTAAATTATATTTTAAAAAAGTGGTTTTACTGCTTTTTCGGTTGTTGATTGCTATAATCAATGAGCAGTCATTGACTTCAAAAAATGAAGTGGTGACTTAATTTTTTAAAGTCATAAGTCTCAAATGAAATCAAAGACTGTAATCAGAAAATGTTATTCATTTCCAGTGACTTCAATGAATGCAGCTCGAAATGACTGCAATCTTTTTCAGCTCTGGTAAAAACAAACCCAAATTCCAAACATTTTTTAAATTTCACCTTTTGTACGCAGTGAGCAAGTGTGTCTTTAAAAAACTTTTCTAAACTAAAAATATATTTTACATTGCAAAATAAATTTTAATTAATTAATTAATTAAATTAAGCCCTTTTATCTCCAAATGTGTATTAACTCTTTGTAACGGTGTATATGCTTTTTCAACTGTGTTTTTTTCATGATTTCGGTAGTTTGTAAATTAAGCATAGCTGTTTATTTAATTTTATTTAACTCTAGACAGCACTCCTTCGTCGAAGCGACGACGTGAATTTTCTTGTTAAGTTAACAAAAAAAAAAAATGAATAAAAAAGCACAGTTACAATAAAACCATTAATAATTTTGAATAACTAAAAAAGTATTTAATAAAACACAATAATAAAACCAGAATTTTTTTATAGGGAACAATTGGCATCGAGTTAAAAAAGGAAGATGAACGTTAGTGTTATTAAAAGTAATATTAGATATAACCGAGAATGTCGCTACGTGAACGAAAATTAAAACAAAAACTAAATGAGGATCTCGACATATTATTCCACAAGCTTTGCCAAAATAAATTAAAACTAAATATAAGTAAAACTAAAGTTATAGTAATTGGAAACAAAAAGATAGATAAAAATAATGTGAATATTTTCATAAATGGCACTATAGTAGAGATACTTAGAATCAGAAATAAAATATTTAGGAGTGATAATTGATGATAATCTGAAAATCGAGAAAAATATAGACATAAGCCAAAAAATTTGTAAAAAAGTGACCGTTTTGAGTAGATTAAGAAATTAATTAAACAGAAACCAAAAAGAAAAATTATATAAAACACTAATTCAACCACATTACACTTATTGCGCATCTATACTGTATCTGTCGTGTGAAACTAGTATAAGTCGCCTTTAGCATTTACAGATTAAGTGCTGGAGACAAATTTTAAATGCAAATAGGTCAGTCAAATATAACTTTTTATTTGAAAATTTAAAATTTATGAACGTCAAACAAATAATAATTTTAAAAAACTTTGTTGTTTATATACAAAATTATAGAGGCCGAAGCTCCAAAATATTTAACTAATAGAATTGTGTACAGAAATAAAATTCATAACAGACAATTGAGAAATTGAGAAAGAAACCAAAGCAATTAAATTCATGTAGTCAAAACTCATTATTTTATAAAGGAATAAGGCTGCACAACAGCATTCCAAACGATATTAGACAAATTTAAACATTCCACAAATTTGAAAATGCATTGAAAGCAATATATGTAATTAAAAATTTTTAAGTAATAATTTTAAATACCATGTAAACCATGTAAAGCTAATTTAATGGAGAAATCTAAATAAATAAATACATTATCATTATTTTTATTATTAAATGCAACAAGAATAATTTTTTTATTAACATTTATTTATTTGATTAACAATGCAGGTAAGTCAAAGAAAGTGCTATGATTTCATGATACTCTCAGCTAGAATAAGTAAATAAATATTGGAGTTTCTTGCTTCTTACTTGCTGTCTGTAGTTCCTCGAAACCCGTTGAATACGTTCCGAAATAAATGCAACGAAACCATGTGCAACTCCCAAGCCATACATACACCATATCCAATATAAATCAGCAAGAATTAAAGACTTCAGAGCCTCAGGGTTATGTGGTAAACGGAACTTAATTTTTTCCGCTGCCTTCATATCAGCGTAAGCGTTGTTTTTCCAGTAATTGTATATACCAGACTCAAGTAACTGCGAAAGGTGGGCATTGAGGGCATAACGGTAAATTGAATGCTCATGCAATCCAAGACCCATCAATAAACCACTATCTATGCTCAACTG
This sequence comes from Toxonevra muliebris, assembly GCA_963691655.1. Taxonomy (NCBI): domain Eukaryota; kingdom Metazoa; phylum Arthropoda; class Insecta; order Diptera; family Pallopteridae; genus Toxonevra; species Toxonevra muliebris. The sequence continues at coordinate 42,345,892 of OY829328.1, read as the reverse complement.
CTTAGGCATACAAAACAGTGGACGTTCTAGAAGCGATTGTTGTCTTTGTACAACACTACACAAAGAATCTGAGGCGGTATAACCATAGCTTTGATTAAATGAGGAACGTTGATGCTGAATTTCAGTGTTATTTATAGTGGTAATAAAGATTTGCTTATGCTGTGCCCAAAAACGAGGATCTTTGAGTTTTTATAAGAAATCATAATAATATGAGTGGACATACATTTTTAAAGTTGATTCAGTAAGCTCATCAAAAGTTTCAATGCCTTTTGGTATAGGTGAACTAGTGAAATAAGTTTGCAAATATGCTGTGAATACGGTGGAGTTAAGTACTCCAACCACAAATATATATGTATAGATATACTTCTTGAAAAGTGTGAGCTTTAACTCCTCCAAATGCATAGTTTGGCCTAACATACCACGTAGTGTAGTTGTTGTGGCTACATTTATCAGTACTTGGATAAATGTATTACATCCACGCTGTACTTGGCTTCGTTGCAAACAGAAATTTTCAAGCAATAATAAAATTGTAAAGAATAAAAAAAAAATCATTAAAATCAAAACAAATAATGACTTCAATAATAATGGATAAAGCTGATAAAAAGCTAATGGCTTAGGTACTGGTATCATTAGACCTACAATATCCATGTAGAAGGCTGTTGTGGTGTTATGCCAGCCATATGGTGGAATTAGTCTCCACATATTCATTGACATATCTATTGTACCATTTGCGATAAAATTATTCACTTCCTCCAATGTAGTATTAGTGTTAGGATCAAGTGGTAGTGGATATACCAACGTTGCTTTCAGTTTATCGGCAAAAGTTTGTATTATTTTAGCAACAAATCCTGCAATCTGAACCATTTTATTTTTAGCACGATATACGAGACTACCTGGTACAAGGTTTAGCAGAAAAGTGCGTATAGCAGCACCTTTTAAATTTCTCGAATCCAGAATAGGAAAGAAATTTTTATTATACAAATCTTTCTTTTGGATTTTGAATTGTGGAAATTGTTTGTAGGAGTAAAAAGTCATCCCAGTTGAGAAGTCCTTAAAAACGCCAATGACTTGTGGTAGATACTTGCGCATGCAATAAGCAAATAATGGTTGAAGTTGATTTTGAAACAACTGTTTATATTCCTCCTGATACCAGTAGAATATAATCCGGATGGCTCGCATATGCTCCAAGAAATCAAGCATACTATCGAGTGATTGCAGCTCGAAATTTTCAACAATGCAATATACTATGATTGCCACTTCGCCACTTATGCCTGCTATTCCTTTTTCAGTTGCATGTTTATTTTGAAGATTGTGGTTTCACACAAGTTTGCTGCTTTCCGTTGTCAATGTTTGTAAATGATAATTGTTTCAAAATTTCTCTCCATCTTAACTTAAGTCAAAAACTTTACGAAATTCATTGGGCTTTGTGCAAAACTTGCTACAGCCAGAATTATTAGGAACAGGACGTTTGATTTGAGCATCATACTGTTTCAAGAACGATTTCAAGCAGATTTCAAGTTGCACCTTTTTTAAATGAATTATTTGCATACCTACTACTTTGGTGTATGTACTTTCTCACTAAATATAACGTATGCGACTGCCGAATGGAAAATTTGAATTAAAATCAATATTTATCAGCTGACGATTTTTATAGATTCATTAATATTCAATAAACATTAATTCTAGTAATTTCATTTTGTGCTAATTTCTATAAAATGCACAATATGAAGAATTTAATGAAATTCTAACAAGTTTATTTTTTATGCTGACATGACACGTCCGTCATGGTTGCCAACTTTTCGATCTCTGAAAACGGGGCAGACCTTGAAGTGAAAATGATCAACCGGGAGGCGGGAGGGGGAGGGGGCTGGATTCCGAGCAAGGCATTCTATAGCACTGAATATAATATGGGAATACAGTTGTACTTACGTGTAAATATCTCGTCAACTATAGTTTCAATCGAGCCGAGCTATGGTCAAAAAATTATGGATTTAACTTATTCTACATCTTTCTAAACTTAAATTTTTTTTTGGTTTGGGTCAGTTCGTATTTTTACCTGTTTTTTTTTACAGTCGCGCAAAGTGATTTACCAAAAAAAAAAATTAACGCTCAGAGAGAATATTTCAAAAGCTCGAAAATATAATTTTTTTGAATTTCAACTTGTTTTAGAATTATAATTTACAGCAAAAACAATAAACGCATTCCGTGGTTTATTTACTGGGGTCAGGTGGGCGCGAAAATTTTCAGGGCAATCTGTATGGGGTTAAGAATCTGTAAGAGGTTATAATTCTCTATGGGGCTAGGAGAAATTGTTTTACATATACTTTTTAGTATATATTTTTTTTTATTTAGACTATTATTTTCTGCTTTTCAGTCTTGTGGGTGTGAAATTTTTTATTGCCAATCCAACAACTATATAGGCCTAAGCCCTTTTAAATAATAACAATCAAATAAGAAAAGCAGCGAAAAATTCCCCCCGACATCGACATTTTAGTCGAAATCACTATTTAAATGCAATTTCTTTGTACTAGTTTGTTTAGCAAATTTATTGGTCATAAATAAACTATAAGTTTGCCGAAGACATTAATGTGATTTTCAAAACGGTTTTAGACCTATAAGACTTATGAAAATACCTTTAAAGATGCATTTGTTCACCGTGTATACAAGGTGAAAATTTGAAGCATTTTTGGAATTTAGGCTTATGTTTACTAAAACCAAGTTGACAGACTTTTGTTGTTCAGTGACCTATAGTAAAATTTCGTGGGCTACATATTTCTTGTACATATTAACCCTCGTAATGGGTCAAAAAAGTTACTTTTTTCGAGAATGGCAAAAAATACCAATAATGGTGGACACCAAAGGGTTAATATGTTAGAGGAAAACATTCTACGGAAAATTCTATTATAAATTGCCCAACATAAAAACAAGCTTTGATTCATAACTAACAAGTTGTCTTATGGTTTATTAAACTTAATCTGTTAGAAATGGGCAAACTTTAGGCCCGCGTAAAAAAAATTAACGCTTATCATTTTTTCCCCCGAGTTCTATCAGAATCCACTTTCAGAACCTTGTTTTTTTGTGTGTTGAACTGTGTCATTAAAAAAACTTTACCAGGTCCAGGTTGTCGTGAACTTATTGTAAGTGACTCAAAATTTATTTTTAACTATTAACTTCGAAAACCGTAGCAGAATTAACAGGACAGCCTCCAAAACAAATTTTCTCAAAAATATCGTCACTTACAAGTTGACAACAAAAGCTTAAACCCAGTTTTCGATTTTTCTTGAAATATTTCTTATAATAATTGCTGCTAATTGTACTACAAACATGAGAGCATCAGCTTTCTTGTCAACAACAGTACATCAACCTTTTTGTTTTTACCATCTGTGGTCTTCTTCCTCTCTAAATTTAGTAGATGAAGTGGCATCAACACTCGTTAGTTAATGCTATTGTCAACATTAAAACTGTGTGTAGCTCTTAGTATGTACATAGTATGAATGGTTACGACAATAATGAAAACAAAAGAAAAAGCTGAAATGAAACCAGAAAAGTGTTACCACCATGTTCTCAATTTGTCATTGTTTATCTTCGTCATCAATTTTAATTGGTCGATTTTAACATTCTGCTGTTGTTGGCACAAGGATTCAGATTTCCGTGTTTTGCTTTTAAGCTTTTATTGAAATTATTGTTGAGAGTTGAAATTTTAGTTTGAAGCTTTTATTTACAGATAAATATCTAAATAAATATTATTGAATTTAAATACAAAACACAAATAGCAGAGGGAAATCATTTTGTAATTTATCTATCAAATCCTGGAGGTAAGAAGAAATATTTATTTGGCCAATGTAAATATTCATTGTAAACTAATTTAACCTGAGCTATGAAAATATATAATTTAGATTTATGCTAACTCTTATTTGTGTAGTTTAAAAAATTAAATTTAAATCGAATGAGCATGTTGCCAAAAATGGTTATTTGCATGAATATACTGGCATAAATACATTCATTAAATATTTTCACTTTGCATGAGCGTACGTGTAATTACGTAGCGTACAACACAGACTATACCCAGCGGTAAATGGAAGCACTAAAATAGCGCTAAACAAGTGCTTGATTGCAAGCACTTAAGTGCACTACAAGCACAAGTGTTCCATATAAATTTTAACATTGCATGTCCTAGGAGACAAGCACTTGCTTAGTGAAGTACTTTTAGCGCTAAATAAGTGCAAGAAAGAATGCGTTAGATAGGCACTTCCGCTCGTTCATTCGCTGCTTCGTGCTTACTTTAAAATTATGTAAAAAACTGACAAAAATTACTTCATTTTCATACAAAAAACATGAAAAATACAAAAAAGTTCAGAAAAATTGGTGTGAACAGTTTTGACGCGCACATGGAAAATCTATTTAAATCACCTTGAGTATTTCGTGTGGCCCCCGCGAGATTTGTAAATGATTTTATATGACGCGTCATGGTTTCAACAAGGCTTTCCAGTGAGATACAAGTTATTTCCTGCCATGCTGATAAAGCTCTCTCCTATAACTCCTCAATAATCCTTGTTGAATCCTTTTAGGCATATATTTTTCTTTTCAACATGGCCCACAAATTTTCTATAAGATTTATGTTAGGCCATTATGGTGGCGAGTCCAACAGTTATTCCCATTATCAATTAGCTACTTTTTGGTTGCACCGGCAGCATGTTTTGGGTCGTTGCCATGCATAAAAACATACTCCTTGCCCGGTTAGATTCCGAATATGTCCAAACTTGGGTGGTAGGAAAAATTCCAAAAAACAGTTTTTCGTGTTTCACTTATTCTTCATTGATAATTTTTTTTTAACTCTAATTAAGCACATCAAGCTTACGCTTGATAAAACTATTATTTTAAGGTGAGATGGTAGACTTGCAGCCGCCATATCGGCCCGCCGTCATGTAAAATCAAAAAAGACCTTATTGCATTCGAAAATAGAGATAATAAGCTTTTATTTGAGCACAAACATGTCCTAAAATACCTGAACCAATTTTGAACAGGGGGTCTCCCGTTGACAGAGAATGCCCCATATATATTACATTTTTTATTATTTTTTATCAAAATGTTTGCAAAACATAAATAAAATAAAACACACACACTTCTCTTTACTTTGCTGTTGCGTGAAAACTCACTCGCTTCGTTTCTCGCTCAGTCAATCGTTCGTAGCATCTCGCTGAACGATACTCGTTTTTATTACTCGATCGAAAACTTCATTTGTTATTCGCATGGTTGCTTTGCAATTTCCGGATTAAATGGTGCGCTTGCAAGCACTTTTTGATTTTTAAGCACTTGTCTAAAAAACCGCTGGGTGCATACTTACACTCATATGTATATACTTTCATTAGTGTTATCAGGTATCGTATATGGAGCTTATTTTTTCTATGGTACCATAACGCCACAAAATCAATTTATACAATAATCTCGTTGCGTTGGTAGTCAACCAAAAAAAAATGTGTTAAAATCACAAAATACCAATTATTTCTGCTAAAGTGATAAAATAATTTTGTGCTAAATCAAACGGTGGCAACTTAACACTGAACAAATAATAATAACAACTTCCTATAGGCTGTATAACAACTATATGAGTAAGTATGTGTGTCTATATGTATGTTAGTATGCCGGATATGGTAAAAATTTCCGCAAATGTTCATTTGGTTGCGGCACACAATTTGCACGTAAGTTTAAATGTAAAAATTACAACAAAACAAGCAGCAACACATTAAGGGCACGCCAGCAGGAAATGCAGATGCACATATGTTAATATATACACACACAGATACATATTGCATACACAGTAAGAAAAAATAGTGCAGCGATTTTATTTTTTTGTAAAATTGTAAAAATTTATTCAAACCACCATCAACATCAGTAACAACTTGATGCTAGTTCATTCGCTTTTAAGCAGAGTTTAGAAAATGGCAACAAGTCTTTTTGAGAGAAAATTGCTTATGTAAACCAAAAAAAAAAAGAAAAGATTCTTGCGGTTTCTCGTTTAAAGCAATTCATTCTCAAACAGATTATCTGAAAGAAATTACGGCAGTTTTTCACAGATGTAAACTTAAGTTTATCCTATTCTAGAATCCGTTAAAAATAATCAGAAAACAAAAAAACCAGGGTTTAAATTGCAAAAGCAATTTCAATTACTTTGCTAAATGCTTTGTATTGTCCATACAGCAAAAATATTTGCTGTGAAATACTGATCTATAAAATGCTGATTGCTTTTCACAGAAATTGCTCTACGGAAAACACAACTATTGTAGAAATTTTTGTGCAGGCGCAAATTATTTATAAAGAAAAAAGTAATAAAGAGATTTTATGGCAGCACTGAACACGATCGCTTTTTTTGTCGGCTAATTTCGACTCAAAACATATTTCGCATATCTTTTGTTCAAGTTTGTGTGTATGCATATGTGTGTGCATGTTTTCAACTACAGTAAACCTTCATAAAATCCTACATTTATCTAACGTGATTTCGTTCTACAAATTTTGTTCTAATTTGAATAATTATTTTGTAAATAATTTAATATTTTAGAAACAGTCAATAGGGAATATTATCGTTTAATAATTTATTGTTAGTGCTGTTAATACGAGGGGGAACTGTATTGAAAAAATATTGACTAGCATTTTCAGCAAGCAAATTTAGCTCAGCATTATTCTTTTTAGCATTCATCAGGATTAAACAGCTTGTCATTTCGAATTTGAAAATATAATAACAAACTCAGCAATCAGCATTTCGTAATTTCAGCATGATCAGCAATTTCGTTTGGCTACTAATAATAATGGTATTGCTGACCGCAGTCAGCAATAAATCGGTATGTTTATGCTTTGATTGCTTAGCTTTCAAACCCTGGTAAAAACACATTAATATTAAAAACTGTTATACTCTTTCTCCTCATTTATGATAAAAAAAAAATTAATGAACTTTTTTTTCTTAACTGTTTTGGACAAACTAGACACATTTCTCTCTTTTCCACTAGAGAGGATAATTTTAAGAACAAAAAAAATCCTATTTCAAGCTTTTAAAATTCCAAAAAAGCTATGAGCAAGTTCAACGAATCGTACTTTAAAATAGCACAAACGAGCAAAAATGCAAAAAAAAGTTAAGCACTAAGCAAATGTTTAGGCCCATCTCTATCGACATCTCATTATAGATGAGTGGGCTTACTAAAATGGCTACCTTACTGAATTGGTAAAATAAGGTGACCAAATATTAATTTTTTCTTTATCTTTTTCTTGAATTGGAAGATCCTTAGAAACATTAGAATAAACTCTGATAACTTTAAAAACAAAAAAAAAAACATGGATTCAAATTGTTCACTTTTGGAATTTGATTTGTTTAGAATAAAAACAAAAACTGTAAAACATATTTTTGATAACGGACACACAGCTGATTTTGATAACACGAAAATATTTGACATAGAAAAGAGAACTAGGACTAGATATACATTAGAGACATTAAGAATACAGCAACAACTAACGAAAACTGTTAATACAAAATAAGATAAAGACAACATAAACAATCAATACACTGTGGTGCTAAGTCGCTGAACAACGTTCATTTATGTGCAATTTTTAATGTTTTGTATATTTCATTATAGACGACCTCGATAGCCTAGTGGATAGTGCACTAGACTTTCATCTGGGAGGTTCGGGTTCGATTCCCGTCTTCGTCTGGTGGTTAATTTTCATTACTTTCTTATATTCACTATCAATATGAAGTGTATGAGAATTATAAGATAGTGTACAAGTACACACATTGGTTGGTAATGGCAAAACCACCAAGCCGATAAAAAATTGCCACACCGCCGTTCGGAATCGGCGTTAAACTGTAGGTCCAACTATGTGGTATCACAATGGGTCGTTCAGGCCTAAGTGTATCTCTCGACAGCCACTCCAACCTAACCTAACCTAAATTTCATTATTGTATGTATATGAATGTAAAATCAATGTGACGAAAAAACCCAAGTTTATGTGAGTTTCCAAAAATTAGTGTTTCCATGATGTTATCTGTCTTCAAAAATCGGTATTTATTATTTCCAATTTATTAAATGTACATGTAGATTCGAAAATAAAATATCTCCCTGAAGAAGCTGAAAATAAATCAGCGAAAAAAAAACCAGTGGTGCAAGCCAGAAATAATTGTAAGCCTATTGAATTTGATCATATAAATCAGCAAAAACTGTTTTATATTAACGAAAAAAAAAAAATATAGAAAATTTATTTCAATTTCATCAAATCAACATCTTTTAGAATTTAATCCAATTTGGTTTTAATTCTATGTAGTAATACATACTTCCTGGTTTCAAATGTAAAAAATTGTTGGTTCAGAATTTTAACCAAAAAGTTTAAGATCTAACTCCAATTCAGCACTGTATCTTTCTTAAGTACTCGAATGATTTAAATTATTAGTTTACCCAGATATGCCCTAAAGTTTTCAAAAAGTTTTTATTTTGATTGAATACCTATATTCTCATTTAATCAAACATTTCTGAAGTGGCCTACATATAGGACAATGGGCATATCTGAATTAAATTTGGTGTGGTCATATATGTATGTAGTCCACAAAAGTAAAAATTTTATCCCAAATTTTTAAACGTGTGCAATTGAATAGTGAGCACGAGCGAGTCAAACATTTAAGCTTTTTGAATTTTTTTTTTTAATATTATTTAACGAATTTTGTTTAATAAGAACAAAACGTTATCTTAATTTACAAAATAAATTTTAATAAATGATTACAAAGTAAATGTCTTGGCTTAACAAACTAACATAAATATGTGTTTATAAACAAGTTTATTTTAACTGCGAAATGCATGATCGATGGGCTTTCTTCGATGCAATCTTCTTTCTAACCCTTCTCTGTCGTAGAGCATAGAGACTTCATCATTTACGTGCTGTCTTATTTGATTTTCATGTGATTTCATGAGACTTTCTACCGACTAACCAATACATGTTTCTAAACTTTAATTCTCTTCTGCTTTTTTAATTTTAACATGCTCTTTCCAATGTAGTTTTGCATCTAGTGTCATTCCTAGGTACTTGGCTGTATTAGAGCATGGTACTTGGTCGCTTTCAATAAAAATCGGGAGCTGTTGTGTCTTTTTATTGGTGAAGTTTATGCAAATAGATTTGATTTTATTGAGACTGATATGCCACTTTTTGGTCCAGTCGACTATACTGTTGGTCGCATTTTGTAGTGCGTTAATTGACTCTAGCTCAGTTTTATCGACAGTAAAGAGCGCAGTGTCTTGACTGATGAGTAGGTCATATGTATATATCTATCTATCTATCTATCTATCTATCTATCTATCTATCTATCTATCTATCTATCTATCTATCTATATGCTATCTTAGCAGCGGACCCAGCACACTACCTTGGGGGACTCCAGCCTTTATTGGACATAAATTAGAGAACGAATCGTCTTGTTTGATTCGAAAGTATCGTTCATACAGGTAAGACTGTAGTATATCAAAATATTGCTTTGGAAGAACATTGCTTATTTTATGCAGCAGTCCAGCATGCCACACTTTGTCGAATGCCTTCGAGATATCTAAGAACACCGCTGAGCATACTTTTTTTTCTTCAAAAGCTTCTTCTATGATATGCGTTATTCTATGTACTTGATCAATGGTCGAGTGTTTGCTTCTGAAACCAAATTGATGTTGCGGTATTTGATTTTTACTTTTGATTATTGTATAAAGTCTTTTAATCAGCAGTTTTTCGAACAATTTGGACAATATTGGCAATAATTATATAGGCCTATATGAAGTTCGATCATGACCAGGACTTACCAGGCTTAAGAATCATTATTATTTCTGAAACTTTCCAGAATACAGGAACATGCCTTAGTTGGAAAGAAACGTTTATTATTTGGGTTAACTTTGTGATACCTTTAGGAGGAAGTTGCTTTAATATTTCAGCTGTGATTAAATCAAACCAGTGAGATTTTTTTGATTTCATGTTTTCAATTTCTAAAGTGAATTCAACTTCGATTACGCTTGTAATTTCTGATTCAGAGGAATCAAAATTCGAGTTTGCAGGACCCATTTGTCCCATTTGTGCTTTTTGTAAGTTGGTTCTGGCCCATGCATTGTTTGATTGTTTTTTTTTTGGAGGTATCTGCACAATAGGACATTTCAACCGTTTTGTACATTTCCACAGCGAGTAGTCGGCGCAGCATTCAGTTGACAGTTCGCTTATTCGTTTGTTGAACTTTTCATTTTTAAAATTTTTAATTTCTTGATGTAGTTTTTCGGTTAAATTGTTTAGTTTTTTCTTATCGCATGGTGCCCGCGATTGTTGCCAACGCCATCGTTGCTTACGTTTTTCTATGACCATTGCTTTTATGGTTTTGGAATACGTTTGGCCTAAAGTTCTGTTTTTTATCAAAGCTGTGCTTTTCCAAGCTGCATGCTGAATCTGTTTTGTAAATTTTGTAACTTCTTCGTCAAGGTCTTCGTTTCTTGAAATTTCAACAGGAAATTCTCAATACTCCCAGTCTGTGAACTTATTGGACAGATAGAGTGGCTGTTCTTTTTGTATTATATTTTCACTGATTGTCAGGTAAATAGGGGAGTGATCCGAATTCATTTCGGATCCTTCTTCGATGTGCAGGTAGTTATGGGATACTTTATGAGTTATGAAAAAATCTATTAAGTCATTGGATCTGTTGGCCAATAGGTTGGTTTGCCAGTGGATATGACATCGCAACCAGTTGCTTGGAGAGCTTTAAAGAGTTCCCTTGCCCCAGTGTGTGTGCTTCACATTGAAGTCACCACCGATTACAAATCTGTTTTTGTGTTTACATATTAAGGTTTTGTATTGCTCGGATTTTATCTGGTACCTAGGTGGTCTGTATACAGCAGATAGAGATAGTTTATTATCACAATCAATTGTAACAGTTGTTGATTGAAACTCTTCAATACATAATTTTTCTTCTTCGTAGTGTTTTATATTGCACTTCCGCCCCTAGCGCAGTTATTAGCGTGGACTGTGTGGTATATTTCATGGTTTTTTATTTTAATATGGCTTTCTTTAGTGAAGTGCGTTTCAGATATTAAACAAATATCTATTTTTTTTTGGTATTTAAGACAACCTCTAATTCATTTGTTTATTTCAGTAGTCCGTTCGCGTTCCTTTAAGCAGATTAGGCATTGTTTATATGAATTAGTTTTTGTTCTAAGTTAGTTAAGCGCTTTTCCAATGTTTTTTTGAAGGCTTCTTGTTTATTTAGCTTGTTTAGTATCTGTATCTGAATTTTCTTTTAAAACTTGGGAATATGTTGCTATCTTACTTGTTGTTGGATAATGCATTTTGGCTATAGATTCTATGAGATTAGATTGCGTGCAAGCTATATTGGGTGGTTTCACTTTACGAGAACTTACTGTTTTTTCATTACATAAATTTTTATCATTGTTTCGTTGACCCACTGTTTGGTTTCTTATTTTTTAGAGCTTCTTTGCTGCCAAGCACCCTCTGTAACTAGCTGGATGAACCTCACCGCAATTGCAGCATTTTGGGTGTTGCAAATTCAACTTGGTACACTCAACAGATTTATGTTTCCCTGCGCACTTCACACATCTTGGCTGTTTTCCGCAATAATTCTTGTATGCCCATAGGACTGACACGATTTACATTGTGGTATTAGTTTAGAGAGTTTAATTGGTTCAATACTTACTATGGAATTCAGTATTTTCTTTATTTGATAAATTTTTTTAATATCCTCATTAAAATCGAATGATATATGAAACCCCTGTTCTTACAGATTTGATATTATTAGGTTAGGATCATAAGAGTGATGTAAATTTTTCACTAGCACTCTAATTGGTCTTAGCTGTTTGTTTTCATATGTATGCCAAGATATGCTCGAATTGGGCATAGTTTTTGTTACTTTTCTGTAATCTTCCGCTTCAAGACTGTTTATTTTAATAACATTATTACTCAATAGTTTAATATGAAAATCTTGGTACACAGCACGCGTCACAATCGATTTATTGAAAGGCAAATTCGGTGAACGTGTTATCTCGAGAAATGGTCCGGTGCAATGGCCGCCTCGTTCATGCGATTTAAAGCCATTGGATTTCTTTTAATGGGGCTATATCAAGTCACTGGTCTATGCCAATAAGCCAGCAACTTTAGACGAGCTCAAAGACAATATCAAACGCGAAATTGCCAACGTTCCGGTCGAAATGTGTGCAAGAGTGGTGGAAAATTGGGTCCATAGAATCGATCGGTAGTCATATGACCGAAATCGAATTTCATTCATAAAATGTAATGCTTGCACTACACCCACATTAAATTTGAACTTAATATCGCGAAAAATTCTGTGTTTTATTAATAGAGTAGATAAAATTGTTATGTCCCTAATGGAAAACCCTATACTTAATTTGACAATTTCATGATAAGAAACACTTGCGAATACAAAAACAAAAATGGGATTGCTCAAAATCTTAAAATTATCCAACGAAATGAAATACGCATCAACTATCTGGTGCTCGCAATGTAGACAAATTTATATCAGTTCAAAAACAGTTCCTGCTTTTTGCTTTGAGATTTTTGCTGTGGTATTTACCGTTTAATCTTCCACCTTACGAGCACAAATTAAAACTTTTGGATCTGCCTACCCTTGAAAACCGAAGAATTATGAGTAACGTTTGTTTTATGGCAAAGCTATAACAGCTGCCGCTGTTAATTCTCCATTTTTGCTGAGTAACAATAACTTGAACATACCGCCTCCCTCGTATTACTCGATACTATATTCCTACCAAATTATTTATTTGTAAGACCAATTACTCAGACAATAAGCCGTTCCGCCGTTCATGCCGCGATTGTAACAACCTCTATAACGTTATTGATGTTTCTGATTCGTTAGATTCTATAAAACAAAATGTCTTAACTTTTTTACATATTTAGATGTCGTTATCAGCTGATAATTTATAATCTGTAGTTGAATTTCAGAACAGCCACTTTTTGGGTAGTGCGCTACCCCAACGTCCTTTAAAAAATAAAAAAATGTTGGAAAATCGAGTAGTTTTACAAAATGTACTTCTTTTACATATATGTGAATAATAAACTCTGGATAATATAAAAGGTTCAACATTTTTTAATTATTTACATATTTGATAGTTGGGCATCCAGGTAACAAAGCCTCCAACTATTTCACTGGTACTTTGTATTGAAAAAAAATCTTAACACTGTAGTAATACCACCGCCTCTGTCTGCTGAGGGTATATGGATGACATAGTGAACATGCCATCGATTGATTTAAATAGTTAATTAGGCAGTTATCAGTTGCTCATTTAACGAAACTCAAAGCCTTTCTACCTATATCATTGCAATAAAATTCACAGTTCAGTTTACAATAGTAAACATTGAAATATATTAACTTTCGCCTCAAGAAATCCCAACAATGTATAATTAGTCAATTGCATAGAATATTCTCTTTTTGCACTTGTTGCAAATATCAATACTGGTTATTGAAATTTATGAAATTTTCCCTATTGTTCAATTTCAATTTCGAAATTGAAACTAAAAGAAACTACATATAACTAAAATTTCTATATTTCAGTTTACTAAATGCAATGAAAATATTTTGTGAAACAAAAATACTCATTTCAGGCTTTCAATTTACAATTTTGTTTTCATTTCAATATCGTGAAAATATTGACTCAGTTCAAAATATTAATTACAAACAAGTGCGAGTTTTAATTTTACCACATTGATGCTGTTATAATTCCAACAAGAAAAAAAAAAAACAATTTTCCAAATTCTAAACATAATTTTTTTTTTTTTTTTTGAGGGTGTAGAAAATTGTTAGTAGTTCAATGAGAAAATATTTAAGCTTCTAACCAAATCGTATTTCAAGTGTATATGCATGAATGTGTTAGTGTTGTTGTGTAAATAGTTGTGTATGCATGTGTGGGCGAATGTTTGTACCCAGCCAACCAAAAAGATCTGAAAGGCTCTTTTTTGACTCATATTGCTAATATTTGTGCTCACAAAAGGCTCAATGAGTGTTTTTTTTATCCGATGGACCTTCTTAATGTGTCCTAAATATGAGAAGGAAAAGACTCCAATTTGGATAAATTATGACTCTTTTATGGATGAACTATTTATGACTCATAAATCACGTCATTTATGGGTCTTTTATAACTCAATTTTTGACTAAAAATTCACAAAATGATCATTTATGAATCAAATTATGCCATTTATGGTTCTTTTCTGAGTTTTTATTTTTAGTAATTGAGAAGCCTGTCTTAAACGTAACTAATTTGAGATATTGTAATTTTTACTTTGATAATGATTACAAACATAGACCTAATTTTCAGAGTGAGAGTTCAAAAAATATTCTGAAACGTGAGCATAATAATTGCAAAGCCTCAGAACGCGTTGAGCTTTAACTGTAAAACCCTAGAAAACATTAGTGGTCCTCATGAAAGATCGCAAACTTGCATACTCGTATATGCGCAAATTTGAATGCACCGTTTCATGAATATACTCCGCAGGTTTTCAGAATGTAAATCAGCTGTTGCGCAAAAGTGTTGAAAATTCAAAATTAACTGAATATGCTTTTTTAATGTCGGCAATACTCCACTATATATGAGGTTTGCACACTGAAATTGGCTTACAAATTTACAAGCACCTCGCAAACTTTTTTTGTATGGAGAATGAAAACAGCTGATATACGCAATGCAAACTTGCGAGGTTTGCGAGATATACGAGGCATTTGCGAGTTTTCATTAGGACTATTATTAAAAAATATGATTACTTTTGGAGTCACATATGTATAAATAAAAGCGCTCAGAAAACATTTGAAGATATGATTCCTTTCGGATTCGCATTTCGGAGCGCTCACAATTTGATTTGCTGGGTTGCAGCGAATGTGTGAGTCCGAGTCGAGTGTTGTGTGTGTATTGTGCATTTGTTGTTTGTATTTTTTGCTGTTTTATTTAAAATCATTCTGCGTAAATATTTAAAACGTTTCCTGTGCAAATGTTTTCCGGTTTCATGAAGTGTTATGGTGAATTAGTTTAAAACAAAGTGAAAATGTTTGAAAAAGGCATCACATTAAAAGCATATAAAAGAAAAGTGTGGGAGGCCTGCGGATGGAGGACACAAGATAAGGTATATGACAATCTCACTAGTGGGTAAGTCTTGCGCTCTTCCATTTCAAGTCAAAACACAACCTGCTCGTAACGCCACCTGGATAGTGAACTGATACCCATCAGAGAGCGATGTAATGTATATGGGATTGAAGCTCGTATAAAAAATTTTCTGATGAAACTTTGAACGGAATATCCGAAGGCGCATCTATTCAGCTGGTATATGTCCTTGACAAATATTGGGTTGTCATCACTGTGATGCGATGGATGGGATGATATATGTATACTACAGCTGTCATGATCTAAGAAACGAATTTCGTGTTAGATTTATGGGTGGCAAGAAGCTGTACCATCTAATCTCGAGGTTCACGCCGAGCTTCTTAGCACTAACCACATCAAATCATTAAGCAAGACACAGAGGAAGTGAGATACCAAAAAGCTGCAAACACAACAGACAACTGAAGCCTTTGTCATCGACTCTCACACCTCCTATCGTAAAACACCTCTCAATTTTATGATACATGCACGCAGTGGATACACACGAACAGGCACTAGGCTACTACTAGAACACTAAGCACGTCTTTTCCTGCGGGGAAAAGAGAGAAAGAGAGATGCTTAGTGACAGGAATTAGGTTTGAAATTCTTCAAAAAAATAAGATTTCGGTCTAACGGTTTGAAGACCGACACTTCTTCCTACAAGTATGAAAATGGAAATCTAATGGCAGATATTTGGGGTGTAATGAGGTTATAGATAGAATACTTCTTGAAGTTGCTCAATGGCTGTTTCAGAATCCCCTTCAGAAACCCCAATCACTGACGACATCACCCGATTATGAGGATGTCTTAACTCCCATCGAAGAAGAACAATAAGTCAGATCGACATCCTTCATCTATTTGCCGTTTATAAAGCCTCATTTAGCATCACCATTGGGGATCACGAGTACTCTGCATTGTCTAATTCTGGTATCCCCACAAAGCTCATTAAACTGCCCTCTGTGCGCTATCGGATTCCAAACGAGATTTCAAACAAGGTAATTCCCCTTGAGCTCAAACGAAGAGTAACTCTTAGAAACAGGTCCTTCTAAGGGCTCATTAGCCCTTCCTATCCTAATGTATGAAGTATGATGAGAGTCTGTTGGGAGCATTCAGCAGGAAGATTCTTCACCCTATATGCATGGACATGTGTATCTGCTATATGATTTGTATGCCGGCACTGGCATAGTCAAGAGCATTAAAATTCAACAAATTCACCTGGATAGGTCATGTTGAGCTAACAAAACGTTCCGACTAGGAAGATATTCTAGTCGAACCACGGTGTTGATATGTACAGAAGAGAACGACATGATATCTGTTGGAAAAATCATATACAGGGTGAGTTGATCTACTTACTTAGTACCTACTAAGTAAGTAGATAAATAAGAAGCAAGTTATTTTGTTTTCTGGGAAGTATTCTGAGCACTTACTTGTCGACTTTAGTTAGTCGTTTGTTTATACTCGTTGGCTTCAACTAATGGTAAATCCCAACTCAACGCAACCGACTAAAGTCAGTCGTTGATTTTAGCAAAATAATCATTTACCTGATTCTACGACTCATCGGTTCAAACTAGTTCTTTTCTACTACTCCTCGCCATTACCTAATCACAGAACTAAAGATTTATCTACTTTCCTTTACATATCTGCTTCCTTTCAATACAAACTCAGCATAATCAGGCATATGTATATAAATTATGAGTGTTAGATTTTTTTCCACAAAAATGTAAAAAAGAAAAAAACATTTTCTGATCAAACGAAAAAAACAAAAAAATTTAATTTTTCTTTTTTATTTTTTTTTTTGCTACACAAAAACACTTTATCATCTCCGGTGCTATAAAAATTAAACCCGCAGAAAAGGAAGCGGAAGCAGAAAGAAAGAATGAAAAAAACGCAATTTCCTGTTATTATAATCAGCGCTAGAATTGCATCGAGAGCATATCCGGTGCAATAAAAATATTTCAAAAATGCGGAATTGTGTAAAATATTATATGAAATTTTAAATAATTTTATGAGCATGTATGTATGTGTGCGTGTGTATCCAACTGTATGTTCAGTGTGCCTTTAGTAAAAAGTATTTAACTAATGCATTTTAAGTCTGCAGTAAAATAGTTAAATCCTTTTTGTTTGTATTTTCGCACACACATAGAAGAGGAAATAATAGCAAAAACAAAGACTGTGAAATTTTATGTGATTAAATTATACGAAAGGAAAGTAAGCAGATAAAATGCGCTAAGCTAAAGAGTATGCATTTCCACACACACACTCACACCTGTATAATTTTTACCATTGTATTACTGGCTTTTTCTTTAGATTGGTAATTTCCGCTTCAGCATTCGTAAAAAATACATTCATACATACTGTAATTTCCATTTATAATTGTGTATGAAGTTTTTTATTTGTATATTGGTATGTACAAATGTATGAATGTATGTTTCAATTACAAATGCAAATGGCTTATGAATGGAGGTGGTTTTCGTTTTTATTCTTTACAAAAATTCGGTTTCGGTTAAAATTATTATTGTCATGTTAATATCACATTGTGCTATTGTACTATTTTCGTACACTGAAGAGAAAAATTGAAAAATAAAGAACCTGTCGGCTTGTATCGGTATTACAGCAGCTGTTCCTAAAACCCGGCTGACGGCTGACGCCTTACACGTTACTTACACAGCAAAATACTTTGTATACCGCTACAACGACTCACAAAGAGAGTTTATAAATAACGTTATAATTTTTTTTTTGAACAAGATAAAATATTAACGAACAGTTATATCTGTATATTTATTTAACTCGATTTTTTTACTTATAACAGCAAACAGCTTACTTACTTGCAGCAAACAGCTCTACACCTAGGTCGATCCTAACCTCCTAGAATGACCTCTATGAGGTCTTAAAAACTTATTCAGGGAGAATGTGTTCATATCTCAATCTCACGTGGTGGATATAACAGTGTCAGAAGGCCCCATAACGCTTCAGGTCTAATAAAATTTTATTTGCTTAATAGAATTATGGTATGGACCTATGGATTAGACCTTATTAATTTTTGATTGCCTTCATTTCAAGGAATTGAATACGCCCCATGGATAAAATTCAAAAAATTCATAATGTCAAAAATAAACAAATTTAATCGTATTTTAAAGGTAATACTACGAACTAAGAAAAAACTCAAGAAATATTGGCGAAAAAAGAATTTGTGTGGGTACAAGAGCAACTCAAATTCGACAAATTTTTCACAAAATTGTTGGATCGTTCGATTTTAGTTTTTAGTTCCTTAAGTAAAAAACATTTTAAAAAAGAGTTTTTAATGATATATTGCCAAAATTTCCAGTTTTGTATTTGCATTTTATCAAGAAGAGTTATTTTTTAATCAAGATTTGGAAAGCTAAAAATTCTGTATTGTTTCTAAAGTTAAGAATTTTTGAAAATACGAAAACTGAAAATTGACAAAATCTAGAAAATATATTAAAATATGTTACTGGGTTTTTTCTCAATTTTAGAAGGCATCTTTCTTTATCGGAATATACAAAAACATCCTCCGCTATCTTCCGTTTTCAGGAAATAATTCAGTTTGAAAATTGGTCGCTCTAATGGTAGATAGATGGTCCCGCTTGTTTATACAATTTTTTTTTTAATATTGAAACAGCGTATAAATTTTCCTCCTTAGTGTTCATGTAGGTACATTCCAAATCATGGTTCACTTTTTAAAATATGTATATAATTCATTATGTTATGCCCGTCATTTTCATTCATTCATAACCGTATTGCATTTTATTAAAAGTTTGTTGGCATGAATACATGGACGAAAGGATGGTAAGGATGTTAGTCCAATGTTAAATAGAACATTGCTTGTTTTAGCTTGAAATGCTTTGTATTTTATAGTTTTACAAAGGAGGGGAAAACAATGAAATAGTAACACGATGAAATATGTACAACTTCAAAAACGTAGAGAAAAAACTATGGTTTTAGGAAGAATAAGTTGTAAAATAGATATACAGTGCCAGACAAAACTAAAGCACGAACTCTTCCTTGTCAACATTTAGTTCAATAAAATTTAAAAATATGCAAGTATGCACATATGTTTTTTTTGTTTTATAAATTTAGTATAATTATGCGCTTGTTGAAACAAAATTACATTCAAAACTGAGTAACGTTTTTCTTTTCTTTTACTAACATTGGGCAATATGCCTGAACCTGCCGCGACAAAACTAAAGCACATACTCTTTTTCGCTTTCAATTACAATCAATTGTTAAAAATAAACAATAACAACCATCTTTAAACTAGAAACCCGTTATTTTGGAACACAAAAAGCAGGTTTTAAAAAAATTGGAAGCGTTTATAAGTTGTTGGTTGTCATTCACCGTCACCGTTCGCATTTCAAAATTTCGCATCCCAAAATTGCTCGCAATAAGTATTCTGCACAATTTAGAGAAAATATTCTAAGTGGATTCAATAAAGCTGAATCAGTGACATGCATTGTAAAAAAATTTGGTATTCACCATTACGTTAATTCCCGAGCTATAAGCCATTTTCGCGCTTTCCATTTTTTAAATATTAAATATGGAGGTGGCAGACCGCGCGGCACAACCAAACGTGAGGACATCATTCGGTTTATAAAAAGAGACCCTTTTATATCTTGGAAATAAATTGCGTTTAAACATTTCACACAGGTTTATCTAATGACGAGCTGTGGAGGGTGGCTTAGCAGCATACCAAAGCGTGAAAAAGCCATTTATTTCTCGAAAGAATCGACAGTGAAGACTCGAATTCGTAGCCGCGAACTTTAGCTGGGCTGCTGCCAAATGAAAGACCGTGCTTCTTAGTGATTAATCTATATTTAAAATGAAAGGCTGCGAAGGATTAAAGCTAGTGTGCAGACCAAAAGGGCAATAATGAAATCCGCGTTATTTGAAAAGCACCGTGTAATATGGGGGAGGCAACGTATTGCTCTGGTGATTTTTTCAGCCATTGAGTCAGTCCAATTCATAAAATAGGAGGTATAATGGACCGTCTGATGTGCAAAGATATTCCCCAGAATGTTATGTTACCTTATACTGCGGAAGATCTGCTGTTAAAGCATGTCTACCAGCACGATGACGATCCCAGCACGGTCTGTAAAAGAGTGGTTTGTTGCCAATAAGTTCGGGATTTGTATTGATATAGAAAATTGTAGATCGAAAAATTCAGTGCATAAAGGATAAAAACAAGGACTCCATTTTCTACCAATCGAAATTGCATGGAAGGACATTTCTGCAGACGTTTTGAGCAATTTTATTGAGTCCATGCAACGAAAATGTGCCACAGCTCTGAAAAATAATGGATACGCTACTAAAAATTGGAGAAATCGAACTTTTCCATTAATATATTCCATACGTGCTTTAGTTTTGTCGCGCCAGTTTTATGCATTTTGTTACTTTTGAGTTAATATTTTTATTTTATGTGATAAATAATATTATATTTCCTCTATTTTATTGAAACGAGTGTATATTCTTATTACATAAATAAAAAAATTTCAGTCCAAGCATGTTTTACAATATTACTGAACAAAATGTAAACAAGGAAGAATCCGTGCTTTAGATTTGTCCGACACTGTGGTTTCGCCATATGCGACAAGCTATAATGGGAGAATGGGCGGTTTGATTTCCAAGAAATTTATTTTGTTATATTTAGTTATGTTGATATTGGACTTTTCAGAAAGTTAAATAATTTTTTAGTGGAATCCTTTAATGTTTGAAATGTTAACAAAAAAAAGTTTAATTTCAACTTTTGTCAAAAAAATCTTGTTCAGAACTATTTTCAAATTAGGTAATTTCCTGAGAGCTGATGATAGCGGAGTATGTTTTTGCATACTCCAATAAAAAAAGGTGCTTTCTAAAATTAAAAAAAATTTAGGAATATATTTTCACATATTTTTTAGATTTCCTCTCCCAAAATTCGTCAATTTTCAGTTTTCGTAATTTTAAGCTTTCAAATCTTGACTAAAAATAAAAATACAAAAATTATCTTGATAATATATAAATGCGAATACAAAACTGGGACTTTCGAGGATATCATTAAAAACTTATTTCTCAAATGTTTTTTATGATTTTTTGTGAAAAATTTGTCAACTTTGAACTGCTCTTGCACCCACAATAATTATTTTTTTGCCAAGACTTTTTGGGATTTTCTTAGTTGACATCATATTTGTTTGGTTTTGACATTTTGAATTTTGTCCATGGGACAAATTACTATGCAGGGCTACAAAAAAATTTGTTACGGCCCTCACAAGACCTTAAGATGGCAATGCCGTGAATGCAAGCAAACATCTGATAATAATATACTTTGGACAAGAAAGACCTCCAAGTCGTTAAAAGAATAAATGCCTTAAAATTAAACTTAATGAGAAAGTGCAAAATGTATTTGCTTTTTCGTCTACAGAATACTACAATGCAAAATTAATTACAAAAATATCTTTAAATGAATATATTTTTTCCAAATTTTCGCATTTTTGTTTATACTGCTTATGTAAAAAAAAACAAGGTTCTTATTATTCCTCCGACTCAGAAATTCAGGGACCTCTTTTTGACAGCATTCTATGGGAAATATAATTTTACAGCCACCTGAATTATATAATAAAATTATATTTGTCTGAAACTAAAAATTGAAGTCTTATTTTTGTATTTTTTTAAATCCCAAAAGCGAGTGTTATTGCCATTTTTAGGGCGGACACAAAGCCGAAAATAGGTCTGGGCATTATAACCATTTCTATGACTGTGTCAATGCCCATGGGCGTTATGGCTGTGGGCAAAATGCCCGTTTCCCAATTTTTGTCATATTGTTTTCTTTCCATATTTAGGACAAAATATACAAGTACATGAGGGTGTATAATATTATTTAATGCACTTATAGCTCGAAGGGCTATAATTGAAAATGTTCAAGATGTGTTTACATTACGAAAAACAAAGAACATTCGAGAAGAGACTTAAAAATTTTCGCTTTAAGCACACAATTACGCATTTTTTGTTTATTTTTTAAACGGAACTAAATTACATACAAAATAAAGTAAATACGTAGAAGAATTTGTTTTTGGTAATACAAGATTCGGTGGGAAGTATTCGTAGATATTTACGAAGATATACATATATCTATGTACATAAATATGTATATAAACATACAGGAAGTGTACAGCTGTATACAAGAAATTAGTAGCACAGTTTTACAATCGGTAGGTATTTTTTATGTAGCACGTTGCACGTTGAACATTTTTCAATCTATTTTCAGTATGAATGAAGTGATTTCATAGTACACTCAGAAACCATATATTAGCTGTGTTTTATTCGCCAGCTAGTTTAACTTGTGCGAATAAAACGACCAAGTTGTTAAGTCTCTTCTTCATTATATTGTTATTCACAATAAAATTGCTCAGCAGCTATAGGTGAAATATTTTAATAGATCCCAGTCATTGCGCTTAATCATGGGCATTGTTTTTAATTTTTACCCTTTATAAGAATATTTAACGATATTTTAACTTATTTTCACCAGCAGCCATTCTGAATCTTTTTTTTTTTTAATATTTGTTTTTTGCAATCTGTCATGCTTCTTCTTTCACTATTGGCAGTTCATAATAGAATTTGATGTAGCTAAACTACTTGTTAAGTATACATACAGCTATAATTAAACGTGTTATCTCTGCCTCTTTGTTGTTGTTTCACATACAATTATCGCTGCTAGTTAAACATAACAAGTGGCGAATAAAACGCAGCTATTAATATATTTTGGGTTTTGTCTGATAGAATGTTTAATAAGGACGTTGATATTTTCGTTCAGGGCAGTAGCCAGGATTTTTTTTCGGGGGTGTTATCATGGAGAGGAAATATCCATAATTAATTTTTATGAAACTGATGTTTAAATACAAGAAATTAAATATAATTACTATCTGACCCAAGAGGGGAAGGAGGGTTTTATTTCTGAAAGTCCCAGCCCCCTCCTGCCCCTAAGGCCGCTAAAGTCTGTATATACTGAAGACTGCTTTGATTAAAACTATGTATTTTTAAGCCTGCAAGCGTGTTCTATGAATCGTTGTTCATATGTCGAAAAACATCGGTTTTTATGTTATAACCTACACCCTGAATCTGTCAGTGAATACAATGACATATTTGATGGATCCTACCAAACAAAAGAAGATTATGTTTATTGGAGAACGACGACTTAAAATCAAAGCAAAATTAAATAAACATTAACATTTTTATCTTCTAAAATTTTGGAGTGGATCCGATAATTTATATGTTGTTTTCTCAAGAACCGTTCAATCGATTAATCTGAAATTTGCACTAATATTAAAAAAACTGGAGGATGAATTAAATTTCCGATTTTTCAAAAATAAAAATTTTTCGGTCAAAAAATAATTTTTTCACAAACGTTTAATTCGCCCGCCAAATTCATTGATTGCCTGTGGGCAAAATGCCCGTTTCCCAATTTTTGTCATATTGTTTTCTTTCCATATTTAGGACAAAATATACAAGTACATGAGGGTGTATAATATTATTTAATGCACTTATAGCTCGAAGGGCTATAATTGAAAATGTTCAAGATGTGTTTACATTACGAAAAACAAAGAACATTCGAGAAGAGACTTAAAAATTTTCGCTTTAAGCACACAATTACGCATTTTTTGTTTATTTTTTAAACGGAACTAAATTACATACAAAATAAAGTAAATACGTAGAAGAATTTGTTTTTGGTAATACAAGATTCGGTGGGAAGTATTCGTAGATATTTACGAAGATATACATATATCTATGTACATAAATATGTATATAAACATACAGGAAGTGTACAGCTGTATACAAGAAATTAGTAGCACAGTTTTACAATCGGTAGGTATTTTTTATGTAGCACGTTGCACGTTGAACATTTTTCAATCTATTTTCAGTATGAATGAAGTGATTTCATAGTACACTCAGAAACCATATATTAGCTGTGTTTTATTCGCCAGCTAGTTTAACTTGTGCGAATAAAACGACCAAGTTGTTAAGTCTCTTCTTCATTATATTGTTATTCACAATAAAATTGCTCAGCAGCTATAGGTGAAATATTTTAATAGATCCCAGTCATTGCGCTTAATCATGGGCATTGTTTTTAATTTTTACCCTTTATAAGAATATTTAACGATATTTTAACTTATTTTCACCAGCAGCCATTCTGAATCTTTTTTTTTTTTAATATTTGTTTTTTGCAATCTGTCATGCTTCTTCTTTCACTATTGGCAGTTCATAATAGAATTTGATGTAGCTAAACTACTTGTTAAGTATACATACAGCTATAATTAAACGTGTTATCTCTGCCTCTTTGTTGTTGTTTCACATACAATTATCGCTGCTAGTTAAACATAACAAGTGGCGAATAAAACGCAGCTATTAATATATTTTGGGTTTTGTCTGATAGAATGTTTAATAAGGACGTTGATATTTTCGTTCAGGGCAGTAGCCAGGATTTTTTTTCGGGGGTGTTATCATGGAGAGGAAATATCCATAATTAATTTTTATGAAACTGATGTTTAAATACAAGAAATTAAATATAATTACTATCTGACCCAAGAGGGGAAGGAGGGTTTTATTTCTGAAAGTCCCAGCCCCCTCCTGCCCCTAAGGCCGCTAAAGTCTGTATATACTGAAGACTGCTTTGATTAAAACTATGTATTTTTAAGCCTGCAAGCGTGTTCTATGAATCGTTGTTCATATGTCGAAAAACATCGGTTTTTATGTTATAACCTACACCCTGAATCTGTCAGTGAATACAATGACATATTTGATGGATCCTACCAAACAAAAGAAGATTATGTTTATTGGAGAACGACGACTTAAAATCAAAGCAAAATTAAATAAACATTAACATTTTTATCTTCTAAAATTTTGGAGTGGATCCGATAATTTATATGTTGTTTTCTCAAGAACCGTTCAATCGATTAATCTGAAATTTGCACTAATATTAAAAAAACTGGAGGATGAATTAAATTTCCGATTTTTCAAAAATAAAAATTTTTCGGTCAAAAAATAATTTTTTCACAAACGTTTAATTCGCCCGCCAAATTCATTGATTGCCTGACAAAACTTTTTTTCTTCTTCAATTTATGTAAGATGGTAGGAAACCGGAACGTTTATAAATCCAACATGAATCAATTTTTTTCGAACCACTTTATTGTAAACGCTTTTCAATAGCACTGTGCAACACATTTTTTTTTTGGCATAAGTTTTTGCTTCGGATTGTAAAAAAAGAAGTTCTGCTGAGCAATCCCACATTCACGTTTTTCTAGATTTGTAAGGCTAAGAACTTTTTTGTACTAGGACTAAAATTTGAAAGAATTGTCGATTCATTGTAATTTTAAACTTATTTAAAAGGAAATAAAGTTGTGAATTTTTAAGCAATATTATATGGAATTTTTCGAGCACCTGGTGGTGTGACGCGTTAGATTTACAAAAAGTAATAGATATAGTGATGGAGAGGTGGAACAAGGGTTTATGAATTTTTAATTTCTATTTTCAAAATTTAATTTAAGATCGAGCGACATTTTTGTCAAGACTCTATTTTGCAGTGTTTGTAATAATATTATGAAGATTTTTCAAGAAAATCACATGCCTCTTTTTCCTCTTTTCATAAATTCAATCGCTTCTAACGAGTGATCTGGTATGATTCCGGTTATAAATGCCTAATTTGGCATATGAAAAAATAACTTTTTACCTGAATTATAATGATTTTTAACAACGGCTTAAGGGGCAAATTACGACCAGTACGAAAACTCTTACCTCCCTTACAATAAAAACTCTCTTCAATAGATTCAAATCATTGCTGAATTGTGGATTTTCTTCAGGACTCGATTTGAACAACTCTTGCTTAAACAATTTAGAGAAAAAAAACAGAAATAAAAAGTGAGCTTATTTGTAATATTGACAAAAATTTAGGGAAACAAGTGAAGCTTTTATGAAAATACATAAATGAGATCAGCGATTCTAATCCCGGAATAAGTGTACAGCGAAAACTTGAACATTTTCTTTTTGAACTCTTGTTAAGTGTTGTTTGCCCACAACTGTATGAGTGTATGTATATGTGTGCACGTAGATATGTACAGGAGACTAAAGTCGCCTCATACTCCGCCACCTGTCGCGCGGATGAATGAATTTAATGTACATGCACAATTTAGGGCGTCAAATTTAATTAGAATGAATACAGGGTGCCATGTTGGCGGCTGTTATTGGTATTGCCAGCTTTATCCGTATAGCTGTCATTGGCAAATACCTTGTAATAAAAGTAAAAAAAAGGAAATGCTTACTAACACGTTTTCAAAATGAATAGAGAAAAAGTAAAAACGTTAATTTCTTTGACGGAGACATATGCCACGTCGTCATCATCAGCGTTAGCGTCATCTCGTCACAACGCTGTGTCGTCGTTAATGATGCCTTGGAATGCCACATAGAAATTTCACTTATACATACATATACATATATTTATACATACATATGTATTTATATATAAGTATACGCTCATAACAAGCGCCATTATGGTGGCCTCATAAAAATTTCTGCCTCCTGCTGATGCTGTCTATGTTGCTGTTGCTTCACAACACAGTTGTGTCAGTAAACATAATGAAAGTTAACAACAACAACAACAACAACAAAACGAACAACATCAACAGCAGCAGCAACAACAACGACTAGAAAAAATTTTTAAGAAAAATGAAAGAAAACACAAGAATTCACTTTACTTACTTTTAAGCAAATCCGCCAGCGTCTTGAAGCCGTTTATCTTATACTGTGCGTATCCGTAAATGAAGTTTCCTCCTGTCTTGCAGCAATTTAATAGCCGCGCTAGCAATTTCCGTATCCGCTGCACACACAATCGCCGTCTGCTGTATTTTCTTTCTTCGCCAATGCCGTCTTTATGTTATTTTTAGCTTTGTTGTTGTTTTTACTGTTTTATTTCTTCTTTTTTTTATACACCTACTATTTTTTCAAGCATTTTATTTTTGTTAGTCCTTTTTATCTACACTGCAGTGTGAAATTTACACTAACAATTGCAAAAGTAAAGTACGAAAACTAAGTTAGTAGAAATTTAGTACACTCATAGGAAAAAACAAAGTTGTCGAAAAATAAATAAAATAAGAAAAATATTTACTTTTTCAATAAACGAATTTCCGCTTTCTAAGACTTCGAAGATGTTTCGTGGCTTTTTGCTATTTTTGCTAATGCCAACAAACGCAATTTTTTGATTTGCAGACAAAATTTCAAAAATTTCATTCGGTTTTCGACTTTAGGTCTATAGAATATAGAACGGAATGAAAGAAAAATAATTCAGCAGCGTTCCGCCATTGCTTATGGAAATTTCGATGAGTTTTCATGCCCAGAATTCAATTTCATTTAACAAATTTCGATCATTTTCGCGATATACACGCTGGGGTACATGAATGAAAGCAGTAATTCGTCATTGAGGTTATTTTAAAAGAAGTAATCTGACAATCTGATCTAAAAATAATTCAATTTTGCGTATGTAAACATCGTTAAACTTGTGACTCGATGGCTGGATTCGAATTAAAATAACGCATTTGTTGAGGCGATTCATGGCTAATTAGCTTTTTAAAGCTAAAGGGTTCTAGTAAATTGTTTGAAGATGTTCCACTCCGAACTAAGGGGACATGTCCATTGCTCGGGTCCAAAAAACTTACTTTTTTTTGTTCCTTATATAAAAAAATATAAAAAAAATATGGTTTTTGAAATATACGCATTAATATAAATGCGTATATTATGAGTGCTAAATATATTTCATAGACGCCCGACAGCTGCAATAATTTTAAAAGCGTTTTCTCGAAACATACTTTTTTAAATTGGCGGGTATTTTAACTTTTGAAATACTTGATGGATTTTATTCTATATGTACATTTTTAGATTTTTATTAATTTTTTTGTTTTGGAGCACCCGGACCGGAGGATTTCTATAACACTCGCCAATTAAAATGGCGACTGTTTTTAAAGAAAAACTGAAATGAGTCCATTCTAAGAATAAACTATAAACTGAAATAAACTATGCAATAAAACAATACAAAATATAAAAACCATTTTTAATATAGAATAGTGGAATCCATTGACATGTAGCATGTATTAGATTTTGTATTGAATTTTGTATTTTGTATGAAATTTTTGAGTGAATTACGTGAAGAGTAATACGATCGTGGAAGAAATCATTAGACTTCTGATTCCGCGACAAATTCGATTGTAAAAATTAGTAAAAATAATTATTTAAATTAAATAATAATAAAAAAAAATAATAAAAAATTAAAAATTATCATGTAATACAAGAATGGTATAAGCAAATCGGAGTTGTATAAAAAGTACGAATATTCTAAATAGAAAAATCTCTAAATCCTATCATTAAAACTTAAGAAAGTATGTTAGTAAAATCCGACGGTAAATGAGAAGTGGAGGTTGTGGCCAGATGGAGAAAGCCCTTCCCATATGGTTTAGTCAGATGAGTGAGGCTGGGGTTGTGATGTCATCAGCGATCTGCATAAATAACAGTTGTACAACAATATGTGGTATTTCATCTATTTTTTTCTTTTTTTTTGCAATTTGAATGAATACCACATAAGCTTCTTATGATTTTGGGAATTTAGGGTTAACCGGGGACTATTGTACCTAAATATTTTTACCTGTTCTGCTTATCCTGGAAAAAAACAATCTTCATCTTGTCTGTATTTACTCAGGTCAAGATCTTGATATTTAGCTTCGAAAAATTTCGTGGAACTCCAAAAACTTAATGGCTTCTTTTGATATGAGAACATCCTTACTTCGGGCTGAAGGAAAATTTTTGGTGAGGTGAATTGATAGAAATTAAAATCAAATGTCGCGTCAGTGTCGTGTGAGGTTTTATACATTTTTGTTCTTTTATATATTTTATTTTAAGCCCAAATGTATGCAACACATAATTTCTATATTGAAAATGGTTGTAGAATATAATTACATAATAATGGATTCCACTATTCCATGTTAAAAATTGTTTTTGTTTATTATATTGTTTTATTGCATAGTTTATTTTCGTTCATAGTTTATTGTCTCTTTGAAATTGAAATTGTAAAATAAAATTAACATTAGGCGATGTAGACGTGCAAAAAGCGAAGAAAGTGGATTGAAAAGAAAGAGAATGGTTCCACTTTTTGGAATATAAAAACGAAAAGTTTTATAATAAAGTAAACAACATTGCGTAAAGTATGTTATCACATCATGTGACGAGTGCAGAAGGGACTCATTTTATTTTTTGGAATTCTTCAATTTCTTTCGGAAATAAAAAAATTTTCAACTAATTTTTTCCACATAATAATTACTTCAATTTTTTGATAGGCTGCTTTAATCGTTGACAATGTAAAGTTATAACTCAAAATTCTTGACAAATATATAATTTTTGTGGAATTCATCTCTCACTGAATTAATCTTAAATATATGAACTAATATTCTTATTAATTTGTCAGCTTCATTATCACATTTATTTTCAGCTTAGCTTAACAAAATATTTACTAATTTGAACTCTTAATTTCAACAAAAAATATAAACGTTGCTTAATTTTACATCAAATTTTTTTGTAAAGTGTACTACAAGTGAAAGGGGAAAATTCCAACTGAAAAAAAACACACAAAAAGCAAACCAACTGAAATATGTGTAGGTAAAAAAGAGTAAATCTAAAGAAAAGCAAGGATACCCTTTCATAGAGAATTTCTTTCATTGTGCTACACTTGTTTTTTGCTGCTGTTGTTGTTGTTCTCGCTTTTCTTTCTTCCTTTTTTGGCATTCTTTCTTTTGTTAAAATATTATGGCTCCGGTTTCTTAATGTAGCCGCAAGTTAACTTCAAAATGACGTCAAAGTAAAGTACAAAGAAAAATAGAAAATAAAAGTTTGAGGGTGGCAGGTATCACATTATCAGTTGGAACTACGACAATAACAAAAAAACAACAAGAACAACTGTAGACAGGTGTGAAAATAATAAGGATAATGACTGTAAGAGTTTTTTTTAGCATATTATTTGCTGTTGTTGCTGTTGTTTTTGTTGTTCCTGTTTGTATAATACATATGTATTTTTGCTGTTGTCAGTGCCAGTGTCAATGATAATGACAACGAAAACAATGGCAATGGCGAAACTGGGTCTTGTTACAGCTTTTCTCTTTTGCTTCTTCAAATAGCACACAAAACGAGCCTTGTCAAGAAATCTGAGTTTAATTTTTTGTTGTTTTGTAAATAATATTAAAGATTTATTTTTTTTTGGTTTTCTTTGTTTTTAGATTGTGTCATTAGCACATTGAAAAGGACTTAACAAGCTCTTCGAGTGAGTTTTTACAATTATTTTCGTCTTTCTTTTCGTTAGTATTTAAGGTAAGATTTATTTTTAACATAGGTATCTCTATTTGGAAATGTTTTATTTTTTTGCTATTTTTTGCTCTCAATGTGCTACTTAATTAATTGTTGTTAAATCCAAAATTAAAGCAAGTAGGCAAGCAGCAATTCCTAATGCTAACCTCTTAACAAAAAAAAATATATGTTAATTATTCCAGACAGTCACTTACAAAGTACGTATGGATCTATAATGAAAAGGTATAATGGCTTAACTTTAGTCCTTTTTTCGTAGACTAATTTGGTACTTTGATTTGAATTATAATAGATTTAAGTATTTAGCCCAATCAGAAAAACAAATTAAGTACAACTTTCTAGATATTAAACAACCCCACGATCAAAAGCATGTGATTTCCTATATTAAAAGAAAATTATGTTGTAAATGTGATAAATATGACAAAATATTTCCAAAATCTTCCTATATCCAAAGCATTAGGTTGGATTTGTATTGATCTATTTTAAAGTAAGAAAAAGTGAAAGTGGTTTTAAGGCTGTTAGATAACAATAAAGTTGGCTGTTGAAAATCGTAGTGATTTATCAAAATCATGCTCAATAAAATTTTCTTTGTGATATAAAATACAATTCTTAGATATTTTTAGTTAAAGGTAATAGGCTTTCCAGCAATACTTGAATAAACCAGGAATTTGATTTTTGTCTACAACTAAATATTGTCAATGGCTTAAGTTAGATATCTGAGAGAATTTTTGCATTATCTTCATTAGATAAATTTTGTGAACTTGATCAACTATGACGCCGAAGTATTTGAAGAACAAAATGGATTAAATAAAGGAAAAAATAGAGTGCATAACAATATTAATCATAATCTTAATTGTCATTGCCAATGTCTGCATCTTCACGCCGTCCGATTTTCGATTTGGTTATGTCTCGGTTCGAAGAGTACGCCCTAGTAGTGTTAGATATGGTAAAAGGGACCGCATATCTCTTCCCCCGCTTTTGTTACTAGTTTCGGAGGCTAATATAATTTTTCCTTGAACTTACAATTTAGGCGTTGGGTTATTTTGGCATCGAATAAAATGAAACTCAGTTTAAGAAAAAAAAATAGACTTGTTCCAATATGATTCTAATTTGCTAAATGATTGGTTGGCTCGTTTACATATCAACATACAGCTCTCTCTACCAAAACAAAATTAACTCAAGTTCTTATTGAACAGAATATAAGCGAAATCACAGACAAATACACAAAATTGGATAATCTTGGAAATTATGACAGATCTAATAATGAAAACTAGCTTGGAGATATAAATTTTCATAGCAACCTTGCAAACAACACACCTTGATTATCACACGTTGCAACTTGTAACTAATTTTTCATAACTTCTGGAAGAGAGGACCAAACCGCAGTAAATTCTTTATATACAATATGTTAAAATAAGTTGAAAGTAAAAAACTAAATGTATCATGGCGCACACTGTAGGAGCGAAACTACATACCGCTAACTTAATTTGCTAAAGCCCTAACACGTGTTTTTCAAATAAGTTTTACTGGAGAAACAAAAAACATTTTGATATTTAAAGAAATGTTTCTAGAATTCGCAATTTAAACTAAAAAGACAGACCGTCGGCACAAATCAAAGTGGGCAAGCTTTATCATATTCTTTCAAAAACTCGACTTAGAAATTAGCGATATATAGAATAAATACTTTTATATTATTTTCCTTTTAATTTTAAAGGCAGCCCTACAGCAGAAATCGTGCTTTGAATTTCGAGACATTCAGATAGCTAGCCGTTTATCGTGAATTGGGCTATTGTGTTTTATTTAGTTTTCTTTTTTTTAATTGTATTTAGTTTTTTTTTAGCTAAACACAAATTACTCAAACAAACTACTCCGGGTATTATGTATTTTATGGATTTTCATGTCAAGTCAAGCCAGTGAAAATTTTCTACGAAAGTCAAAATGCATATGGAGTGATGGCCCCATCTCTTGGGACTATTTCTAACTGGTTTGAAAGACGGCCCTTGAAAAGGCCGCCCGAAAACTTCGATACAAATGTGGCCTTAACGAAGATGCAAGATTGATCCAAGGAATGTTTGCTGATGAGCTGGTTTTTTTGCTACACTATAACCCGCCAGCTCACACTGCTAGAAAAAAAAAAACACTTTATTGCTCTCTCAGGCATAGAAAAAATTCGCCCCAGGACCATATTACTCGGATCTAGCGCCGTGCGATTTCTGGTTGGTTCCAAAAATAAAATTTGTGGTATTTATAAAAAAAGATATCATAAAGATACAGTGAAGATAAAAAATTATGAAAACTAAAGATATGCAATAAAGTAGATTTTGTTTGCCTATTTTTCTCCAATCAACTTAGCAAACTGATGAAGTCGAAATTATCGACGAAGTCAAATATTTATAAATTTTTTGTTTTAAAATAGAAAATGCACGTTAGGCCGGGTCGATTTGAATGGACTAAAATTTTCGATACCGCGCCATCAAAATTATGATTCCTCTTGTCATTACGTACGATAAGTTCTTCCACGACATAGGTCTAAAATGAATTTCGAGGTTCCGGAATTTGATTTTTATGGAAAATGTTTGGTTTGTATAGAATTTTCAAGGCACTTGAAATTTTTGTAATTACACAGTACAACAGTAAATTTCAAATGTCAAATGGATAACTTTTTAAGAGTAATTTGAGGTAGCTGAATCCGACCCTGTACTCAGATTTTCTCTATCACGTTTGATATCCCCGGTAGGGGGTCGAAACCCATAATTTTGGTATACGACGGACCAATATAAAATTTTTTAAATTTTACTTTGCACATGTCTCATAGCTAATAGAAAGTTATTTATTATATAAGGGAGGAAAAAATTACTTAGACAGAAACACTCCACCAACCCCCCTTACCCGCCCTTTGGGGTGTTATATGAAGCCTCTATTCGATATATGACTAAATTAAGAATGTCCTGGTACAGTCTTATTAAAGCCATTTTCATGATTTCGTATTGGGACCCTAAATTACTATCATCAGTCCGATTTTGGCTGTTGCACAATGTTTATAAATGAATGAAGTAAGAAATTAAAGAAAAATTTGTGTTTTTGGAGAAAATTAGCACTCAAAACCGTAAAATAAATTTTTTAAAAAATGTTCGATAGCGCCCCCTATCGGACGCCTGAGTTAAAATTAATATCAAAAATGAACTTCTCGTACGAAAAAACCCTCGAGTACCAATAACAAAAATTCCAAGTGTCTTAAAAATTCTATATTAAACGAACATTTTCCATAAAAATCAAATTCCAGAGCCTCGAAATTTATTTTAGATCTATGTCGCAGAAGGACTTTTTGTTCGTAAGGACAAGAGGAATCATAATTTCGACGGCGCGGTATCGATTGCCAAATAGTTCCGGTCTAATGCACGTGTATGTAGAGTGAGCAAAACCGACTCCGGTTAACCGTGTAATTGATGTATATTGAGAAAAGGAGCGAACCTAATATAGGCAATTGAGGTACACCCTGGTTAACATCAATGAAGTCTGATATAACGTTATTTACAACTACTGCTTGAGTTCTACCAGAGATGTATGAACCCAAAAGTTTAGTTGCAGTTGATGAGAAATTGCAGCTTTGTTAATTTAGAACCTAGAGTTGTATGGTCAATAGTGTCAAAAGCCTTAGAATGGTCAAGTAATGTTAAAATTGGCACTTTGTTGTCATCCAGAGTAATTCTTAACTCTTCACAAACAAGAATTTGAAGAAAATTGGATGAATGAGAGTTTACGAAAAAAAAAAAATGTATGACAAGTGTAATGTAGTCGGTTTTTTTTGTCTTACGGTCTAAAAATATTCGATTCGATAAAAAGCTAAGAAATATAAAGTTACATGCCGATCGCTTAAAATTTAGAAGTCCCTAAAGTTGAAAAAAGTGTTTTTCACATTATAAAGCGATAAAAATAATTTAAATCACTCTAAAATAGCTAATTTACCATAAAGCTATCCTTTTTTCTTTCCAAAATGGAGGTTAACATTTTCCTACGTCTATTATTTATAATTTTACTGCTAATAAAAGGCAATTATCTCTCTGTAAAGATGGAAAAAAATTATTTTATTTTTATTTTTCTCCTCAAATTGTAGGTAGAGTCAAGCAGAAAAAAACTGCATGCTCAGAATTTTGAATAGACCCTTAAAATCTGGACTTAGAGCCAAAAAGCCCATTTTTTATAGGTTGAAGCATATACTTGCCCGTAACTTTAGTTTTATTTATCTCATGAGTAAGTTTTTATACCTACGTATTGATATTTTTTGTGTGGTCAAATAAAAAAATTAAATAAGTCAGCAAAACCTAAATGGATTTTGAAAAGTTTTAGCTTGTTGCAAACAAAATAGAACGTAGTTTATTCCTATATACTTTTTTATGTGTACTGGTAAACAAAAATGTAGTTTAAAACGCTATTCAAAATGTAATTTTTGCCCTCTAATTCCGGTATCCCTTAAGATATATTACTAGGGCAAAGAATTTCATCCACCAAAAAATCGAAAATATGCGCATATAATATGCACTTAAAGTTCAAAAATATGCAACTAAAACTGCAAAAAATGCACTAAAAACATCTAAAATATGCAATTAAAAACAAAAAATATTTTATTTTGGTCACATATTTTCGATAAAAATAACTTAAAATATTGCATGTAACTTAACAAACAAAGGACAAAAACAATTTAATTTAAAATATAAAATGAATTTATAAAAAGCACAAACAATGTAAAATGAACATAAAAAGTTTAACATAAATCGTAGTTAATGATCATGAGATCAATCCTTATTTATTGTTTTGTTGGCGTAAACAATAAAATTTTTTTGAAGTTTTCAAATACAAAACTTTCCCGATTGGGTTTTAAAAAATTTTTCTATAGAGAAAAGGATCACTCTACACCAATACTCGGACGATACACTGTGGTTGCTCTAATACGACAAAAATAAAAAATTCAAACGTCAAATTTTGGAATTATGACCAACTGCACTACTACACTCTCTACTATTATCGAACTTCTCAACGGTAATATTTTTTTTAGCCTCTAACGGTACTTTTTAAATATAAGCATCAGAAGAGCAAGTATCAATTGAAGTTATTTTTATATTGTAAAAAGTGTGAAAGTGTACTAAATGAAAAATGCTTCAAATCCCATTAAACAAAATGAAAGTTGAAAAAAGAGGTATTAACTTTCAATTAATTTTCAAGTGATTAAATTCTTATAACTTGTGGTGTGGCTTTTATAAAATACTAATAGTTTTTACGAAGTACTTTTTTCTGTATTTTTTGTAATTTAATTTTAATTTCATTTGGATTTTTTGTAACTTTTCCTCCCGAATCACCCCGTCATTTTTATTTCTAAAAAACAGTCCACATTCTAACTTTAAACAAATGTTCACTGTAGCTACCAAGATTTACCATGGTTTGTGTAATCTGCTATATGTAGACTAACGATTGTTGTTTTATCAATCAGTTTTTTCACGCATTCATATTTTTGAAATCTGGTGGTCAAAAAATGGATCAAATATCACGCGTTGCGTTAAAAAATGTTTGAAATTTTTTTGTGTTTTCTGTAAAATTTGAAAAAAGTGACTTAGCTCTAAGCAAGTGGGATGAGACCACGCCCATTAAAGAAAAAAAATGTTGAACAAAAGTAGGCCTTAGAGGGCTGTGTCCATGCTCATTTTTACACAAAACTATACTTACCTTACCAAAAACATATTCTCAAAATTTCAGATCGATATCTCTATTCTAACTATTTTTGTCGCTCTCTCCCACACATATCCAACCACTGTGCGATAGTAGCATATTTGAGAGCACAAAATTCATTTATTGAATAGTCGTTTATAGAAAATTTTCTTCATTAAATTCTAAATTTGCCGGGATATCAATAGCATCATCTATGGAAACCCATAAGAAATGGTTTCTAAGGCGAACTTGATTTCTTTTAATAAACGAATAATATATTTGTTCGATATAAGTTTTGCGCAGTGACGTTTCGTAAGGAATGATTTCATTAATATATGTTCTCAAAAAACTTCTTAATTGTGGATTATAAAATACAATGGTATATCTGCTGAAATAAAAGCTTGCCATAAATCCAAACAAAATATTTTAAGCCCTGCCGCTGCAGAGGTAGTAATCAAGGGCTGTATTGTTTTTTCTGAGCGCCGATCATTCAATTCTTTAAGTTTCTGGCTTTTCAAATGCTAGTCAACATGAAATTTCTTTTCGCAGCTCACTAAAAGGTAATCAAAATTATTAGAAAATTATAAATATGTAAATCAAAAAAAAAAAAAAAATAAATAAAATATGTGAAAACATGCATATATTGAAAATATGCACAAATATGCACAGGTTCCCAAAAATATGCATGCAAAAATGTGCATTTATTGTAAAATATGCAAAAATGTGCACTAACGATTTTAAAGGAAATTTCAT
This sequence comes from Toxonevra muliebris, assembly GCA_963691655.1. Taxonomy (NCBI): domain Eukaryota; kingdom Metazoa; phylum Arthropoda; class Insecta; order Diptera; family Pallopteridae; genus Toxonevra; species Toxonevra muliebris. Next base: position 42,308,905 of record OY829328.1, on the reverse strand, counting down.
GATTCGTAAAGATAACTTGACTATTTCACTTTTGAGATGCCCAGTAAAAACATGCATTTGCATGGAATTCCTTGCCCTATATATTACCAATTTATATATCGTTCTAAGCAGCTAAATGTCTTATTTTGAATGACGTATACATAAAAACTTACTCCGGGGATAAATAAAAATAAAGTTAAGGCAAGTATATTATTTAACGTCTATTATTTATAATAGACGTTAAAAAATTTTAAGCCCTATTTTGGAAAGGTGAAATTACATAAAATAGGTTAGCTATTTTAGATTTATAGAGTGGTTTAAATTATTTTTATCGCTTTATAATGAGAAAAATGCTGAAAAACCCTTTTTTCAACTTTAGGGCTCATGAGGGACCTTTAAATTTTCTGCGATCGGCATGAAATTTTCTATTTCTTAGTTTTTTATCGAATCGAATATTTTTAGGCTGTGAGACCGAGAATACACGCTCAAAATTTTTTTCCATACATTAGATGGCCACCCTAATATACACATAATGTGTATATTTGCATAAAACTGAAAAACAAAAAGCTGAAAAACGGACAAACGTTTTGTTTAAAAAGAAACATGGTTTATCCGATTTTTCGATTCGGGTTTCGAAAAATAGTATTATCCGATAATCGGTTGATAATGCCAAATAGTTGGGCACCCTAACCTCTATGTATTGTACTAATAAAACGTTAATGTGTAAATTTGCCTAAAAACAAATTTATCTTCCTTTTCAGTTCCATTTTATTGCAGTTTTTATTTGTATTTCAAGCACATGGTGCCACAATCTTAAAAAGCGGTGAAATTTAAACCTATATGGCCAACTTTTTGGTCGCAAATATGTCGAAAATATCCTATGAAACCATTTTTTTCCATTGACATGAAAATAAGCCTCAAAGATATAACCGTTTTTAGCGTTATTTTTTCGATATTATCGACATATTTGCAAAAATATGCGTACGACTGTAACGTTAAAGACCAAAAAATTGGCCAAATGTGAAAATGTTGCATGAACATGAAAACATGATAATGTTGTCAATGACATTTCTACAATTTCCATTGAAAAATGTAAATTCAACTGGACATTTTTTTAATGTGCATACATACACTAATATTAAATTATCACAAATAAATCGTGGCAGTTTTTCCTATTTTATGTTTAAGGTAGAATGCCAAAAGAAAAGGAAAATAATATTTCAATTTACTGATAATAAACAAGAAATAAACTTTTTCCCTAGCAAATTACGCTTTTTGATGATATGAGAGAATCACAGTTGTGCTTATGGGATTTTCAGCAATTTCGAATAGTGTCTAAGTTCTAAGGTTAAAAATACAATCAAACAAAAAAAAAAAACTATAAATGAAATACATACATACATTTATACATTCGCATTAAATATGCAGCAAAGTGAGTCTGTTTGCTCTTAAGGCTCCCAAGTGATTTTATTTTTCTACAAATTGAGAGCTACAAAACATTAAATATGCATGTATGTTTGTTTGTTTGTATGTATGTATGTACATATGTGTGTGCTAAAAGGAAATAAGTCTATAATAATAATGATCTCTAGTTTGATGCTGTATAATAAAATTGGGTAGCAACTAATGGTGTGTGAAATATACATATGAATGTTTTTAAAATTAGTTATGTATGTACGAGCTATTTGATCTACTATTTTTGAAACTTCTGCACAGAGGTAGAAAATATTAAATCAAAATAATAACGTAAGGCCTAAAAGAAGTTGCATTGGTTATCTTAGAAGCGGGATTTACTGAGTAATTTCTCCGTTTGTAGGATCAATTTTGTACGGTAAGTGAATAATAGATGGAATCTCAGTATTAAAATTTAATGTTTTTGCTGCGGAAACTATTGGGCTTGCAAATTAAGCACGGTTTTACTGAAAAAAGAGCGTTTTTGAAACCAACGTTGGTTGCCACTGCCTGTTTTAAAAGGGCCGTTTCCTAATTTGACTCACTTTCGCCTTTAACCTAGAACCCAAATACCATTGGCTTGATTTTTAAGAATGTAACTTATGATATCTTCAAGGATATATTTTTGAAGTTAGAAAAAAAAGATAACTAGAGTTTTAAACGTATTGATAACACAAACAGAATCAATACATTTGCGACAGAAAAGGAAACAAGTACTTATGACTTGTATCTGTTCTTTGCGACAACCCGCCTTTATATCCTACTACGACGAGTTTGATATTTCAAATGATTTTGGAACACACTTCAGAGAAAGTGCAAATAAAATTATTCATGACTGCAATATTACTACACGAAATTGCAGAAGCAAGACGTTACAAAACTCTTTCTATTTAGAAGGCGTTAATGAAGTTCATGTCAAAAAAGAAGCAGGAATCAATAGAATTCTTTAAAAACGCATGCCGACCTAGTACCACTCATACTAACATGAGGCTAAACCATTGGGAAAAGGCCTGAAAAATTATAGTCACAAGGCTATATAAATTTATTGAAAAGCGCAATATTATAAATCCCAACCAGTATTGTTTCCAGAAAGGACAAAATATAAACCAACTTTTTGGACGATTCTCTTGCACTCTTAAGGGCATGTCCTGAATTAGAAGGTCCAAAATAAGGTTTTTTATTACTTAAATCAATAGATATATTATTCGATAATATGCTTATAAAGTTATAGAGACTATTTCTAAATATTTTCAAAAATACGAAGCAAATACAACGGGTAGTTTTGGTCAGACATCTTTAGAAGTGAATTTTCTCCAATTTTTTTTTTACTTTTCTAAATTGACGGGCATGATAGCTAAAAATCTTAATTTTTTTTTTAAACCCAAGAAAAACTATAAATTCGCAATTTTTTCTGTTTTTTTAGTTCACCTAGGAGAAAAATATGTAAAATATTCAGTCAAGAATTACGAGCTCTTTCGCGCCGATTGAAGACTACCGCGGCAAGGCGCGTATGAAAAAGGCAATTAAATCTGTTGTAATTTATTATTTACTTAATATAAATTAAATAAATATACTCTGAAGTTCAATGGGTTCGTTTCTTTCTTTCACGAAGAAACGCTTCTTTTTAACCTTTTGATTCAGGACACCGCCTTAATCACCGTGGGAAACATAATAAACATAAAAATGTGCCAAATTCTTAGTTTATGCGTAGAGTTTACGAAGGGAACAAGGTATATAAATGGTCGTCAAAAAATTGTTGTCAAATATGAAGAGCATGAGTGGAAAAATGGTTCAGATCTTAAAGTTGTCGGGATGTTGTGTGGAATGTAGTGTCCGACCGATTATTCGGCTTCGGTTCTTCGGCTATTCGGCCTAAAATTGCACCTTCGGCTTCGGCAAAAAATGGCCGAAGATTTGGCCGAAGTATTTTGCCGAAGCATTTTGCCGAAGCATTTTGCCGAAGCCGAAGATTATAAGCATTTTGTTTTATAATAATTTTTACTATAGATTGGTGTTTATATAAAGTATTTACATTACAATTTCTGTGTTATATTTTTTCCGTTTGCTTGCCCCATTTTTTCTTTTGAAGTAACCTACAGATTTATAACCGTACAAACAGTAATCAGTGATTTTTTTGAACGAACAACCTGCTGGAGCTAATACAATTTGAGGCAGCAGAAGCAAGCCAAACTTTTTTACTTTTTAAGAAAGACTTGAAGCGTATTGAAAAGAAGCGTGAATTGTTAGAAAAGCCGACATTTTACATTACTGGCGCTTCAGTTTTTTTTTTGCTTTCATGGAGGTCAAAAAAATGTAATATTGTTTTGACTAAAATCGCTCTAGAATATATGTGTAAAGAGATTCTTTGAAATTTACAGTCCATTGAAAGTTACATATGTTTATTTGCAGTTCCTGTTGCAGCAGTCATGCATATTTGAACTTTGAAACTTTTTCTCAAAACAGCATTTTTCGAAATGGCTGCCACGATATCTCCAAAACTAATGAACTGATTGCGCTTAAATTTTCATCGTATCTTCAATGCATCTATAGTTCTACTCCGTCCTAACCACGATCATTGTGATATCTCTCAATGTTTTCTATTTAACCTTTAACTGTGGAGGTGGTGGTAAATTTTACACCACCTTGTGAGATAAAGTGCTAGTTTTGTTGAACTTAAAAAAATTTTTCAAATTTTATATTTATTTTAATTAGAAATGTTATTAGCTTGTTTTCAAAATTTGTTAGTAAAGTTAAAAGATAAAAAATTCACCTCCATAGTTAAAGGTTAAATTGAAGGAGTTAAAAAAAATGACAAAAATCAAATACTTATTTTCAAAACTAGATAGATAAAAATACAAACTTTTAATGACCTAACTAAAAGAACATAAGTACAATAAAACTATCCCAAAAATTAAATTTTCAATATTTTTACTTAACCCTCTAGTTTCCAAGCGTGTCTCTAGACAGCCTTCATCAAATCGGGTGTAATTACCACCTTAATAGTTTTTTGTTGCTAAATTTTATCACATCGTTAATGGAATTTCCCAAGCTTTTAAAAAATGCATTAGTTATGAATTATGATGCGTATTACAGATTAGCGACAAAGTCAAAATTTGTCAAAAACAGCAAAATTAATTATTTTGTTTGAATTTGAGATAAAAAAAAAATACTTCCCAGTCGCTATACAGATATATAGTCGATGTTACTGTATATTTTGACGTAAACTAATTTTTAAATGATTCTTGAGATAAATAATATTTGTCAGCTTCTTCGACAGTGAACAGTTATTTAGTGTTACTGATCAGCTTTTTATTTGGAGTACCTACTATTTATATTTTTCTGTATACTTATACATATTTGAAAATACATAGGTAGAAAAAATTTACTTTCAGATTTTCATTTTTTATATTTTAAAAATCCAAGAGGGAACGACATAATGGGCGGCGAAAACATCAAATATGCAACTATCGCCAAAAAGGAAAACGTCTTACGCCCAGCGTTACAGATTTAGTTTGGACTCATCAAAAACTAAGTCAAAATATTGAATAAGGAAGGCGAAACGTTTGCTCATTTGCGAATCATTTTTAAATTTCTCTCTTTCGCAAAGATCGAGGAAGACGTCTTAGCTGGTCCATAATTCAAAAAATTGCTGTGAAAATGAAAAATTTGAAACTTAAAAGCCAGGCATTTCTATTGATGGTTTTTAATTTCAGCAGAAACAAACCCTAGACTATGACAAAAATGCTTATGATTTGCTCTAAAATTATGTGAAAATTATGGCATGTATTTCATCTCATTTCGTTTCTGTTTCTGTTATATTTTTTTTTATTTTTCCAGCAGGCGTAAAAATTTGAAAAAAAAATTTTGTATTTTTGAAAGCCAAAAAATATAATAAAATACCTTCGAAGAAGTTCTTAAAAATTGTCATGTTTTTCACATGAGGAACTATAGTCTTACCTTAAAAATCATCAAAATCAGGTTGGGTAATCTTTCCAAAATTTATTTCACACCTAATTCTTCGTACATTTGGGTGTTGAATGGCGAGTCGTACTTTGCCATTGAAGGCAACAAATGGCTTTAGAAGTATTAGTTTGAGTCTCTCGATGTGAAAGCAGCAGACAAGAATAAATATATCTATAAGATCAAGTTCACAGAAAAAGTTTTGTTGTGGTTAGTCAGTAGCGAGTGTGGAATCAGTGATCCAGTAGATTTCAATAACGGTTTGTGAAGGTCAGTGAATTCACAAAATTATGGGAAAAGATGCTTATCGATACTTGGAATATTTATTCATAAATATCGGTAGTGGGAGAAAATAATTTTTTGGCCAGACCTGGAGCCTTCACACTACGCCAACACAACTCCCAACATTTTGTCATTAAATATGTGCCAAAGTTAAAGTTTCTCCATCAAATATCCCAGAATTGAGTCTAATCAAAAATTTCTGGGCTCATATAGAGAACAAGTTCTAAAGCAATGAATAGTGAACAAAAAATATATATTGTTTAATTGAAAAATTAAAAAATACAGCTCAAGTTCAAAAGTCGATGAGGGAAATGCCAAAAAACTCCGAAAATCAAACAGCAATGAAATTGAAACTTTTTTATAAATTTTAAGTAAATATTATTGTTTTTTAATAAAATGATAAAATAATTGTAAATAGTGCGTTATATTCTTTTAAACTCATTTTGTCTTTGTTTTCCAAGTGATGTAGTGAATTGTCGACTTTAATTTTGGGCCAAAAACGCGACTTTATTCATATATGTACATATTTCCATTGATTCCACGATTGGTCTATTCAAAGATATATCTATAGATAGATCGAAAAACGCCTCTGGAAAGGCAAAACAAATTTCAAAAACCTATTGGAAACTGGTTCACAGAATTTTTTTTTTTTTTTTGTATTTTATGGTATAGTGTTATTTACATTTTCTCTTAGTTTTCTTGCTTTTTATTTATTGTAATCTAAATATGCACTTTGTGAAATACAATGTTTATCAACTTTTTACCTGTCAATCAGAAAATTGTACTGCTTAACCGCGAAATCAAATATAAAGAATTATTTCTAGGAGATAAGCGAGTTTAGGTTCGCAAGATTTCTATTTCTACTACAATAAAAAGACTGCTTTATGGCACAACGCCCATTGTAAGGCTAGCCCGAGCTTTGCACATGAATGAAAGGGACTGTTTCGAATCGTTTTTTCAATGTGATTTATGTTCATCAGCTTATGAATATAACAACAGGTATGAAGCCCAAGTATGAAATTTAATGTCATAAATTAAAGAGAAACTAATATTTATGATTCATGATTTATATAAATTAGAATGGCCAATGCTAATAATAACTAAACTTAATACGTATTAGAAGTCTACATTAGATTGAAGGTTAAAAAAGCTCAGCTCGCTATATCTCAATCAATATCTTCAGTGCTTCTCAACTAGCAATTGTGTTCTCCATATCTATGCTTCAAAAATAAGTCTTCGAAATTAGTTTATCCTTCCATAAAGTCTCAATAATAAATAATATTATTTATGGTATTAAAAAACATAGATTTATATAATGCTTTATATAAGACATTAAGCATATTGTATTGTAAAAGGAGCATAAATGGTGTGGGCAATAGTATTACTCCCTGCCTGGCTGACTGCCTGAGTGCCTTTCTTAGCAGAAAAGCTGCTTAAATATTTTCCCCCTGAGAAAACCATACGCTGCTAAGCTCAACGGCTGTCAAATTTGGTATTAGATTGAAATAAATTTATCACAGCACACACTTTTCTTCTTTTTTTTTTGCTAAGTTTTCTTAAAGCATTTTTTATTTAATTTAATGAAAGCCAATCACTGGGTCGTATGAGTAATTTTTTTTTTTTTTTCTTTTGAAAAAATTTTAATTTATTTTTTGTTACTAATATTGTAGAAGATCGTAACACTTTTTTTTGTTTTTAAGTTAATTATTACGGTTATCTTTTTACACTGTGTATTTTTTCTATAACTTTTTTTCAGCCAGAGAGCACCAGAAAAAGTGAACCGTAGACTTGTGTCGTTACCAGATGACTGAGGTGCTACTGTGATTATCATTGAACATTTAAACTATGTCTCTGTAGTATGAATGCTGCTGCTGGTACTCCTCCTATCAGATTTTTCCACACACACACGCATGCATTCATTCATATACGTATCGCACACTCTCACACATACTTCGTTTTCGGAGTAAACAGAGACAGGACTTCGACTCCATGCTGCATGGCACTGGGGCAGTAGCACAAAAAACAACATAAAACTAATTGTTATAATTGCGCATGCGTGCTCTTTATTTTTATATCTCTCTTTTTCTTCACTCTGCATAGCTCACACAGTAGGCAGAGAAATATTTTCAATATTCTGATAGGATTATAAGCGTTATAAATACTCAAAAATTAATATGCCAAATTGGGATGCAAGTAATTTAATGCAAATTACTTGTAAATATTTGTTTGACATCTTCTACAGTATTTGCTTCGACGATGCTGTGTATTTGAATGGATCGAATTTTCAGAATGAATGTATGAATATTTTAATACATGCATGACAATATGAGTACGTGCATGAATAGTTATTTATGTATGTGTAGCAATAAATTCTTCTTTTTGTTGCTTGCATTTAGAAAGTTAAGCGCACTTGCTCTTGGCGATTATGTTGATTTTAAGAAATTAGAAAGCTGTCGATATATTGTATGTATGCATATCATTTGTTTGTCTAGCAATTACGTGTGCTTGATTCAATAAAAATATTTATTCATTTTTTTTTTTAGTTCATATCTATGCCTGTGAAAAAGTATATAGATATGAAATTTGAATGTGTTTGCATAAGAACGATTTATCGTTTAATCAAAAATTTTGAAAAAAAAAAATTACTCATACGACCCAGTGATTGGCTTTCATTAAATTAAATAAAATATTCTTTAAGAAAACTTAGTAAAAAAAGTGTGTGTGATTTTTTGTCAGGAAACAAATTTGATTTGTATGGCTTAACAACAATTTTTTGCTCAACTGAAAATTTTCAGGTTGAAACTCCAGTGTTTTATTTGCCGAGAAAAAAGTTTTCACGTGATGGCAGAAACATATCTTGAGAAAAACACAATGATGGGTAAAGAAGTACTTGGATCCTAAATGTACAATAAACTATATTTTTCTAATTATTTAATACTCTTACAAATCATTGTTTCTTTCAGATGATGGAGGCTACCTGTAGCAACCTTGGTAAATAACTCCACATCGTTCTTCAAACGAAGGAAGCCATAAAGGCATTTCAATAAAATATATGGAAAAGCCAGAAATATTGTGCAGAAGACTATAACAAACATTAGAAATAAGTTCCGTTGCTTTTTGAGTAGTGTTGGTATATCGTATTAAAAAAACAAAATCCGATACTGTTACTGGTGTGTTGTAATAATTCCGTTCCGGTAATAACGTTATCCGTTTCTGGTACACATAAATAATACTGTCAAATGACATTCTTGAAACAGAGTAAACGTGAAGAAACTTATAGTCCAGCATGAGGTGAAAGTAGCCATGTCAAAAGCAAGGAGTAAATTTGAGAATTTTTACAAAGTGAATGATTTGAAATAAGAACACAACGATCTGCTTATGAAAAATAAAAACGAAAAATAAAGTACGAAAACTTGAAAAAAAGTGTATACTATTTTTTTTTTTGATTCCTTGACGTTTATCTGCATATAAATGAAATTAATTACAAACATGTAAAGTATTGTTACTTTTAATCGGAGCATAGAGCGGAAACAACTTCTTCCATCGTCGTCTGTCCTTCGCGAACCTATTGATCTCTCGCCTGTGGACTGCATACAGTATGTGTAAATCTAATCCACGTATTACTGGGACGTGTTCGACGTCGTTAACCTTGTCGATGCCAATCAAAGGCCATTTTTGAAATGTCGTTGTCATCTTTCCGCGAAACAATATCCGCGTCTCCGTCACAGGTATATAAATATGTATAAAATATTAATGATTGGAAAAAAATGGCAACGAATACCGAAAAAAAATTAGAGCATAATGGTTATATTGCTCTTTTCGAATATGCTTATTGAAACGCTCAAAGAATTCCGGGTCTCCGGTATTTCCGTCTTAGTACGATACCGGTATCCAACACTGCTTTTGAGTGCTCTTTAGCTACATTATTCATATACTAAATTTATTTCATTCTTCATTAAATTATTTGCGTTAAATAATAAAAATAGTTTACTTTTGAAATCTCATAGATACATCAACAATTTCTGGAACTTTTTTGAGCTTTCCAAGCCGAAGTTTGTAGTCCCCTTAATATCAAAAAAAGACGTTTCCAGTCGGGCTAATCTTATAACTTTTTCTCTATATGTCTTCATTTTATTTATACCACTGTTAGTTGCCCTACCATCTGCCATCTTGGCGGTTAATTTACGTTTGACGTAGCATTTATAGTCCAGCCATACCTAATGAAATAATTAACAACAAAACAAATGGTTGTATTTTTACTAACCTTCTCTTTAAAAATTTGAACATTTTCCTTGGAAAACCTTTAGCAATGTCTGGTCGTTCGCTTATCAAGCTCGCCAGTCTATCATATGTTGTCTATTTGTAGTTGGCTTCAAATCTACTCTACGTCGTTATTACTGATGCCAATCTTCAATCTTACGAACTTCGATTTACGATGGAGAAAATGTTACGATTTTGTACTACGACGGAGTGAAGCACACCGTTCTTACGTTCGTAGTTACGAACATAATTACGTCGGAGTCTATGATAGTGTTAAATTTCAATAATAAGTAAGTGTTATTGTATTTACTTTACGTATTTTGTTTGTTATAATAAAAAGCAAAAGCATTTAATTCGTTAGTAATCGACGTACCATATGTAAATGTATGTGATTCAAAGAATACCGTTATATTCGGCAACGAAGTCGGAGAAATTAACTGAAAGATTTGGTTCGAGCTCAGTTGAGTTAAAAAGAAGTAAGAGATCTGACGAATGAATTATTAGAGTATTCATTGTATTTGAAAATTCAGCCAATCGTAAAATAATAGTTTTTAGACCTTGCGGATTCTCAAGACAGAACAAGTATCAAATTATCAGAAAATCCTGAAACTATATATCATAAAATTAACTAATTCATAAACCAACAGTTTTTGTTTTCCTTATTTTCAAACTGAACTGATGAATATTATGCATTTTGCTCCACAGTATTACCAAAATTTTTGTATTCTCCCAATTGTATTCTGTGCCAAATACTACATGTAATTGTGTCTCTCCGCGCTCTGTTATTACTCAATAAATTTCGGAGTAAAACTCAAGAGAGAAAGAGAGCCTTCTACATATAGAGAGATAAAGAGTGAATGAAAAAGTGTAAAAAAACGGAAATGATGTCGCGGCGTGAAGTGAATCCTTGTTGGTTTATATTAAAAGGATAAATAAATTTCTCTGAAAACTCGACGCTTAACTTTTTTTCTCCTGCTTTTGCTTTCACTTCGACAACAAATACAATGACAACAACAAGCTAAAGGACATTGGAAGAAAAAAAAAACATATACAAACTCAACAAAAACACTTTGTGGTAGGTGGAAAAACAATTTTGCATCCATATGAAAGAAAATCTTTGGTGCCGTAAAGTCCAAAATTGCTAAACAATGCGCTGAAATGTGAACGATACAAGAGTAGATGGAAGTGGAAAGAGGGAAAAGTAAAGTAGAAAAAATGGAAATGGACGAAGAAGAAAAAATTAGGTTAGACTGTGCGGAATTTATTTTTGTTTTTGTCATTTTTATTGTAAACATGCACATGTGTGTAAGAAAGAGCATTAGTAAAAACAACAACGACAATAACAAACGACAGCAACGAAGAAGAATTACAACTATGCTCACATCTTTTAAATAAACAAATTGAAAGGATCATTTACATGTGTAATTACTTAAGTGCCCTTTGTCGGTAGCAGCAAAAACGGCAACAGCAAAAACAATATCAGCGATAATGAAAACGACAACTACAACTGAAACAACAACACTGTACACTTATCTGACAGTTGACAATAAGTACTAGTAGATATATGCAAAAATATTTAGGTATTTATACAGTGATGGTCCAGTATAACTACCGAACGAATCCAGAGCGAATGAATTGATGAATTTTATTATCAACATTCGTGCTCTATGAGAAATGTTTTTCCCGTGCTTCGATGATTTTATGGTCAAGCCGTAGTAACAAAATTTTGCACCAATTTTACGCTAATGGATATCAATCCATCTTCACATGTGCGTACAGAAGAAAATAATGCCATGGCCATCCGTCGCCGTTCGCAGCAATTGGGATTATGTTACTCGACTACGTGGTCTAACAGCGTATAAAAAACTGAAGCCAGTGTCGAATTTCTGTTCAGCGATGAAGCTCATTTTTGGTTGAATGGGTATATTAGAAAGAAAAATTGTAGCATTTGGTCTGATGAACATCCAAAGACATTAAAAGAGCTGCCAGTAAAATGCATTGCTTGGTGCGATTTCTGGGTCGGCGGAATCGTCGGTCCGTATTTCTTTAAAAATGGCGATGGCCAACGCGTTATTACCCTATTATGCCCTCTATCGTTCGATGATTTCGAGGTTTATTTTTGCCCAAAATGCAGGAGCTAAATATTCGCCACATAGCACGTCAATTGCAACCCTGGGAAACAAAATTAGAAAAGGTAGTTCAAAATTTAACTTCTCGCATAGATCACTTATAACGGTCATGAAATAATCTTTAAAAAGTAAATGGCAAACATTGATTTATCGACTCAAATAAATATTTCAAATGCTTTTCCCACGAGGGTGACGGCTGGCAACGGAGTCATTTAGTGATCCAGCTAAGAACCTGGATAATGATGTTCAAGCCGTCACACAAGCCATACAAAAAATTGACAAAAATAGAAGAAGTTGTTTGATTTAAATGAAAATTTAGGTATACCTTGATCAAAAAGTTCCCGGAATATCCACCGTGTGGCGCTCCCATCATTCCGATTTGAGTTCTGTTTTTTTGTTAAGTTGGTACATCTGTTGTTGATATTCCCTTTCAGTCTTAGCGTCATAGCTTGACATTTGCAAAAGTTACGTAGCTAAGAGTACATCTATATCTGTGTGTGTTGGCGATTTTTTACAATTTTAGAAATGGATTTAAATTTGCAACAACGAACTTGTAGTAAATTTTGCGTAAAAAACTGATTGAATTCATCAAAAGGATCATTACTGGAGACGAGACGTGGGTTTATGAGTACGACACGCAATCCAGACATCAGGCACGTGAATGGCGTTTACCAAATGAGCCGAGACCAAAAAAACATCGTCGTTTTCAGTCAAAAAATAAGGCAATGCTCACGGTTTTCATGGATTACAACGGTGTAGTGCACCATGAATTTTTGCCGGAAGGCCAGACAGTAAACAAAAAATATTATTTGGGCGTTATGAGAAGTTTGCGTGAAGCAATTCGCCGAAAGAGACCAGAATTGTGGACAGAAAACTCGTGGATCTTGCACCATGATAACGCACCGTCGCACAGTGCCATCATTATTCGTAATTTTTTGACGAAAAATGCAACAAATACCATCCAACAGCCACCGAATTTACCTGATTTGGCTCTCTGTGACTTTCTGTTCAATCGAGCTAAAAAACCATTACGAGGAATGCGTTTCAACAGCCGAGAGGAAGTAATTGAAAAATCGCAGGAAGCACTGATGGACATACCGAAAACCGAATATAAAAAATGTTTTGAGGATTGGATCAAGCGCTGGCATATGTGTGTTGCAGTCGATGGGGATTACTTTCAAGGGGACAATATAGATTTAGATGAATAAACTTGTATTTTTATTTTCTGAATAAATTCCGGGAACTTTTTGATCAAGGTGGTATAGTGATTTTGGGTCACTGAGTCTAGTGGTTTTTGGTAGGGTCTTCTAGACCCTACCCTTTTTTCAGAAATCCATATTTTGTCCGATTTCAAAAAAATGTTTTCAAAATTATTAAAAATAATTTTAATTAGAAGTATTTTTTTCCAAATCCCTAACAAATTGGACTTAAGAGCTTGAAAATTTATTTCGTATTTTTTTTGCCAACATTTTCAGGATTAAATTTAGTGAGACAATTCGCAATATATTAGATATTTTTTTTAATTATTGTCTAATTTAACTCATGAAATATAATTTAACCAAAAAACCAACAAAAAATATATAATTTTACCTGAGTCTCCCTCACGAACAGCCTTAAATCCAAATAAGTTCGTAATGGGTTTTTAATTGAATTTTCGTAGATATGAAGGAAGGTATATTTGATATATTCATTCATATGTAAATATGTTTTTACTTTTTTTTGTAGGAGAATTGCAATTTTTTTTTTAAATAATTTATAATTTTTATTGCAATTTTTTAATTTACATTTTTACAATTTTCCTTTGCCTTTTTATTTTGTGCAAATTGAAAAACAATCATGAAAATGAATTAAAAATTTATTTTTACACGTTTTTTATTGCTTTTCTTTTGCTGTTTTGTTGTTGTTGTTGTTTTTGTCATAAGAATTATTTATGCGTATTTCGCTGTTGTTATTGCGAACATTTTCCCCCCGTCTGGCTACGTATGTGTGTAATTGTTATTGTATTTTGTATCCTGACGCGCGCTATAAATAAATCTGGCATTCATACGCAGGATTGAATTGACAGATGCCTTTAACGCTCAAACAACGCAGCGCGTCGCGTCGCGACTTGGCTGGCGTCAAATGATTTTATTTATTTTTTTCCAGAGTACGTTCGTTTCTACATTTGCTTCACACAATTGTAGCAGTACACAATTGTAGTTGTTGTTATTGTTGATTTTTATTGTTTTCCATTTAAGCGCATTTTCTGGCAATTGTTTTCATTAAATTGATTGAATTTAATTTGCAATACATTTAGGAAGTCTGAAATCAAGGTGTTTGCGCTCTGCTTTGAATTCATAAGATTATTTTGTTGGTTTACTTTATTAATCTTTAACATTCACAACAACATATTTTATGTGTAAATATTTTTATTGTGAGGGCTTTGCACCCAGTTGAAAAAAGTATCATTCTGAGAATATCATTGAATCCTTAACATTAACATTACAAACTTCGATGGGAGTAACTAATTAAATTAATCTCTTAAAATGAGAAATAAAAGAAAAGAAACACGGATAGCAAGGGCGGCCAATAGAATAGGGATTTCTTTCACCTGTATTACGGTTGATCGCCTTAGCCGAATTGAGAAGGTAATTCAACTGAAGGGGAATTACGTTCGAAGTGAATAGGGACGATGTGTTAGTTGTAGTTTTAGGACTGTTCGCAACCATAAAATGGATTATGGAAGGGGCTTTGAATCTGCTCAGTATTTGATGCTAGATACGGCCTGAGAGGTCCAAACCCAAAATCGGAGTTGATGCTGTCCGCCATAAAAACCGCTAAACTGAATGGTCAGGAAAATGCTCCTTCAAAAAATGCCAGATCCTTGTCACTAAGCTCAGTTGAAAAATCAATATCAAACAGAGGATCAAGAAGAGCAATATAGCCCTATACCTAATGCAGAATGCTCTAAAAAAGTGAACCTCGCTGTTATAGTGGACTAGTGTGGAAAATGAATGCAATCCGAAAAAAACTAGGTAGAATTTGAAGGTCAAACTTTTTTGGCATTAGAGAATCTATGTGTCCATGACTAATAAGTACTCTAAACGGGCTAGTTCATATGCTATCTATGGTACTACTTAAATACTAAAGTCATCGTAACCTCATGTGAACCACTCCTCAGACATAGTACGAATGTAATTCTATTACAGGTACTTTAACAAAGATAATAAGATATGGTACTAAAACAGTCTAAACTTAGGCGCCAATTGTGCTCTCACCTACTATGTGTTGTGGTTAAATAGAGTTTTCAATTTTAAATAATTTATTTAGAAACGAAGCAATATTAAAAAGAATTCGATTTTTCCAACGGTTGATTAAAATATCATAACGGAACAACCATCAGAATGATAATGTTTCCTAATATATATTTCAAATATGAAAGCAGGGCTGTATTTTTTAGTAGTTGCATTTCCACAACACTATAATATCTACCCCCTGTTTATTTCGGACACAATCTCAAATTCTGATTTGTAAAAAGAATACTGCAAAACCCAATGGCACCTGAGATACAAAAAAGAAAGAGGGGCTGGATCGGTCATGCTTTGCGCAAATATTGTGATAATATTTCACGGACTTTTATTCACTGGAATCCTCAAGAAAGTCCAAGGTGGGAAAAGAAAAGGACTAACTATCTGGAGTCGACTCTTACAAGTTCAAGAGATTGGCACAAGACAGAATGAAATAAAGACTAGTTACATATTCGTTGAGGTCTTTCCCCTTCTTTAGAGCGATATATACAGTAGTGGCCAGATGATAGGCAAAATTTGACGGCCTTTTCGGGATCCACCACAATTCCTAGTCAATGATTTCAGTGATAATTCTTAGAGTTTCAACCTCCTATATAAGTTATAAATATTTGAAAACGTAATCCAAAATTACAAGGTTTTGATTTCAAATATCTTCACTAAATAGAGATGTGGAATGAAACCGCCACATTTTCTCATTGCAACTACTTAGTCTACATAAAAGTTCAATATTGAATGTCTAGAACGTGAGAGTGTGTGTGTTTTTGAAAAAAAATTGAATCTTGGTGTCATTTCTCTGAATCAGGGTACATTCTTTCAATTTATGATTTATTTCAATTATAATAAAAAATAAATAATTTATCTTGGCAGTATTCTACTTTTATTTCGCTATTGTAACCTTCTATTATTACCGACTTCGAGTGTTTCTTCACCAAATATTTTTTTTTCGATCTTTGAGAAAATGGGTATTTTAAATTTAACCTTTTCCTCTACAAGATTCTAAGAACCTCGTTTGAAGAAGCCATAATTTAATAACACAGTCTTACACGGTTTTGGAACCAAGCTACCAAATAATTTGAGGTGCTGCTAACGAATCTGCAGTCCACTTTTAGTTATCAGGTCAAGTTTTTAGTATATTGGAAATTTTTATAAAGTTCTGATCACTTTTAAGATTTAAATTAAATCAGGTTAAATAATTATGTAATTATAATTCATTAATTATATTTCTTGCAGTTGACAAGGTATCTTAACCCTCTAGTTCCCAAGCCCGCCTCTAGACGGCCTTCGCCAAAAGGGATGGAATTGCCAACATAACTGTTTTCTGTTGCTACATCTCATCATATCGTTTAGGGAATATACCAAGCTTTTAAAAAAATGCATCAGTTATGAGCTATGATGCGTATTACAGAAGTCAGCAATTTGTGAAAAATTGTGATTGTATTTGAGATAAAAGTGAAAAAAATAAAAAAATAAAATACTTCCCGTCATAGTATCCAGATAAAAACTAGCTATGGATAGCTAAGACTTGAAATTTTTTATATAAAATATTTAATTACTTAAAACAAATTGATAAAAAGCTCATTCAAGAACAAATAATTTTAGGCGTTCAAACTTTCTTTTTAAATCAGTTTATGATTTTTACGCCAGTATTAATCAATTCCGATTTTTTTTATCTATCAAAAATTTGGAAACTAGAGGGTTAATGTAAAGTCAAACAGTTTTGGCTTTTATATACCATTTTTCTAAAATATATTAAATATCTAAAGGCAAAAGCCAGAAAAATAAATTACCTCAGCTTTACATAAAAAAGTTCAAACTAATATGTATTTTTGAATTGAGGGATCTATAAACTTTTTTTTTGTTTTAATTTTTACAGGGCCTTCGCTGGTTTTTGAAAAATGTTTGGTAGAACGAATGAATTTCAGGACATTTTTGACATACAAATTGTGGAATGCTTAAAACGTTTTTCCAAATTAAAAAAAAAAAATTCAACTGTCACAAACGAAGATAAATTCATAACTATTAATTTAGAAAATAGTTAAGCTTTAGGCACAAAACCAGTGTTTTTTGACACATGGATGGGATCTTTGAAAATTAAATAGTTTGAATGCCTCCAAAACAATCAGGCTAAAATATAAGCAGTCATTGCGGGATCTAAGGGGATGAGGGAACTAGAAAAAAACGTCCCTTAAACCAACTAGTATGCCGCACTGCTGTTTTGTCAGAATATAAAAGCAAGAAACATTTATACACTCAAATGTATTGGTTAAAAAAAGATGTGGAATTTTCTTCTTTTTTTTGTGTTAATAGCTTCACAGTTTCGCACGCGAGCATTATTTCGTTAGTCATTCTACCAATATAAATCAAAACTCTACGTACATACATACATTGATTAATTCTTTAGCGATAGTAATAATTATACCAATTAACTAATTCATATTAATATTTCGGAGCCCAATTATAGATACTAAACTTTTTTTTTTTTTGCGTTCACAAACTATTAACCCTTCCCTGCCCATGCCGCCATGTATAGACCCACCACTTTGTACGGTGATAGTGGCGCCATCTTGTGCCCAACATTACAACCCCAATATGGGTTTCGTAGATTGCAGCTTTCTGTATCTATTCGCATATATAACGGTATTAGAAAACACCAGCTGTCAAAAGTTTTTGCCATTTTTATGTGAACAAATACGTTTTTCACATAAAAATGAAATAAAGTTTTTGATTTTCTATATAGCCGAAAGATATTGTTTTTATAAATTTCACACTGAATAATTGGTATAAATTTTAGATTTTGGTTATTTTTATCAATAAATTGATTAAAAAAACAGTTATGCGTTTCTATTTTACTTGATACTGCGCAATGAACCACATAAGTATGGCCCACCATGTAATTTCAGATTTTAACAGTTGTAATTAAGATATTGAAAAGTCATAGAACAAAAGTTGTTCAGAATGAAGAATGATTTTCCTTAATATTTTTTTAAACAAAATTTGCATTGTTGGGCAGGGAAGGGTTAACTCACGCTTCTGTTTATTTAGTTTTATATACAATATATTTTTATTGCAATCCATGGTACTTTTGTGTTATTATTATGATCAATAAAACGTTAATTAAAAAATAAACAAAAACACATTTTGACGGATTTGATTTCGATACCTTTTGCAGATTAAATTTTTTTCATTTATTAGTATTTAAATCCTTTCTCCTACAGGCTTTATAGTAATCTCATGAATTTGTACATGCGGTGGCGTTTGTAAACAGTAGCAGACAACATCGGCAATATCGGAAGGCTGCAACACTGCCATACCAGCGGGAAATTTACCACCACTGATTTCTGTGTCCACACCACCAGGACTAATACTCTGAAATTATTATTTATTTACACAAACATTTAATTAAAACCTTACTGCATTTCTACCCACTGTTATTTTAATCTTCGTTTGATTCAGTAGAAACTCCTGTCGCAGCACTTCAGTCATTGCAGTAACTGCATATTTCGTAGGTGCATATAAATTCAAGCTCATGCCGGGTGTCACTGGTACCTTATGCCCGACAATGCTATTTATTATAATAACATGACCATCAACGTTGTGTTTCTTCATCGAATGGAAAGCTTCACGTGCACAAAATGCCACCGCCATAATATTCGTATCGACGAGTGCCCTCAAATCAGCGCTATTATTTTCGCCAACTATTTGCACTTTATTGCGTACTATGCCGGCATTATTAACTAGTACGTCAACTCTGCCCATATGTTCATCAATCCATGCGAATGCTTCAATTATGTCTTTCTCATTGGTGATATCACATTTGATAGCATGAAAAAGCGCTTTTTTATCATGTGGTAAGTTCAACTTTTTCAACTCGCTTTCCATAACTTCTTGACGTCGCGCCAAACCAACAACTCTCATACCATTGGCTAGTAATTCTTTGCAACATGCTAAACCAATGCCTGCACTTGCTCCAGTTACTACTGCAACTTTATTTGCCCAACGTTCCATTTTTGAAATATGTTTTTACTTACGCTCAGTGAAATTACGTGTGTATCTTTTTGATATTGTGTCAACAACTGATCATTCCAAACGAATTTCGCTTATTTTATACATAGCACGTATACAACTTTATTCAAAAAAAAAAAAAAACCGTAAAGCTTTTTCTCTGATACTCGCACTCATAAGTAAAGCTCATTACTTTTTTTTTATTCTAAAAACAATACAAACACATTTGTGGCCTTTTGACAAAACAGCCTATTTCTGCTTACGAGATATCAATTTTTTCTTTAAATTTTACGAATCTTTGCTGTACATTGCTCCAAATTCGTAGTGTTTTTAGTTTAATCTATTTACAGTTCTTGAATTCAAAAAATTTAAATTTAGAAATAAAACAGCAAAACCGGGTCGAATTTATAAGAAAAGATGAAATCTCGTAAGCAGAAAGAGGTTGTTTTGCCTAACAGGCGCAGAATATGGTACAATAGTTAATGAGATAAGGTAGGTACACTTAATTTTTTCGCTGAAAAGCTCAAACACTTTGTCGCAAAGTAAAATACCATATATGTACAATATATAAGAGTTATAATGCAGGAATGTGGATGAATGAATACTCAACACTTTCATTGCGCTCTTCATTGCTGGTTAGTATTCATTGTTATTTTCTACAGGGTGATCCGGTTTAAATATACATAACTTTAAGACGCAAAGGGTATATTTTCAAAATCCACTGAAATACAGGGTGCTTAAGAAAAATTTTTTGGAAAAATATTTATCAACAATTATTACTTATTACACATTAAATCCAATAATAAACATTGTCATTCCATATGAAATCATCTGAAAAATGAAAATTTCGTTGCGGTTCTGTTTTAGATCTTATTCATTTTTTGTGAGAATCTTCTTTAGGGTTCCAAAAGATGAATTCCACCGTTGTTAAATTTCCTCACGCTCCACTTCCCGCCACCCCTGAAATTCAGCAATGTCATTTATTTATGAAAAAAATTCATTTAACAAAATAATTCAATCCTTTATACAAAAACTAAAATGTAAATACTTAGCATCAATTTTAATGAATTCTCTCCGAGATCATATTAATATTTACTAGCTTAAGATTAACTTTTACGTAATTAAATAAGATATACTTAAACAATTTCTTACGTATCAGCTGTGAAACAGCGTTGCCAGAATGAAGATTTTAACACTATTTTGACGATTTTTTGGTTTTTTTTTACATCGATTTCTTTTATCTTACTTATGATTTGAAGTGTGTTTGACGTAGTGCTGCCAACTTTTTAATTTTAAATAAGTTTTTGGAAAGCAATTTCCAGCATTGTCAAATTTTTTTTTTAAATGATGTGTCTACCCAACTCGTCCGCAAATGTTGTAACACAATAGGACTCTTGAAGGCTGTAGCATGTGCAGTAGAGCGGGTCGGTCCCCATACAAAAAAAAAAAAGTTTGAAAAGTCCACCCCTTATTTGAAAGCTTATGTGGAGAGTGTCTCGAAAACAAAAAAACAAAAAAAGTTTTTGGACAGCAAAAAAAATAGTTTTTTCATCATAACTTTGGTATTTAATGTCCGATATTCATAATAGCAAGATTTTAAAAAACAGGAAAAAATTAAGATAAATTTTTTGGACATTTTGGATTTCGTTTTCATAACAGCTGCTCTTGTTATATTTACTGTAATACTGGCGTGAGAATAAAAAATACTACTCATTTCTTTAAGCGTCGAACTAGAACTGTCAAACTTTATGTCAATAAAACAGACTACTTGAAGGTGCGTTCAAATAAGAATAGTTTATTTGGGAGGCTGTCTTCACAATGACATCGCCAATGCTGAATCTGCCTCTATGCCGAATCTACCCAAGTCTCCCTTACTAACAAATAAAACTGTGTGCACAGTTTTATCAATACTACAAAAATATTCCACAGCCATTTTTAACAAATTCCACAATTTCATATTAAAATTATGCGTTGCATACTTTTGAGTTTAAAATATGTTTGAAAATAAAAATGTTTCCAATGAAAAAAACAAAAGTGTGACGTGGAACGTATAACATGGAAAGATTGACCTGGAAATTTTTGAAATACTCCCCAGTAAAAATGTTGACAATAATTGCAGATTTTCAATAAATTACTGTGTGACAATTTGAGACTCGAAATTATTGTAAAATATAGTCGGTTTGTTCCTTTAGTTTTTGGAATAAAACTAGTAAAAGTGTCAAATTTAAATAAGAAAGAAAAATTCTCTCAGAGAGGGCAAAAAATGTAAAAAAGTATGGGAACGTATAAAATCACAAATTATGCTTACGATAGAAACGTCAAAATTTATTATATAAAATTGGAGCGAAATAAACAAATAAGTAAAATTGGGAAGAATACTAATCCCACATGCTTTTCTTAAGACCAGCCGCCGTAGATAAAGTTTGCAAATGCATGAGTAATTTTGTTTGAAAAAGGCCCTGGTGACCGTACAACTACACGGTTGAGTAAAATCTGCTGGGGAGAACAGACTTTGGGGTAGCATGTTTGGTCGACATAAGGATTCTAAAAATGTCTTATGTGACCAAAATTTCTTAACCAGTTGATTCAACCCTACAAGCGTTGCTAGGTCAAAACAGCCCGTTCCCACAGGAGCTCTTACCCACCCTGTAAACTCGAGATATTTTGGATACACAAACAAAAATTAACAGCCTTCGTGTCATAATGGAACAATCGAAAGAATGGCATTCTCCTTTCTATCTTACCTTTGTCGATTTCAAAAAGCCATTGGATACTTTACACCACCATGCAATATGGAGCTTAAAGGTGTACCAACAAAGCTCATTGAGCTAACGGCAGCACTTTACGACAATGTGGACTGCCGCATCATGCATAAAAAAGAGCTGAGCGGGCGTTCGGCAACGGTGTGTGCTTCACCGTCGCAAATTACATCTTCATGAATTTCTATTTGGTAATTATTTTTTTCCCCAATTTTCGCCAGCAGAAATTTCTCGGGTGAAAACTTTAAACTTCTAACACGGAGGGGAAACATTCACTCTCTTACTTTTGTCACTATTAGGTTTTTATGTATTTTAAATTAAAAAATGGTAAAAACTGCGGGAACTGAACTATGAATTACTGTAGAGTTAACATTACTGAGTACAGAAAAGGTATCGAGGGTTTTTGAGATAGAGAAATCCATTTATAACATTTATTTTTCCCTAACGTATTTGCTAGTTTCTTTTTTTTTTCAAGAGGCGAGAGTGTTTTTGGTTCAAGGCTAAATTGTTTATAATAATTACCTTGTCATTACTAACTACGGTGTGTACTTGTAAACTTTCTTATAATTCTCAATTCACTTCATATCGATAATGAATATAAGAAGTTTATAAAAATTAACTACCACGCCAAGACGGAAATCGAAGCCGCAACCTAAAAATTTAAAAATGTACACAACTTTTTGCACATTGAAAATAATTAATGAGTTGTCACGTAAATTTATCAAACAAAATTTCGTTGCTATAGCTTTCTAGGTCTTTTTGTTGATGGTTTGGTGAGTTCGAACTGTCTTCAGTATCAGAAAAAATGTTCAGTGCAGTCCCTTAGCGGAGGTCTTAGAAAAAAAAAGAAACATCAAAAATAAATTGCTCAATCCCAAACCCTCCCCCCTCCTATCTACTCCACCACCATTTACACGCCAGGTAAGGAGTGAGATCGAAAAAAATCTTAACATATATAAAATTCAATAATTTTTAAACGGTTGATCTTAGAGTTTTGATTTTTTTGATAATATTCTACGAATTACAGGAAAATATAACTTTTATAGTTCCAACCACTATTTATGAACTTGTGGACCTTTTTTGGTAAGCCTTCCATTCGAAATTTGAAAGTTGTTTCAGACACCTTTTTGGAACAGTTTGCCCATCTCCTTTTAAAATCTTCTATACTTTGGAACACCTTTTTTGTGCTCTTTCAGTTTCTTTTCACAAGAGCCCAATATCTCTCCACTGGTTTTAGCTCCGGACAATTTGGAGGATTGGCGTCTCTTGGTACAAAAACTATGTTATTACTTTGGTACTACTCCAGAGCTTTCTTGCCGTAGTGACATGATGCCAAATCGGGTCAAAAATATGTGGACACATTGTGCTTTCTTATTAAAGGAAGAAGTCTTTTTTTCAAACATTCTTTGATGTATTTTTCGGTATTTATATATATATAGGAAATTTTGTCTGCTTTTGGATTCTAAATTGTTCTTCGACATTTCCTCGAGCATCAGCAACATAAAAATTTTGACCCGGAAGCTGTGTAAAATCTGCCAGTACATACATTTCGTCGTCCATTATATATCATGAATATTTTTATATGTTTTCAAACCTGCATTGGCTTTAACTTTTCGCACCAACATTGGAAACAGTTTGACGGCAAACCTTTAATTCTTTGGCTAATTTTTTGTAGGACCAATTTGGATTTTTTTGAAAATTTTTAATAATTTTAAGACGTACTTCTTTTTCTTCACTCATTTTGATCAAACTCACAATAAATCAACATGTTTATCATTAAAAATAACAACTGACATACTTTTCAAAGATAACTAGATCAAAGAAATTTTTAAATTTTACACCCAAAAAAAATTATTAGGTAAAACGTGTGTTAAGATTTTTTCAATCTCACTCCTTATTATTTTTCTGAAAAGTAGATATCCTCTTTAGTCCCCTTCTTCATATTTGTTCCGAATTTGTACGTATGATTTTATTTTTGTTAAGTTCAACAAAAACCGAGTTTTATTAAATGAATCATGAACTTAAATTTCAACATTTATATTTTTACAACAAAATTATGAGTTTTCAAACAAATTTTTTGTAAATGAAAAATAAAAAGCAAAAATAAAAATCTTGAAGTAAGAAATCTCTTGAATATTAATGATGCAGCATAACTTTATAAATTACGTAGAAAACATAAAAAATAAAACCAGTGTAGAGTTCATGTTGAAAGTGTTGCCAACTTTCATCATTATCATCATCATTATTAATATCGTCATCATCATAGACATTCATGTCTCTTAGAAACTTCAAGGACTTTTTCAAATAGAAAATTAAGCAAGATTTATGAATAGCAATTTATTCATTAATAAATATGTATGTAGATACAAATATGTATGCAAGTATATATGTATGTATATCTACATGATACGCATAGGTATGAATGGATATATGTACGTTTGAATGTACGCATTAGAATTTTCTTAAAAAAAAAAGAATCATTCCGGCATGAAACAATGACGGTGAATATTTTAAGGGAGCATAAATCTATGCACGTTAAAATGGAATGTATAGAAATATCTAAACTCCCTGAAGTTGTACGTAGGTGCTAGAAATTCCTAGTCGCTGCGACTTTTATACTTCGACAACCGACGATATGAAATGAAATGTGCTGAAAAGCAAATGACAAAGCGAAATTGTAATATAAATCAACAAGAAAAAAATATAAAAATGAATAAAAAGTAAACGTAAAATAAATCAAAAGTCATATTTCTAATTTAAGGTAAAATTATATGGGAAAACCTTCAAAGTTTATGTTACTGATAAATTTCAACATGCTCAATCAACAGAGAAAAAAAAGAAGAAAAACCCAAATATACAAAAACAAAAAAAGAAGGAAAAAAATAATACAACACTTGCGACTTTTCCAATAATTCACAAACAAAAAAATCAAATAAATCAGAAGAAAAACTTAAGAACACACCAATATGTAGCCGAAGTAGCCAGAAAAATAAGAAGAAATATTGAAAGCAGCATGTACACACGTTGAAGGAATGAATGAATCAGTTGGCGAAGTAGAAGCTGAAACAAGAAGATGAAAAACTTTTTTAGGTCACATCACATGGAAATTTATTGATTTCTTTTAAACATTTTACAAAATGTGCCTTAGATTGAACATTAAATCCAAGTCAATTCAGTTATATTAGATTTTGTTTTTTTTTTTTATTTATTATTTTTTTTTTGTTAGCTCAATTAAAATTTTGTGTGTGTTTTTCTTTTTTCTGTTTGCACAAATTTTTAACATGGGATAACACTTTATATTAAAGTTTATCTCTCACACGACAGCTTTATATGCGTCTTTCAAAAAAGATGAATACTCTCAGAAAGCTACAGTCAAGACTTTGTTGACAATCAAGTAGAGCGAACTTGGAGAAAAATAAAATCCATCGCCTGAAATCGCACTTGTTGGAAAATTTTCAGCGAAATCCTATGCTGTCAAAGGAACTAGTATACGTTTCAGTAGCGGGCATACGAACGAAAAGTTGAGAAACTTTCTACGTGTCGTGACAATTAGCCTCTAGAGGGCAGGCAATTTTCCACAGAAATTTAAAATTTTTTCATGTGAAATTTTTATTAATATGAAGTCTATCAATATATATAGTCGGGGTGGCCGGCTACAGGTTTTGGGGTCGCTCAATCCGAATCTAAGATTTTCAAAATTCAAATGGCGAACAACTTTTGATCTGGTTCGATTCAAACTTGTTATTCGGGGGCTCGTAGGTTCGAGTCATCACTTCTCTAAATATTATTGGATTACAAATGCATACTATTTATGATTATATTTGCCCAAAAGTTGAACAATTGTTAACATCTATATATTCTATCCACATTTACGTTCGTTCACGTTTTTATTCCTATCCATCCATTCAATCCATTCAAAAATTGGTCCGCCATCTTGAATTTTGAAATTCTGTTTGCAGATTTGGATTCAGCGACCCCAAAAACCCCTCATGGTTTTTTTTAAAAAACTGTATATTGTTGGCCACTATAATGGCCAACCCGGTACTCTAAAGGTTAATCAGCTGGCTACAGCCACTGTGACGTCAAGGGGGGGGGGGGGGGGGCGGGGGGTCATATTTAGAAGACGTAGGGGTTGAACGCAGATCTACAGCTGCCAATAGCGCGCTACCTCCAACTAACTCCGACATTCTGCCGAAAGTTTAAACTCGATTATCTCGAAATTCTTTTTTCAAAAAGTGCGGTTGCGGGGAGCACAGTTTCTCAAGAACCGATAACCAGATCAGTCTGAATTTTGGGAGATTTATTTATAACAAAACTTTTTTTTCTTGCTGCAAAAACCGAAAGCTCAGACGTTCAAAAATCAAACTTTTTAGAAAAACGATCACCATATTTGTAAAAAAGTTAATTTTGCAAAATCCTTCGTTCACTCGTGTTCACTCACGTGAAGGCACAAACTACAGTTTTTTTTTTCTTGTTTTTTTTTATTTCAGATAAACAGTTCCTTCTTTATCACGCTCACCGCGAGAGATGACGGGAAAATTGTGTTTTGGCATAATGGCTGTAGTGACTCCAGTTATAAATATATTTTTTTTTTTTTTGAAAAAATTCATAAAAGACCTTATGGTATGTATAAATAAATAGACGTTCAGTTTAAAAAAAAAAATTCTTCTGTTTTTACAAAAAAAAATCGTGAAAATGCCTTTTTTTATATACCAGGGACCCTAACGGTTGTGTAATTTATTGTAAAAGTCAGATATGGAAAGTTATTTTGTGACTTTTATCATAATGGGTTAAATATAACACTTATTATTGATTCATGATTTTTGGCCACAAATAATAGTTATTTTTGACTTTTATTTTGTCGGGCAAAAATAAAGAGTTATTTTCTTACTTTTATTTTTCCATCCAAAAAAATAAACGTCCAACCCTATGTGTAAAGGAACAACTAAAGCGACTGAAAAAAACCGGTATCATCCGATTCAGCTTATCCACACGCATATTTTAGGTAAAAAAAGTTTAATTTTAAAGTTATGAAACAAGGGCTACAATGGCAATTAAAAGTGTTTGAACATAAGAGTATGAATATAAAAAGTTAAACGAATCCTTAAGATCATTATATCATTGGGAAAGTCTAGTTGAGCTCTATGACATGATGTTTCGCGAATGTCTCGATTTAAAGTTATGGTGAATTTTGTATTCGAGTTATCATCCAAGTTAACACATTTCATAGTCAAGTACCGTAAGCAACGCCCCTTAGTCTCACCCCTCTCATGCACATATGCACACGCGCTTGCATAACGACAACAACAACAATTTGCACATACACGTATTTGCCTGCATAACTACGACAGCAACAACAAATGTAGCCAGACGCTGACACTGCATATCCACTTCTAACTGTGGGTATCGTGGAAATTCAAGTTTATCTAACAACAATAACCAAATGCAGTGTATCAGCTTGCGCCTATGCGAATCGTGGGATTCGCCTAATCAGCAATCTGACTGCCAAGCATGGGAACCGCCGACTCAGCATATTGACCATCAATGCTGAGTCTTGGAGCAAAGTTAAGGGTAGCGAGTAAGTCAGTCGTAAGTCGGGCGTACCGCGATCTGCTAAGTAATCTTAAATCCTTAAATTGAACTAAATTAATCGTGTTAGAGATTAATCATATATAAAGTTATGTAGTTAAATATGTGGTAGAATGTGATTGTGTTGTGAATAAATGTAAATAAAAATACCTAAAAAAATATAACCTTGTGTTTGGAATAGAACCAGTTGGCGGCTCTCAACATCATATTTTTTTTAAGTGCACGGTCCCTGTGTCCGTAACGGGCGCCCTAGCAAGGACCGGTTAAAAGAACCTCAAGGATATGTCCTTGTGATGGGTTCACTACCGAAAAAATAATACATTAAAAATAAAAGCGTGCAGCGATTCACCACCTTCGGGGGGACCCTCCTGCGCATATAAAATAAAAAAACGTTAAGAGCACAAACATGTTTTACAATGAGTTTGGGATCTTGTATGGAAAAAACATTTATCTTGCACATAAAAGAATTTCAGATATCTATTCCCATGTAAAATAGGCCGCTTAAGCGAATGGCCTATTTTGGCGAATGGTTTTATGATACAACTGAACCGAAAGCCACCCCTAGCGCCTAAAGTGACCATTTGCCACTTTTTTTTAAGAATTTTTAAATTCACTCGTTGGGATTTTCCATATAGCGGTCATTTTTTTAAATTAAAGTAATTAAATTTGGTTTATTAAAGAATTATCAAATCGAGTTATACTTGAACTAGTAAATTTGCTTTTAGTGAACCCATGTCGAGTTCAATCAAGTTCACCTTTGACAAACATCTTAAAAATATTGCATGAAAAAACAAAGCAGGAGTTGAAAAAATTGTCTTATCGTGGAAATTTGTAATCTTTATTTTCATCTGTCAATTAGAGTATTAAATGTACAGGTTTCCCACGTATAATACGGTACTCGTAGAGCACGAATTCGCTTCAACACGATTTGTTAATAGTGGAAGTCCCCATATAACACGATGACACCATAGCAAGCCCTCGAATAACGCGATTAGTGAAAATAATTTAGAAATTCAAATCGCTTTTTGAATTCGTTAATAAGGTAATTAACTACAACTTCAGTTTTTTTTTATAGTTTCATTATCATTTTTGCTTTTTAAATTCAATTTTTTTCTTCAAAAGTTCCAATAAATTTTCTGTTAAGTACTTATTATTAAAATTTTGTTTATATAAAGTCAATATACTTTCTGTTTTTTTACATTTTGCTACCAAAAATAAAAATTTTAATTTGTTTATAAAAGAGAGAAAATGTATCAAACCGTATAAAAAATTAAAATATACATGAAGCAAATTAATGCCCCTAAATGTGACAGCTCGAACGAGCACTTATAACAAAAAGTTGTTTTTTAAACTCTTGGATCATAATCCGGTTTTTGTACTAATTGCTTGTCCCGTATAATACGATTTGGTATATAACACGGCAGATTTCTAAATTCTTGGAGCCTAACTCCATGTAACATAAATTCGCACAACCCGATTGTTTTTTTGGAACCAAACTATCGTGTTATACGGGGTACACCTATATTACATATTGATATAAATTAACAATTTTGACGCAAGCGATTAAGTATGGAGAAAATGTTAATAATTAGTAGTTACTTCTTTATTTGTAAGTTTCAATAATTTAAGGCAATTTTGCAACGCCTGCTTTGTTTTTGTGACATTTGTCAAAGGTGAACTTGATTGTACTCGACATAGGTTCACTAAAAGATAATTTACTAATTCAAATATAACTCGATTTGAAAAATTCTAATAAACTAAATTGAATTACTTACAATTCGACGTACTTTAATTTTAAAAAATTACCGCTATCTGGAAGATCCTAACGGGGGAATTTGAAAATTCTAAAAAAAAGTGCTCAAGGTTACTTTAGGACCTAGGGGTGCCTTTCGGTTCAGTTGTATCAAAAAAACTGGGTAACGTTTCGGATCGATGTATATAATTCGGATCGATTTTGTTTTGCTAATAACTTTTCTACCATTTTTTTTAAAATTACGTCCTTTTTTCAAAACGAACTAGAATTATTTCCCCTTTCTAATGGTATGTAACACTTATTTCATTTATTTCAAATTAATCAGTTGTGAGCGAAGAAGCAAAGAGTGAGCGTGTTTTCATACAAAGCCTTAGCAAATAATATGAGAAACCCACAAATTTTATAACAATAATAACTTTTGTGCTGGTAAGTATATTTGTATAATTTATATAGGGTTTTGTTCACTAAACATTCTGAACATACTAAGAAAAAAAACTGACTTTTAAAATCGATCCGAATCACCAGCAAATGAGGTGTTTGCATAGTTGTGATTTAGATATAATAGGTGATGTTTAGAGTGAATTCGGATCGACTCTTTGTTTAGAGACTTTTTGTGGAATTTGAGTTCAAAGTTTAGATAAACTTGAAAAATATTTTGAATTTTAGTTAAAAATTTTGCATTTTAAAATCAAAAAAAATTTTTTTTATTGAAATATTAATTAAAATTAATAACGTTTCTTAGAGTTATCCCAATTTTGGAACTAGCAAGTAATTTTTAGTCAAATTCAATATGAAAAATATTTTTAAAATCTATTTTGTGTTAAATGATTAGTATTTTTTTATTCCAGACCACATTTTAATTATTGATTATAATTTTAATTCAGAAATTTCAGGAATGATTCGAAGAAAAGATTTTTTATATATTTCATTGTTCATCAGCAGACGATCGTGGCCACCGACTAGCGCATCCAGAGATTTACCTTAAGGGGTTAACATTTGTTCATCCTTTTTAAATATTTTTTTATTTGTGGCCAACGATCAAATATATGAAATTCTTATCAGTGAGGAGGGGGAGTTAGGGAGGCGTGGAGGGGGAGAGAGTTGGAAGGGGCGGAGTTGGGGGGAGGTTAGGGGAAAAGTTGGGAAGGAGGCCAGGGGTGTTTAACCCCAAATCCTTCCCCCTTTCCTACGCCCCTTAGATCCGCTATTGCTCCTACGTAAGACTGCACAGTCCCATACTTTTGTTTTTAATATATTCGCATCTATCGCCCAGCCACAGTCTCTTCCCCTAATTTAGATACGCCCATGAGTTGGCCCATAATTGAGAATTAATTCGTTGTGGAACAAGTAAGTCTCCATATTAAATTTTATTAATTTAGCTCGATATGATATTCGAAGATATTGGATTTTTGCGAAAATGCCACGCCCACTTTGAGATATGGTAAAACTTTATAGCCCACAACTTGACATATACACAAATGCATCTCTACACCAAATTTCACTAAGGACAAACGCTATATGATTACGTAAGGAAAATACATAGATTTGGACAACAATTTGTATGTATGTGTGTGTATGTGTTTACGCATACAAACATACATTTTTTTTATATATATATTTTCCTTGAACACCAAATTTATCTTTTGCATTTAAATAAACCTCAAATAAATTTTACTGATCCGAATTACATGCACACTCAATTTTTCCATCCGAATTACATGCAATCTATTTTTTTCGAGGTGATGTTACCTAAGTAACTATTAAAAAAAAAAGTTTTGTTTTCTTTTTTTTTTGGTAGTTAACAACTTTTAAAGAGGAAGAAATATGCTTTAATTTTGTATTAAAACATTTTTTTTCATAAATCTGTAATCCTTATTTTTAGCGCTACACTTACGTTACGCTATTCGCTTAAGCGGCCTATTTTACATGGGAATATATATCTGAAATTCTTTAATATGATAGATTAATATTTTTCCCTACAAGATCCCAAACTTATTGTAAAACATATTTTTAAATCACGCTTTTCGGAGTAGAGCATCCAGTCTTCGCAAATTTAATTTTTTTCACTTTATTTGGTTTTCATATTCTGCTGTCACCAAGAAGATCTGAAATACTTAAGCAAAATATTGTACACCTTTTTTGTAGGAAACTAAATGAAGCCAAAATTATTGCGTGAAGGAGAAAATCCAAAGAAAAAAAAAATTGTTTTTTTTTTCAATATTAAATGTTTCTCAAAAACTATTTGCTCAAAGAAAAATTACAACCGTTTGAACGCTGCCTAATCTCAGTAACAGTTAAATTTTCATATTAATCTATGAATTTCACGTGCTTTCAAGTTGTATCAAGAATGACAAAATATATAGAAATTTAGTAAAAAAAATGAAAATTATGTGGGTCTGTGAATTATAAATACTTGCATAGATAAATAATTTGGCAATAAGACAAATGATTGAAAAAAAATTTGTATTGTTTTTCATACCTATCAATATTTTGTTCACCAGAAATTGGGATCTAGGTATGGACAACGACATACAAATTCCTAAATCAAATAAAGGAGGAATAAAATTCAGCTTAAAGGGATTTTTTATCAGGTGAAATTTAAGAGAACTCTGGATTTGTGAAAAAACGGAAATCTTATTTATGCAAAGGAAAGGTAAAGCAAGTAGGAAGGCAACAGATTCGGACTTAAAACAGTGTCAAATAATTTCATCTGTCGCTGACGATTACTATCAACATTGCAGAAAATATTTGCCTTCTATGTAGACAAAGGCAAAAAATTCAAATTAAAGCAGCTAAAATCTATTGAGGAAATAGAAATACTAACTCATTTACAATATCTTGATGGGAATTTTTTTTTTACATTCCGTTCAGAAATTTTAAGGCTAATGCATTATTATCCTAGACACCATCGATAATGATCATTTTTAAGCTAAATCCAATATCTGGATTATGGATGGAACGTTCAAAGAGGTTCCATCAATACTGAGACAGCTTTTTAACATTAATGGCCGTGTTGGTTGGTACCAAACCCTGCTGCGAACCTTGCTCG
This sequence comes from Toxonevra muliebris, assembly GCA_963691655.1. Lineage (NCBI taxonomy): Eukaryota > Metazoa > Arthropoda > Insecta > Diptera > Pallopteridae > Toxonevra > Toxonevra muliebris. The sequence continues at coordinate 42,276,404 of OY829328.1, read as the reverse complement.
GAGAAAAGCGAGCGTTGATATAAAAAATTGCTATTCGAATTCTTGAAGATACCATGTGAACATAGAATTCCACTTAAAGACAGGCTCATTCAAGCGTTAAAGCTTTTGTATCCTTTTTTCTCGAAGCAAAATAGAATGGCTACTTTTTTAATTTCGTCCAAATTATATTACGAAAGTTACAAAAAAAAAATAGAAGTATGGTAGCAATGAGGAGTTTTCATTGCAAATGAGAAAACTCAAAGCTCTTGTTTTGTGCCTGCTGCATAGATTTTTTAAAATTTTGCAAAATTCTTTGAAGATAACTTACATATAAACGGGAAAAAATTAAAAGGGGGAAAGAAGGCTGAAAATAAAGAATATTAAGAAGAAGAACAAAACTAAATGCAAGATTTCAAATAGATTTAGCAGTAAAAGGAACGTTAGAATTTTATTGCATGAGCCAATCACAGAATAAAAGTAAAAGCAAAGCATTCTTCTTTGCAGCAAAATTCGAGTGAAGTTAAAGTTATAAAATAATTACTTTATTAATCTTCCAAGTAAATTTCAACTAGGTACCAAAAACAAAATTCTTTGGCCTTCTAAGTTTTGTTTGATATTCGAATAGATTTCTGTTGCAAAAATAATATCGTAATATTGGATTTCAAATGATGTGCGCTCTACATTTTTAATAGAAACCCTATTTTTTTAAGCATGGGTTTTTTAGATTGAAACACACAACACACGAAAAGCTCGGCCTTGGCCCTCCATGCGCTGTTGTGCCATAATAGTAGTAGTAGTACACACAACACACATGTGTTGTTGTGGGGCAAGCATGATATAATTATTCAAGCCAGCGGTTCCCAAATTATGTTCCGCGGTACAGTGGTGTTCCAGTAAAAATCAAATTTATCTCGATAGAAAAAATAATTTTTATTTATGATTTTCTTCGTTCTTTAAAATGAACAAAAATAAAATATATATGTGGGGCTTCGTCTCAGGTGAACTCACTCTTAAAATCGATCGGGCTCAAACTTTGCGCCATTCGAAATCCAGTAGAGTAAGTTTTTATTATATTTTTGCAGATATTCAGTTCAAAACCATTTAAAAATAACATTCATAAATTCAAAAAATGTCTTAATACATTTAAGAATTCATAATGGTTTGCATTTTATAAGCAAACTTATTTTGCATTACGAATTTTTTCAAATAATTTTTGTACCTAGAAAAAAATAAAATTTATTTATTATTTATAACATTGAAAATGACAATTGCAAAATGAGCAAATAGAAACTGATTACTTTAATTAAGAATTTAATAAAAAAAATGTAATCATTTCTGTATAATGAATTTTTTATATAACGAAGGAATTTTCTGATCCCTTCGGAATTAGCTACAAGGAAGTTCTACTGTATAACAACACCATTAAAAAAGTAATCTAAGAGGAAATAGCAATCCCATTCGCGTACTGCTAAAGAGGACAGAGTTGATTATATAGCCACACATACGACTTTGATAAATTATTTATAGAGGTAAAATCTATTAATTTAATATTATTTCCTGAATTCGATACAATAGATACTAGGTTTTAAGTACTCGTACCAGAAAGGATCGCCCCTAAACTATCGAGTATAAAATATCTGTATCAAACACAAAAAGTATTGATGCCATTCGATACTTTTTTCGTTATGAGTACGGTGACCAACCATTTCGCTTATTAATTTGTGAGCATATGATCGATAGGATTGAAAATTTCATACATTATAAAATCTTTTGTATAAGTGTATAGAACGGTAGTGGCAGTTTCTTTCAATATCTCTATTCAGTGAAGATATTTGGAATCAAATCCGTAATTCTGGGTTATGATTTCAAATATTAGTAGCTTATATAGGATATTGAAAGATTAAGAACTATCCCTAAGATCACTGATGAGGAATTGTGGCGGATTCCGAAACGGTCGTCTGATTTGCCCGTCTCTATATACATTGTTGTTGTGATGACTACATTTGTTCATTAACCTGTTTATATATAACTTCAAAATCTTTTTTCTATAGTTAGCATTGATTTTTAAATTATAAATTACAAATTTCAAATGTCTGCTACCTATACCTGAAAAATTAATATCATGCGTTTCTGTCTTTTTGTTTCATAAAGCAGGCATTTATAATTTTTGGTTTCTAATTTGAAAATCAATGGTTAAAAAATTTATTGTGCGTGAAATTTATTTGCAGTATTTCAACAAGCCTTCTATTTTGATATGAATTATACTGAATTCCTCGCATTTTTGAAAATTGAAATTAGATCACTTGAAAAAAATCAATTGTGTGAAAAATATAGTAATTAAGGATTTATTTTAAGTGTTAAGTGTTGATTTAATAGCTTTTAAGAGCGTTAGTTACTTTTTGTATTTACTTATTATTCTAGCCGAATCCTTGCTGCTATTACAAGTTTTCAATTTATGTATCTTTTATAATTGAAAAAAAAAGTGGGATGCGCACTATGTATATGCCTCTCGAATTTGCTATGTCGGACTAGACCCGCTATACCTTAAAAGTAAGTTGCATATTTTACAAAAACCTGCATGCTTTCCATTCGATTATTTTATTTTTTGCAGCCATGTTTTCAACTTTCGATCCTTTAGCCAGGAATCACAAAAGCTGTGAACACGTTTTTTAGGCACCTACAAATATAAAGATGCAATATTTTAAATTAAGTAGTATTTCTTCCTCAACTACTAATTCCGTATCTTCTACCAAGTCTACTTCATCTGCACATTCTATTTCATCCGTCCATTCTGCGCTTTTACTTTTGTTAAGGATGTAGTCTGGTGTTCGAGTTTCAAAAAATCGATTATTTTTTTTAATATATTTCAAAAGTACAATATTTTGAGAGCGTACTGTTTCAGACCACAATTCAAAATAATAACGAAGTTATAGCAATAGTCGCGAGTTTTAAAGCGTTTTTCTCAAAACAACTTATTTTTGATTCGTCCAAGGGTCTGAAAGAATATGATTGGGCTGAAATTTTAATATGTTAATGGCTCTCGCAGGTAACAGAATTATTTATTTTTAATCATTTCCTATTTTTTACACCAGCGATTTTTGAAACATTTTTTAGAAGTCTGCCATTTTGTTATTTTTGAATACAAATGTTTAAATCTATTACCTGCCAGAATGACATGCCCACAGAACAGTACTTTATTTAATTTTTTTGTTTTTGATGACTGCAACTATCGTAATCACCCGAGTCCCGAGCTGGTCACAATCCGTCATATAATCATAATGTTGTATCAATTTGTACGAAAAATGAGAGAATTTATGGCAAATGAGAGGAAACAACACCGAACAAGACACTTCGTGAATTGACCAATTGAAATAAAAAGTGTCCCGTATTTCGTTCCGTGAATTCTAGTCACCGTAGCTTTAAGATAATGAACATTCACCAAAGTCACTTATAGGGGAAACTTTTAAAAAGTAAAAAAAGTCCATTTGTGCCCACAAACAAAAAATCCTTTAAGAGTACTTCACTACCCTAGAAATAGAAAAAATAAGCGCTGGTAAAAGTCAACCAAAATGATTATATTTCAGTTATTCTTAATCTACACTTCAAAATTATTAATTTTTTAAAAACTCAATTCATAATTATTATAGATGAAACCAATGCCAGTTACAAATGCATACTATAACGAACCTTTCTGCAGGGGTATTACTGAAATTTAAGAGGCTGAAACTAGGTAATAGATCAGGCTTCCGTAGAACTTATCCACGGCTGAACTTTTTAGTTATGTCCAGGCTTAAATTTGGTAGAAGTTTGGGGTTAACTTGATATTGCCAAGTCCAAAAAAAATTTTTACACTTGCAACTGGATCAAATAGGAAAAAATTAATTTTTTATTGTAAAATGAAGTAGAAAACAAAATTAGTTATCAACACAAATGGGCTCCGTCAGTTGCTGAACTTCACGCTGTTCGAATTTCGGTATCAGTTTTATATTGTCAATTAATTAAGGAATTTTACATTTGGTGAATATACTAGTTAAATATTTATCAAAACGGAGGGGAGATGGTGGTCTGACGCACTGGGTCCACTACTGTATACATGTGTATAAGTATGTGCATCAAGGACACATGCCATACTTTTTGTGGTTAAAACAAAATACATATAAACGAAAAACAATTCAAGTAAAATTACGTAAAACGAAATCATAAATTTAATAGAATCTACCAATAAGAAAACCAGAGAATGTGGTAATAAACAAGGAAAATTCACTTACTTAGCCATTTTCAACATATGCCAAACTCCCAAAAGGATACTCCTACTAGTATCTACATTACTCTCTCATGCTCATTGAAAAAGCAAATGTGACGCACACCAAATAAAACAAAAATTAACCAAAAACGAGAAACCAGATACTAAATTGCTAAAAACCGAAATAGATTCAGCCTAATGCCGCATTATAATTCAGCTGCATCCTTTTGTTCTTTTGCTTCAATTCTCTAATTGAGCTGTAATTAAGAAGGCATTCGAACTGTCATCCGGTCGTCAGACATCACGTACACATACTTATATACATAAGCACATATACATACATACACTCAAACACACACATTGGCACATCATTACAGACAGCCAGCCACAAACGTATACATAGTAGTTGCCGTCGCCGTCTGGGGCATGCTTATTGTGGCTTATGAAATGAACAACATTTGACTTTAGGACGAATAATATTTTACTGGTTGAATTTTGGCTACGTTTTCGTATATTGTCTGTGGTTATTATGTGTAAATTTTATACAAGAAAAATAGAAATAACGAAACATCAAAAATTCAATCTATCGATGTTAAACAAGGCGAGTAAGAAACTTGGGTTGTCTGAATTTCTGTGTTAAAATTTATGAACATTCAATTTTGAATAGGTTAAAAAAGGTTGCTCTAAGCCGGCATATTACTGGCATATAAATTTGTGGTTAAATTTAAATATATATTATGTAAAATTTATATGCATTTAGAGACATTTTCGTTATGAATGAAACGTTCTTAAAAACCTATTAAATTCATAGGAAAAGAAATGGTCTTGAATAATATTAGGTAAAAACGGAGAAACCAACTTAACAGGGTGAAATGAAAAGGAGGCACTTTTTTGAATTCTAAGAGGCTATTCACATGGGCGCAAGCATGAACGTCATGAGCAAGCCTGTCGTGTTCGCATGAGTGGAACCATGCAGGATTGCTTTTTATCAAAAAGAAACGAATGTAACGAGAATTTTGTTATTTTGTCGTCACTTTTTGTTATGCTCCTGAATGTGGTTTAAATGTGTGTTTAAAAATGAATAAACTAAGTTAATAAAAAAAAAAAAATAGAAACGGTAAACTGAAGATGGTGTGTAGTAGTTTTCCTGTGCTGATGTTGCCTCTTCAACTGCTAAAAATTTGTATGGGAAGCTGTCAGAATCGTTCCGCCGATGTTTATATTGCTTGTTTTCTGCAAGTCTATCATAAGTAAAAAAGAAACAATTTTCGAATTTAAAGGTTTCAATGTACTAAAACTCCGTAGAACGTAGTTCGTAAGATACAGTTATGTTTCTTTTACACAAGGTAAAGCATTACATATTTCTGCATACTTAACACAATTTTTTTTTTTTTTAATTTTGATAGTCGTGCAGAAAACACGCAATTTTATTTTTATATTTTCGAAGTAACTGTTCTATATCCTTCTTATTACCATAATATTCTATTTCAGACAGGCGTTCATAGTTGCGGCCGCGTGAATAGGCTCAATGGATATGTTGAGTGAAACTTACCAACTTTTACATTTAAAAAAACTTTGATTATTACTTAACCCTCCAGTTCCGAACCACGGGTGAAATTGCCACCATCTAGGAATTTCCCAGGCTTTCAAAAAATGCATCGATATGAGTAATGATACGAATCACGGACTCAACCCTTAGCAGCACGGTGGCCAGCACTACTGAACACACATTTTAATTTTTTTTTTTTTTTTGTAATATCGATAATAGAACTGTAATTTTTCTATTCAAAATGATTTATTCCTGCTATATACATATTGTAGCAAGATAATAATAAAAAAATAATACGCCAATATGGCGTTACGTTGTATACGTAGTTGACTTGTGAGGTAAAAATATTACGGATTTTTCAAAACGGATTTCGAATTCGGAATACGCGACCCCGAAAACCCCCGAGTAATAAGTTTTGTGAAGCAATGTTTCGTGTATAAAACCAACTCACCTTCAATCAGCTATGCCTGGTCCATACAAAATCCCTTCAGACTCTTCATAGGCTTGGTTTTCTTGGTTTCGAACAAGACAATAAAAAAAATCGATTTTCTGACCCCGAGAATAGGGGGCAGCCTTAAGTCAATTAAAAATTTGGGAACTAGAGATTTAAAAAAGAGGGAAAATTATCAATGAAAGAGGCTATTAAAATAACGACACGAAAACACTTTGTCGCCTAGCAACGCAATAAGGGAGGGTGCTGTGCCCAATTCCGTACAATGTGATTGGGTGCAAATGGAAAAAACTTTCATTAAAATTATATGTGAGGAAGCAAATATAAACGCATGGAGCACTGTTTATAGAATAGCAAAGACAAAGCAGAAAGAATAAGTTTTTTGGGAAGTTTTCTGATGACTTGGGACATGTGAGACACGAAAAACTGTTTTTTGAGATATTCCTTTTTTTGAGGTTACGGACGACATGTAACATTTCCTGTGAATAATAATATTAGAGTCACGTTCATTAGCTGAAACTACACAAAAATAAGCTTTTCACGTCGTTTTATGATGACTTTGGTAAGTGTAAGACCCGAAAAATAGCCTTTTTGGACCTTTTTTGAGGTTAGGGACAACACGTAACATTTCCCGTGAAAAAGATTATTAGATTCATATTCAGCGACAAAAAAATATACGAAAAACGGCTTTATCTGTTTTTTTATGATGACTTGGGTAAACGTACGCTTGATAAAACTATTATTTTAAGGTGAGGTGGTAGACTTGCAGCTGCCATAATGGTCCGCCATCATGCAAAATCGAAAATGGCCTTATTACATTCGAATTTAGAGATAATAAGCTTTCATTTGAGCCCAAATATGCCCTAAAATACCTTAACCAATTTCGGAACGGTGGGGGAGGGGGTCTCCCATTGACAGAGAATGTCCCATATATATGCATATATCGTCGTCGTTCAAGCAGAAATCACTAAGTCCAATTTAATTTTTAGTAGTTGGATCCGTATTAATTAGCTTCTATAATTCGAATGATATAATAACCCAACAAGCAAAAAAAAAATTCTCTAACCTTTGAAAAATTTATAATTCTCAAGTTGATATCCATCATGATTCTCCAATCGATATCAAATATTTTTCTTAACATTCGCTTTCAAGTTGCGAATGAGTTGAGATATATTAGAGAAAATATTAACATTTATTTTATTATGGCAGCACTGCTATTGGATTCGCAAAAAATATGTACCTAGCAGTGATTGTGAATAACATGTTTTTCGACAAAAGTGAAGTGAAAAATGGAAGAAAATGAAGTAAAAATAATTTTTGCGGAAAACTAATTTTAAAAGTAAAAAATTAAAAAGTGAAATAAGGCAGGAAGTGGACTTATTGTCGGAGCGCCTTCCACTTCAACTCCCAACCAAAATTGTTTAAACTCAAGTGATATTAAATAGACTGAATTTTTTATGTATAATTGAAATGTTAAAACAAAATATCATTTGTTATATGAATTTGTTAAAATTTTAAGTTGCTTTTGATGTTGAAAAACGAAGAAATAAAAATGTCATTTAAAATTTCCTTTTATTTTTTGTGTTTCAATTAAATAGAAATAATTATTGCTTATGGCAATACTGTAAATTTCCTTTGAGACCAATTGGAGAATTATGTTAGAACTCAAGTTGAGAATTATAATTTTCTCAAGTTACATACAAAAAACTAAATTGTGTATTAACGAACACAAGGCAGAAGTGAAACTTCTTGTAAACTAAACAAAACACAAGCAAATAACAAGCAAATGAAAATTTTCAATCTCTAAATTTTTTACTTCATTGGCTTGTGTTTTTTAATTTCATTTGCTTGTGTTTCGTTTAGTTCATAAGAAGTTTCACTTCTGTCTTGTGTTTGTTAATACACAACCAATTTTTTTTTGGGATTAATGCTAGAACAAAAATTGCAACTCTGTACCGGTAATGTCGATGGCAATTGTAGCAAACTCTTTTTGTGTGCGACATCTTCATGAAATTCCTTGGACATTTGCGCCATCTGTATGTGAAATGTATAACTGTCATAAACTTTAAGATGGCGACGCTACACATTGTTCTTTCTGCCATAGGCGTGTGTGTGTGTAATTAATATGTTATATTGAATTAAAACTATTTAAGAATCGTTTATTATATAGTTTGCTCGTGAATTCAGTTAGGGAATATTGATATTTAGCCCCTCATGCACATTGCTCGACAAAATTATTTCGCATTGCAAACTTACGCGCGGACGTCACATCCGGTTGGTTTTACTCTAGGACAAGAGAAAAGAAGTTTCACTTCAAAAATGCCCTTTTTGTTGAGAATGCTATAGTACACCAATGGAGATGCTATTGAGAATTAACGTTTGAGATTTGAGAAAGGTATTTGATATCAACTTCACCTCAAGTTGATCTCAAACCTGGATGTTTGTTTTAACTTTTGCCAGTGCTCGTAGCGCACCATGCACTGCATAAACTAACTTCATCTCAGAATTTAAAAAAATGGACTTAGTAAATTCTGCCAGAACGGCGACGATATATTTAAAAAAACAGAAAAACAAAGTACGAAAGCGATAAGGATTAAAAATACTACAGCATCCTCTTCTACGGAATACCATGTACAACGGAGTAGGGTAAAGTGGGGTACCTTTGGTACCTTAAAATGCAGAAACAAGTTTAATTTGATTTAAAGAAACGTTATGAACTTTGAAGGTTCTACTTTAACCCATTTTGGACTTAAACGTGTTTTTGTAAATTTGCTAACGATGATGTAATTTTTGACAACTAGTATGTAAGCGTTTTGTGAATTAAACGTAACTGTTTTTTAAAAAAGAGTAACAAAATTTGTTAGCACAGCTCTTTGAAGTTAACAAAATAAAAGTGCGTTTTGTGAAAATAAAAGATAAATTGAAAAGAAGAAACAAATCATTAAGAACTTTTGGGGCACATTTGACTTATACCAAAGGGGCACATTTAACATATATCAAGTATTCCTCATATTGTAGATTTATGTATTTACAATACAATTGTCATATTTTCTGTCTATACATTTTTAAAGATAAAGTACGTACCTAAAAAGACAAATCGAAGCGAAAGTGAAGAGAGCTATTTTAGATATTAGAAAAAGCATGAAAAGGTAACATCAGCCTCCGAAAAAGATGGGCTAAATAGGACAACATTTAAGGTCTTTCATACTAAATATTGGAGTCGTACCTTTTTTCTAATTCTATCCACGTTTTTCCTGTAGTATGTCAATCGACGTCCTTGCGCGAAGCCATATAGTTTATATGGAAGGTGCCACACCCACTTGTAATTTTGAACTAAGATAATGCTTATCTTATGACAGGAGACATAATGCATCATTATGAAATTGTAAATGAAAATGTTGTTAAATAAAGAGCAAATAATAATGGTCAGAACAGAAAAATAAAATAATAGTAATAAAATAATAATGTATCATGGTACAAATTTGTGGCAATCTCTGCTGAGGTTTCAGTGTTATTTCGAGACATACACACATATTTTAAATTTTATACATATATATAGACGTATGACAAATTGTAAAGTTAAAAGCGACCCGTGCCTGGGGCACTTTTGACAAACTGGTTTTTTTGGAAAAAGTAAAAAAAAAAAAATGTGAAGCAGTTTTTATAAAAATATAGTTTTTTTGAGGTTTGATATAGAAAAATCAATGTTTAAAAACAGTAACATCTTTTAAAATCTATCAATAATTTTCGGAATTACAGGCATTTGAAAATTAAGTGTCATAGGTACCCCACTTTATCCTACTAAAGCTGTCATTCCCGTCTGGTGTAAAAGTAGTAGGCTACACAGATGACATAGCGATAGTTACAGCGGTTGTTACAGAGGCAAAACATATTTACGAAATCGAATTGGTTACGAATGAAGTGGGAGCCAAAGTAACAAAAATTGCTGGTGTCAGCAGGTTTTGAGGAGGCTGCACAAAAAACAGAGGCGGAAATAATTAGCTGCAGAAAAATAGCCGAATAGTTTTATAAATATACAATAGATTGCACATCTGTGCAAAGTTCGATTTTTTCCTGCTCCTAGTGGATTTTCTGAAAGATTATATGAGATAAATAAGATTTTGAAAAAAATATAGAGGTCTCTAGTGGAAAAGAGCCAGTCGGTTTTGAATCAAAGGCTCAAAAACGGGCTTTGAAAAGGTAAATAGCTTTCTAAAATATAGAATTTTGAGTAACTGTTCCAAACCCACTTTTTTTAAGGATACCCAGGGCAATATTTCATTCTTAGAAAGTTTTGATCTATGACTAAAATTAAACCATGTTTTGATCGAAAAGATAATCAAATCAAAGCCGTCAATCAAATATCTTGGCGTTATGATATCTAAACTTTAAAGCTCATCTTGATTATGTAAACGAAAAGGCTTCTAGTATATAAGTATCACTGAACATAATATTCTCAAATGTAGACGGGCCAAGATATGGTCGAAAAGTCTTACTAAGGTATGTATACGAAAAAAACTGGTAGAAGTAAACATGTTGTATTAATTCGAATATGACAGTTACAGCAAATATTACTGTTAATTCGTAGAGAATTTTCGTTTTACATTTCTGCATCATTATTTTTTCTGATTTTTTTACATTATGCAAAATAAGTGCATCGAAATCGAGCACGCGCGATATAATTGTGCGCAAAAATCAAGATTTTCTACATATTTCACATAAAGACACTGCCAAAAGTTAAAAAATTGCAAAATCTACGGTAACTTTAGTGCTTGAAAACTTTAGTGAACGACTAACTACCGAAAGGAAAACTGGCAGTGGGCGAAAGAAGAGGTTCATCTCGGAGGAAAAACCAAACAAAGTGAAAAACTTGTTTCAATGAAATCCAGGCCTTTCCATCAGAGATGTTGCTAAAAAGTCCATATATCACCCGGATATGTTCAAAAAGTATGCAGAGTAAAACGACTTAAGACGTATAAAGTTCCGCTAGCCGCGAACCGGAGTGACAAAAAATATGCAACAGCAAAAACTCGCGCTTTTGTCACTACTGGTACCATCAACCAAAAAATTTACGTAGAAGAGTGCTTACAAAAACGTATACTGCCAATGATACGTCTTCACAAGGCTCCTGTCCTCTTTTGGCCAGATTTAGCAACTTGCCATTACGACAAAACGGCAATGACGTGGTATAAAGAGAAAGGGTTACAAATTGTTCCAAAAGATGCCAATCCCCCAAATTGCCCAGAACTTCGGTCTTTAGAAAAATATTGGGCTATAATGAAAAGAAAATTGCTAAAAACGAAGCAAGTGGTCAAAAGTGAGAAACAGTTGCAGAAAAAGTGGACTACTGTGCCATCTCAAATGTCCCGAAGTGATGTGCAACGTTTAACCCTTTAGTTGTGTTTGGCTAATATAATGTACAAAAAAATGATCATATTTCACTACTTCTTATTTCAAACCTATCGGGAATTTTAAAAATTATTTTTTAAATCAAGCATGTTTTTTCTCTTTATAATTTAAGATTTAGCAAAAACGGAAGCACAGTTTTTTTTTTATTTGATTTTGAAAAAAAGCCCAAATTACATTTGTGTTAAAATTTTGAGCAAGTCTATAAACTTTTTTTTAATTAAAATAGTTCAAAAGGAAAGTTAAAACCCCATTTCATAATACAAAATTAATAACTTGAAAAAAAAGTTGTTAAAAAAGCATGTAGCTTGAAAAAATTTAACATTATAGTGTACAAATTTACGCAACTCTAATGTACAATAAATAATTTGGTTACTATTGTGTACAAAAGACGTGAAAGGTTGAGGATTTTTGAATTATTTTCTGCGGGTGTTAAAAAAATTGTGTTAGTGTTGATTTGTTTTTTATTCAACAAACGAAAAAATAACAAGGTTCTGAAAGTGGATGCTGATAGGACTCGAGAAAAAAATTATACGGGTCTTGGCGTTTTAAAAGTATACGTCATATTTTTTTTACGTAGGCCCAAGGTTTGCCCATTTCTAACAGATTAATTATAATAAACCATAAGACTAACTTGTTAGTTTTGCATCAGAGCTTGTTTGTATGTTCAGCAATTTATAGTAGAATTTTCCGTAGAATATTTTCTTCCAACATATTAACCCTTTGATGCCCACCATTATGAGTCTTTTTGCCCTTTTCGAAAAAAGTTACTTTTTTGACCCATTACGAGAGTTGATAGAGGGTTAATTCAAGAAATATGTTGCCCATCAAATTTTACTATAGGCCACTGAACAACCAAATCTGTTTACTTAACTTTAGTAAAAATAAACCCAAATTCCAAAAATGTTTAAAATTTTCACCTTTTATACTCAGTGAACAAGTGTGTTTTTAAAAGTATTTTCTAAACTAAAAGTTTATTTTACATTGCAAAATAAACTTTAGTTGTTTTTTCCAAAAAAAAAAAAAAAAATTAAAATTTTTTTTTACTCCTTTCATGCATTTTGGTCATTATAATGTACAAAATTCCAAAAGCTCTACAGCCTTTCCCAAAAACTTCTTTAATAATTTTTTTGGTTTTTATTCTTAACAAAGTCCGAATCTACGAGTATAAAACTACAAAAAAAATTTTTACCCCCAAATAAAAAAGTTGAGAAGAAAGGGTTAATGGCTGGAGTTAAGTCAAAGTTGTGATCTTTCGCATACGCACCAACCAAATAAATAAATTTTTTTATTTTTCTTAAAGTTACTATTATAATCTTTCAATTGATGTGTGAATTTCTGTTTTTGTTTAAAAAATATAATTTTTATAACAAGTTAATGTCGACCAGTTTTTTTCGTATATGTACATGCCTTATCCAGAGTAGTAAGCTCGGTGTTGCTCTTCGCTGTCCTGGGCTCGAACTTTGGCGACAAAGAAGTGCCAAATAAAGCTAATACGGATATACAGACTAAACGCTGTGAGGACCATAAGTTTTTTTTTTTTTTAAACTTCAATTTTTATTTGCAATCTGTTTTATAAAACAATAAGCAATTCTTATAATAAATAATAGTTAAATTTTAAAAAATATACATTTATATATATAAAAAAATATAACTATTTACAAATCATGTGGAAGTTCAGCCAATGCTTTACTTCCATGAACATTTTCCACAAAATTTGCGAAGTACAATATATAAATTTATGGTATTAGGGGAATGCGGCGTTTCAGCCGAAATGTTAGCGTTGGAAGCACTAGGATTTCTTGAGCAAGAACATTTGGATGAGTACGTTATCGATCACTGTAATTAGTGCTATAGTTTTAGATTGATTTCTTTATGGACAGTAGGAATCTTCAGATTCTTTCGTATTGATTCATTGCTAATATACCAAGGGGCGTTAGTTATGATGCGTAGTACCTTAGATTGAAATCGATCAAGTTCATCTAAGTTTGTTCTAGCGGCAGAACCCCATAATTGAATACCATATGTCCATATTGGTTTTAAAATTGCTTTGTAGATTAATAGCTTGCTTTCAAGTGAAAGTTTAGAGTTTCGTCCTAAGAGCCAGTACATAGATGTTAGTTTCAGACCCAATTGTTTTCGCTTTGCAAATATATGTTTTTTCCACGTTAAACGCCGACCATAAGTGGCCAGCAAATATAACGTTGCCAAATTCATCGGACTGGTCAGAAAAAGTGTGTTTTTTACGAAAGTGCAAAATTATCCAGGAAGAATTGAAAGCCTCGGGCAAGAATGCTCAATGAGTACAACCTAAGTGCTAACCCACTCCGCGAAATAATACTTAATGGCAGTACCGCAAGGATAGTGGTTGACGATCATTACTAAGTAGAGACAGCAAGCATGTGAGTCGATTTTTGCCAATAGTATGGACTATTAGTATTGTTGAAGATTCCTTACTTCCAAGCCGCATCCAGAAAAAAACTCTCGCAGTTGGCGTACACCGGACGAAAAACATAAAAAATTAAATCAAAATTATAGGGCATTATGAACTACATAAATTTGAAGCCTCAACCCAAATTGCTCAAAGTGTCTTCAGAGGTTCAAAAACACAAATATGAAACAGTCTCTGATCCGATCCTTGTGCAGTTATTTCTTAAACAGAATTTCTTAAACAACTGAAGATAATTACAAATATTCATGGTTATGCATTTGTTGTTATCATTAGATAATGGAACTTACATTACCAAATCTCTACATAAAAGCATACACATCCATACATACATACATATATTTAAGTGCAAATGTATCTGTCGGTTTTGTACCGTGCCAGTACACAACCATTCAAAAGGTGTATATAGCGTAATAATAATTAAACAGATTTCGCACACCTGCTTGCTTATCTTAACATCACATACACATACATAAACACACGCAGATGCCGCCACCACGTGACTGACTATCTTTATTTAACCACAAATGTAGCTACATACATTTAACGAATCGAGTAACCTTTCTATTAAAATAGTAGTAGCAGCTGCAGCAAACTAAACCAGTGGCTATGGTATAGAGCTTAAAAAATGTAGGTGGATAAAAGGGGGGAAAAAGCAACAAAATGAATGAAGACCATTTAGGCCGTCCGCCCAACTCTGTGCTTTATGATAATTTCTCTGCCATTGCCATAATCATTAATGAATCTTTTCCGGTACTAATATATTTTTTTTACTGTTCCATCCATCCACCGTTTTTATTCGCATGAACCAGTGTGGTAAATGTTGCTTATAGACGCAAAAAAAAAAAAAATAGAGCGAAATTGTGGCATTAGCAGCACTTAAGCCAGCCAACATGCAGCACGTTCATATCGAGTAATTTAAAAAAATACATGCATATATATTCTCGTTTAGTAACAATAAATTTAATTTGTGTGTGGTTAAAGCGAAAAACAAAAATAGAATAAATAAAATAAAATGGTTAAAAGAAATTTATGACATTGTGAATGAGTTTTTTTCCCCGCACGATTTAGAAAAATAGTTTTAATGTGGCGAAAAGTAATTAAATAATCTTCTTGACTGGCTTCAGAAGAAGTAATCAGAAAAAACCTTAAGTAGTCAGAGGCAGTTTACAGTAGGCCAGGCGTTTAGAGTTTGTCAGTTGAATCCAGAGACAAATGAAAACTGTCAGAGAAGTTTGAAGTTGTTGAAAGTACAGGTGAAGCTAGGGGCAGTCAACTACAGCCTGAGAGGAATAAGAGAAAACCTGAAGCAAACGTTATCTCACAGAGATACCCATACTCAGTGAATGGTAGACAACTACTGTTAAGGCAATAACAGCAACCAGGGGCAGTCAACGTTAGCCTACAGCTATAAACAAATTATGGAAGAAGTTAGAGACAGTTGGAAGTGCAGTCAGATTCTTTCTAGAACAGCAAAAGAAGTATTCAAGAATACAGCACTCAGACAAGTTTTACGTTTTTTTTTTTTTTGCTATTCTTTAAATCTACCAGATTTATTAATAAATCTAAGCAGATCCTCAGGTGTTCGTCTCGCAACACTCCAGTGCCAAATATGCTTACTCTGATTTGGCAGAAAGCGGGGCAGACACTAAGAAAGTGGTCTCTTCACATTTTTCCTCCAAACCTGGGAAGCACAGAAGGCACTAGCACCCAGGCCAATCATATTTAAATGTTTGGCCCAAGAGAAGTTACCAGTGTATAGTCCCAACAGCTGCCTAGAGCTCTTTCTGTTAGACGCTTCAAAATAACAGGTAACATGGCCTTTGTCTGTCCGAAGCCTCTCAGTTCCTCCCATTTACAATTGTGGGTAAAATCGACCCACTCATTAATGGTAAAGAGAGTACAGGTTCTGGGCCCAGGAAACAAGTTTCTGAACCTTTACTGGTCAGACAAAACAGAAGCATACAACCCAAGAGAGAAGTGAAAGTGCACTCAATGCAAAAAGCTGCCAGTGCCTTGGATACCTTTAGCTCACCATGAGAACGCCATATAAGTTTGGTATTTAGAATGTCTCCTAGATATTTCACTTCTTGGGATAGCTGAATAGCGATTCCTCTGAGTACTGGTAAAACAAGTCCATCAATTTTCCTTCTCCTGATGAAAGGAATAACACCAGTTTTAAGAGGGTTAACCGAAAGCCCGTTTGAGCAACACCAAGAGTTAATCATATTCAGAGCAGTTTGGGCCTTCCTACGAACATACCCGACCGATTGGCCCGTGATTAAGGAGGCAACGTCATCAGCATAGGCCTGTGTGTAGATACCCGACTCATTTAGGGAAACAACCAGAGAGTCAACCAGCAGACACCACAGCAGTGGAGAGAGTACGCCCCCTTGGGGACATCCTCTATTCACGTCACAAGTCACGGATTGACCACAATCAGCTTAAACCATCATAAGTCTATGTGGCAGCATTGAGCGTAACAAGAACGGTTAACAAGGACCGAATTCACTCCATGCTGACCTGCTTCATTCTACATGCCGTCAAAAGTCGCGTTGTCGAAAGCTCTGTAGGAGGTATGTCAGTCACAGTTGTGACGTCTAGACTCATACCTACATCAGCCTCTGGCACCAAAGAAGAGTTGGTTGTAAAGATTACAACCCCACTCTTCCCCGGGATGCGCTCTCTGTCGTAGGCTCGAGAGACTTTGTTTGGTCTTATTTCTTTTTCGGTTTCGTTCATGACGTTTCGTCCGATCGCCTGCTCCTCCTGTTTAACCAAGCCGAAGCTGTGCATCCCGACGAATCAGAATAGACGGCAACCTCTATAAAAAAGGGGTAGGGAAGGTCGTGGCAGCGCCCCATACCACGGCAAAGCCACCATTACTCTTTGAGGCGGTGTTCCTTAAAAAGACAGTCTAATTTTTTAACCCTGGAAAACTAAAGCAAGCCACCAAACCATAATGACTGCATAACATTAATTAAATTTAATTAATTCAGATAGCTGACCCGCCACCGGTGGACTTCCAGGATTACTCCCCTGGTTGCCATCAAATCACTGAATTATCGCACGTATCGAAATACATGTTGGTCCCCTTGAGTGCCTGATAGCCTGACGGTCAATATATAGTATATTCTAGTGAGTTGAGTGAAACTTAAAAAAAAAACCTTGTGAACGTTAATTGTAGATGGAACAGGCTGACAAGCTGTAGGATCAGCTGAGCGTTATATTCAAATTACAATTGGAGATCAACATAACTAATCTACAATAACCGAAAGGATATCTCAAGACTAGCGGCAGGCATTACTAGTTTCTAGCCTATTGGGTTGGCCCATATAACATCCACTGTCGTAGCTATAAATACCCCGAAGAAAAAGAAACTATATTTCATTTATTCTGCAAATTCCCGGATTTAAGATAAGCCACCGCAATAACTTTAGCAAAGCGTACTTCAGTAATCTCCGGTAATGCACTATCGAATAAATAAAATTCCTAAAACTATCGGGATGGATATAATCCTCACGTAAGGCTAAGGGTAGCCAGACATACTGGTTTGATCAGTGCGTGTACTGTTTTCCCTGCATTTTTTTCTAATACTGATTATAAAATTTTGGAATCTACGGATTTTTGGGTTTATCATTGTTTTAGTACTGATTTTTCTAAATCTATGACTTAAAAATCCATAATTTGATTAAATAAAATTGTACGAATGTTAAAAGTAGTAGCACATTCCCAACTGTAGAGAAAATTTCCAATTTTTTTGATTCCTTACTTCAATTCCGATTACACTAAATGAACTTTCAGTTTAATGTCTGCTTTTTAGAGGAATGAAAGAAACAGACTTCACTTGGTAAGTTTATAATAAGAGCAAAAATATTTAAATTACCGCGAAATATACTGATTTGTTCTGATTCAAGTACAGTGTACTGATTTTTTAGATAAAAATCTGGCTACCCTACGTAAAACCTAAACCCATCTACAGGCATTTTATCCCCCATTAGGTCGGTTTAGACGGTGCTTGGCCTCACCGTGTATGACTGATTGTCTAGTTGAGGGAGGTGAGTTGATATAGTCAATCAAGTGCATGCCCGTTTCTCTTTGGGTATTTGCTTTTTTTCGTTTTAGTTTTGATTCTCATATTTGCCCACCATAGCTAATTTGTTGGAAGGTTAGTTAGTGACGGATTCTAATATATCGCACACACAAAAGTGGCACAATTCAAAATTTACACATTTTCAGTAGAGGCATAAAATTGTTCTTGTAAATATAAATGAAATATTCCAAATAAAAAATGGTACGTCATTGTAAAGAAAGTCTAGTCAGGAGTAAGTTAAGCTGTCGTTTTTTTTTTTTTTTTTGCTTTTTGATTGTAGGTAAAAATGCAAAATTTTGAGTTATGACTCTATTTCCTTCTTTTTATTCACAATCTTGTGTAATTTTGTCAGCCATTTGTCAACCATTCATTAATATTAAATTTTGAATCTTTAATTAATATAATTAGGATCTTATTACTTTTATTTATAAAACTATGTATCACATCTTTTATTTTCTCCATATAAAATTTTATATTCCGGTATGATTGTATACTTAATTAAATCATTCATTTCAGGCACAAAGTATTTCAAGCGTCTTGAGTTTTTATTATAATTTTTAATTCCTGGGCTGTGAACCAAAAACGCTGAATGTAGCAGATGATATTCATAGCCAAGAAGACACATAGCGAAAGCCTGTTTAAGGAAAAAAATAATTAAAAACAATATTTTTATTTGGAACAATTATTTTCACTGAATAGTATTATTAAAAGGAACTACCACTACTTATATACTTTTCTATATACTTTTTACTATTCTTCTTTTACTATTCTTCCAAATTTCTCAACGGTTTCCAATAGCACTAGGCCTACTTAATAATACTCCCACAGCGTTTTGCTACTTTAGGTCAAATAAGGTCAAAGTCTGCACTAGAGGTCATATAGTTTAATTCGCTTAACTCATTAACCAAACGAAATTTCGTGTTGGGGTTTTCGGCAAAGCTGTTTCTCTAAAATAGGGCTACAATATTGTTGATTATTGTAGCAGCAAAAAGTTAATACAGAGTGAGGAATTAGAGACTAAACGCATGACACAGCAGGAAATTCGTTTAAGTGAAAACAATGAACCTGCATGGTTCTTGTTATTTATGTTATTCTCAATATTTCATAATTTTACACTTTCCGGACAAAATTGACCGGTTTAGGTTAATTTTTCGGAGTTACTATGTTCAGCAAAATTGTAGCCAGGTAAAAGAGGAACATTTTTATTGCTTTCACTTAAACGAGTTTCCTCACGGTTTGAAAGAAATGATACAAACCCTGCTGTGTCATGCGTTTAGTCTCAAATTCCTCACCAACGTATTAACTTTTTGCTGCTATAATACTCTACAATATTGTACCCCTATTTTAGATAAACAGCTTTGCCGAAAACCGCAACACGAAATTCCTTGTGGTTAATGAGTTAAGCGAATTAAACTATATGACCTCTATTGCAGACTTTGACCTTGAAAAATCGCTTATTTGACCTAAAGTAGCAAAACGCCTTGGTAGTATTATTAAGTAGGCTTAGTGTTATGGGAAACCGTTGAGAGATTTGGATTCATATTTTAAGTGTCGCACAGCGATATTGGTCAAATTTTGTGACTTCTAATATGAACAGTGTCTGTTTTTCGTAAAAAACATTAAATTTCAATTATACTTCTTCCTTCAAAAGTTTTTTTATAAATTATTTCCAAATTTGACAGTTTTTTTTAAGCTCTCAAAAAACACATTACCGACTCAAGTAAAGCAGCTCACTCTTAAGTATAAATATGCGATTCGAAATGCGTTAGCAACTATATATAAAATGTTTCATTTTGCACGCATTTACTAAATATTTATAAATTTCACACTGTAGAAATTTGGGTTTTCCTTCATTTTTTTCTTGGCTTACCTGAATTCGTTTATTTTTTTGTCCTTCCCATGTGACGCGCTCGTCAAACATTGGCTCTTTATTATCGCTTATGTAGAATGGTTCCCACATTTGAAATTCACCTTCACGTCTGGTTACACTAAAAACATAAAGCTCTTCGCGTGCCATAGCATTAACCCATTCATCGTATTCCGGTATTAAATGACAAATTTTACAAATTTCCCAATGAAATGGTCTTGCAATTTTCGTAAGCAACATTTGTTCCAGTTCAGTTTTACTTTGTGGAATGCTCGCGTTTACATCCAATTCAAAAATTGCCAGAGGGAAGACACTAAAGTGAAATGAACCAAAAAATAAAAATAACACTATACAACACGAAAGAAATTTCTGGGTTCTCATATGGTTTTTCTGAAGTTGTTTTCGATGATGATCACGAATCTACAAACATTTTTTTCGGGTCGATCGAACTTTTGTAATATCGATGTTTTTATGGTACTTTTGTGTTTTCAACACGTTTTATAAGTTTTTAAAATCATCAGCAACCATTTTTTAAAAAATCATAAAATCATCGATATCATAAAAGTTCGACCTGACCCGAAAAAATGCTAATAAAATTCATGATCAGTATCGAAAACAACTTCAGAAAAACCACATGATTTTCATTTTTTAGGCCCATTTTGTTGTGCAGTATAATCACTAGTTATTTTCAAATTAAAAAAAAAATCTTACCGTGGTTTATCATCTTCCAGCAACACATTCTGATTACTCATTACCATTTCTAGGAATTGCTGCACCAATCCAGGACTAGGCACTATTTCAATATCAGAGGCTAATATAAAATGTGTATTGGCCTCTTTCCTTGCTATATTCCGACCAACGTTTATCGGATAAATGAGATTATTTCTAGTTCTAAACATTTCTGTTGATTCCACATTTTTATAGGGAATCTTATTCGTATAGCAGTCATATTGCCAACGTATAGCCTCCTCTTCATTGAGTGGCAAATACTCAGGCATATGATTACGCGGAAAGTATATATGAAAAGTAACATACTGACGTATTAATTCACTTTCTGGCAAACAATTGCGTACATATTGTATCGAGTCCATGGTGGCATTTAAATCATAGCCGGGTGCAAATACGGCAAAGCTTATGGGGGCAAGCCAACTATAAAAAATATAAAAGAAGTTATTATAAAGTAGTAAATTTCAGAGCTTTTAATTACACTGTACAACACCAAAATAGTATCTGGCTAGTGGTTTTCTGGGGTATTTTTGGCCGCTGATCACGATTCTGTAAAAATTTTTTTCGAGTCACTCAAGTTTCGTGTACATTCGTAAATCTTCGTTTTTTGAAAATTTGATAAGGTATTCCATAGAGGGGTTCATAGACGAATTTTTTTTTTTTGTTTATTTCAGCTTTTCTACTTTACCAAATTTTCAAAAACAAACAAGATTTACAAATATATACGAAAGCAGACAAATTTGTTTGCAGATTCGTGATCAGCGGCCAAAAATACCCCAAGAAGACCGGATTACAACTCAAATACTGTTCTAAAGTCTCATTTTATTGTACAACGTTATTAATATAACAAAGTCAAGGAGCGAGAGAAAGCATATTTAACACATATGCACTCACGAGAAGAATATATGAGCTTTGTTTTTGTTTTGCATAGAAAATTCGGAATTGAGATTGAGAGCGAATGCCAAAGCAAATTTCTGAGGGTATTCACTTTGATAAATGAAATTTTTGTAAAGTTTTTCTCTTGAAAGAGCGCTTAATATTATTCCAAAATAAACCAAACAAAATCTTTGCAAAATACAAACAACAACAACTAAAATATTCACTCACCGTGCTACAAGCATCGCCAAACTACCAAAAAATCTATATTCTCCATTTGTCGTATACGTAATCGTTTCAGCGCACCCTACATTTTTACTAATCGTTCCACGTATAAAATTACGCGCTAGCCAATAATTGCTATATTGCAAACGTTCCATTTGCAGTGGACGATCTTTACAATTTAATATCAACTTCAGACGTTGCTTTAATGCCAATTGTGTTATATCACGAGGTGAATTTCCGATTTCCAATTGAAATTTACGAAAGGAATTTTTTATAATCATGATTAAGCTTAATGCTATTAGACATGATGGCAACAGCCAACGTAATGATATTCCATGATTTTTCAGAGGGCGGCTATTTTCTAAGGAAACAGAAATTACATTGATTTTTGTAGTCTTTATATTAGATTGGTACTGTGAATACAACCCTTATTGGGTGTAAGTAATTCGAAAGGAACCAATTTAACCCAAACTAATAATGCTTAAATCAGTGGTTCTCAAGTGGTGGGGCGCGCCCCCCCCCCTCCCACCAGGGGGGCGTAGACAGATTTAAAGGGGGGCGCGGAAACATTTCAAAAATACTCCGCATACTCTGTAATGTTTTATATAACAAAAAAATTCATTTTTTCTTTCACGTATTCCCTTCGAACTAAGTATAACCCCGAAAATGCGGCAAAAAGTTAAAATTTAATAAAAAAAAGGAAAAACACTTTTTAAGATTTTTAAGGTTTTTTAAATAAATTATTTAGCCATTTTTAGCAATTTTTGACCAAGGAAATCGAAAATGGATTTTCAACAAAATTGTCTATATTTGATTCTGTTGTGACTTTGCCCTTTTTTTTAAGAAAAGGCCACAAACATAACAAAAATACTTCGCACTGATTTTTTGATTTGGTACCATAATATAATACAATTGATCGGTATTGACTCGATCAGCTGTTAGGTGCTGTATCTCTTGCTTCTGTGGATCTGTTATATTTTTTGTATTTTTTTGTCATAACTTTGGGAGGGCGGAGAGAGACGTGGGACTACATAGAATTCGAAAAAGGGGGCGCAAGTTGAATACAGTTGAGAACCTCTGGCTTAAATGCTCCTCACTTAAAAGGAACCCTTTTTACATTTTACAAGAGCGAATAAATTGCCTCTTTGCTGGCAATGACAAACCTCCAAAAGAAAAAATTGCCTTTGAAAAGTTTTTAACTTCGTCGTTCAGATTCTGTATAAAACTTTACAACCTTTCCATTCATGTGTAAACATAACTCACACAACATGAAAGAATGCGAAAAGCTCGGTCTAGGCCCTTCATGTGCTGTTGTGCTTCAAAAGAAGAAGACAAAGTAATTCTATCTATGTTCACTATTTTGAACTTTGTTGGAATTTATCATAATCAACAATTAGAACGTAAAAACTCGTGAAACCGACTTTTAATTTATATTTCAAATCGAATTACGTATGTAATTTTTAATACTCCATTAAATAATTTTTTACAAATTCTCACTCATTTCAGAATTCACGTTCAGTTCACTTGAAACAACCAGCGAAATAGAGAAAAATAAGTAACAATAACAAAGTAAACAAACAAACTATATTCCAATTGATATTTTAAATTTAAGTACGAGCATACTATATAATAATAATGAACCATGAAAAAAGAACGCTGCACAGTGGAGCATTTGAATGCAAAATCTTGTCAAAATATGAAGGAAGCAATTTTTGTATGTGTGTGTAGGGAAATGGTATCGTTTGAAGTATCGGCCGTAAAGGGTTGCGTACTTAAAAGTACCAACATAAATGTACTCGATATCTAAAGTATCGCGTTTCGATACTTAATGTAAAAAAAATCGTAAAATGCGTTTAAAAAATTTTCGAATTATTAAATTTTTTGTTTTTATTAATTTTTTGAAATATAAACATAAGTAAATAATGAATACATATACATGAAAAAAAACATAAAAAATTTAGATATTTATTTAAAATATATCATATCGCACGCTAACTACAAAAGTGGCACAACTTATAATTGAAAATTTTTGCTCACTAAAACTTATGTTATGGAAAATAATATGTAATTTTACTATGAGGACATTTTATTTTCCATAAAATAAATTTTTATATACAAGCAGTTTTTTATCGTTTTTTAAAAGTTATTAATTTTGAGTTGTGCCACTTAAGCATTTAGGGTGCGATATATGCATGTGCCATATTACAAAGCGAACAGAACTAAAGAGATAATGCCGACCGACCCTCTGTTCAACAATTAAAATATAAATTAGCATCTTCTGATTATACATATATTCAAAACAATACAAATTGTATTGTTTAATTTTGATTGCATTGGCATTTTAATTTTGTAGTACTAATTTTTGTACTGGAAATTTTGAAAAGTATCGAATTTCGATACCAGCATCAATGTACTCAATGAGAACAAGTACTCATAATAAAAGTATCGAGTAAAAAAGTATCGGGTGTCGGGGTAAAAGTATCGAGTACCGATACCATTTCCTTATGTGTGTATTAAAAATATACACACAATTTCTGTCATAAAAAAATCCACTGTGCGCTGGTACAAAAACAAATAGTAAATAAAAAAAATTTTTTTTTCAAAGTATCAAAATTCGTTTTACTCGTCAAATTAAACTACCATCGAACAAGTGCAATTATACACACTTTTATTCGTTTTTTTTTTTGCATTCGATGGAAGGGTATTTGAAAGTAAGAGATAAAAAAATTAGTATGTAGTAGGTGCCTGTATAAACTCGATAATTAGTAACATAAATAGGTTGTTGAAAGACTAAAAATTATCACTCATATCACTGAAGAGGAATTGTGGCGGATTCCGAAACCGCCATCTGATTTGCCTGTCTCTATATACACTCTTGTAGTTTGGACTTCATACGTACACTAAGCCTGTTATATATTGCTTAACCTAGTAATGCCTAGCGGTGTCATATGGCACCTTGTTGCTGAGCCGTTCCTGAGCCATGTTCAAAAACAATTTCTTGATCTATCTCTTAAAAAAATCGAGTTTCTTTTAATGATGACGGCAATGTCTGGCAGTTATAAAAAATAAAAATTCTCCATGTGAATCAAAACGTGAGCTGGAGCATTAAGTTTTTGCATATTTATAAGCTTTTCCGATGTCTTATAATTTCAGAGGTATGGCCATGGGAAAACGAACTGGAACGTTAAGTATTTTGGGGAAAACCATTTTCTTGCAGCAAGTCATTTCACAATTTCTATGATCTAGAGGTGGAAAACTATCGATGGGAATATCAATAGTCCATGACAATCGTGGGCCATCGATAGTTTCCGAAACCATCAAATACTATAGAACTTTTCAATTTCTTGCTAAAACCGTGGCTACACGAGCAAGTGCAAATGTGATAAACTCAATACATTCACATTTTTCACTAATACACTCACACATTTCCTACTGCAAGTAATTTCCGAACATAATACGTATTATCTACTTGCAGCCATTTACTTGCACGTGTGGATGCAGGGTAAGAATCTAAAAAAGAAATGTGAAACACATTAGGCCTATTCACGATTTGGTGTAAATGGTCTTGCATCATTGCAAATGCAAATTTTTATTGCATATATTTGTGGTTGTGATAGCAGAAATTTTTTGCATTTGCAATGATGCAAGACCATTTACACCAAATCGTGAATAGGGCAATTATGTACTATTGGCAACACTTTCAGTAAAGTAGAAAAGTGAAGTTTGTTTTCTTAACGCTAACTGAAAATGCTTTTTTTTTTAATATCGCTAATTTAAGCAAATTAATTTATATTGGTAGATTATGCAGTTAAAGAATAGAATGGAAAATTTTTTAATAAGAAATAAAAGAAAAGGTAATTAAGATGCTGATGCACTTCTTGTTTGGAAGGTATTTCGGTTTTCGTATTTATTATGAATCTGGGTTGTGAAAACAATTGTATTATCTTTTTATATGCACAGATTGCAGAAGAAAGTTTCTAACCTATTACAGGAGAAGATTTCCAACCCATTATGGAATGCATGACGAAACACATTTGTTCACCAGTAACTTCCGTAGGATCAGATCGTACTTTTAGTAAAGCTGGTCTTGTGGTAAACGAAAAGCGAACTCGCCCTATAAAGGGCAAAACATATTATTAGTAAACTGCTCGGTATATAAATAGTATATGTACTTTCAATTTTCTTGTACTAGTTACTGTATTAATCACCAAAAAAAGTGTTCATAGTTGGAAAACCAATGAGGTTATATATGTAAAAATATCACACAAATTATGCAAAGGGTTTATTTTTGAAATTTTTAGGAAAGTTTAATTCTATCGCTAGTACCCCTTGATAGTATCGTAAACTATCGATAGTCGACTCTATCGATAGTTCTCCACCTCTACTATAATCTATTTCCAAGGTAAAGTATCAAAATTTTAACAATAGGAAACATTTATTGAGTTTTCGGTTTTTGGATTGGTTTAAAATGGATTCAAGAAATATCACGCATTTTAATTTGTTGAAGATTTGTTCAAATGGCATTTGAAGTCAGAGATTCAGAAGTGTTTTTTATTGACCAAAAATCCGTATCTTTGAACTACTAAAGATTTTTTAGTAAACTTTTTTTGTTGAATATAAAATTCTTTATTTATCTTTATTTTATTATGCAAATTTAAATCTGCCATTTAGTTTCTGGGAGTTTGTTTGTTAATCTTGGAAAATTTAATTTTTTGATTTTTACAGCTCGAAATTGCAAGCAGAGAATTAAGAGCATTTTAAGAATAATTCAAGGTCGTTGCTTCCTACCCTGTATTTACATATTCTCCTTTCCATCTGGGATTTCTTTTATAACGGTCAGAAACCTATAATTTCAGTGTATTCTGAACCCATATAAAACTTGTATTACTTTTATTATTACACGTTTCATGCCCGAGGAAAATGAGCTTATCATGGACAACAAATACAATTTAAGTTCTATCACACAAAAATCTCTATACTATTATAACATGGAATACGAAAATTGTAAACAAATTTGTAAAAATTCTACATTTGTTTGGAAGCAGTGTTTAGAGCATTTTTGAGTCTACAGATGGCATCTGACAGCATTACAACTTTGATAAAGAGAGTAATTTTCGTATTTGCCATTTTTCTTCAAAATATCAATGTAATTTTTATTTCTACTATAAATACATTGCGCATTTAGACAGGAGAAATCACGTGTTTTTTTATTACCGAAAAAAGGGTGGAACGTAATGTACAGTGCCGGTCATATCATTTGCAACCAAAATCACTTGTACTTTAAATGACTTTTTAAGTTCACTAAAATAATTTTTATCAAAAATCTTTTTTATTCAAAAGAACTTTTTCTAGTTGCAAATGTTTTGACCTCTTCAATTCAGACTTTAGTTTAATATAATTTCTATCTTTTTTTATTTTCAACTTAATATTATACTTTTTATTTTTTTATAGTAAATGGCAATAAATGCACGTTGTTTTGAATAAAAAAGATTTTTGATAAAAATTATTTTAGAGTCATTCCATATGAAATCGTCTAATCGGCAAAGCCAGGTCACCTCGGATTTCGCTCAAACTTTGTGAGAATCTTCTTTAGAGTTCCAAAAAAAGAAATCCGACGTCATAAATATTTCTCATGCTCCACTTCGCGACAGCGCGAATTAAAAATTTGGAAAAGTGTAATTTTAATGCTTTCCTTTTTTAACTGTAAAAATGGTTTGGTTAAAGATATCTTCACGTTTGATGGCATTATAAAGCTAAAAGAGAGAAGATTTTTTAAATTTAATTTAAACCCACATATTTAACACCCACGATTAATAACACCAGGTTGGAAATATGTATATTTTTCTGACTTTTCGTGGTTTTTAGCTGACTCCAGTATCCATACGGTTAAATGTAAGCATCTAATGTTTCTCAGCCATTAAGGGCACATCTTTCAAAAGAAAATAAACCTACGATTGACTGGTTTCGCCTGCCACTTATAAAAAATAACGGTACTTGAAGATTATGAATTTCAAAAACTTGCATACTTTAGGCTATAAAAAGTACGTGTTTGGGACGAAGTGCGAAACCGAAAATTATATTGTATTTTGTTCTTAACCCAAACTTCAAAACCTTGTAAGCTCGTTTTGTTATTTTCATAGCCTGCTAACACAAATCTCCCCTTTATGTATAAGCATCAGAGCAAAAAATTCTGATAAGCATGTTATTATAATATTTGAATCTAGCAACCCGTTAATTGAAATATTTATATATTAAAGATTATTTGAAATAATTTCAACCTTAAGTTTTAGTAGACCACAATTTTTATGCATTCTGAATTTGAGACCAAATAAATTATAATTGTGGCACTTAAATTTCAAAAAACTCTCCAACATTTCAACAACATATGACTAAAAACAGAATTCACCAGTACTCAAACACACAAATGAACACAGCTGGTGAATGAGGCTCATTAGCAGGTATACATCCTGGAAGCAACATTTGGAAAGGTAGCAACAACATTTACAGTAGTAGCAGCATCAGCAGCAGCAAAGTATATGGAGCAACATCAGTAGCAGCAGCAGCTCACAACACACTAACACATCTACACAGTATGAACAAACTAACAGCACTCAAGTGAAGAAACTTTCCCTGACAGCCGCAAAATTTACCGTTTCTAAATTACAAAGAAACTTTAGAAAGAACCATATTCTATATTGTCCGGTGTTGGGCAATTAAATTGCACCACACAATTTTGTTAATGTAACGTAAATAATAAAAACAAGGCCAATAAATAAGAAAATAACTTATTTTAATTATTAGTCCAGTCATTATAAAGATTTTTATTATAAAAATTCTGATCTGAGATTTTTCTTCAGTAATTGTTAGTGGGGGTATGATAGATTCAAAAACCAAAAAAATCAGTCCTGGGGTGGCAGAGCGAAGCCAATTTTTTTTATGGGCAACCCTTGTTCAATGATTAACTTTATTTAATAAACCCTGATTAAATGTACATTTTTGATACTTCTTCCATCGTCAATTACTGATATTTATTATTTTAGATTGCTACACAAAATTGGGACCAACACTCTGAAACGTGATGTACAACGGTGTTCATAAACTGGATCATCCGGCAGGCACAACGTTGGTGGGATACGCAGACGACATTTCGCCGATGGCAACGTTTGTGAGCTAAATTTTACGTAGCATAATACAAAAAAAAATTAATGTTTTTTTAAAAGGTAAAATAAAACCGGCTTTATGAAAAAACCGTAACCAGTACTACAAAATTAATTTAATTTTTGAAATTAACATACCATTATCCTTTTGGAAATCAATTTTATTTTTTTCTTTCATGTGCGTCTACAAAATCTCAGCCTCAACTTATCTTTTCAACGAAAAAGTGACAAAAAAACTAAAAGTCGATTTCATTTTTGAAACAAGTTTTTGCCCAATGTTTGCCTGACGTGAAAATGCTTATATGAGTTTATATGTAACAGCTGTTTGTTAACAGTTCGTCGCCTGAAAATTGAATTGGCGTATACGCCACTTTGAGCGTTTTTGAGTTAAGAGTGTCATTTTGGGTTTCATAACTTAAATTTTCAGAATCTTCAACCCGTTTTCTTCTATCTATTTTTGTTCCCTAAATAATTAGTATGCACTTTGCTGTACACGCCACCAAAACGGAGATTAATCGTGGCGTATGCGGCAAATTTAGCAGAAAGTTGTTTTACCGTACGTGCACGTAAGCTAAAAAATATTCTAAACCACTGACGAAATACATGCAGTTTACAGAACATTTTTTTAACACGCTGTGTATTGATGAAAGAAGTCCTTTTTAATCAATATAAAACAACTGGATCTCCTTTACCACTGAAAAGGGAGAAAATACCAAACATTTCATTGAAACTGAAAGGGTATTAGAAATAAGTACAGAACCATATTAAGTGTTTTCCCATTATCGACTCTCACTATTGTCGAGCTTTATCAGGGCGGCAGTATTTGCATCCACATCTATCTCTGTTTCGAACAAAAACTTTTCAATCTTTAATTCCTAAAACCAAGAAAAGATCAATGTGACCGGTGTGCGAAATATAAGGTAACAAAAAATATAACAACAACTGAAATAAAAAATTTCCAGAAACACAAAACTGAAAATCAAGGTTGTAACGCACCTCGATGCCAGATGATTTTGGCTAATCTAAATAGACGTTGTTTTTAGGGGGTAGGCAGTCGGACGGGACTCATCCATTCAGCTAGCTATGCAGCCTGTGGGAGGGTTCTTGACGACCGTGCCGCGCCAATATCGTGATTCAATCTAATTTTAAAGAGTCCCTCAATTAAGCCTAATTGGTTTAGAGTTTGCCGGAATTATTGAAGTTAGAAAAAATAAAATTTATGCATTTTTACCATTATCGGGTAGTTAACACACAAATAGGAAAGCCACATTCGCAATAAATACTACGAATGCAGTATCGGTACCCACCCTCCATAATTCTTGGTTGTGCTCAATGCAAGAATCCCAAATAAAATTACCTGCTTCTTATTATACCATACCACCAAAGAAATAACCAAAAGATTAGAACTTCATTGTGAGTTTATTAACAATCATAAAAATTAACTATATTGCTAGAGCTATACATTGTTCGTGTTAAGGTATTTAGTATAATGACCAAATATAAAAAAAATGTGTGAACGAAAATTAGCTTACAGTATTTCAAGAAGAATATGACTTAAAAATTAGAGGCAATCCAAATTTTCTTAATTTTTTAGTAGTAAAAAACATTGTTTATGAAATTTTCATATAGTGAATTTTTTTCCAATTTTTCAACCAATGTTTATAAGAAGTTGAGCAACATTAAAAGGTAACCGAACCTATGCTTTGACCAAAACGAGAGCATAAATGATTTGAGAACGAAGTCTCCGCGGACAGTGAGCTTTCTTTCCGAACTTCTAATTAGATGCATTTTGCATATAAACATTTTAACTTAATATACATATCAATATAACCAAAGTTACTGACTTACCTCCTTTCAGGAACATGTTGTAAGGCCTTACAGCTGTTACTATGGAGATGGATTATTGAAATGTGTAGATGAATTGGATACTTATAGATAGATATATAGATAGCTAGATGCTTTAGCTGCATGTTGGCAAACTTTTACTTTGTTGCTGAACTTTCACTGGGAATTTTTCTTTTTAAATTCACTTTATGATTTTATTTAACTAACATTAATTATATTAAGTGTATTCTATTGCAATATTTTTTATATATATATATTTTTTTTTTTCTAGCTAATTCTTCTGTCTTTAAATTTAAATGAATTTTTTTTTTTTTTTTTAATATTTTTCTTATAATTTACTAATTATGTTGCTTTATTGGTAGCGTACACATGCTATCCTTATTTCGCCTTAGGCATATGATGAAGATGCAATTATGCTTTTCCTGAGTAAAAGTATGTTTGTTGGGGACCGATGCGGTTATATTGAAATAATAAGCTGGTATTTAACTGCAGATGGCAGTAAAAACTTTGCGATATAATTTTTTTTTCTCGCACCAGCACGTCTTCTTTCAACCAAGATTCGAAGGAAAAGGAAGTTTTAAGTCAGTCAAAATTTTTTACCTTACCGAGGTCTTGACAGTTCGGTCAATTACAACTTGGCAGCACTTTAATTTTTCTGCTCTATTTTCAAGGTTGTAAATTCTGATACTTTTCTATAAATCATTTTTAATATTTTCAACAGACTTTGTTTTTTTTTCTTTTGTTTTTAATTTCTAACCAAAATAATCGCTACAAGGTTAAAAAGTAAAGTGCAACAGTTATATTTCATAATAAAAAAAATTAACTTACCAAATTAAAACCTTTACAGGAAGATTTTAAGATATTCTCTAAAATTGCATCTCAATTAAATTTGAGTGTGGTTCCGTTCGCAAAATCTAAGTTTTTAGAATACAATCAGTTCTAGAAATACCATTTCAGTTTTCCAATATACTTTTGAGAAAAAGTATAAAACAATTTGGAACTCCCAAAAATGTTTTCCTAAAAGCTTTGACTGTGCTGGTCTAAAAGAAAATATACCCAAGAAAAAAAATACGTTAAAGTCGCTTTAAAATTTTCTTAGTGAAAAAGATAAAACTTGTCATGTAATTGTACTTAAATTAGGTAATGTTATTTAAACCTAATTTTTTATGTCTACTTAATTCACCAATATTATTTTAACTAAAGTTAAACTTTATATTTTTTGTTTTTATATTTACAACCCTATTTGTTTCTAAAATTTTCAATACATTTGAAATATTTCTACTTTTTCTTGTTTTACCGTAGGTGCATTATTTTGCCGTATGTGTATACAATATCCGAAAAAAACGTGCAAAATGGCGTATACGGCACATCATTTTTTTTTAAATCGAAAAATAATTGGGATAACATTGAGTCCGAAGTCTGGAAAACATTTATTTTAGATAATCTATGAGAAATAAAGTAGTGCTAAAAAAATATAAAAACTCTATCGTCTAGTTTAGTCAAAAATTAACTTCAAACTTTAAATTCAATTTACTCGAACAATGAAATTTGGCGTATACGCCAAATCAATTTTCAGGCGACGAGTTGTCTAAATTTTTTACATTTCTTTACATCGAAATGTAAATAATTCAGTAGAATCGTGATTTACGCGTAAAATGACAACAGTGATTATGGCTCACAGTGTAAGGCGTGCCGATGATGTTAGCTTCGGAAGACTGCGATGACAGCGACGCTTAAGTTAGGTGGTAAGTTTGTAGGAAGCGCTACTGCAGCAGTGGCAAGCAAAGGATAAAGTTTAATTTTAACTTCGAAGCCAAAATGAGTGGAAAATGTTCTGTGGCAGGTGCCTGTGGTGTTGCCGCACATACATACAAACATATGTATAGGTACATATTTCCATACTAACCTGCATATACCTACAAACATATGGATCGGGCAGAGAATTTTAGAGATGAAAATTTTAGAATGAAAATTTTGAAAACAAACTGTTGGTTTTTTATTATTTGTTATTTTTCTATCTCATTTTTTTAGATTTGTTGAAACTTTTGCACTGTAGCATCATTTGAGCACATTTAAACACTATTTTGACTGCTAATGATGAGAAAAATATATGTGTAGTTACATGATAAAAATATGTGCATATACATGAACAAATATTTATTTAACTAATTTACTGACGGAAATTAAATTTTCCAAAAATGTTTCCATTTGATAAAATTTTGATTGAAGTACAACAAATTTTACAATTGTGTTCATGTATATTTTATTATTATTTTTATGTTAATATTAGATATGTATCAAAAATTTCGTGATTATTTTAGATATTTACTCAAAATTAGGCACGAGCAATTACTCACATATTTAAATGCGAATATGATTTCAGGATAAGTTTTTTAATTAACTAACTTGAAAATTGTGTGAAATCTTTTAAGTTTTAAATATTTATCTTACATTTGAAAAAGAAGATTTAATGGCGTATAATCGTGCCACTCATTGAAGTATAGTTTAGTTAAGGATGTAGTGTGGTGTTTCGACCTAATTTTCAAGGTTATTTCGGGAATTTTATATTATCATTCATCATTTAAATTTTTTTATATGTTATTATTGACAACTTAAACTGCACAAAAAAATGTTTTCGAACTTTATTTTACGAAATTTTTGTAGTACCTATTTTTTACGTCCAAAGTGTACACCTAAAAAAAGGGTGGGCTGGCCCGGGTGATTACGGTACTGGAACTCATCTTAAACAAAAAATTTAAATAGAATATTGTTTTGTTAGCTTGACATTGTGGCAGATTGTAGATTTAAGCATTTTTATTGAAAAATAGCGAAATGGCGGACTTCTAAACAAAAATTTAAAAAAATCGCGTTGTTTTTTGTTGAAAATTGGGGTAAAAAATAGGAAATAATGATTAAAAATAAACAATTCTACTACCTGCGAGAGCCATTAGCATGTAAAATAACTTATTATTTCAGCCCAATCGGTTCGATAGTATTCTTTCAGACCCCTGGGCCGATCAAAAAACGTTGTTTTGAGAAAAACGATTTTATAGTTTTAACAACTTCGTTAATATTTTGAATTTTGATCTGAATTTCACAGTATACTCTCAATATATTGATATATTGTATTTTCG
Source organism: Toxonevra muliebris (assembly GCA_963691655.1). NCBI lineage: Eukaryota > Metazoa > Arthropoda > Insecta > Diptera > Pallopteridae > Toxonevra > Toxonevra muliebris. The sequence continues at coordinate 42,242,404 of OY829328.1, read as the reverse complement.
AAATGCATTAAAAGAAAATCGATTTTTTGAAACTCGAACATAAGATTATATCCATAAAGTATAGTTTATTTTTGACTAAGACTACGTTCCTCCCGTAGTTTTTAATGCAATTTTTTCTTCATGCGTATTGATTCACAAACACCCCTCCGTGTCAAACCACGTGCACAATTGATAGATTTAGAGATTGTTATTTGCGTGGGTAGAGAAACTGTTCTGGTTCTCAATTGAGTACTGAGTCCATAGTAACTCCTGCTATCAAGAGGTGTAGATGTTAGACTTTAGATAGACCGCAATCTTGAAGATCTGGAAAATAGACAATACCCTCAGACTGTTCTGTTATCGTTAAACTCGACGTATCTCTTTCATTTCGTTGAAGAACGCTGGCGTTGTTGATGTATGAAGCTCCAATATAGTTATTTGTTGAGATAAGATCGAAATTCTGTCTGAAAAAATTCCGTCAGAAAAAAACATCTGTTTTTGAAAAAATTTCCTGCTTTTCTTTTTCTTATTTGAACAAAGTTCTATTTGACATAGTTCTGGAAATGTAAAATTCTGTCTAAAAAAATTCACCTTTAAAAAATTTTGTGTTAGCTTGTCTTGTGACTTCTAAGTGATTTTTTATTTATTTCAACAAAGAAAAATCTTTGGTAGAGATTTCAGTGCAAGATATTCTAATTTTGGTGATATTTCAAACAATCAAACTGGTAAATTTCTTCACGACTATTTGGTGTTCTCCAACTTGATTATTTTTAATCCCACTGCTCCTACTTGTCTGAAATTTTCTTATGGATCTTGATAAATTTGTTACAAACCATACTCTTAGGCCTTGTAATGTCATCCAAAACTTGGCTTCATTCTCGGATCATGCGGCTATCTCTTGTTTTTTTAACCTTTGGTCAATTTGGCACAAACATATGATAAATTTATCAAGTAGATTTTATTTTACAATCTATTTTAACTTAATAAACAGGCTTACCAGATTATTCGTAAGTACTCTGAATACAAAAAATCTGCTTCCATCAATGGTTCTCTTTTTACAAACTCTGAAACAACTGAATCTGTGGTGTGTTCTATTGATATTGCAAATAATTTGGCTGATAACTTCTATAAAATTCATCAACTCAGGGCGGACTATGATTCAGTACATAAAAATGATGTCTCGGCAACAAAAGATCGCTGATGAGGAATTGTGGCGGATTCAGAAACGGCCGTCTGATTTGCCCGTCTCTATATACATTGTTTTTGTGATGACATTTGTTCATTAAGCCTGTTTATATATAACGAATAAATAAATAACGAAATTAACATAAACTTAAGTCATGACTTTGAAAATTAACCTCAGATTTAATTTTCATAGTCTCCTAAAAAACACAAAAGATTTCATTGGACAAAACAATGATTTTATCGTTTTTAACGTAATATTTTTCCACCTATTGAAAATTGGAGCAAATTGGTAAATAACTTTCTGTTCAACACAAGAATCTTCTCACTTCTACTGAGGAGGTCACTGGTTCGGATGAAATGCCCTACACTGTCTTCAAACACTTTGATCCTAAAATATTTTTTATTCCTCTTATTTCATTTTTAATCATCCTATTTTCCAAAAATATGGCAGCATGCAGTAGGCACCCAATTCCAAAGCCTGGCAAAAGATGCCAAAAATTATTAAAAGAATTAATCTACATACACAAAATTTGGATATCTATTAAAATCAGTTTGGGTTCATTGGAATTCTTCCTTACATGCTTTGGCTCGAATTTAATCGGACATCAATTATGGTTTAAATAATAAAATAGCAACAACAATTGTCTCACTTGATCTTAAGGAGGCTTTTGACACAATTTGGCATGATGGACTTATTCATAAAATGAGATTGCTTAGTTTTCTTTTTTTTTCATCAAAATTATCCCAAGTTCAATTGGATGGAAATTATTCTGAAATTTTTAAAATGTTGGTTGGTGCCCCTCAGGGCTCAGTGTTGGGACCCATTCTTTTCATTATTTTTATATTTAAAAAATTGGAAATTATGTCTCAATGAAAAGGAATCCGAATTGATCCATATACTGGGTTTTCAGAGGGACACTGGTCCAACTCTTTCAAAATTAACAAGAAGGTTTCAGTTCACAGTAATTTGTTACCACTTAAATATAATATCGGTCTACTTGGAGTGCAATTCCAAACCAATAATAGATTTACAACACATGTTAAAATAAAAGATTAGAAAAAACCAGAGGTGCAAATTTTATTTAACCCTTTCGACACTGAATTTTCCCCTGTGGTTCTATTTTTTTTGGGTAATTGGATTTTTAAATACTTATCCGAGGAGTGTACGAGCCAAATTGGAAATCGCCACTCCCCACAGTGTAACGAGTGCGCCCAAAATCGACAAAAAATTAAATCATAATTTTATAAAAGTAATAATTTAAAGTAAAATTATTGACTAATACAAAAATAATTTTTTAAAAATTTCGATAATCGGAACTTTATTTGAAAAAATTATTAATATGCTATTATTTCATTTTTATTTGGTTAGTTAGTTAAGCTTGGCTTAATTCTTATATTATGAAAAAGGGCAAGTTTGACATTTTCTGAAAGCCTAAGGTCTCATAAATCCCTTTTTTTGTTCATGTGTCAGAAACACATGATAACGTGAGTTGGTAAATAGTATAAAAATAAATTTTAACTAAAAAATTTGGTAGAGTAAAAAAAAAAACTCAAAAAGCCCCTTTTTGTTATTCATACAAAAATATTAACGCAAGTATGTAGAATGATAATTAAAAGATTTATCTGCATCTATCTACATTTTTTTTTTTTTTATTACATTTTTTCTAGTGGAACTTTCATTAAAAAATAAGAGAAATTTTCTACGCTTGGGTCAGTAACAGCAGCCTCATGTACACAAAGGGGCTTGCTGCTGTTGAAAAATCATATAGGAATATCAAATTAAAGCTATACCATAAGAAAATACCTGAAACATGTTATTAGCAAAATTTCTGAAAAGTGGTCTAAAGCTGGAAGGATGAAAGTGAGGTTTGAGGAAAAGCATCATGTTTGGCGTGAAATTTTTACTTGGATTTTTAATTGGTATGAACATGCATCTGAAAAAAAAGATTGACGAGTTTTATTGGCTTTGTTTTATGATTTAGATTTACCGGTGAGAAAATACAACGTTTTACGATCAGCTGTGAATTCAATCCACCCTAATTGTTTTCCAAGCTACAACAGACTGAAGAAAGCAATTGTCATCAACATTACCGGTACAGAGTTGCAATTTTTGTTCTGGCATTAATCCAAAAAAAAATTGGTTGTGTATTAACGAACACAAGGCAGAAGTGAAACTTTTTGTGAACTAAATGAAACACAATTTTTCATTTTAAATTCGTTTATGTGTATCGCTACCATAATTTGCTAAAGCCCTAACACCCATTTTCCGAATTTTACAGGAAAAGCAAAAATTATTTTGATATTTGTAATTTGAGCTGAAGGAAGAGATCATAAATTGTCGCTGTATATCTTCAAACTTTTCGGTACAGATGAAAGTGAGCACGACTTATCATAATCCACCAAAAACTCGATATTGAAAAATTTGATGTTAGGTGACCAATTCTGGGAAGTTCCGAAAATACTCTTTATTTGGCTCACAACTCGACATGTTTACCATACGAAAAATATAATGCTAAGTTGTACAACAACTATATCGTTTTGAAGGCTGCTGTCATAGCAATAGAACCAGTTAAGATTGTGAACTCCTTATTCTAAGTGACATCTTCTAAAAAAAATTATTAACACATATTCGCCCTATTGATGATATGGTGTAACGGGTTTTGCATCATTGCAAATGCAAATTTTTATTGCATATCGCATATATTTGTTATTGTGATAGCAGAACTATTTTGCATTTGCAATGATGCAAGACCATTTGCGCGAAATCGTGAATACGGCTATTGTAATTAAAATTGTATATTTCATTACTGCAATGGAAATGGTACTACTCAGTTCAAATCCCTTGCAATGAATTTGTAATTAATCAATAAATGTAATGAATTTATTTTAGTACTAATTCATTCCGATGGATTTGAACTCAGCATTGCCATTTGCATTGATTAATGGAGATGGTAATGGAAAAACTTCATTGCCTGTAATTGTAATAGTGTGCATGTTTTCAAATATAATGTCGAGCAGCAATAGTTGGAAAAATTATGAATCGGAGCAGCGGAGCGGTTAAATTTGCATTGCTCCAGCTCCAGCTCTAGCTCTGGTCAAAAAAGTGTGCTCCACAGCTCCTTGCTCCAGCTCCGCGCTCCGCTCCAAAGCCCTGATTATAAGTATAAAATATCCAAATAACAACAGACCTTCATAGTCATATCTCACATAGTGTTTAAGTTATAGCCTTTTAATTTATAAGTAACTGTAAGTAACTACCAAAGCCTTTGCTTAAGCAACTTCGGAGCTGAAAGGGTTAAATAGAATATTAACAAATAAAAAAATTGGCACAAGAATCAAAAGAAACATGTATAAGCTTTACATACTGCCGATTATCATGTACGCTGCCCCTATATGGACCAGACAACCTCAACTCTCTAGCCATCAAATGGAATTTTTCAAATAAATTATTTAAATTAATAGGCTTTGAATGAACAATGATGTCAGAAGAATACCAAAAAGCTCATAGAATTAGCAGATCAGACGATCGTTTCGGAACCCGCTACGGTTCCCCATCAGTGATTTTTGTGGTAGTTCCCTCATTTCAACAATCTGTAAGTGAAAACATTGTAAAGTAAATGAGACCATCAATAATATCAATAATTTCACATTTAAAAAAATATTAAGTTGATTTCCTAATCAAACTTATTCTTGTATGCTCCAATTACTTGATATGCTTAGCACTGCCAATTTAACCCCTCCCTGCCCATGCTGCCATATATGGTCCCACCACTTTAGATGCTACTAGTAACACCATCTTACGTTCAACATCCAAATCCCAATATGGGTTTCGTAGATTGTAGCTTTCTTTACCTTCGGCAGTGCTTAGCGTTTGGTGAACTTTAGTGCATTTTCCAGTTTATCCTACAAATTCGGAATTCAGCGACTTATGGACGATGAAAAATGGAATAAATATGTGAATGATGCCTGGTGTGAAAGTGAAGATAATGAAGGTTTTTCGAAGGATGATTTTTACAGCTCGAGGTCGTCCTTTGGAAGGAGCATTACAAGCAAAACGATTCAGGCCAAATACGTACCATATTCCATCAGCAGACATTAAACTGGATAACATAGGACACCTCCCGAAAATGAAGCTAGCCTCTGAGCCTCGATTCAAATGCAAAGTTCCTAGTTGTGGTAAACGTACTCTAACGTATTGTACTAGATGTGATGTTCACTTATGCTATAAAAGCGAACAAAATTGTTTCTATAAAAGCAATTTTTTTTTTTAAAGTTATGCATTTCTATTTTACTTGATACTGCCCAAAGAACCATACATGGTCGACTAGGTAATTTTAGATTTTAACACTTGTAATACAGGTATTGAAAAAGTCATAGAACAAAAGTTGTTCAGAATGAAGAATGCTATCCCTTAATATTTTTTTAAACAAAATTTGCCTTGTTGGGCAGGGAAGGGTTAACTTAATAACAAAACTAATTTAACACCAAGTTACATAATTCGTCTGGTTTCGTTTATAACCGTCGTCAATAATTTTAACATTAATTTATAGACACTTAAAATCATTCGCTGGTCATGAAAACATAATAAGGGTATTCATCTCGTATTCATTCAAACTCGCAAATGCCTCGCAAACCGAATAAGTTTATAAGCTTACAAGAGAACATTCAGATTTTATATGGAAGTTCATCTGAAAAAATTGTATTTGTTTGCGCGATGATTTCTAAGCGCAAACTTATGCGTTTGTGAACACAACCTTGAGTAATTGGCTTCATTAAATAAAGATATATGTAAATTACATAATAAATTTTAGCTTTCGTTTAGCTTTATTACAATCTATATAAAACATACACAAAAAGTGTAAATATCTAGGGGAATTCTTTGTAGGTGGTTGGCATCCAATAGCTTTTTTTCATAACTTGTCATAATACGTTTTAACTATCTTTGGTAAAAATATACAGTTGGAAAGCTGACCTAAAGAGCTGTAATCCAGAGCAAAATGATTTCAATTCTTCAAATTGTTGAAAATCGACCTCCAAAAATTTTGTAATGCAGGTTGGCAATTGGTAAAAAATTACTGAAAATTTTTAAATTTGGTGTTACATATATCGCCGTTAACTAGTAAATTTGATTGTGTATGCCTTTGCTGTGCTTTTCTTCGATTTCTTAGAAAACGACATGCTATGAATGACTCACTCAGTAATGATCTCCAATCAATCTCCGAGTGTGGGGTGTTACGAAAAAAGCTGAACAGTATTTTGTTTTTTTTGGGGGGGGGGGGTTGAAGGCTTGGCACCACCTCTACCGGCCCCAAGTGACAACAATCCTAGTTACACCACTATTATATGCTCTCATATGATCTATAGCAGGGGTGCCCATGTCTTATGCACTTGGTGCACATTTGTTTTTGTAAAAGCACTTATGCATAGGCTGTCTATCTACACACAGCACTCCGCACTAAGTAATACAAAATACACAAACAATTTCGTCTTTTTCGTTACTCGTCATTCTTGTTTACCTATACCAAAGTGCAAAGCAACAACACTTTCGTATACTTTGTTGGTCTTCAACGTAGATTTTTTTGTTGTCTAACGTATGAGTTTATATCATAAACTTTACTAGTCGGTGAGGCCCCGGTAACCGGGCCTATTTTTTTTGCGGGAGAAATCTCTGAGAACAAAGTGTTTCTAAATTGGTCGTTAAGCCTGAATAACAAATATCAAAAAAACCTGAAAAAAACAAACATCAAAAGTGAACCAAATTTCTTGTTGGAGTTTGTTTTGTTATTTCTGTATGCAGGTAATTCATTAATACTGAGGGATGCCGTTACTCATGTCTTCATTTTCCGATTTTTATAACGATGAATGCAATGCTTTGTTCAATGAGCGAATTCTAAAAACTTCCGACACTAATATTTTTGAATTTTCTTAACAAATTTAAAATTTGATAATTTTGGACAAACCACTCGTCGTCAAGCTCTTTAAATTGCGATATATGATAATTAGGGCAAGGAATTTCATGCACTAAAAAATCGGAAACATTCGCATATAATATGCACTTAAAGTTCAAAAATTTGCAACTGAAATGCAAAAAATGCACTAAAAACATCTAAAATATGCAAATAAAAAAGAATATTTGGTTTTTCAGTAAAAATAAAACTAAAAATATTTTAAGTAATTTAACAAGCAAAGAACTAAAAAAATTCATTTTAAAATATAAAATAAATTTATAAAAAGCAACAATAATGTAAAATGAACATAAAAAGTTTAACTGAAATCGCAGTTAAGTTAATATGTAAATGATCATGAGATCAATCTTTATTGATTGTTTTATTGGCGTAATCAATAAAATTTTTTTGAAGTTTTCGAATACAAAACTTTCCCGATCGGGTCTTAAAAAATGTTTCCATAAAACAAAATGATCTCTTTACATCAACAGACGGACGATAAGAGCATATTTGAAAGCACAAAATTCATTTATGGAACAGTTGTTTATAAAACAATTTTCTTCATTACCAAATTACAATTCCAAAATTACATATCTTCTCTGGATATCTGTGGACTCATCTATGGAAATCCATAAGAAATGGTTTTTAAGGCAAACTTGATTTATTTTAATAAACGCTTATATATTTGGTCGATACAAGTTTTGCGCAGCGACATTTCATGAGGAGTGATTTCATTGAAAAAACTTCTTATTTGTGGATTGAAAAATACAATGGAATATCTGCTTAAAAAAGTTTGGCATAAATCCAAACAAAATATTTTAAGCCCTGCCGCTGCAGAGGTAGTAATCAACGGCTGTATTGTTTTTTCTGAGCGCCGATAATTCTTATCAAAATTATTAAAAAAATATACAAAAATATAGACAATTTTCCAAAAATATGCAAAAATATGCATTTATTGTAAAATATGCACTAACGATTGAATGCCATTTTAAAGGAAATTTCATGATTTGTAAGGATAACTTGGCCATTTCATTTTTGAGATGCCCAGTAAAAACATGCATTTGCATGGAATTCCTTGCCCTAATGATAATGTAGCAAGGATGTAGTTACACTAATAGATATATAGATAATAACTTAGTTTATATGTATCGGTGTTTGCACTTTCAAAAGAAACTTTGATCCATAGTTATGGTTGTCGTAGGTTGTTTGGAAACTTCCTCTCTCTTCTATTTTGTTAATTTTAAGAGCAGCTATTAGCAATATCACTATACATGCATACATACATATTTATATAGGTACATTCATTGTGTGTATTTATTTACCATATATTATGAGACATAAAAATTAATAGTAGAAAGAATCAAGTAATATCTGCCAACAAATATCTTAAATTCAGTACTTATAAAAAACAAGCACCTAACGTTAAGGCAACGTAATCTTTGCCGCAAACAAATATCTCAACGTCAACGCTTAACACGCTGACTTCATTAAAGTCACATTATTTGCATATATACACGTACTTAAGTAGACATCAATGTACGACGCTTAAATCTCATATGTAATATCGACGTTGATTGCGTTGTGCCTCGAAGCGTTTTCTTTGATTTAACTCTCATGAAAACGTATTAAATTGTATGGCAAAAACAGAAAAAACAGACTGTCGTCAAATTTCTAAACAGAGTTCAGAAAAAAAAAAAAAAAAAAAAAATTATTTATAATATTCTACAGAGTACATGTGTCAAAAACGTATATAAAACTCATCAAATCGCGCATTGATCCTTGCAAATGCGACACAGTGTTTTCTGTGGCTACCGCCTCTTGGCAATCACGTGTATTTCTCTTTTGCTTATGCGATTTTGGGATTATTACACATTTCCGTTCTGCTTTTTGTTTCTTGTTCTTCTTATTCTTTTGACTTGCTCTTTCACTTTTCTGCTACTATGCTTAAACTTTTCCATTTCATTTTTATTTGAGTCTTGGCTTAAGCGTCAAGGATTAATTTAAATGTCACGTAACGCTTATGGCGCTGTCAAGTGTATGTACTAAACTTATGAATGTGTGCGTGTATGGGTTGTCTCCTCTATTTACTGTTTGTTACTACTTTTTTCCTTCATTTATCTATCCAAATTTAACTTTTTGTTTGTTTGTTTGTTGTTTCTTATGCATGTCGTTGCTTTCCGTTAATTAAGACAACAACGCGAGCGAGCGGCGTCAGAGCGCCCCTATATTGGCCCCTCATCTCCTTGCGGCATTAATCCTTCAAGCAAGTCAGTCAGTCTCACATTGCTGTATTCATTTTATTTTTGTAGCAAAAACCTCATAAAATTATCTGCTTCGTCTCACTCACAAAGAAGGCTTAAGCAATTATGGCTCAAAGGGGGCGAATGAACTGAATTTCAATTGCTCTACTTATTCTAGCGAATTCAGAAAAATCTCTCACACACACAGACACAGCGAGAGAGAAAAAAGGAAAGAAGCAAATAATTTCAATGTGGCTTATTTTATTTCACAAATACAGATACACACACACACACACACAATTACAGTGTTTCTTTATGCGTGTCTTTTTATCTTTGATAGTGCGCCAGTAGCTTCTACTTTGTGTTGTTGTGTTGGTGTTGTTGTTTTTAATGTTATACTATTCTGTAGTTGTTCTTATTTGTTTGCATATAGAATACCATATAATCAGAGCTAGCAAATTTATTCGCTGACTTGTGCAAAAGATAATTTTTGCACCTTATGTTTTGGAGATACCATAAATCGAGTAAAGATCCCACGTAAGCATAGTTTATGATTTCTCTTCAGATACATTTTTAAACAATTATTAAGCTACATAAATACTTTTACTGTCGGAGACTTTATTTTCTTTGATTTATTCAGGTTTCGAATTATTTATGCTACAAAAATCGGATTATAGAGGATTGTTTATTACAGCGATGTGCACTTCAGCTGCCCGCTGCCGACGTCCGTGCATGAAGGTGTTGGATGAGGGATTCAAATTAAAAGACAAGCGGAATTGGTATTTTGTATTTTCGTTGTTGTTTTGCCCAAAGTCCACAGAAATGTGTATGTATAGATATGTGGAGTAAAACTACCATAAAGGAGAGAGTACACCAGTGGCGAATTCAAGAAGCATTTTTGGAAAGTAAATAAATATAAATATTCTCCATATATGGGGCATTATTCTTGAGCTGCTCCCAATTTTCTCGTTATGTGTTTTCGTTACGCCTGCACCACTAGATTCAAAACCTCTTAACCTTTTTTCTATTTAACCAAATCAAACGTTCAAACTCGATTCTGACATAACGAACAAATTTGGAAGCTTAAGAACAATGCGTCTTCTGTATAATGTTTACATCAGTTATTATTATTCTAGGCGCTTGAAAATCTTTCAGGGGAGGGCCGGTGTGTTGTTTGAATGCCCCCATTTGCTCCCTTGCATCCACCACTGGCGTACACAATTATAAAACAGAGTGACCAGGTTATATTAAAAAAAAAACAGCATATTTTTGGTAGCGTGTACAAGTACACACACCTTGGTTGGTAATGGCAAAACCACCGAGCTGATAAGAAATTGCCACACAGCAGTTCGGAATCGGCGTTAAATTGTAGGTCCTACCATTGTCACTGTGGTTTAGTGGCAGAGTGCCAGACTCTTGTTTCTGGAGACCCCAGTTCGACTCTCGGCTTGGGTATGTTTCTTATCTATCTTTCTTTCTCTCTTCTTCAGTAATTTATGGCTGAAAATTAATTTTTTTGTTATTTGCAATAAGAAGAGATTCTAGTCTGTTGAAGTTTTATTAGTTATATCGTCATTCGTTTGTAAATGCAAATGTAAATATCTCTACGAATATCAATCATTCTTGGAAGGCTGATGGATTAATTCTTCTTCTGAATCCACGTCACCCCCTTGCATTGCACTTAAAGTCAGATTCTCTGATTCACAGCTATTCTGCTTGCTCAATAATTAAGTCTCTTTGTTCTCAAGAGTTGCATTGGAAATTATATTATTGATGCTTGATAATCTGTTTCCATTAAATTTCGATCTTCATCAATATTATTCAAGAAAATCAAAAACGAAAAAACCAAGTAGAAATTAGCAACGAATAGCTTTTTCATAGAGTCAACTTACAAATTTGTACTTCAAAGTATGCTGAACAGTTCTGTAAATGTGTACGAAACAGAACTATGGGTGCTGACATCTACAGAGAGTTCCTCAATGCCAATCTCTGAAGCACACACAAAAAATTTCTTCCACAAACAGAGATTTCCTTGAAGAATTTGGCTTACTGAATGTACGTCCCAATTCTCCTATATCCAGTCTTTCACACTTCCTGTGTTCGTTAGGCATTTCCACCGTTGGAAACATACTCATACTATTTAGTTTGAATTTATATGTTTATATTTAAAGTGTTTTTTTTTTTGTTTGTTTAAAGTTTGATTCTGATATATCCGGCACTGCGCAAACAAGAAATTAGTCTGTTTAATAGGGGACCTGCACAGGTCTGTTTTATCAAGGGTACACTTTGTGGAAAACTCATTTTATCCACTTCTTCATCGTATGATATCCCATCTTCTGTGGGACTTATTACCTCCACAAAGCGTTTTCTCTGAGTACGACCCTTTGTGACAATTTTCATTTCTGTGAAAGACATTCTCGTGGCAGCCATATCCTTCTAAATCGTTATTTCAGCATCATTACATGTTTCTGCTGACATGCAGGTTTCATTCTAGTGCTTGTCCACAAATCTCCCTGGGCATTTTTCGACGAATATGTCAAAAATGTTTCTACTTTCTTCGGTTTTCTTTCGATCACAATTGAATTTAGTCCAAAGCCATTAGAGAGTCTAGGTCTGTTCACCTATAAACTAAAAAAGTACGCGAGCGGAAAACTAGTAAAATTTGTTTATAAAAATAAAAATTTTCAAATATTTAAAAATGTTTGCATTTTAATTAAAAGTAATGGAAAGCATAGGAAAGCTCGAGATTAATTGTTCGCCGATGAATTTTATTCGGTTGCAAAATGGTAAGCAATAAAAATAATTGGATAATTAACAATTTGGAGCAAATTATTGAAATTGAGCTTGCCTTTATTGGTGTTGGACTTGAACATTATCTTATTTTTAAATAAATTCCCAAAAATATTTAGCGGTCAAACAGATATTTTCTTTACTTGCTATTTTTACGAATATCTGTAAAAATTTATTCAGTAGAAGATTGGTAAAAACTATCACGGAGAGAAGACACTCTCGCTCTTTTTTACTATATTTTTGCGTACGGGAACGGATTTATAGTAAAAATAGTACAACTAGTAATGACTATTGTGTACGCGAACAGACCGACTAAATGTACATTCCAAAAAAAAATCAATCTAAGTAGTAAAGAAATTGGTAATTTTGATCGGTTTTAGATAATGACGCCAGCTGCGAAAATGTTTCATCACATCTGGCTTAAATAATAACACGGTATAACAGGAAAAAAATCCCGTAGGTTCTGTTGGTGGTTATTAATGTTTTTGGGGCAGCTGAATATGAATCTTAACTCAGATTTTTCGGGTCAGGTAAGGTAAGGTAGGGTAGCCAGGCGTACTGATTTGATCAGTACATCAGGACATGTCCTGATTTTTTTTTAAATACCGATTTTTTGAAATCTCGAAATCAATACGAAAATGTACTGATTTTTCTATTTTGTACTGATTTTTTCAAATTAATATCTAAAGAATTATTGTGTTTAATTATTAACGATTAAATGAAAGACTTTATATTCTTTTAAACGTTATAATTAATTTTATTAAATAAAATTTAGCAAGTTGGTGCTTTGGGGCGATTCTGATTCGTGGGTGTAACTATAAGGGTTATAGCGAAGAGACTTAGAGAGACTTATCATAAATTAATAAATGGGCGGCTTTTATAGCAGTTGCCACATAAAATATCAAGCTTAGAAATATAAAGATAAAAGCTTAAAGTTAATATACATATTTTAGTACAAGTAATAGATCGAATAAATGTATGTAATAGAACAGAAGGAATTTATGTAAAATTTAAACAAATTTGAAAATATGAATGACTCATGAACAAAATTAACATAAGCAGACGCATTAGTTGAAACTTGTTTCAACAATTGTGCTTAACCTTAACGGTCTTAAAATCGTTTTTGCGGACAGTCTCGTCCTGTTTGTATCTTTTTCTGCTTGTTCACAAAATTAAATACATAAGTGTTGCTGCTCTCGAGAAGAGAAAAGCAATGTTTACTTTAAGGAAAGTCGGTTAACGTAAATTTTAAATGAGTTAAATGAATTGGTTATTAATTGAATTTGATTACTGTCCTCAGCTTTCACAATCCTCTAAATATGGAAACTGATAAGTAATCAACATTGTCTACTGAAAACAAATGTAAAATGAACGCATAAAACCGGAGAAAAAGTTTAAGGACGTTTATACCACTATATTACATTAAAATTACTAGGTAATAAATGCATAAAAACTGTACTGATTTGTACTGATTTTCACTCCTTTCTAACGTCTAATGTACGATTTCGCGGTTCAAAAATTTGGCTACCCTACTTCGGAGCTACAGCCATTCTAGGCCACCTTGTTTCAGGTCCCTATATAGAGGGGTCCCTGAGCAAACCACCCCTCATCCCATCTGTGCCCCCTATTTCTTTGTAGTACGTTCGGCATTGATGTTCAAAAATGGTGAAGAAAATTGAATTTTTTTTTAAGTTTTTTAACTTAAATAAGATAATAAATGGCTTAGAAGAAAGTAATCGAGTTTTCGAAAAATCATTACGACATCACAATTGTGCTTCCATATGTACCAAACGTACTACACTACGTAGTATACATGACATCTTCACACTTTTGCTAACTTCGCAAAACAGAAAGCTCTAATACAAAGAAAAAATACTCAAACAAATACCCTAGACAAAACTTATCAACACACGCTTTGTTGACCGCTTTGTTCTGTAGCACAGCAACAAGTCGGTTAGAAAATTTAAAGTACAGTTAACGCATCAACCTGAAAATAAAAGGTGTACTACATGTAGTACTGTCGGCATATCAGGGTTAAAAAAATGGATATACAGACCTAACGCGACCCGAACAGTCTGTTTATATATTCGTGTTCAGCCACCCATAAAACATATGTTCCAACTACCAAACCTGACGGGATTTTTAAAAGGCTCAAAATTGTTGTACAGTGTAATCTTTCAAAAATGTATTTCCAGTTTCCTAATATTCATTAGCTATTAAGTGTCTTATTTTATTTCATTTATTTATTTATTTATAAGAGAAAAAAATAAAGCCAAAAAGTTGAATTTCATTTGCAATTTGTAGCACGTTATAATATTAGCTAAAATAGCAACAACAAAAACACCAACTCGTAAAACATCGCATCAATAATACAGCAACAATAACTCCAACTCCACTGCTCTTGACTGATATACTCACTGCACATACATGCATACATATACATGTTACATCCATTTGCATGCAACAATTCATTCCCCTAATGAAAATTGCTTTAAATTTCTTCTGTTCACATTGTAGTCAATTTACATCGTATGCATCATTCATTCCTTCGTTTTTGCATCATTGTCACATTCACACACACATCAGTACCGCGACCATTATCATTATTTAGTAAAAGCATTTTCACGCCCTCTATACCTACGGTGACCACTTTTCCCGAAAAGAAAAAGAGGACAATTTTAAGAGGGTGTTCCACCTTGGAATCGAAAATTTGTTTCTTTACATTTTTCAACAGTACATCTTTATTTTCAGGAAAATACACATCCATAAATTCGTAGTAAATAGCGGTGTGAGAATAAAGCTATAAACAGAATTGCGGCGTCTTGACGAATTTACAGAACGCAAAATCGCTGTCACATTTAAAACACTTATAACCCTATGAGATGGAACAGAATTGCAGTTATCAACGAATTGATGGCGTGATTTTATATCACTGTAGCAAATTATTTAGAAGACACAACTGGTCTTAAACAATATTTAATATTTTAGTGGCTATCTCTTCAATTCGAATTTTTGTTTTTAAAAAAATCTCAGAGGGCAATATGACAAAAAAAGAGGAGTTGTCCTCTAAAAAAAAAGACGAATGATGACAGTATCTTACCTATTACCCTCTACATTACCTCATGCCCTTCACATCGTTTCACTTGGTAATACTCACCTACTTCCCCACATGAGTACATGCATTACAAACATACATTCATTTTCCGCTTTGAAGTGCTGAACACAATGGATGCGACAGCACTGAAAAATTACAAGAGTTTTTGTAATTATTATACAATTTAAGGTACTTTAGGTGCACTTTTAACTTTTTGCCAAACTAACTTTAGAACGGAAACACGTCTATTTCAATTGAAGGTTACTTTACAAGTAGTTTTATTTTCATTCCTTAACTTAGAACTAACCTTTTGATTACAATTCAGCAAACGGATTTTTAGGTGAAATTCAAAGTATTATTAAGCAAACGGTAAGTATGAAGAAATATTAAAGAAAAGTGAAATTAAGTATCCAGGGTAAGCATTCAGGTAAGTATTAAGGTGAGTATTAAGGTAAGTATTAAGATAAGTATTAAAGTAAGTATTAGAATAAGTATTCAGACTACATCGATAATAAATTCATGATTTCAAGTGATGATATGACGAAACAAGCACCATAACGACAACTGTCAACAGTTATATCTCATGTATTCTTATCATGACGAAGATATTGACTGCGACAATCCAACACGACGACAATTGCGCGTAGTTGCCGACTTCATATATTTTTATTTTGTAGTCCGGCAGAATGAGACACAGACAAATTATCAACCATGAAATAATTCCACTTCCTTTTTATATTGTAATTGAAATTAAATAAATTTATGAAAAGTTGTTCGTCGCCGCGTTCATTATGTTTATGTTGCAGTCAACACGATAACATTTTCTGAAGACGCCATCTTGTCGTCGTGTTGCAGTTTTGGTGTCGCATCCATTGTGTTTAGCACTTAATACAAACGATGATGACATTTGCATGACATTGCTACTGGTGCATTGTTGTCGTGCTGGTGCAGGTAAGCAATTTTAGACATGCAACAGCAGCATACCGTTTCATTTCGTATGTATGCAATGCGACCATTAATTTTTATTAGTTAAGTTAATGGACTCAATGCGGTCATATTAAAATCATGTCAAAATACATTTGTGCGAGCTTTAATGCATATATTCGAAATTTCGGTTGCGATGCATTAAAATCATAAAATATTTATAACTTTTTTGATTGCAAATGTCTTCGGTGTCACTTTGATTTATATACGTAAATTTTAAATTACAAATAGCGAGGAGAAAAAGAGGTGGGAAGAGTTTTATATGTCAATCCCATATCAAAATTGGTCCGCATTTTAAAGACTATAGCTGACCATTTAAAATTAACTCGAATCTTCTTCTACTTAGTACATTTAAGTACTGGAAAAAAATTTCATATCTTAGTGTACTACTATTTTTTTTGTTATTGAATAAATTGAATTGAATATTGACCATGGACTAGATGCAATGATGCATCTATTTTCTGCATTGTTGGGGGGGGGGGGGGGGGTGGGGGGGGGGTAGTATTTGTTCACCTGCTTAACTATGTAAGTGTAACGAATCTTCCTAAAGCGGTGCTTTTAAATCAAACCTTACCTAGTTCATCAACTCCGTATTCTGTTCTATATACAAAGCAGTGTCTGAGGATCCCAACAAAGCTTGGCAGAGTGGCATTTGAATCGAGTTGAGTTTACGGCAATAGTAGACTTTTTTAACTTTGAGCATAACATGAGATGTCAAAATATGTTATGGTGTTTCAAGGGCAAAATTATAACAGGTGGCGTTGTGGCGTTGCATGGAAAACTCTCTTCTTCTTCTATCTTCTTAGAGAGATAATATCCCAGTCCGAAAACAGGTAATACACTACGAAGGTTAGGTTAGGTTGGAGTGGCTGTCGAGAGACACACTTTGGCCTGAACGCCCATTGTGATACCACATAGTTGGACCTACAGTTTAACGCCGATTCCGAACGGCGGTGTCGCAATTTTTTATCGGCTTGGTGGTTTTGCCATTACCAACCAATGTGTGTACATGTACACTATCTTATAATTCTCATACACTTCATATTGATAGTGAATATAAGAAAGTAATGAAAATTAACCACCAGACGAAGACGGGAATCGAACTCGAATCTCCCAGATAAAAGTCTAGTGCACTATCCACTAGGCTATCGAGGTCGTACACTACGTAAAACAATTGAAAAATTCGAAGATGAGTAAAAAGTAATACTGTAAGTGGAAAGTTAATGCACTTATCAACATTTAAATGGTTGAACAAGTTGGAATAAGAAACGAAAGGATTTTTTTAAACTATCGTAAAATACATTTTTACGATTATTAAGTTTTCTTTTTATTTATTTATTTAATGAAATTAATGATTTTATTTACACTTCCTTTCAAAATTACATTAACACCTATAAAACTTTTCCTTTAAAGAACAAAGACACTGAATCAACATAGAACAACAAAAACAGCGCGACTTCATTCGCTTTCTTAGACGAACTCGCCTCGTGTTTTCCGTTTTTCAAATGGTGTACTAATAATACCAATAACAATGTTTTGAGTTATTACAACAACCACATGACTTTTACAGCATAAGCAGTAGTATAAACTAGATCATGAATTTTATGTGGCACGCGTGAACACGCACGCACGTGTTATAATTTCTACGTGAGCATGCGTGAGCGTGATTTAATTTAAGTAAGTGTAAGTGATCATGACGTAATTAAAATTCACAATTTCTTAAATACTTAATTTTTGTGGTTAAAAAATCAACTATGTGTTTTTTTCAGCTGAAAGTCTTGCAACTTCGAAATCTGGCATCACTATGTAACATATAGTATAAGCACTTTATTTTTTATTTGCAAATAAAAATATAACAATTAAAAAACTGCGTGCGTGAACATGCGTGAGATTTTTTGGAAAAATGTCAATGTGCATGAACATGTGTGATTTTTTCTTTTTAATAATGATAGCGTGCGTGAGCATGCGTGAGTAGTATTTTCAAAGCCGTGCACGTGAGTCGAAGAGTACTCATGTGCCCATCTCTAGTAGACACTGATCAATTTGATGACTTATTCTCCTAAGGATAAATTTTCATAAAAATTTGCTAGACACCTCTCCCTGGTAGCAACGCAACTTAATAAAACGTTCCATAGTAATTAGAACTTTATACCCTGATCGTCAATCGCTGATTGGTTGTACCTGAACCTAAAATCCCCTCTGGACTCTTTTTTATTCCCTCTCAATTCAATACTTTGTTATTTCATTACCGTCATGCTACTTGTAATCAGCTTCATTTTCAGTTTTGTGTTTGACATGTTGACCTTTTCGTTTTGAAAAT
Organism: Toxonevra muliebris; assembly: GCA_963691655.1. Lineage (NCBI taxonomy): Eukaryota > Metazoa > Arthropoda > Insecta > Diptera > Pallopteridae > Toxonevra > Toxonevra muliebris. The sequence goes on along the minus strand of OY829328.1, from coordinate 42,223,867 downwards.
AATTTCATCTTAAATGTTTTCACTTGCTTAATTAAAAGCGGGGGCACTTGTTGTATGTCAGTATGTATGTATATCTGCATGCAAATGGCTTCAGCTCTTTCATTTCCCTTTCAATTTTTCACACTAAACAATATTTATTTATCCTGGAGCACCAACATCTCGGCACTTTGTAGTCATACCTCTCTATGTGTCTGTTAATGTATCTGTGTGAGTATTTGCTTGAGGTGGTAAGGGAGAGAAAAAAAGAAAGAAAAAAACAATTTTAATGCCGCAGTTTTCCCGCATGCACAGAAACACAAACAATTTTCCATTGAGCAAAAAAAAAGAAAAATTAATTGAACTATACTCGTATAGTTGCACCACATCCGGTTGCACTCGTAATGTGCTGGTTGTGTATGCAGGTTTCAACCACTGCTTGCGTTTACGTAAATTTTATTAGCAAATTTGAATTAATCGCTTCACTTTTATCCTTTTTTTGTTATTCAAATTTTTTTCCATTAGCTTGATTTTTTTAATTCGTTTAAGTATCATTGAATGAAAATTTATTTATTTTTAAAAAATACGTTTTCTTCATTTAATTAGAAATGGTAATAACTTGAATTTTCGATGTTGCATACAAATTCTCAAAGATGAGGCCATACAGTCGACTGCTGTTTACATTCTGGCTCATACGCGAAGATCCATGATTCGTCACCTGTCACGATCTTATATTTTTTGATCATTTTTTTTGCACAAGTCAACACGAGCCTGTTTTTGGTTATAGCTCAATTTATGTGAGATCCAAGGAGAACAAATCTTTTTTTACGGCCAAATGATTATGCAAAATCTTATGTATGCTGGTGGTATGTCACATGACGATCTTGCTTTATCAGTTTCACACAGCATCTATGTTCTATGGCACAACAGGTTTTTTTGAACGACCTTCACGGAATTCGTAGTTGAGCGAACGACCACCAAAATTGAATTCTCTGTACCAGCGAAAAACAGTGGTATTTGAAGGTACTTCGTCGCTAAAAATTGAATTAAGTTTATCAATGCATTGTTGTTGAGATAGTCCATATAGAAAATCATGATAAATAAGCGAGCGAAAATTTTCACGATTTGATTCCATTTTTTTACCGATATAATTTTTTCAACTCAGTGTAAACAACACAAATGACACTTGTATGACAAAACGTTCTGAGTATGTATATACTAACAAATGTCAAACTTCACGATGGAGACGTCAGATTGTATCTGATAACACTCAGTGTTGCCACCGCCGAAACTTAAGTAGAGCCCTCTGTAGGCCCTCCATGGGATGCGTCATTCATGCCATTTACTTTCAATTCAAGCATGAATGACAAATGGTGCTTTGCACCAGATCCTCGGTTTTTTCCACAGCTGATTAGATTAAAGATAGTAGCAAATGTCACACAAAGTCTGGTAGAGTCCATAGAGTTTTTACAACTCTCTAGGGTCAATGAGAGCTCCAAGCAGCTTCAAACACTGATTAAAATAAAAATACCCATAGTTAATGCAAAATTTTTGAGCCGAATTATTGCTAAGGCATTGGACGAAAGAAAGAGTACACTCCTAAATGTCTAAAGTACTGTCCTAGTTAGTTTAAAACACTGACAAAGAGTGATTCCCAAAGTTTCCGTATAAGAGTATTTTTAGTTCTTATCTAGGTCATATTGAGGAATGAAGATAGATTAGTGGAAGGAGGAAAGAGGGAGAAAAAGTTGTGAACGTTTATTTTAAATTTGGAAATGTCGTAAAAGTCAGGAAAAACGGTTGTAGGGAGCTTATTCCATATACGCGCGGTACGGCAGAGAAAAGAACTATCACTGTAATGCGTGATGCGATGGAAAGCCGAGGCACTTGGCTGCTTCTTTCGACACGTCAAAGATATGATTATTCCAACGAACGTCACATCGAATGGACATGCCCAGAACATCAATAGTTTCTGACTCCGCAACAATCACCTTCCATAAACAGGGGGTTAACAGTGGGTTGGGGCAGTCGTTTGTGAGATAAAAAACAACATTGGATCTTACGCGCGTTGAATTCAACTCTGTTCGTGAGACCCCACTCAGAGATTGATTGGAGATTATTATTGAGTGAGCCATTCATAGCATGCCGTTTACTCTCAATCTCCAAAGAGTTAGGGCGTTTTGAGCAGGTGTATGAATGACAAATGGTGCTGTCATCTGCAAAGGAGTGAATGGGATTCCTAGTCAATGACAGAAGGTAATTGATAAAGATAAGGAAAAGGGTTGGGGAGAGGACCGAGCCCTGCAGCACTCCAGCATTAATGGCACGAGCCTCCGAAGTAACACCATCTATCACAACACGGATAGAGCGGTCACCTAGAAAACTCGTGGTCCATCGGGTGAAGTTATTGCCGACCCCATACGCAATCAGTTTTGACACCAGTGTTTTGTGCCACACTCGATCAAAAGCCTTGGAAATATCCAGAGCAACCGCTTTGCTCTCACCTAAGCCATAGACACTATAGTTCCAGTTCTCGGTGAGAATTATAAGATCGCCCGTTGAGCGATTACGGCGGAAACCGTATTGGCGGTCATTAAGCAACTCATTTCGCTCAAAATATTTGACCAAGTGAAAGTTAACTACACTTTCCGTGACCTTGGCCAGTGTAGAACAAATTGCAATGAGACTGTAATTCGCAATACACCTGCAGTGTATAAAATGTTAAAAAGGTTGCGTAACGGTCGCGCAAGTGTTGACGAGCATACTCGCAATACATGGGCTGGAATGCCATCGGGCCCCGAAGCCTAATTAATGTCAAGATTCGCAAGCAGTCTTTTAACTACACGTGTTCGAAAGTGTATCTCAGGCATAGCACAAGATACAGGATCGATAACGAGTAGTGGTTAATTGCTAGCTGGCAGAGAAGAGTTCTCTGCAAAAATGCTAGCTAAAAGATTCGCTTTATCAACCGAGCCAGTGACGAGACGATCACCTACAAAAAGAGTTGGAATTTACGAAGTCGTTTGGTTCTTTACTCTCTTTACAAATGACCAAAAGATCTTAATACCCCAATGGAATTGTAAGATTTTTTGCCTCTGGCGCTTTTCGTGAAGAAACTTTTCGCGCCTTAAAATGGCATTACAGCGATTTCTTGCCTGCTAACGCAACTGTTTAATGTATTGGCATTTTGTTTGATTGCCAGTTCTTGAAAGCAACCTCTTTGGACCTAACTGCTGATCTGCAAGTCACATTAAACCACGAGTTATCTTTTGGTTTAATGTTAAACATTTTATTTGGAATGAAAGATCGCATTCCTAATAAAATAAATTCTTCTACCATTTTAGCACTGGCTTCTATGCTTTTACCGAGAAAGCACAATTTCCAATTGAAGTGGTCAAAAAATTTATTTAGACCACTCCAATTTGCCTTTCCATAAAGCCATATTAATCGCTTTGGGGCTATTGGCAAAGTGTTATGGATTCTAGAATACGGAAAGGATACTAAAATGGTGCAATGGTTCGAATTTCCAAGAGGTGCGTGGATACTAACCTCATATTTGTCATGATGGGAAGTATGAAACAGGTCAAGGATATTATGCGCTTGCCCTACGGAATATGCGCGGAATATGCGTCGGTTCAGTCACCAATTGAGTCAGACATTTCGACTCGGCAAAAAGCTCAACATAAAGGCCTTCGGGTGTTGTGTGGCTCGAATAGCGTAGCCAATTTGAATTGTGAACATTAAAGTCTCCAGCAACAACAATTATACTGCACGGATATGTTTACAAAATAGAAGCAATCGAATCAGAAAAGAAATCTAACTTATTAAAAGTAAGATTCCTACCTGAATTCAGGCTTCTATAAAGAAAACAGAAGTGCAGCAAATGTGACTGGATGTTGAGTTTAACCCACATGGAGCTAAACTCAGCACCCGTCATGTAGAGTTGTTCCTGGCACTGGTATGCAGCTTCAGTAGGTAAATATACATTACTGATTGGCAAACCAATAGATTTCACAAAAAAGTATTATTTAAAAACATTCCTAAGCACTTGAACCAAACAAGCTTCAGCTCAAAAAATTTCAATGAATTTTCCATAAATCCAATAGCAAACAATTGCTTCTTTCCTCTTGCACTTAATCCAACAATAACTTTTATGCTCAAATAAAATCAAAAAGAAATTGTTTGCTTGAGAAAAAACAAACGAAAATAAAATTCAAATTTTACAACGATATCAAAATAGAATGTAAAAGCAGCAACTATTTAATATGTTAGCACGCCCTAAAAACATTACTATAAAATTCGAAAATCCTTCTGCTGTATACCCATATATATACACATATATGTATGTATACGCAATGACAGTTATGAGCATGTTACATTCAAACAGAAACAAAGTAATAAAACACAACAAAAATGAATCAAATCCAGTGCTGGTCATTGTTAACATATTTGTGTGCGTATGTGCATATGTGGATGTGTGGTAAAATTATATAAGAGTATGTGAATGTATGTGTATAAGTGTATGTGGGCGGTGGTGGCTCATTGCCAGACCGTCCGGACCGGGATGGCTAAAATTCGCAAACACACTTAAACAGTTGGTATCATATAAACGTCATGTCACGTCATTTTCTCAAAATTTTTTCCTACTTACTATTTTTGCGTAGTAACTTCATTGATAGACATACATACTAACATAGATACATATGCACATTCGAATAAGTAGCAATAAATGAGGGAGAATATGCCCAGTAAAAAAATCGATGCGCATCTATTCTACTTAACAAAAGTTTTCAATGAAGTTCTTCAATTTATTATGCAACTACTGAATAATTTGTTCATCAAATCTTCCGAATTGTGTGCTACGTTCCCAATGCGCATTTCCAGAGAGTGATGATCTTGTTCTTCAGGGACAGGTGGATCCTTAGATATCCTCGAAAAAGAAACCAATTAAATTTCGTAGGAAATCATTGTTTTATCTATACATACATATAATATTATAAGCCTTGCTCGACGTCGAAAGATTTCGTGCTGCCTCTATATTGGGCACAGGCTATCTATAAGTCGCTTCCATTATCTCCTTTACAACGCGACGTTGCGAAACTCATGAGCATCAACCGGTTTCAAAAATTGTATTTACATTATGTTTTTATAAATATGTAATGAACTCTGTAGCCGTGGAATTTGAAAAAATTTAGAAAAATCTTAATTTATGGTCATAGTTTCAGGGATTCCAAGACCGTTTTGGAACCTGAAGATATTATCTGACTCCTAATTATGCTGTTACTTTTTGATTTGATGCAATTCTTGGCTATTTATCGTGTTGCAAAAAAACGGCTTTGCGTCAGCAATTTTGTGAGTCACTGTATGCATGTATGTATCTCGGCCAGGCCAGGAAATGTAAATTTAATCTCTCTAAAAATTCGCACAGTGCCGTAAATTTTCCACTTTTTTACCCTCAAATTTTTTAAAGATTTTCCTACTCAATCTGAAAATTGAGTTCTGAATTGATTACTTTTTTTTTAAATGAAAATAATTAAGATTGGAAAAAATTATAGCACCTTGTGTCTGTGATTCATAAGTAAAGTATTTTGTTTCACAATATAAGTGGTAAAAACTAATCTACTGACTTAAAATTCGGTGTATAATAAAACAATTCAACACAAAAATAAAAAAACCAGGTTCTAAAAATGGATTCTGATAGCGTTTTACGTTTAAACTTCTTTCATAATTTTTTTGGTTTTTATTCTTAACAAAGTCCGAATCTACGAATATAAAACAAGAAAATGTTTTTTACCCGCCAATAAAAAAGTTGAGAAGAAAGGGTTAAAACGACGAAAACGTATAATTTTTTTCTGAGTCAGAATCCACTTTCAGAACCTAGTTATTTTTGAAAAAATTCTTTTTTTCGGAGAGTGTAATCTAAAAGAAAATAAAAAAATATTCTAGAAGAATTATCAATGTCAAACAAAGTTAACAAAACTAATTTATTATGTAATATTATTAACACATAATCCTATTCTATAAAAATGATCGAAATTGAACGAACAAACCAATACCTTCCGTAAATTACAACAATAACAACAAAGTCACAGAAATGAGCAGCTAAAAATTTAACAGCATTTAACCCTTTCCTTACCGAATTATGAAGGAGCCATAGGAAAAAGTTGGAATTGGGCCATTTTGAATACAGAGAGTACTCAAAGTGATAATACATTAAACTGAAAGTGGTTTCAGTAGGTGGCAGGAGGTAAAGTCCTTATTACGGATGTTCAATTGGAAAAAAAATCGATTTACGACTTTTGGATTGATCAGAAATTCAAAGTCGATTAATCGACTTTTTAAGTTCATGAAAATCGATTAATCGACTTTTTTCGAATTTTTGTTGCATGGACAAAAAAAAACGAATCAAGAGAATTTTGATATGAATTATTTATGCATGTGTATTTATTTACAATATATGAGCCGTTGCGTGCCATTCAAAATCAGATTTTTAGAAATACATAGGTTTTGTAGAAGTGCTGTGCAAAATAGGGTTCTTGTAAAGTTTATTTTCCAGATTTACAGGCAGCTTTATAGAGCACATGTTCAACCTATTATTTTTATTGAATGGAATATAAAATAAGTAATTTAAAGTAAAATAAGTTTATATGGCCTTAGTGCAACCAGCTGATCCCTTCAACCCTCCCCCCCGGCCCCCCTCCATTTTTCCGTTCATCGTATTTTTACGTATTCCGGCGGTATTATTTAACATTTTTTTTACGTCATCGTATGTGAATTTTGTGCGAGTGAATGGGATAGCCCATGATAGAAGTATTTAGAGGGAGATGTATTTTTTCAAACAGTAGCCATTTTGAATTTTTAACAAAAAAGAGAGTTAATAGTAGATTATTAATACTTCTTTTATTACTTAGTACTAAATTATGAAATTTATTTACAATAAAATATATAAATAATGTTATTCAATTTGTGTTCTTTATTAGCAAATACCTTGAACATGTTCAGAGTTAATAAACAATATAAAAAGCAGAAACTAATTCTCCTTATGTACATGCAATACTATGCAAACTATTTTCCTATAAATTCTCTCTTAAAAATTGAACCATGAAAATACAACGCTGTTGTAAAAAGAAGAATAGGTTTAGTGGCTGTCCATCAGGACACACTTAGGCCAAAAACAGCCCGTTGTGTATAAAAACAACTGATTTCCCAATTGTCAAAGTTACTCTTGTCAAAATGCATCTACCATCTTAATTCCTTTGACATGGGATAGCCTATGGATGTGTGCAGTATAATAATACATAGTAGGATAAAGAGAGTGAAAACTATTTTAGAAATATTTTAAAATAAAATGTCAAAAATTACTAGTACATAAAGCTGCGCATGCATGTACTACAAACCCACAGTTGGAAAAATTTTGTAAAGTTTAAAATAAATGTGAGAACTGAAATGGTAGTTTTAAAAAAAATTTACACTAAAAGTCGACTTTCGATCAAGTTTGGTAATTTAAAGGCGATCATAAAAAGTTGGAATTTTGAGCTAGAAGTCGATTAAAAATCGATTTCGATTAAAGTCGAAATCGTTTTGCACATCCCTAGTCCTTATGTGCATTGGCGTAACTAGGTAGGGCCCTGGGGGGCACGGCCCATCCCAGCTGGCTTTAGGCCCCCAGAAATAATATGGCAAGAAAAGTAAAGTCCAAAGAAAATTATTAATTTAAAGATTATATAAAAACTTACATTCATTAAAAAAAAAATTTAATATCTATGAAAAAAAGGAAACATTTTTGTTTACTTTTCGAGTTTTTGCTTTTGCAGTAAAAGCTATGATGAATACTTAAAGCAGTAAAAGATTATTAGTTTCTACAACAAAATTTATAACATTTCCTTATTGTATTAGACATCAATTATTCATTATGCGGCGGTTATGCAAGCAATTTTTGGATTGTCCAATCAAAATTTTTTATGTGTAAATTGTCCAATCAAAATTTTTTACGTGGACATGAAAATAGGCCTCAAGGCCTATAACCAGTCTTGCAATATCACATCTTAATCCGTCGTCACTCGCGCGGGGTGTATTTTGCACCCCACTGCTTCTAATTATTGCTATATTTTTTCCTAATTGTGTATGAACCGCACCGCGTATAAAAAGAGTGCGGAAACTTTGAAATTTTTGGGAAGAAATAACTTTATCGAAAAAAAAGTTTTTCTACGTGTATGCTAATTTTTTTTATTGAACAGTGTAAGTAGGAGGTCTAGTCGGCGATGAAGTTTTTGTTTATTTGTGTCCGGCTAGGGTAGCCAGTTTTTTATCTAAAAAATCAGTACATTCAACTTAAAGTAAAGACAAAAATCAGTACAAATCAGTACATTTTCTAGATATATATAGATTTTTACTTTTGATCATAAGCTTACTTTATAAACTCATTTAGGCAAGTCTGTTTCTTTCCTTAATTTAAAAAGTGAACAATAAACTGAAAGTTCTTTCAGTGAAATCGAAAAAATATTACATTTTTTTCTACAGTTGGGATTTTACAAAACCTATATTTCTATCTAGTTTTAATTAAAAGAATTCAAAATAGATAAAAATTTAATAAAATGACCAAAAATGTTATTAAGATCATAAGACTCAGTACTAAAATAATGCAAAACCCAAAAATAGGTAGGTTTGCGTTCTGGTTTCAGAATTTAATAATCAGTAGTTAAAAAAAAATCGAAGAAAGTCAGTACGTCTGGCTATTCAATGCCCGGTTGAGTAGTTTCGGAGGACAGTAAACTATGGTTTTATGTCGGATCACAATGTACAATTTTTTCAGCGAAATTGGTCTTTAACGTTACCCAAGTTTAATGGCCAATACAACGAGAAAATTCAATAATTTAAAAAGAAATACACATGTATCTAGAACCTGGGTCAAAAATTTTCGAAAGAAATAGGTCGTTTTCATTAGTCAGATTTTTCAGAAAAAACTTTTTGTAAAATTAAGTCCTTAACATTACATGAGATTTACGGTACATTTCAAAGCCATCAAAGTCAACAGAAAAAAATGAATTGTACTGTATTTTGAATTCTTTCATAAGTTTAAGTCCTTTTCTATTACACAATGCCAATTGCACGAACAAAACCTAGAGTTATATAGTTATTCTTACCTTTTTTTCCATTTTGATCAGATGCGCGACACAAGTGAAGCTAAAGAGCGGAAGCTATCGATTGATTTGATATTTGTGTTTCCCGATGCTATGGGATATATGTAAACGGAATTTTGTCAACATAGCGCGAAATTCAAAGAATTTTTTTCGCGCGTTACTCCTACAGAAAAAATTGTTTGCTGGGTAAATGTATGTATGTTTATGTCCAGTTATACTCTTGTAATATTAACAACTTCATTACTTAAGATTTTTGTTTGCAGTGAGAGTAAATACAAATATACAAGCACGTATGTATGTATGTAGGTTACGTGAAAGTGCTTTTAATATTGTCCGACAGTTTAAGCTGAAACTATGAACTACTTACGAGTAGGTGCTTCATTTCAAAATGTAGGTATACACAGAGCACAGCTGCTTTTACTCTGCATACGTACATTAATTTGCAGATTATATACGAACATAAATAGCTTAAAAAGAGAAAAAAGAAAACTCGAGCAAAGCGGCCAAAAGATTGACAAGCCCAAGTGTACGCAGCCCAAGTGCAAGCAGCTCAAGTGGTTAAAGTTGACCATTCACTTAAGGTAAAGTTCATTTCTGGTTAAGTATGTAGCAAGGCCGTATTTAAGGGGGGGTTTTGGGGGTTCTGACCCCCTCCCCGAAATGTTGAAACTTTAGTCTAATTTTTTAGATTAATTGCCAATGGATGGAAAAAAATTCAAAATAAAATCTATTTAACGATATTTTTTACTTCCATCGGTTTTTTTATCTAAAAAGTCATATATAAAAAATAAATTTGAAATCTTAGTTACACTAAGCGATCAAATCCGATTTGTTTTCTTCGACATGAGGTTTGACTACGGATTCAAAAAGAGAAGGTGATACTGAGCACTCCTGCATTCATAGTTTTTCTGGGTCAGTAACTGTTTTTAATTTAAGGTTTCGTCCTGAATCAGTTTGAAAAGTTTAAAAATTAAAAAAAATAGAAAAAATTATCGGATCCTTGTAAAATAAGACTTGCTTGAACTCCATTTTTTCCTAAAACGTGAAGTGATGGGAAGTTTTTGACCCCAGATTCGTGTTCAACGTGGAAAATTCTTTCGCAAAAACTCCATCTTATTTGCAAAACCCATCTTAAAATTAATTTTTTAACGCATTATTGCTCAGAGCACCACGACTAGAAAGATCTCTTTCAATGCTGTGACTTCACGAATTTAGGGAATATAAGCCAACCTCAACCGGGCTCCTTTATCATTAATAATGGTTCAAATTCCCAATGATGATCATTTGAAAAAAATGAGCCTCTACTAGTTTTGGTAATTTTTTTGAGGTTGGGTACATCATCAGTAGTGGGAAGTCAATGAGTTAATGAAATTATGTCCCTCACGATAAAAAAAAATGCACTAGAATGCACATTGAATAATATTTATTTGAAAAAATTTAATTTGATTATTTTGGGAATTTTTTGTCACTTTTGGCCATTTTTTTAAGGTTAAGATTAAAAAAAATCGGAAAATTTTTCCTAAAATTTTAATTTTATAGGGTCCATCAAATGTATCATTGATTTAATTTATTGTATTTAAAAATCAGTTTGATAAAAATTATTTATGAATATTTTCTTCGAATGTAAAGCCCCCCCTCCCCCCCCCCCCCCCCCCCGAAAAAAATTTCTGGCTACGGCCCTGGTATGTAGTATATATTTTTGTAATGAATAAGTTTTTCTTGTAAAACAACATTGCTAAGAAGAAAAAAATTGTGTAAAGTATTTACGAGTATAAATATTTGTACACTAAATCTGAGAAGTACAGTACGTGCCACAATACTATTTGAAACATGTCAATGAAATACTGTGAGGGTATATAACTGCAATATGGGATGAGATGATTAAGAAAACATGTTAAAATATAGGTATTGTACTTAATTTTATTTCTTCTTTCAATAATTTTGTAAAAAAACTGAGGAGGGAATTTGTTCGGTTTGGTCATGTGTCATTAGCTTCGCAGAACTCTATCCATGCACATCGCTTTCTGCTATTAATGACCTTTTTGAAATTTTTTATGCCGCTCTCATATAGCTGTTATAATTATGCTCAGATCATAAAGATCTATCCGGATAACGATGAATGTTCTATGAAGAATATAGCGGCGGCCATAATAACACAAGTTAACTTAATTTCAGGGAACTCCAAAATTGAAAAATTTACCTAGAGAGAAAAACATTTTGTTGATAAAACAATCCCTTCTGTCTTGGCTTTGCTTTAAATTAGTAAAATATATTTATCATGTCTCTGGTATATTCATCAAGTTATGAGCAATTCGTGAAATATTCGCATGTTTCCACCTATAGATACTTAAGGAATAAGAAAATGCCAGGAAAGTTGAGAAAGTGAGCAATAACTTGTTTTATTTATTTATTTTATTACCGTACTTATTGCCAACTTCCGATTGACCATTCCCCGAGCTTCCATCTACTACAGAGTTAAATAAAGTTTCAATGTGCTACTTATGTATGTAGAATCAATACTTTAAAATAATCCTTACATTTAAAAATTTGCGAATTTAAAAGCCATCAAATCTGGCTTAAAATACAAAAGTTATGTCGAAACTCGATGGTATTACACCAAATTTATGAAATGAAATAAAATATCTCAAACACTCCAAGCTATCTTAGTGAACAACGAAGGCAGACTCATTTTACACAATCAACGACAAGTATTAGATGGAGAGGCATTTGAATTTTGAGATCAACGCCACAAACGAAGCGGAAAGGTACAATTTCGGAAGTAAAACTTTTATGGGCCTCCATCGGTATTAAAATCTTACTAGATGGTAAGGCTCCGGTAACCGTGGCTTTTTTTTCTTTCGGAAATTATCTTCAATATGTTTGGACAAAAAATGTTTAAGTGATATTAGTTATATTTATTTGTTTCTTTTTGTCAAAACAAATATTACAATAAACGGGTTTGTTCATGAGTAACTTGTGACAAAGCTGTAACCTGGGTATCATTCGCCGAGTCCAGGGTTCGAGGCTACAGAAATTTATTTGTTAGAGTGACCAGATGCACTACCTTTTTGTAAGGAATAATACAAAACACGCTAACTTTGGTTTTACACTTTTATTTATTTTATTTAATTAAATTAAATTAACACTAACTCATGGCGTGGCCTCGTAGTTACTCCTAGTGCGTAGCAAGGCGTGTTTAACAAGGTGCAGACATCTTTCAGAACTCTCTCATTTTATTTGAAGAGTCAAACTTTGTAGTGTCAAAATAGTGCAAAATGTAAATAAACAATAGTATAGTGCCAAAATTCAAATTTTAAATACTCACAACGCAAGCTATTTTTGACTCTACTACTTTTCCTCTCTGAGATGACTTCATCCTGTTAAATACGCCTTGGTGCGTAGCACTAGGGAACACATACTTGGATGTACGTCGAATGAATATATGCTATGGTGCGGTGCACCCTAGAATCTGGTGGACGACGGCGCGGCCTTTATTCCTCCTAGTGCGTGGTACAAAAGAGCGTCGATATGGATGTCCGGCAAATAAATTTTTCAGGGCGTAACACAGTAAAATGTGATTATCGATTATAGAACACTTACGTAGCACGTCTGCTCGTTGCTGCTGTTGATCGATGCAAATTAGTTGTTCGCCGCCATCTGCTTGTTGTTTCGTTGTCTTTCTTTCGTTTAGTTTTCAACATGGCGTCATTCAGCTGGGTGACTGTGTTCACCACTTGACTGCTGGTTTATGCAATTACAGAGTTGCATTTTTTCCCTAATGTTCAAATTTGGTAGACCTTGCAATTTTTCAGTTTTTTTAATAAAATAAAGTATTTATCCCTCCATGGGACACAAATGAGAGGGTGGACCGACTTGCGTCCTCACAATTTTTCCATGTAATATTGAAAATTAGAAACAGAAAAGTTGTTATACATAATTTATAGTTATTTGTTAATCTCTGTTTCAATACCTCAGGATTCACAATATTTTGCGTTGTTTTAAGCTGCTTATCATCCAATTGGATATTTATATTTTATATATTTACTGGGTCGCGCTCTAGTCATTGCTACATATAAGTAGTTGACCACGAGTAAAACACTCTTCTTTTAAGTAGAGCCTAACTTTTGAGAGAGTTTGTCCTTGCACCTTATTTATAGTAATGGCGAAAGGAACTATAGCAGGGAATAAAAGGTGCTGTCCAAGTATTTAAGAAATTATTATAATTTTTCTTTATCTCATTAATTCTTTTAGAGGAACTTAACAAACAAAAAAAAACAGAACCAAGCAGGTGCTTATAAATTTGTCGTCAAACTGAAAAAACCAAATAAGAGAATCAAACTAATCGTTGGAGAATCCTACCGGTTTCCAGCAATTGCGTAGTTAGTGCCAAGACTGAACTTCAGCGTAAATTTGGCACCATCTATCTTCCTATAAAGTGAAATTGATTCAAAAATTTACTTTGGGGTGACACTCGCAGAAACTTGAGAACAGCGTATCTTATAAGCTTATTTGCCATGCAAGAAGCTGCTCAGGCCTTGATCGGCATAATTCAACAGGACCACCCATCTGCTATAAGTATAGTTTGCCACAAAAGTCGTGTTGTTGGCTGTAATATGGGGCTTGATTTCGGATTCTGAAAGAGGAAGTAGTAATATTGGGTTCATAGGTTAGGTTTAGTTGAGTGGTTTCTTCTTCTTAAGCGATGAAAAAATCAGAGCGCCTTTTTACCACGTTTATATCAACTCGCTTTCAATGGTGTCTGTCTGTCAGTCTGTTCGGTACAAATTTTGCAATCGATTTTAAACTAACTTCCCGCTGAGCTTGAACTTTAAATATAGTTCAGAACTGGAAGACAATGCAATATGAAATATCTAAAATATATATAAATATAATAATATTTAAAATATTAGCATCGGAAGTTTTTCCATTTTTTTCATAGATCAAAGCATTGAATTCATCGTTGTTAAAATCATTGCTTTAGCGGGAGTAGAATATATGTATATGCGTATACATACACAAATTCAAAGACAAATGAGAGAGAGAACAAAAACAAACAATAACGAACTTTTCTTTTCGTTTTGTTCCGCTTACAAAGAGTATAGATGGTAAAGAGATCGCAATTTGCTCTTGCCGGAATCGAAACAAAAAATCGTAGAAACAGCAGCGAGGTGCAATACCGATGGTGTGACAGCTACGGTTGTCAACACTTCCAGCAGACATAAATGTATGAATGGACGAGTTTGACGTGTTTGATGATATAAATATTTAACATTTCTTTTAGCAAATAACTTTCAACATTTACAGTATTTATATATTCTTTATATACAAATATGTAAACGTTTTGTTTTGATTTTATGAATTTTATATAAGTACTTTTAAATCCTTTTCTACTGATTTCATGAAATCAAAATGCGAAGAAATGTTATCACTATTTTCAACATTGTATCTAAATATATGTATGTAAATAAGTATATTTAGCTAAAATGTTAGAACTTTTCATATTTTATATTTTAATATATAAATAAATTATTCTTCTTTTACATTTTTACATCCATAACAACAAATCTTCTTCTTACTATGTATTTGGCAAATGCCTTTATTTCATTTCTGTTTCAAAATTTAGAATCACAACGAGGTGCAATGTAAAAACAGTATTTATTGGGTACCCATTTATGTGAGAAGATATAATTTGAATTCTGTTATATTTAATGAATAGGGCTATTCGCAATCTGGGGAAAATGATCTTGCACGAGTCCAATAATTAATTGTGACATTGCTTAGACAATTGGTTTTGATTCAATGTGTCAACAATTTCAAATTCCAATTGAGTTCAAGTGACTTCAAAACCTCAATTGACTTCAAGTCACTCTAATTTAGTGCAAATTGTCGGTTATTAACCATGACTTCAAGATATTGCAATTAAATTGAATGCATTCTTTTACAGCTCTGGTCTTTACTTAAAATCGATTGCAAAATTTCACACACACAAGACTAAAAAGTAAAAAATAATAATTTAAATAAAAAATATTTTTAATATACCACGTTTTTAAAATGGCCTAAAAAGTATAAAATAATCTCTCCTAACCCCACATAGATTCACAATCACATATAGATTCGTTATCCCATACAGATTGTCTTGAAAATTTGTAACTGTGAATTTTAGTAGGACGAAAATACTTGTATACATATTTTCAAGACAATCTGTATGGGATAAGGAATCTATATGTGGTTGTGAATCTGTGTTATTATATCACTATCTCGGTTGTACTATGTAACGGAAAGAAAGAAATGACGAAATAAAAGAAAAGTTTGCTATTGCTTTAGTATAACATACTCAAGAATGCAGTATCGCATACTCAAAAGTTTCGACATAAATGTACTCGATACCTAATGTAAAATGCGCTTGAAAAATTTAGGAAATATGTGTAAACTTCTGCTTCATTTTTTATGACTACTTCACGTGCTCACTACGTTTGATACATCATTTTAAAGGGAAAAGCATAAGCTAGTGTGAAGGAAAAAAATATCAAAATTGTCGCATTGGGAGAAAAAATGGAAAAAGTGTTTGAATTTGCGATTTTGGTAAAAAAAAATTAAAGTACTTAAAATATTTTTATTGAAAAGATCCGACAAAACCCTATTAGAAACATTAAAGAATTTTTGTAATAGTTCAATTCGATCTCACATATGAATTTTTGAAAATTGTCATAGAGTAAAAAAGTCCGAACTTTACGCCCCTGTATCTTGGCAATCAGCTGATATTACTTACCCTCCTTTCGCAAAAAAATTGTAGTTCACTAGTACAACAAGTATACAAAGTTTGAACAAAATCGGAGTTTTTTCCGGTAGTGATTTGACACGATTTGCCTCATATAAATAATAAATACATATACCTATGTATGTATATAAAATATATACATATTTAACCGACCGATCCTCTGTTCAACAATTTCGCTACCTCTATTCTTCAAGCACGTATATCCAAAACAGAAAAAACTAATGGTTTGGAAAGCAACTTTCGTGTTCAAGTGGAGATACGAGGTTGAAGAACTGGCTCTAAATTTTGTTTTTTTTTTTTTTTGAAAAGTAACGAATTTCGATACCAGCATCAATGTAGTCAATGAGTACAAGTTCTCATAATAAAAGTATCAAGTAAAAAAGTATCGGGTATCGGGATAAAAGTATTGAGTACTCAAAGTATCAAGTACCGATACCATTTCCCTACCCACAAGAAACTATTTTCTCAGATAATACAACTTTTAAAGATGTTAAAGAGGAAGTCGAGGAAAAGAATAAAAAAGGTAGACAAGAACGTTGAGGGGACGATATGTTTTTTGGGAAAACAATTTTAATAATATAACCAAAAAGTTTTTTTTTTCTAATAAGAGTATCCTTCCGATTTCTGATTAAAATTAAAGATTTAAATGGAGCTTAGCAACGCTGAAAAAAAAATAAAAATTCCACAAAATAAGTACCTACGTATAAATTTTTAAAACTTTAATGAGAAATTTAAAGTTAACAGCATATGGAGCAATATACGTTGTTCTATTTGTAGTAAACTTAGAAAATATACTAAAAGTGAGTTCCGATTCGAATTCCGATTGGTATTAGTTTTTCTAAGTGCATAACTATGAATGAATAAGCTTAAGCATAAGTAAATCTGTTCAAAATATAGCGTATGGTTTTGGCAGAGGGAATGAAATTAACGAAGCGTAGCTACCTTCTTAAAGTGTTTAAATTCTCAAAAGAAAAAAAAGGTTGTCACTACAAACAAACATATTCTCAAGTGGCACTTTTGTCAGGAAGGTGAATGTCTATGCCTAAAAATAGATAAATGAATTCTTGGGCTAGATTTTGGCAACTCTTTTAACCTTGCCTGCCTACATGTACATGTATTTGTGCTACACGAAGCATAACAACTTACAAAGCTACCTACAAATGCTAAGATTATATTCTTGTAAAATTACCTAAAATATTTTATGTACACATATGTTTTAAGGGGCTGTATACGTTTGGGCTTAGAAATATTAAAGGTTTTTATATATATTGTTTTAGGTATGTAATCATAATTTTATTAAACGGACTATAAAATATCCAACAGCACATAATTTGATGCGTTTGTAAAAAAGGTAATGTAAAAGTGGAAGTGCCCCGAAGCGCCTTTTTTTCTATCGTTTGAAGTGACCCCGATATATCGGGAACGTCTAAACTGAAATAAAAAAATACAAATATTTTCCATGATTTTCCCAAAAAAATCGGTTTTCGATGTTCCAAAAATTGATTTTTCTGGCCTGAAAAATATGAATTTTCGTCCAAATACAAATTAATCAAAATTTCAGATTAATCAATAAAGTGGCTTTCGAGAAATCATAGTTCCCGTAACGACCCTTCTCAAAAAATAAGATTCCGACATAATCACATTAGTTTTAAGGCTTCCCTTCGAGAGGTAGCACGCCATAAATTGCCATAACTTAAGTTTCAGTACTCCGATCTTAGTAAAATCGGAAATATTCTCGAAAGTACAACCCTAACACAAAAGTTTATATCCAGTGTACTAAAAATTTCATTTCAAGAATTTGAAGTGGTGCTCTGCTTCCGAAAACCAATGGATTTTTTTTTGGTTTTTATGTTAGATGGCTTTATTAGTTGTCATTGTAAAAAAAATCGAATCTTAGCTTTACTTTACTTGAAATTGCTATAATACTTCAAATGGAAAAATAACTCAAACACAAAAATATTTAGGGGAGTGTCGTCAGTTTAGGAGCATATTTTGACTTTTGCTCATAACTTCCGTTGATTGCCGAATTTTTATCAATGTTGCATATCGTTGAAAATATCTCACTAATTGCAATATTTTTTGCTGAACATTCAAATATAATTGGATGAATAGTTCTGGAGTTGTAGACATTTTCAAAAAACAAAAATTGTTGCCTGGGTCGGATACTGCTGTCAGGGTCGGAGCACTGTAGAAAAGCAATAAGAAATGAAGGAATATTATTGAAAAATTATGACAAAATTACACTTTAAAACCGGGAAAAGCGACCTGAAAACCAAATAAAAATCCCTCTGTGTGAATTTTAAGAAAAATTTGATTTTTTTATACACACACGATACGATACGATAAAATGACACCAAAAACACGCACAAATGAAAAAATGTATTTCCAGAGTCAAAACGCATCATGACAATAAAATTTTCGGTGTTCCGACCCTGATTATAAGCACCGCTCCGACCCTGACAACACACATCATTTAGCGTCGCATCATTTACAGCATATTCATATTTCTATACGTTAAACTTTATCGAACAATTTAAGTTAACTTACGTTTTCTTTTCTCGATAAAATGTTGCATTTTTTCTGCACCGTGCCAGGGCTGTCAAATTTCGTGTTCTTTTCTGAAAAATAGGCAGCCCTTTCCAAGAGTATTGTGTTCTTTTCTAAAAAATATTGCCTTTTGAGCGGGGAAAAATTAAACATTTTTGCACTCAATTAAATGACGCGGTGAGAATGGTGCTGATTCTGACAGGGTAGCATTTTTATGTTCTTTTCTTGCACTAAAAATGCAACATTTTGTCAATGTTGTGGGCAACATTAAAAAATTGTTGCCATTGCACGAGGCAAAAACAATGCAACATTTTGTCAAGAAAAGAAAACGCTATTAGTTAGATGATTCTTGAGAATAATTTTGAAGAAAGTAGACTGTGCCAATTCCTACGAAATATTTATCTGCTACTTTGCGAAATACATATTTCATGTCAGTAGTAATCGCGACGGGGAAAGGGAAGGAGCTTTCTCCTGATTTGAGAGAGCTAGTTATCGAAAAGTGCGAGTGAAACATTTCGAGAAATACTATTCAAAAAATATATTTGCGTCAAATTTTGCCACGAACCGTTCGTCCGAATTTAAATCCACTCAACATACTCGCTATTGAAGCATGGTTGCCAACCGTCTCTATTTCGCCGGAACTGTCCCGTTTTTGAAACATTTGTCCCTGTCCCGTTGTCAAACGTAACGGGACACAAAATGTCCAGTCTTTTGGCAATTTCTTAAAAAAAAATGTTTTTAAGAAGTCTCTTAAAAATAATTTATGTCACTATAAAAATGTTTCAAAATGTTTCGCACGCAGCTGTTAATTGCAATAAGATTTTTTTCAGTTGGTAAGTTTTTGAAATAAGAAATAATGACGATTTTTTGAGTTACAGTTCTACCGTTCGTTAAAACCATTTTCAACTTCTGCTGGGTGAAAATCAATAAAACTTTTTGCAAGTGCTATAAACGTGAAAAAAATGTCTTCTTAAAAAATTTTCGTTTGTCTCTTCAGGTTTGTCGGGAGTCGATTGGTGGTGGTGATCGATTTCCCCCCATCGTCTGGATATTAGTGCTTTACGAGCTCACCTGACCCCAGCAAATGAACAACGGAATGCGTTTATTATTTTTGCTGTAAATTATAATTCTGAAACAAGTTGAAATTCGAACATTTTCCAATTTTTATAATATTCTCCCCCAGCGCTAACTTTTTTTTTTTGTGAAAGTCGCTTTGCGTAACTGTAAAGAAAAACACGTAATAATAAGAACTAACCCAAACCAAAAATAATTTAAGTTTAGAAAGATATAGAATAACATATTTCCTGATTTGCTAAATTATATCCATAATTTTTCGACCACTGGTTGAAAATGAGTTAATAGCTCGGCTCGACTGAAACTATAGTTGACGAGATATTTACCAGTAAGTAAAACTGTATTCTCATGAGAAAAAAAATAAATGGGATTTTCGTGTTATGTTCTCACTGAATTATTCGGAATTCAGCGACTTTTTAAAAACTGATTCAGCGAAATAACCTCCCCTCCCGGTCAGTCATTTTCAAGAGAAACGATACCTTTTCTCACAAATACCCCAAAGCGAAATCGTATGCAATGGGCTTAATATCTCAAAAACCAACCAATAAATTTCAGTCTGTTGATGGACTAATACATTCCGAGAAGTATATAAAGTTGCTCAAAGGATTTTTACTGCTATCAACACCACAGATATAGCGAGCAACTAAGACTTCGTTTTTCAACAAGACGACTCTACTTGCCATACTTGTCGACGAAGAAGAGCCTGGTTGGACCAAAATGGAATAAATGCACTCCTCTGTCCTTTGTTAAGCTTCGACTTATCTCCGTTCGAAAATTTATGGAGTCTGATGAAGGCGCAGTTGAGAGAAAACTCGGCCAAAACCAAAAATGAGTCAAAAGAAAGAATTCTTTATATTTGGGAATCCTTCAGTCTTTCAATTTGTGAAAAATTGGTTCAAATCATTCCAAATAGACTGACTGAAGTTTTAATTTTTATCTAATATCAATTTTTAGTACTTACTTATATAATAGTGGGTACTTAGTTTTGTGTTTTGAGTTATTTTAATTTTTTAAGTACTGTTTTCAAATGAAGTTACGTTTTTCAGTTTACGCATTGTTTGAGGTCACTAAGACTATGAAGTCACAGAAAATTATTTTCAGTAAATTAGGTACTAACTTTTGTTTTGGGGTTTTATATAATTTGAAAATAAGCAATAAAATTTTTTTTCGATTTTTTTACCCAGCAGAATGTATGTAACCCCTTAATGTTAAGTTTAGAGATTTTTAATGAAGTTGTATGAATATTCGGTTCGTTGATTTCAACTGTCACTCAATTTTGCTGTCAAATGATAACACTAATATTGTCCAATTGTCCATAATAACACTAATAATACCCTATTGTGATCTAACTAATTAATTTATATCCTTTTTATGCTGCTGTTACTTCTCATTCAAAGTTTCTCATTCTGTCTTTATATTTGTGCTTGCTGCTTATTTTCTCTTGGGATAATCGTATTAATTTTATTAAAATTAATTGTTTAGCAGATGATGAAGCTTAGTGAAACTTGACTGCAATACAAATGTGAATGGCTGTCTCCAACGGCAAAATTTAACGCTTTCCACTTTGCTGTTCTCCTAACGCGCTTATTTTAGCGACCGAATAATAACAGATTGAAAACAATTCAAGTTTGCCATATATGAGTGAAAAGGTAATAACTCACTTTAGTTTATTTGACATCCAAGCGAGCACGAAACAGCGACGCAAAAAAAAAAAATTTTATAGTGAAGTTTTCAGTGAAAATTAATAGCAGTAAAGAAATTATTTTTTGAGTTATTTATTTTTTAGTGTACTTTAGTGAAACGGGAGGCACTTCAGTGTATAAAAAGTTGCGCTTCAACGCTTCTATGTATGCGCATAAAATCTGCTCTGACGCGCATATCTTCAACATTGAAACCTACCAATTGTAATTGTGAATGAGCTACAAATGCATATGGAAAATACAATTATACTTTTACTTCAATTGCTATTTAAGGCAACTTCCAAATACAGTCACTTGCTAAAAATCATCAAGTTTCCTACATGGAATTGCCTGATTGCTTGAGCTTGACTGCCTTAACTATCTGCAACTTGCCATACGATACGAAATTGTACAAATGCAATTTCCTAAGTCTTTCGAAATTGAGTTAGCTTTCAACTTGATGCAATATTTTCATGTGTCCATGTCATGCGATAACAACCTACAATTGCTTCTGTCTTCGTTATCCTCTTTGCATCTTCATCTCTTGTACGAATATGTGGTAGATGCCACCCACAGAGTTTATCTTGCCTACACTCAGAGAAAAATCGCATCCGAAAAATAATAACGGTCATACTTATTTTAAAAATTTGCCAATTCTACTAAAACTAAACACTGCTGAATTGAAGTTGAAGTATGGTTAACTTTTGTTTTTCAAATGAAGAAAAAAATATTCTATAAAATAATCTTTTTCCTATAAAAGTGTTTAAAACAAATAGTTTATGTATTAAAAAGAAAATATTTATTTAAATTAAATACATGTATTTTTAAAGTTTATAACAATAAGTGCCCACATATTTATAAAAAAAAAAATATAAATCACATGTCGATGTCGAAGTGTATATCGTCATCTGAAATCAAAAAAGCCGTAACTACACATATTATTTTGTTACAGGAGAAGCAAAAAGTTGTAGTTTTCACAATAAGAATTCTCACGTTTTAATCCATTTTTTATATGAAGTAAAGAATTTATAAAATTGACATTCGGTTATGAACTTTGGTTTTACATAGGTTTATCAGGAAAAGGATTATTAGCGGAGCATTTACTGTCTTTTAAATTGAAAAAATGAGCTGAGCGCTAAATCACTTTTTCCGCGTTCTAATTTTCAAAAAGCACTAAATTTAGCGGGAAAAGCGCTGAGTTGGCCACGCTGGTTGAAATACTTTAAAATAATATTGTGTCTTTTTTGCTTTTGCTTTCAAAGTTTAAACAACTTTGATTTCAAGTTATGAGAAGATTGTTTTGAAATTGCAGCAATGTTATTGAAAAACAGTTAATTTGAATTGAAATTGCAACATTTAAAAACAAAACTGGACATTAAAAAAACAAACATTGCTTTATTTAAAATTAAAAATTAATTGAGTCTGCATAATTTCAAAGTGGAACTCTTTAGTATAAGCATTGTATCACTTTAAATTAAAGTAGTATATTTTCATGTCATGCCTTGAGTTTCTAGTTTTCTTATATTAGGTACTATGATCCACAATTTCGTTTTAATAAATGCCAATTGTGCTACTATCTCTATATTAGCGAACAATTCTTTACATGGACTCTACATTTAGTGAAAAAGTAAAAGTAGACAACATTGCATACTACACAGATGCCATAAAAGCATATATAAATTGCTACTATTTACTTTAATTTAGCATTTTTATTTAAAAATATACGTAGTATATTAAAGATGTTTCCAAGTCGGCAAAATATGCATACGTTGAAAAAATGTCTAAAATATGCGAAATATGCTAAAATAAGCATTCGCTGGAAAAAATTAGTCCTGGTAATGAGACATTTTAAATTGAAACATATTAAGGTCAACATTATACCGCATTTAAGCAGAAAATTTGGAGCATTATATTATTAACATTGAACAACTTTAAATTGAAGTTGATTCAATTAGAGAGGGAACGATGTCATATTAGCATTGAATTTTGAATCTGACTCTGTGATTTGAAGTTGAACCATTTTTGTTTTAACATGCCAACATTGGAAATTTCTAATGAATATTTTTACAATAACAGTGCATTACTTGTATTAATATTGTAAGAATTTAAATTAAAATGGAGATAAATTAAAAATATACCTACATTTTTAAACTAAATAGAGAACAGCTTTGAAATGTATTCGAGGTAATTTTAAATTAAAAATAAGCATTTTTAAAGTAAAGAGAAAACGACTTTTAAATGAATACAAATCAATATATAACCTCAAATTAAAAATTAACATTTTTAATTCAAGACGAAAACAATTTTAATTTGAATGCGAATCAATTTGCAGATTGAAATTGTTCAAACTTACATAAATAATAAACGTTTTTAAAATAAATAGAAAACGAAATTGAAATGATCATGGACACTTTGTTAATTGGTTTAAAAATTATCCACTTTTGTTGACTTTTGTTAACGTTTTACTTTAAATTAAAATGGGTTTTTATTAATTTCAAGTTGTTTTTTTTTTCAGTGTGTAACTGCAACTGATGACTTTGGAATTATGTTCTAGATGGTCGAGTTTAGCTTGATTTGATTTAACTTGGGATTTGTCTTGTTTGGTTTTTGTGTTTGGCCCATGTATGTTGTTCGTCTTTTAATTCATGCTGTTTGTGTGTGGCTGACTGATTGACTACTTTTGCCTATTACTTTGTTTTATGCACATTTATACATATGCAGTATGTATCTATCTAGTGTGTTGCCGCATAAAACATTCTTGACATGATTCTTCTATATGGAAATATGCATGCTGATTTTGAATTTTCATTGCATTTTCCAAAAAGAAAATTATGCTATGCTTTAATTAATTTTTTCCAACTTCCAACTTGAATCAATTTAACTCTAGAAAGGTAATCATATTTTTTGCATACGTTGTAGGTAATCTTCGTCGAATCGACGAAGTCATATTTAACTCCAATTTCTGGAAAGAATGTATGGCATACATACTATAACCTACTTTCCTAATCATATTTAGACTTTTATAAAACAAATAATACGCCCCGTATACCACCTTGATCAAAAAGTTCCCGGAATTTATTCAGAAAATTAAAAATACAAGTTTATTCATCTAAATCTATATTGGCCCCTTCAAAGTAATCCCCTTTGATTGCAACACACTTATGCCAGGATCCAATCCTCGAAACATTTTTTATATTCGGTTTTCAGTATGTCCATCAGTGCTTAATGCGATTTTTCCATTACTTCCTCTCGACTGCTGAAACGCGTTCCCCGTAATGGTTTTTTAACTCGATTGAACAGAAAGAAGTCACAGGGAGCCAAGTCAGGTAAATTCGGTGGCTGTTGGATGGTATTTGTTGCATTTTTCGTCAAAAAATTACTAATAATGATGGCACTGTGCGACGGTGCGTTATCATGGTGCAAAATCTATGAGTTTTCCTTTTCACAATTCTGGTCTCTTTCGGCGAATTGCTTCACGCGAACGCCTCATAACGCCCAAATAATACTCTCTGTTAACCACCAGACCAAAATTTCTTTTACTTTATCAACGTTTTCGATGTCGATGGTCTGCCACTGCGTTCATCATCTTCGATTGACTCATGACCACTTTTGAACCGCTCGTGTCATTGGTAAACGACCGTTTTCTTTAGAGAATCGTTGCCGAAACACTTTTCCAATATTTTCAACGTTCGCGCACTTTTAAATCCGTTTTTTACGCAAAATTTAATACAATCGCCAACACACAAGCTATGACGCTAAGATTTAGAGGGAATATTAACAACAGATGTACCAACAAAAAAACAGAACTAAAATCGGAACAATGGGAGCGCCACACGGTGGTTATTCCGGGAGTTTTTTTAAAAAAGTTTGTATATTTTTAAAAATAATTTGTTTATTGTTAAGCAATTTGGTTCGAGGTACAACAAAGAGAAATTTGAAAAATGTGTATATTGTGTTAGTCGAAGCAATCTTTCTAGGGTTAAAAGTTGGACAAAAGCATGTGCCAACCAAGTATATATATTCTGGTTATGTAGCTAACTACCTAAAAGTGAAGATTCCCAGTAATGGCACGAATGTGTTACAAAAAACCGAATACGAAATTTTAAATTAAATATTCAAAAAGGGCATTACGTGTAACAAACTAATGTAGTTTGAGACTTGTAGACTTGAGACTTCCTATAAATAAGAAATGCTACAAAACTCAAAAAAAGAAAAGTGCTAAAAATTCGGAGGCTTACAGAATTCAGAAGTTCTCAGCATCTTCGTTTAGTTCGCATTTTACGGCACAACACTTACACCATGTGTTAGTTAATGTTGAATACCCTGAAGACTGTCTGACATAAAGATGGAGGAATGACGCAAAGAAAGTAAAAGTCCATAATTTTGTTTAATCCAAATGGTAAAAACACATCTTTGTGAGTAGTGTAAACCGTCAAAGTGGAGGTATTTTACACTAAAGTCCCTGAGTACTAAGGTCGGAGAGCGTAGACTTCAAATAAAAAAAAAAAACGAAAAGAGAGTGCAGCACTCGGTCGGTGAATCCGCATTTAGCGTAGAAATATAACTGGATTGCGAGATGAAGTTCAAAAACAAGGATACTACGCAATGTTGTTCCTAGAATATTATCAACAATAATAGCAATCCAACCCAGCAATTTTAGTCCAGTCATTATAAAGATTTATATCATAAAAATTGTGGACTGAGATTTTTTTTCAGTAATTGTAAGTGGGGGTATTATAAATTCAAAAACCACAAAAATATGCTGATAAAATTGCAAAATGATAATTTTTTTATTTCTAACATTAACAGGATTTTCAGAATTTATGTCTTGAACTAAAAGATAATACATTTATAACATATAGTTATTTGACCTGCAAATAGTAAAAGTAGTAAAACCAACAGGCAACCATACTATATTGTTATTTTTGTATACAAAAAATTATCCGTTGTGAATGAAAATGGCAGAGGATGTTGAACTTTATATTCTCTTCAAAACCCTTTTTTATTTTTCTTCCTAGCTTGTTTGGTTTTCGAGTAATTCATTTCCTATAGGCTCCGCACTCAAAAATTCAAATAAACAAAGATGCGCGCGCATCCACAGTACATCCAAAGTACTAAATTAGCAATTTCTTAAATATTGAATATCTCGAAAACTGTGACATATACGAAAATTACACTGAGAAAAAAATCAATCCCATCCGAGCTTAATACAACTTCAAACGAAGTTGATTTGGCATCAATACCGAATATTCTTATTTTTAGCTCGAAAGTACTTAATATTTTTAAGAAAAAAATGGTCTGAAAATAAATATTATTCTGCTTGAATTAAGCACGAAATTGTTTAAACTATCGAAGCACAAATTAAACTCGATTAGAGTGAATGTAGGATGATGCATGTTAAAAAATTTAAGAATAATTGGTCTAAAAATAAGCATAAATTGGCTGGAAAATGTTAAGATTGAAAAACTTTGAAATTAGCAAATCCTTCTTAAAAATTTTTAGCTCGAATTCACTTGAAATTAAATTCGATTGTTCTTAATTTAAGAATTATTTTTCCTAAATTTCCCTATTTTTCTGAAGTAAAAACACCATTAAAATTTTATTTAATAAATGATTGTTTTATTTATACATAAGTAAATATATAAATAAAATAATATAAATAAATAATACAAATCGAAATATAATTAACAATTTAATTTTTTCTTTTATGTATTTAACATATGATTTATCGTTTTATATGCAATAATTAAAGTAAAATAACCATTTTGGTTTTACTTTGAAATTAATATTTTAAATCTTAGCTTACAAAATAAATTTATTAAACTAATATATGTACATATGCACACTAAGTTGGCAAAAATAAATGGAACTTAAATTAAATATGTATTGTATACCTTCAGTTATTAGTAAAATAATAAAAATAATTTCAGTAATTTTTTTGTATCTACAAATATTTTTTTATTTAAATAAACTTATTTCTGAAATATGGCAAAAATTTTGATCTGAAAATCTGCCCACTGCCAAATTATCCTTTTTTCCAGGATATGGTACGTACAAATCGTATTGTATCTGGAAATGTCAGAAAATTAGTTGTCTATGAACTTAATTATAGCAAATGATTAAAATATGCAATTAACTTACCAACTTGTATCCAAATGATTGTGTGAATGCCGGTTACTTTTGTAGAAAATAAGTGTTGTTTTTTGCCTCTAGTAGATCTCTTCTTCGTAAAATGATTCAGTGCATAAGCATGCACTGACATTATCTGGTAGGATATTTTGTATGATTAGAGAAGTATTGTTGATCCCATCACAATTGTCAGCATCTTTTTCCAACCAGATTTCAATAGTGGAGTTCATGGAAATAGTCTGGCCATCAGTATCGTACTAAAAATGAATATATTAATACTTAGAAAAAATACAGACCATTTTTGAATTTTTTAATTGTTAGTTTCTCAGTAAAAAGAAGAAAACTTCTATGTTTTCAACTCTTTTTAAACCTAATTTCAATACTGAATTCAAAAATTTATTAAAATATTCTTTTG
Source organism: Toxonevra muliebris (assembly GCA_963691655.1). Classification (NCBI taxonomy): domain Eukaryota; kingdom Metazoa; phylum Arthropoda; class Insecta; order Diptera; family Pallopteridae; genus Toxonevra; species Toxonevra muliebris. Next base: position 42,196,129 of record OY829328.1, on the reverse strand, counting down.
ATAATTGAATCTGAAATAAATGTTTAAAGAAAAACTAAATTGTGTATTAACGAACACAAGGCAGAAGTGAAACTTCTTGTGAACTAAACGAAACACAAGCAAATAACAAGCAAATGAAATTTTTCAACCGCTTAATTTTTTACTTCATTGGCTTGTGTTTTTTAAATTCATTTGCTTGTGTTTCGTTTAGTTCACAAGAAGTTTCACTTCTACCTTGTGTTCGTTAATACACAACCAATTTTTTTTTTGGGGATTAATGCTAGAACAAAAATTGCAACTCTGCACCGATAATGTCGATGACAATTGTAGCGAACTCTTTTTGTGTGCGACATCTTCATGTAATTCCTTGGACAGATGGCGACGCTACACATTATTCTTTCTGCCATAGGCGTGTGTGTGTAATTAATATAATATATTGAATTAAAACTATTTATGAATCGTTTATTATATAGTTGGCTCGTGAATTCAGTTACGGAATATTGATATTTAGCCCCTCATGCACATTGCTCGACAAAATTATGTCGCATTGCAAACTTACGCGCGACGTCACATCCGGTTGGTTTTACTCTAGGACAAGAGAAAAGAAGTTTCACTTCAAAAAGAAATTTGGAAAATTCGTTGCCACGGTAGTGAAAATATTTTATTATTTTAGACCCTGTAGTTTTGTTTCTGAATCCTGAAACAGATTTAACCAAAAAAAAATTATACCGCTTATATGGAATTTTTGCTATTTATAGTATAGACTTTTCTGCAAAATACCGTAAGAATTTTCTGCAAAACGCGTTATTAGAATTGGAGCTATGCTCCACTCTGGGTGCTCGATATTACCTTTTTACGAGTTTTTGCAAATGATTGGTGGATGATTTTACGCTTGGTGCTTGTAGGTTCCTCATTTTCTTCTCAGCTTGTTGCTTTCGTTCTTTTTGAAGCAGCACCAAAGCATAAATTTCCCATAAGAAAAAGGAATTGAAAAACACGACGTTGGGCTTATTTTTCGACTGTGTATATTGATGTCCCTTCACGGTGCCAACTTTTTGTTCAATTTTAGAAGGGAGTTCTGCATCAATATTTCCTATATCTGTTATTTTCACAGGTACACAATAACATATAAAAATAAATGTAGTTTGTGTGAAAAAAATCAAGAAATCAGGACTTTCTAATTATCGTCAGTCCATCTGGAAGTGGTTGTACGTCAATGGCATGTTTTAGAAAGTGGTTTAACTTAACCCTCTAATAGGCAGGACCGTCTTCAGACGGGCAACCGCTTGATACAATTTAAAATACGTTTATCATGTGTATTCATGCCGCTCAATAGATGAATACCGAAGCTATCAATTGCGTAGCTTCAGTACTCTGTGCGTTGTTTCGTTTTAATTTTATCACAAGTTGAAAGTCAGATTTCGAGTAATTAACGACAAAAAATTATTTTGGAGATATTAAAATTATTTGCGATAATTTTAATTACACTGCACAACGGAATTTACCAAAAAAAAAGCTCAAGAGTTTTGAAAGTGGATCTTATATCTGAATATAATGGCGTTCTCAGTTTTTCTCTGTATCGTCTAACTATTTTATAAACAGTGTGAAAAAAAATCGTACATAAAAAACATTGTTTGTACATTTTTATTTTGTTTAATGGACGTTTCTTTTTTAAGCCATTAAAAAAATTAGAATTTTGGTCTATTCCATTGTGCAGTGTGTTTCTATACATATATGATTATTACTGATAGAGAAAAAGTACAAACGCCATTATGTTCAGCGTACTTAAATTATATAAGATCAACTTTCAAAACTCTTGAGCTTTTTTGGCCGTTGTACAGTGTTATTAATAAAAAATATTTATAATTGTTTGTTGGAGTTGAAAAAGTATTAGGAAGTAGAGAATTGATTATATTTTACACATTTGCAATTTGAATACATAATAATTTTTTACTTTGCGCAAGGATTGAATGAGTTCATGCTTGTGAAGACGTATTAAATTTAACAATTTTTTTTTATTTTAATGAGCAAATTTAAAACAAGAACAACCATTGCAACAATTTCATATTTACAATTTTACAATGTTTTCATTTCTACGCTCAAATATATTTGTACTAAAAATTTATTACAAATGCATAAATACATATCCATACAATAATGTTTTGAAAAAGAATTGTCTATTTTGAACGCTTTGCAATTTTCGTTCGTTTCGTTTTTCATTGTTATTGCAGAGAATTTCGTTATTTTGTGCGTATATAAGCGGAAAATGTTAATGCGACAAAGTAATTTTTCCGCTTTTACACGCCCAATCGGAAACGCCCAACAGCCCGAAGGACACACTCCCCATATGTATTTAGTTCCAATACAACATCATCACTTGATCCGTCAACTCCACCATATATTTTTGCTGGCTATAACAGTGTACACAGCAAGAAAGGAAAAGAAAAATACGAGTACAGCAAGCAACAGAAATATAAAGAAGAAAACGCTGTTGGAGCTGAATGCTAGCTGCAGCTTTTTTTGCTGCTGTTGATATTGCTGTTGCTGATATTACCATTGCAATTTTAGTGTGGCGCACGCAGCATGATATACGAAATGATTGTGTATCAACAAACTGTTCAACAGTTTCTTCCAGCAAAAAATTGCACTACCCCCATATCCTGCTACGCTCCCTTCAAATGTTCTATGCTTTCGCTGTATGCGCTCTTTGTATTCAATTCTCATTGTATTTATTTTGCAATGTGTATGAGGGTTTGTTTGTTTGTCAAGTACAATTTTATTTTTCTTTTTACTTATTTATTTATATGATATCGCACAATGCGATATCGTTTATTTGTTGGCAATATTGTCATTTGGCACAACTCGTATGCGATACGCAATATGACTTTTATCATTTTCATCTAATGAAACTTTCAAATTGTTTTTATGTGCCATACACACACACACACACATTCGCGCACAAAGTGTTACACCCACACGCAATTAAATAACCGCACATAAACACTTACTTTACTTTATACTAAAGTTCAAATATTTATATGTTTTTTCCTCAAGGATATTTTACATATCTGTGGCAATATGGCAGAGTAGCTTATGTTTAAAATTTTAGTGTTGAGAAAATCGCAATTTTATTTCGAAATAGTGTTAGGACGTCGAAGCAAAAGCGATTATAAAAATATTGCATTATTTTTGTTTTTTAAGCTTTCCTTTGAAATGCGAGTAAAACAGAAAAGTAGCTTCCATAAATAAGGAGAGAGCAGTATAACTAAAATTTTACTTATGTCGACTTAAGCGGTTCTGTCTTATTGCCACAGATAACGTGGCATGAGCGTTTGGATTGCATTTGAATGCTTTAAAACTAATCCCACTTTAATTGAAGATTTAAATAATAAAATTGATTGGATGTCAGGAGTTCGGATCCAAAGGGCCTGCCCTCCCTCCGGTTGTCACAATTGCGGATTCAGGAGTGGCCGCCCTTCCCCCTTGACTATTACCAAGTATTAGAATTTTCAGCCATTTTTTGCATAACGCAACCTAACTTCTAAAAAATGCGACCCTTCAAAGATGTATATTAGGGAAGGGTGGGGCTAGAAAATCAGAATTTATTTTGTTTAGATCTATAAATTAGGCATCATTCATAAATAGTTTAGTTACAAAACTTTTTTAGGTTGCTTTATTTACTAATTAGAAATTTTTTTATTAATTAGGTTAAACTGATTGAAATTCTGTCAAGCGAAAATTTGTGGGGCTAAGACCCTCCTGGGAATGTTTTTTGACCGATTGGAAGTTTAAAAATTTATTTAATGAATTCAACTTATATTTCAGATGAGTTACGTCACTTTTTTCGGTTTACGTTAGTGTCAACTTAGTCTCACGCGCTTCTTGTCGTCTTCAAAAAATATTGAAAATCATAAAAAATCAAAATTGAACAACATATTTGTGTTGAGCACTTTTTTTACGTAAACATAGATAAACATACTTTGACTGGATTCTGGACTATTAACCGCCTAACAAGGCAAATTTTGGTTAAAAAAATATAAAGGAATAGCATTCTTCATTCTGAACAACTTTTGTTCTATGACTTTTTCAATATCTTAATTACAAGTGTTAAAATCTGAAATTACCTAGTGGGCCAAGTAAAATAGAAATGCTTAACTTTTTTTTAATCACTTTATTGAGAAAAATAACCAAAAATTTAAATTTATATCAATTATTCAGTGTGAAATTTATAGAAACAGTATCTTTCCGGCTATATAGAAAACCAAAAATTTAATTTTATTTTTATGTGAAAACGTATTTTTTCACATAAAAATGGCAATAACTTTTGACTGCTGTCGTTTTCTATTACAGTTATAGATACGCATCGATACAGAAGGCTGCAATCTACGAAACCCATATTGTGGTTTGGGTGTTGGACGTAAGATGGCACCACTATTACCATTCAAAGTGGTGGAACCATATATGATAGCATGGGCAGAGAAGGGTTAAGTTCAATAGAAAAACACTATTTTCCACTAGCGTAAAAATAATCATTCCGCCTTCGAAAACACATTTTATACTGAAAATGCGACGGAGCCCCATTGGTAAAAGCTGGGCATTAAATAACATTTTCAATAAGAAAGCGAATTTATAAGGTGCGAAAAGTACCATATTGGCAATACCAAGTTTTGGAAAACTGCTTTTCTTTCTCCTTTTTTTCTTTCTTTACTGGAGTTTAAATTAAGTCGCAAGGCGAGTTGAATGCTAAGCCTTCTATGAATTTGAATATTTTATACTCAATAAATGGGTCATTTTCTGCAAGACAGTCATAAGCTTTAGAAAACATTTTCTACAAACTCGCATTTAAAGATTTCAATGAACTATGAGAAATCAAAAAATCAAGTAAGCCGCAAATGCAAAGTACGCGAAAGTTTTTTTTCTTTGTTTTTAAGGAAGCTTAGAACTTTTTCAGGAATTTCCTCCATTAAGGCCTTTCTGGTGCTTTCATTATTGTTTTTGGAAGCTGCAGTCCACTTAATCTTAGATTCTCTTAAGTCCTTCGATACACCTTTCGTTTTCATCAGATTCCGCTTAATTAGAACCCAATAACGTACCACTGCCCTCAGCTCTGGGCCTGATCGGATAGTTCAGAAGAAGCTGTTTGTGTCTTTTGATAGTTGAAAAATATGAATAATATAAAAACTAATTTTGAAAGAAAAGCGTTCTCGCGCGCTCTTAGCGCGAATAGAACCCGGGTCTCCTGAGATAGCAGTCAAGGATGCTACCACTAGACAGTCGAAGCGATGGTATCAGTGGTACAAGGTGTTCATTTTTGATATTTATTTTTAACTCAGGCGTCCGATAGGGGGCGCTAACGAACATTTTTTTTACAGTTTTTAGAGCTAATTTTATTCAAAAACACAAATTTTTCTTTATTTTCTTACTTCATTCATTTATTTGTTTATTTAAATTCTTTTTGACAATGACAATTTATTATTATATACACCTACAGTTTTTCCTCTAAATTTCCGAATAGCTTATTTAGATATCGTGGAAAACCCAAGCAAACAAAAACTTTAAATGAATTTTCAATTTCTCGAAACTAAGAAAAAAAACTATATTTATACTAATGGCTATATTTAACTTTAAGGTAAAGATTTAGTTATTTTCGGACTTCCGAGTTCAATTGTTTGCAATTCCATTATTTTTTAACTTACAGTTATTTTAGTTAGAGCGATATACGCGTATTTTAGTAAAGTTTGAGAATAAAATTACAATCACTTGGCTCTTAATCATAAAAGAAATATCACTTAGAATGTAGCTTCGGAAATGGCAATATACAGTCTATATTAAAAAACATCCTGGAGAACACTGTGACAAGAAAGTGTTTTAAAAAACGAACAAATAAAATTAAGATTTAAATGAGAGAAATTTAAAGACAAATAATTTAAAATGATTTACCACCTTGATCAAAAAGTTCCCGGAATAACCACCGTGTGGCGCTCCCATCGTTCCGATTTGAGTTCTGTTTTTTTTTGTTGTTAATTTGGTACATCTGTTGTTGATATTCCCTCTAAATCTTAGCATCATAGCTTGACATTTGCAAAAGTTACGTAGCCAAGAGTACATCTATCTCTGTGTGTGTTGGGGATTTTTTACAATTTTAGAAATGGATTTAAATTTGCAACAACGAACTTGTATTAAATCCGATCTGAATCCGATCCCACATTCATCAAAAGGATCATTACTAGCGACGAGACGTGGGTTTATGAGTACGACACGTAATCCAGACATCAGGCAAGTGAATGGCGTTCACCAAATGAGCCGAGACCAAAAAACCACGTCGTTTTCAGTCAAAAAAGAAGGCAATGCTCACGGTGTCATGGATTACAACGGTGTCGTGCATCATGAATTTTTGCCAGAAGGCCAGACAGTAAACAACGAGTATTATTATGTGGACGTTATGAGACGTTTGCGTGAAGCAATTCGCCGAAAGAGACCAGAATTTTGGACAGAAAACTCGTGGATTTTGCACCATGATAACGCACCGTCGCACAGTTTTGCAAATGTTTTGAGGATTGGATCAAGCGCTGGCATTAGTGTGTTGCAGTCGATGGGGACTACTTTCAAGGGACAATATAGATTTAGATGAATAAACTTGTATTTTTAGTTTTCTGAGTACTTAAATTCCGGGAACTTTTTGATCAAGGTAGTATGTTGCTTATATTTTGAATAATATTTAGAAGGAAAAGAAATCCAGAGACATAGAGACTTAACTCCTTCTTACATTGTATAAATCCGGATCTCGCAGGGTTTTAAAAATCCAAAATTAAGTGAAATAACGACAGCTAATCTTGACTGATGTCACAGTTTTTGAATAAAAAATTGTGTGGTAACAATATTTGCCTGCAACTAACGAATTCGGAGTATCTCATGTAACAACAAATCAATTCATACAAGGTCCATTTATGTACACAGACATGGATATTTCTGTGTGTGGTTAAATGACATGACAAAATATTTTGTATTATTACACAACCACAAATTTAAATATGAAATTTGGAGTGGATCGATTTTTTATTTTCACCTCAAACATAGATTTTGGAAAATCGGGGCTAAAACAACCACGTTGGTTTCTTTTTTTTTTAGAAAAATAGAACGTACGGTTCCAAGAAACTTGTATTTACTATAATCCCTTTTTTAAAAAATCCATGTGTAAAATGGGATTAAAAATTTTCCCTATAAGATAATCCATTCTAAAGTACATATTTAGTATGTAATTAAATTTTTATATAAATATTTTTGGAAAATACTTAGCCGCAATTCAAAGTTAAAATTAAAATGAATTGGTATTTGTATTTATGGGTGCATAAATATGGATAAATTGAATAAATGGTAGGGGTAAATAGTAAAAATTTGTATTAGAAATGTTGTCATTGTGGTATTGGTACTAGCTGTTTGGTTGTTGTAATTACAACGTAATATCGCTTACAGAAACAGAGAGAGAGATGCTGAAGCCATTATTAATAATCTCGGCAATGAACATTGTCAGAGTATGTGCTTGAGTCTCAATTTCTAAACATTGTGTATATGTTTACCCAGTTGCACAAACAGTGAGTACTCCTCAAACGATTAATGATTTCATTACTCCAAGAGGAGGGATAAACGAGCAACTCTAATACAGTAACAAAATTTTTGAATTTCACTAACACAATTTCATAATTTTATATGGTCTAATTTTAGAAATAATGATAAACAAAGACAGGTTGATTGAGTAGTTCAAATTTGTATATCTTACTCTCTCTTGCCCAGTTAACTCTTTACGGTAGGTAGGGTAAAAACTGCCCCGCATATTTTTTTATGCATAGTGTGATATACTTTGACCCACCTCGAAGAGTTGAAATTACTTATAGTCACACAGTTTAATATTTCATTTACAGTTTCTCATTCTGCTGGTAATGATATAAACCAAAAAAATTTCTGTGCAAATGGTGTTTTTATTTTCTTTAAAATCATGTGCATCAAAGAGTTAAAGATCCGTAACTAGTACTAGCATCATTGCAAGAGTAAAGGAAACAAAATTCAATGACAATAAATTTGCTTGTGTGGCTCAGTCGGTAAGCGAGTCGTTTAATATTCGCAATGCGAATTTTTCAAGCAAAAGTTCGAGCCTGGAAAAAGGCAACTCAAGAAAGTAATAAAACGATAATAGTAAATAATAAAAAAAATAAATGTTGTGGGATTTGAACTTTGGCACACATAAGTGCTTGCGTGCTTACTGGCGATTTAGACCACTAGTCTATGGCGTCATAAATTTTGTAATGAACTATTTCGGAGTTTTGTTTTTCTATGAGATGCAAGTGATCTCATGCTCGGAATCGTGTACTCCATGCCCTAGGACATGCAATGTTAAAAATGAGTACAAAATGCCACAGCTTTGGAGCAATAGGCAGCACTCGACTGCTCGCTTTGGAGCGCTCAATGATTACTCCTACGATCATCCAAAGTTCAACTGGGTATATTTTGTACAGGCATAACTACCTACATATTTGTAAGCGTGTGTGAATCAGAATGTCCGTCGTTGCCCGGAGGGTTTGAAGACTATGACAAAAAGAAAAGACCAATAAAGAGGCATTCTTAGATTTTTCAAAGGTGGTTGGAAATCGGCATTGACTGCCTTTTTTTAAATTTGGTTAATGTCAAATGGGAAATGGTTTGGTCTAGGAGTGAGTGAGGGGTGGTTAACACTTTCCTTAATCTTTAAATTTTCCGAGCACATGGATATTTTTGACGAACACAAATGATTCAATCGTCATAGTACAGGGTGACTTTTTTGTGGTACCCGATGTTAAATTAGAATAACAATGACAGCCGGTGACAAATCGTTATATGACAGTTCATGTAATAAACTTCAGTCCAGCATAATTTGTACCAAAAATTTTGTCCAATTTTACTTTCAAAATCAGTCGTCTATTACGTTAACGCAACGTGCGTACAAAATATCGTTCAAAAAAAGTGCCAACACCGAAGACAATCAGACGTTTGGTGGCCGGATATCGTGACATGGCATTCTGCGCGCGATACTATCGATTTATTGAAGGTGATGCTCCCCAATCGATTGATTTAAAAAAATGGTGATTTCGACAAGCCACCAAGACCATCTGATTTTTCTTGTGACGATACTTAAAAAGCCAGCGTCTGTTGTCTGAACCGTGAAGAAACAACTCGTCATCTAATTCACACAAAAATACATACAAAATACTCGCTTTTACTGTACTGTACTGTATATTTTCCCTATCTGTGTGTGCTCACCCTCTTTGTAGTCGCTTTGCAAATATGCCAGAAAAGAGAGCGTTGCGTTTTGCTGTTTCTGTTAGGGCGATGTTATGCAGACGATCAAATGATCGCCGATCACGTCACTTTTTACGCTCTCTTTTTGATTTTTCAACTCTCTGCCCAAAGTATGTTCTGCAGATAGTAATTTGATCGCCGATCAATAGTAAGTTTGTGTATTGTTTTAGTACTTTTTTGCTACTATTTTCAAACTTCGTAGTAACTTTTTTTTTTTGTTTTTGTGCAAAATTTGTGAAGTAAATTGATAAATTTCTTGATGACAAATAAATAAAAACTAGTCGGTAAGGCCCCAGTAACTTGGGCTAATTTTGCTTCCTCAAGAAATCTCTTTATAAACAAACAAATATTAAAAGAGAACCAAACTACTCGTTGGTGTTTGTTTTGTTATTTGTGTATGCAGATTATTCTGAGAAATGCCGTTACTCATGTCCTCTCTCTCTCTCATTTGTTATTTACTACCGCTTAAGCAATGCTTTTTACAACGATGAATGCAATGCTTTCTTCAATGAGTGAATTTTAACGAACTTCCGACGCTAATATTTTGGAATTGGCTAAACCGATGCATACATGTTCACAAAAGTGTACTATTTTGCTCCTAAAAGACGATTATTCTGAATAATTTCTCAAAGGCAACACTGATTTTATCTCATGATTCGGCATCGACAGCTAAATCAGTTGGTGATCGTGCCGATCAAATTTTACTATCTTGCTATCTCTCTCAATTTTTCACTTTCTATTGAAGCAATAACAGCTCATGCCCATGATGTGATCGTGATCGTCTGCGTAACAGCGCACTTAATGACATAAACAGCGTGGCCGTTATGAGACTAAAGTTGCAATTTGCAACCTTTTTGACTGCTTGGAGACTTTGACACGACTTTTTGAAAATACCCAAAAATTGAAACTTATGACTTAAGGAAAATTGTTTGGCCAATTAAAAGTTCACTGAAAAATTCTACGGTTCTGCATATACTTAAATTTTTTTAAATCTGCTAGCAGACTCTAGAAAATGCGATTTTTTTTTTTAGAGTTTTTTCAAAATGGAACGGTTATCGGTAGAGCTGAAATATTTTGGGAATCATCATAAAATAAACCGAGGTTAATTTTCAGAAGTTACAACAACTTTTTTTTCGTGAAGCACCTTAATGTATTAATTACTTGGGATAATTGATTTTTTTTTACTTTCAATACATTTTTTTTTTATATGCAAACTGCTGCAAAATGAAATAAATGTTCCTTTTATTAAAAAAAAATTGGATGAGACTTTTTTACTCTCAGTGACACTTTTTTCGCAACATTTTGAAATTTATCAACGGCCTCGCTGGACATAAAAGAGGAACTTTTGCTTTATTCCGCGGTCGCTATTGGAATGCGTGAGGTTGTATTTTTATTGCTTTGCTGCCGGTCGTTTCGTGGTGGCTTGATTTTTTTGCCGCTATATTTGTTTGCGATATTGGTGGCATGATCTGTTGTTGTAATGTTATTCTATTGTGCAGTTGCCATGCCAGATGATTTCTGTTGTTCACTGTTATGTCTGTTATCCCAGTGGGTCAGTCCCCTTTAATGTCTCCAGTGGAAACCAATCTACGTTGCGCAGTGCCGTCACAGATTGTTCTGGATCAAATAATATAATTATTAAGACAGACTTGAAAAAAATTAATTTGTGTTAAAGTTATTCAAAAAAAAACATCTAGTACATATCGAAAAAAAAACACCCTGTATATATTTCCTTTTAAAGTAAGAAACCGAAATTTCCGTAAGAATTTTAAAACGGTATCTCGCAAATCTTTTTGAGGTAACCAAGACTGAACCGGTTGTACCAGAAAATATAATTAAGTAAGAAACGGACATTTAAAACATTTTTGCAGTCGAATAGCATACAATTTTAAAGTGAAACTTTTATAGGAGCGTTAGGTATGTGTACAAGCACAGATTAATGTACCTCATTGAGTGGTGGGCCCACTGGACTATGTGAGAATATCTGAGCTAAAGCACATTTTCCTAAACTTAGTTTCAAAATTCGAAATCCACTGGTGAATGAGTCGTTTATTTGTGTTTCTACATATATAGAAAATTAAAGATACCAACATAAATACATACATACATACATACATTTGTACATATATTTATATTTGAACATCACTGATGTCATGTTTCTATGCATTTAATGACATTTGCAGATTTCAATTCAACAAATATCAAAATCGAATCTGTTGTGAAATGCTAAATGGTAAAGCCACTTAGAATTTGCTTTAAACTTGTCTGTACATAAATATGTGGTGTATATATTTATGTACATATGTATATTGTTGATATTTATTGTTTAATTGAAAATAAATGAGATTTTAATGATTTTGACATTTAATATAAATGTTTTTACGTAGATTTGAATAAAAAATATATTTACAGATGATTTATTTCGAAGTTAAGGATAAATTCAATATTTGTCTATACAAACATACATAAATAGATTTCAAAGTAGATGTATAGTAAATAAAATATAAAAGTCATAATATTGTCTACTTCACGACACAAGTTCTGACTCTGTGTAAATGCAACAAAAATTGAATAAATGAAAAGCATGCGGAAAGAAGCCATTGGCAAAATTTTATTACAAGCCAATATTAATTTTCTTTCTGCTTCTTGTCTTGTCATAAATTCCATCAATGCACGTGCACCATTAAATTGAAATAAAATAACAATACTCTACGGACGTTTTTTTTTTTTTGTTTCATCTTAAAGTTAATACAAAACCGAATTCCATAAAAAGTTTAACTCACCAAATTTATTTACTACTCGTATATTCTGCATTCAGTTTTACTTACTTATTTACAGCGCATTGTTTGCGTCAGTGTTTGTTATTACGCGCGTATATAAAAAATTTAACAACTTTATTTGCTAAAATGACAGACATGAAAAATTACTCCCCAAATCGCCGCCCAATTCACGCTGAGTGGCTTGAGTATGTGTGTGTGTGTTTTTTTTCGGTTTTATATTAAGCGTACGCTGCATTAATTATTCCATACATAAAAATCTTTTATAGTTTTGACTTTTAAGAGTAATTGTTAGCTTTGCAGAATTAAGGCCACAAAGAGAGCGTTTTGTTTAATGCTCCCTACATTTAACAAAACGTTCTCTTTGTTTTTTGTTAAGAAATTGAACTGATGTTCAAAAATGTGTTACGTAATTTTATTTGATGCATTTCATTCGAGTTTTAACAGATATTTGCATCAGCGGTTCCGCTCTCAAGAAAAAAATAAATGGTTGTAAATTAAAACTGCTTCGCACCCACTACGCAAAATATAGTCATCTTTTAGCAGAGGACCCTACACTAATACATACAAGACTCAAAATCTTTGGCAACATATTTTTCCATCTAGATTTCCTGTCTAATAAACTAAAACTAGTGGCGCCAAAGAGATCATAATTTGTTCTACTGCCGTTGAAAAATTTCTATAGATTTTTCTCGCTTGTACAATTTTATCAATATGTTCCTAAATATATGCTACAATTTTCTGGATATTTTTGGAATAGAAACAGCAATTTTGATATTAATCTTTCAGCATGACATTTTGTTTCAGAAATCAAAATACATGATTGGTTAATTTTTATGTCTGGCGCATAGAAATCGTAAATCAACTTAAAGTCATTGTAAGTAATAAGCGGCTCAACTTTTTTTTCATGGAACTATTTTTCTTATGTCTCACAGCGCTTTAATCAGTGAATTAAATGAACGTATATAGTCATCACAACAACAGTGTCTATAGAGACGGTCAAATCAGACGCCCGTTTCGGAATCCGCTACTATTCCTCATCAGTGATCTTGGTGATAGATCTTAGTCTTTCAATATCCTGTATAACTTAGAATTACAGATTTGATTTAAAATATCTTCACTGAACAGAGATATTGAAAGAAACTACCACTACCGTTCTACATAACCGTCCGTTATTGAAGGCCTAGTACAGCGGTTCCGGTATTCCGTTGAGGATAAACAAGTGTAAAAATCAAATTTATCTCGTGAGAAAAATAATTTTTATTTCTGATTTTAGTTACAGCTGTCAAAAGCGCGCTATTTCCGACTAATTGAACATGGAGCCGAAAGTTCAAATGCGATTATCTCGAAATGTTGTTTTTCAAAAAGTTTCGTTGCGGCCTGAATTTTTACTGGCTAGTTTATAATGGAATTTTTATTTGGTATTAAACTTTTTTTTCTGGCTATCAAAACCAAATTTTCAGAACTTCGAAAATTAAGAATTTTAAAAAAATCATCACCATTTTTGTAATAATGCAAATTTCACAAAATCGTTCGTTTACTAAAAGCGTGACGATGAAAATTAAAGCATGTTCTGGTTTTTTTATTTTAGATAAACCGTTCTTTATTTATCATTCTCACCGCGAAGGGTGACAAAAAAAAGGTGTTTTGGCACAACGGACGTTTCGTCCGTAATTGTCAACATTTTTTGTTGAAAAAATTCATGAAATACTTTGCAACATCAACAAATAAATGTACAGTGACTTATTCTGATAAAATTGTAACGCCTTGGTAAAAAAATAAAAAATATAAAATTAAAAAAAAAAAAAATATTTTAAAATTTAAAATTTTACAAATTTTATTTTAAAAAAAGTATGAAATTTGACTTTGTGATGTTATTTTTCCAAGAATAAGGGGGTGAAGGATGTTTTGATGTTCTAGAACCCCCATACTTTTTGATAAGCAAACACGCTATAATACTTTTATCATTCATTTAGCCTGTTGGCCATATTGTTCTATGCTGTACTTAACCCTGGAAGTACATGCTTATTTTTTGTACGTAAAGGTCATGCTTCGACGACACGACGACGGCATTATTCAAACTAGTCATAACCATGATCTATACAACTATAACTTTAAAAGTTGATTGTTTCCCATTATTTGGTTAATTTATCATATAGAAAAACAACAATCGATATATTTTTTTAATAAAATTATTCATAAATTAAATGTTTACCAACACATATTTAGAAAGAAAAATTGTAAAACGTAAACATGCGTCGTCGATTCGACGAAGCATGTCCTTCCAGGGTTAAAAAGCTGTCAAAATTTGGGGTATGGAGCTTATGGTCCTTCCAGGGTTAAAACGCTGTCAAAATTTGGGGTATGGAGCTTAGATGACCCCCCCCCCCCCCCGAAATGTGCAAACTTTATTCTAATTTTTGAGATTAATTGTCAATGGATGGACAAAAAAGTCAAAATAAAATATATTTAACAATATTTTTTACTTCCATCGGTTTTTTTTTCTAAAAAGTCAAATATAAAAAATTAATTTGAAATCTTAGTTACACTATGAGATCAAATCCGATTTGTTTTCTTCGACATGAGGTATGACTACGGATTCAAAAAGAGAAGGTGATACTGAGCACTCCTGTTTTCTAGGTCAGTAACTCTTTTTGATTCAAAGTTTCGTCCTGAATCAGTTTAAAAATTAATAAAAATAGAAAAAATTATCGGATTCTTGTAAAATTAGACTTGCTTGAACCCCATTTTTTTCCTAAAACGTGACGTGATGGGAAATTTTTGACTTCAGATTCGTGTTCAACGTGAAAAATTCTTTCACAAAAACTCCATCTTATTAGCTAAACCCAAGCAGTTTTAGGAGGCAATCTTAAAGTATAATTAATTTTTTAACGCATTATTGCTCAGAGCACCCCGACTAGAAAGATCTCTTTCAATGCTGTGACTTCACGAATTTAGGGAATATAAGCCAACCTCATCCGGGTTCCTTATCATTGATAATGGCTCAAATTCCCAATGATGATCATTTGAAAAAAATGAGCCTCTACTATTTTTGGTAATTTTTTTGAGGTTGGGTACATCATCAGTAGTGGGAAGTCAATGAGTTAATGAAATTATGTACCTCACGATAAAAAAATGCAATAGAATGCACATTGAATAATATTTATTTGAAAAAAATTAATTTGATTATTCTGTGAATTTTTTGTCACTTTTGGCCATTTTTTGAGGTTAAGATTAAAAAAAATCGGAAAATTTTTCCAAAAATTTTAATTTTGTAAGGTCCATCAAATTTATCATCAATTTAATTTATTGTATTTAAAAATCAGTTTGATAAAAATTATTCATGAATATTTGCTTTGAATGAAAACCCCCCCGAAAAAAAATTTCTGGCTACGGCCCTGCACCTGCTCAAAATAATAGTTACACATTAGAATTCTAACTTCAACAAAACAGAAAATTATTTTTATTTAACATTTTCAAAACAAAACAAACGCATATTATTTCTTTGATTTTATACATATAAAAAAATAGTTTCTTTAATATATAGTGTAAAGTACAAAAGTTGAGATCGATAAATATTTATTTTGCCTAAATCAGCCTGCTCATAAAAATAGGTACACTTATGCTGTATAGAAAAGTACAAAAAAATTAACAACGGTAAGAATAGTTTTGTATATATTTTTAATTATTTATCTAATAACCTGTATATCCACCCCCATGTTGGACTACTTTCACGATTCTTTTCGGCATGCTGTTGATTAAAGTCTGACAGGATTGCTTGAGTATGTCGTACCACATTTTTCGAGCGAATTGTCACAACTGCTCCTTGTTTTGAAAAGGTTTGCTTGGACAAATGGTTTTTCAACTCTCCCCACAGGTTTTCTATCGGTTTTAAGTCCGGGGACTCAACAACAAATCGACTTAATGGTCCTCAAAGTGTTTTTTTTTTACCAGCATGGGATGTGCTTTGGGTCGTTATATTCCTAAAGAACTCAATGCAAAGGCATGTTTTTCTCAGAATAGGGTAGCATCACATTTTCCAATTGTTCCTTGTATTCGGCGACAGTTATTTTAATTGTTGTCAAGTATATAGGACATATCCATGAAAGGTAACACCCCACACCGTAATACTTCTACCTCCATGCTTCATTGTTTTTTTTTTTGTTAAACAAACATGAAACATCTTTGCGTTTGAGGCGTCGAACATTCCTTTCTTCATCGCTTCCAAAGAGATTTACCTTAGTTTCGTCACTCCATAAAATATTTCTTCATTTTTTTTTTGCTTTCAGGTCCTTACCAATTTTCGTGGTCCTTTTTTATAGTTTAGCCTCATATACAATATTTTTTTTTTGCGTTAAGGGAACTTTTTTGGCTATTCATCCTGGTGGGTTGACTTTTTATAGCCGTCACCAAATTATTTCAGCACTAACCTCGTTTCCAATTTTTACTGCAATCGCCTTTAATGATTTAAATGGGTCCTTTCTGCATTAGGTGACTATATGTCGATCAAGCGTTGTGTTCGTTTTTGAAGGCCTACCTTCGATTTTCTCTTTTTTATCACAATTCTGACAAAATATCCCATAATTTTGTTAGTAAGTTCACCAATGCACCGAAGAAATTTCCCATATTTTCTCAAGTTGAAAACCGATCGGGGGTTTTTCGTCGGTACGATGTGATTTACGACCCATATGAATAAGAATTTCCATTATCAATTCATGTCGTTTTGCAAAAAATATTAGAGAAAGCTTACTGTTCTTTAAAAAAAAATCCGAAAAAAATGTAATATTAACTTTTATTAAAATTTATTAAATTACACTTGTAGGTGTAACTATTATTTTGAGCAAGCCAATTTGTAGTTCATTCACAGAAAGTTCAAGTAAATCATATATTGAGGATTTACACTTTCTATTTTGTTGACAACAGCGTTGCTAGATTATGCTGTTTATATTTTCTCCACAATTTACCGTTTAAATTTCCAAAAAAGTTGCGCAGAGGAGTTAAAATGAATAGTTATGAAGTGTAACTATTATTTTGAGCAGGTGTGTATATATTCAGCTCTGTTAAGTATTTTTCATATTTTTGGATTACCCAATATTTGAAATTTCGTCAAGTCAAAAATCGATGTGTAAAAATTGAGCATCACAGCTGGTTGCATTATTTTAATAAAAAAACAATAATTCGCAGCTACGTGTAAATATTACTTCCCAAGTTTGTTTGTAAAAGACCATTGTGTTCTTTTCTAAAAAAAAGTTGCCTTCTGAGCGGAGAAAAATGTAACATTTTTGCACTCAATTAAATGGCGGGGTGAGAATAGTGCTGATTCTGACAGGGTAGCATTTTTATGTTCTTTTCTTGCACTAAAAAGGCAAAATTTTGGCAGGGTTGAGGGCAACATTAAAAAATTGTTGCCATCGCACGCAACAAAACAAAATCAAATCATCAAGAAAACGCTATTAGAAAAATTTATGCATTTTTTTTCCAAAAAAAAATTTGGGTGGGCATGGCCCTCAAAAAGTTCGCGCCAAAATATTGTTACGAAATTTTATTTTTAGTTACCGCAGAGAAAAAATTACCAAAAATCCTGTTTTTACTATAAAAATTTAAATTTTAAATTATACAAAGCTTAAGCACCACGCAAAGATTTTAAAGTTATAAATTTTGGCTCTTGTTGAAAATTGTTTATTTTACCACTCACTCTTTAAAGGTAGCCTACTATATATATATTATACTCGAATGGAAGGGGCCTACAGTTTTATGTCGAATCTGAACGGCTAAATGAAAAACTTTTCATTGGCAATTTTTTCTACTGGAGGCTTGCCATTGCCAGAAACATCTTTGATTTTTTGAGCGTGCCGAGATTTCAACCCAGGTATCTCTGCGTAGCAGTCGAATACACTAAACACTAGACTACGGCAACCACTTTAGGCTTTGAGCTCATTTACTAAAAGACTTTCATAAGTCAAAAAACACGATTTTTGAGTTAATGATACTGATGTTAATGATTGTGTAAAATTAATATCATATTAATATCTTGTATACTCTGCGCGTGAGATTTATAAGATTTCTTCTTTTTTCTGCAAAGTGGGAGTGTGAGATAGCAATATTATATTTCCGGTCAAGAATAAATTTTCTTTCAGTACGGTTTCCGACAACAGAGCACACAAATCTTTTCTGATATTGTGAAAAAATTCACTCAGAATGGCACAAAAATCGAATATGGTATGATAGCGTGAAGCATTTTAACGTAAACAAAGTGATGACTGCACAGTATATGAATAGCTGCTGGTGTATGAATTTTAATTTTTGTTTTTATTTTGAGGCAGTTCAATAAAGGACGTGGGCGATGTATGTCTCTCTTTGTGTGTACATAGCAATCTGCTTAGTCCTTGTGCCAAATACAACTGCACACTGCAGTACAGTGACAATATTTGTATTTTGATGGAATGCGACATTGGCAAAAACATTTTTGGGTAAACTTATCAAAATGTGCATGCCTGATACATATGTAACTGTTTCGTATACACATATCTATGGAACATATTTGTGGAACATTTATAGTCCCGACTACTATTAGATGCCAACTAGGGATGCCAATCCCGAAACACTTTTCGAAATTCGGAATTTTCGGAATTCAAATTTCCTGTTTATTTTTTACAATTTTGTATTTAAAAGCAACAAATTTCATACATCGTCGTCGTTCTGGCAGAACTAAGTCCATTCCACTAAGTCCATATTTTAATTTTTGAGATAAAGTTAGTTTATGCAGTGTATGGTGCGCTACGAACACTGGCGAAACTTAAAAAGTTAACAGATTGATATACACATTAGAATACGTTTTAACTGGATCATCAAAAATCTAATTTATTATGTCGTTCGAATTATAGATCCAATTAAAAATTTAATTTGGACTTAGTGATTTCTGCTTGAACGACGACGATATTAAATGTTATTATTGAATTTTCATTAAGCTGCCCCTATTTCAAAGATATCCGTATTTTACATACAGTAGGTGGAAAAAGTAAGTTGTCAAAATGAAAAGAGAACTTTAACACCAAACATATTCTCGAAAATTGATAGCTTTAAATTTATTTTTACATCATTATAAAACTACATGAAATGTTGTTAAAATAGCAATAACATTATAAAGAGCGAAGTTTAGTTCTGATTTTCTTTTAAAGTTTAAGATCACTAAGTAACAGTACGAAGGTGAAAAAGCTTCAGCATCGAAAAGTACCACCTTTTTCGATAACAATTTTAGTGAATCTGTCTTCTATGATGAAAACAAGATTTTTACATCGTTCTAGATTATTTTTCCCAAACTATTATTCACCATTTTCCTTTATTCCTCGTTAGTTTTGGGAGCGCAAAGCTACTGTGATAGAGTCGATATATCGTAACATAAGGTTGAAATATTTAATGAGTGCCAAATAGCATATGGACGGAAAGCACCATCACTTGTGAACATTTCGAAGTGGTTTTAGAGATTCGAGACTGGACATTTTTCTGTGAGGGACGAGTGTCGTGAAGGTCGCCCAAAAACTTCGACAGATGACGTAACTGTGGCTTTGGTAAAGTCTAAAATTGATGAAGGCCTAAGATTGATGCAGGAAATGATCTCTGAGGAACTGGGCTTGAATTTCATGGTTTTATAGCGAATATTTAGTCCAGCGTCTTTAATAAAATTGTGACATGTGATGAAGCTTGGTTCCTCAAGTACGACCCAGAAACCAAGCAACAGTCGTTGGTATGGACCCAGAAGGTGCTAATCCACCCATTAATGTCAAGCAGCAAAATTCAGCGACAATAGTAATGATATAAATTTATTTATAGAGAAAAATTTGTAGCTGTTATTGCTTTAAAAACTGGACAGACGGTAACTGCTAAATAATATACTAAAATTTGGTTATCACAGGGATTCGAAGTTTTTTTGGGAAACCAGAAACAAGATAAACTGTGTAGCTATTTTTTGTATCACGGTAACGCTCCAGCTCACACTGCAGAAAAAACGAACAACTTCAATATTCTAGCACAATATTCTACGGACCTAGCGCCGTGTGATTTCTGGTTGTTTGCAAAAGTAAAAAAAAAATTGAGAGAAAAGGTCTTCTGCAATAATGACTTTGAGGACTGTTTTTCGAAGTGGATCTACCGGATTCAAAAATGTATACGAAGGTAATTATGTCGAAAAATTTAAAACGATGAAGATTAAAGTTATGAAATTAAAATTGTTTTTGGCCTATTCCTTGTAGCCAACTAATAAGGGTCACACTAATGCTATATTTACTAGTTATTAAATAAGCAAAATATTGTAAAAAAAGTGGTCTCTTTTTTCCATTTTGGTCCTTTTTGCTTTTAATTTTGGCCTCAATGAAATTTTTCGTGTGGCAGCCGTGATTCTTCTTATAATATTGTAGCAATATGAATGCATATGTAAATAGTTAAACACCCAGTATTATTAAGTAATGTAACTATATATCTGGCTCTTTTTCCATTTCATAGTTTGTAAGTTAAATGAATGTATATGTAAATAATTAAGCACCCAGTATTCGTAATTTTATATCTGTCTCTTCTCCCTCTCCTAGTTCGTAAGCTAAATGAATGTATATGTATATCTATCTCTCTTTTATTTTGTAGAAGCATATTTTTGAATAAACGATAAAAAGTCAGTTCTGTAATGACCGCCGAAGCGATAGATTGTTTCAATTCAAGTGCGCGCACTACAAATCTCAGAAGTGGGATTCGATAGAACATAAAATTATTAAAATTTTCTTTTACTCGGGAAATTGAAAGTTGAACTTATTGAAAACAAAAATTGCAACTGTGTGAGAACTGAATAAAAAAGAAAGAAAGAAAAGTCCTACAAAATACAAAGAAGGTGACTACGTGATGGTGAAAAAATTTGACTTGCATGTTGGTGTATCCAAAAAACTAATTCCAAAGTTTAGAGGACCTTATAAAATTTCGAAAATTTTACGGAACGATCCTTAAGTCTTAGAGGATGTCGAAGGATTTCAACAGTCCTGTACCCCATACAAAGGTGTGTGGGCTGAAAATAATTTTTCTAAATTAACAAGAAATTCTGCATGGAAAGTTTATAGTAATTAGCATTTCGGTTGGTTTTATTCTGTCAACCGTTTCCTACAAATTTCAAGCAGGGAAAATACACGAAATTTGCTAAGTAAAACTAAAAATTTTAATTTCAATAAATTTGTGTTCGAATCCTAAAAAGAACGGGATTTTTTCCTTTAATCGCAAGATTTTAGAGCAAATCCCATGATTGATTGCAATAGTGCGCACTACTTTTATTTAACAACATGTGTTTATTTTAATATTTTGATGAATTTCCTATGAACTTATTTCGGAATTTTAAAATAGTAATACAAATTTTCTCAAAAATGTTAACGGGTATATGGCCAAACTACTATCAACATACCGATGTATACACAAATTATTCTTGCCTTCTTCACTATCGTTCCCCATTTGCGCAGTTTCCAGCATTTATGTTGTATGGGAAGGATCACCCCTACTTTTTTTAACCCATTCTTTGTAGTATTGCACTGGCAACCAAAGTTCTCGTGCCAACTCTCAATATTAAAATACCCACATTTTTCTCACTGAATTCCACTTGCAAAGATTACTTTTATACCCAATTACTTTTAGTAACGTACCACAAATGGTTTCTGAGATATCCTATAATTAAAACTCAGGTTATATGGAAAATGCATCGTCCTCTTTTCTAATCCCAACCACATTTTTTTTGTACGATGGTTTTTTCAAACAACGTCCTTGCACCAAATTCAGTGCTGACTGTAAATGAGATATATTCGAAAAAAGCATTTAAATTTAATGGGAAGTGCAAAGCCTACTAGATTTGGATAAAACCTCTTCATATATAACTTGCTTCCTTACCTAGAAACACAGGGATGTGCGTATACGATTTGGCTAAGATTGGGTTATGATCTAGGAAACGTATAAAGGACAGAGATATAATTTGAATTTTGTACAGTAGATTTTAGAAGTCAAATGTCAGCATTGGATCATGGATAAGGCATGCATTCAGTTAATTATTTATAATAAATTTTGTTCAAACTTCAATGTTTTTATATTCAAATTCAAATACGATTTTAATCGGTTTAATTACACTGTTCGACAAAAATCAGTTTTTTCAAAGATGACAGACAGGTTCAAAAAGTGGATTCTGATAGAACTCCGAAAAACTAAGTTTAATTATGGTTTAAGATAGCATGTTAATTTTGGACCTGCAATTGTATATGTGTTCAGCAATTTGTAGTACAATTTTCCGTAGAACATTTGCGCTATGGTTCTTTTTTGATTCTTTTAAAGAAATCACTTTTTTGACCCATTACGAGGTCGCAACTACTCATAATATTCTATTGCTATGTTGCTCTAAATTCAAGAAAATAATGCCGGAAAACTCTAAGCCATATCCAAAATATCCATCAAACTATGCAGAGCTGTTGGACATTGTGGAATGATGGAGAAAAAAGAATGACCGGGCAGATGAACCTGCGAAGAAAGTTCACTTTGAATCACTAGCGGATCCAGAAATTGCAGAAAGGGGAGTTTTAATTCTTTTGTCCCTTTAATGCTTTG
Source organism: Toxonevra muliebris (assembly GCA_963691655.1). Taxonomy (NCBI): domain Eukaryota; kingdom Metazoa; phylum Arthropoda; class Insecta; order Diptera; family Pallopteridae; genus Toxonevra; species Toxonevra muliebris. The sequence continues at coordinate 42,173,429 of OY829328.1, read as the reverse complement.
TATTCTGCATGTGAAAGCTTTATTCAATAGTGGAAGCGTTACTTAACCTATTTAAAAATTAAACCAGAAATCGTTTGGCTCTCGAAAAACTTCAAACCAATCCGCCCCAAAATATTGCTGATAGATTTCATATGACCCACTTTGACTTCTGCGACAGCTACAAGAATGAAGAAAAGGCGCACTTTATGGAGCACCCGATTTGCTAATGTAGATTCCTTCTAAACACTAAGTGCAAGTTTCTACGATCGTTTGAATTTTATGAATAACGATTTATAAGTATGTACATTGATTCGTCAAATGCCTACAATGGCCATACCATAAGCTCTGTTAATGAAAGTTTTGGTCGATTTGACCCTTGAAGACAACATAATGAGCTTCTGTGGCACATAAAGGGATGAAGAAACCGAGTTTGTAGAATACTAAAAGAAGGCTTAATGGAGAGCATTTTTAACCTGATCAAACTAACATCTATTGTGCCCATAACTCATAACATTTTTGAGATACGTTTTTCACATGGTAGAAGTATTTAGAGGTAGATGCATTTTTTCAAAAAGTAGCCATTTTAATTAAGAGGAACATTTTAGACATGCATTTTTTTAAATGGGAAGAAAAGAGTGAGTTAGAAGTGGATTATTAATACTACTTTTATTACTTAGTACTAAATTATAAATTTTATTTATAATAAAAAAAGTATAAATAATGTTATTTAAATTTGTTTTCTTTATTAGCAAATACCTTGAACATGTTAAGTGTTAAAAATTAATATAAAAAGCAGTAACTAGTTTTCCCTATGTACATTAAAGTGGTCGCCAAATGTATGAAAAAAAAGTGCATTCGAATTATAGCTTCCGCCCCTGAAATTATGCGAATACTCGAAAAACTACTAATTATGAAGTTTTAGACTAATGGGAACAAATTTAGAACTAGCTCATCAAGCTAAAGTTCGCAAAATTAAATTTTTTTACTGTTTTCGATTTTGTTTAGCTCTAACATTTGTTTTTTTTTTTTACTCCATAATATTTATGGATTTATTTAGTAATCTATGGCTCATTACCTTTCTAACGAGCGACCAATTACACACGGGCATTACTTGTTTAAAGTTTGGTTTCAGACTTTTGAATAGCGGAATTTCCTGTAGTTTTGTTTGTGAATCTATACTGTAGAGCTATTTTCATCAGTGAATAGTGTTGTAATTGTAATTGAAGTGCATGGTCACTTTTGCTTCTACTAAATCAATTTCAAATTTCAGTACTCGAAGCCCCCTTCTATGAGCTCGTGACATTGTGCTGTATGCCGTAGCGTAGAAAGGGAATTGACATGCAAAAATAAAAATCGAAAAAATACTGGACAAATCATCACCGCTTAATACGAAACACGATCAAAATAACTTTTTGTAATATTCTACATTTATATTCTTTACATTTAAGTTTTATTTCATGATGCCTTATTTTACCCATAATTCAATTTTTTGTCTACCGATTTTAATGGTTAAATATTCGTAGAAAAGATAATAAGTGACAGATTAGTAATAAGTATATAATTATAGTTCCAGGATGGAAAAATCGACGTTAGAGCTAAACAAATTCAAAAACAGTAAAAAAATCAATTTTTTCCAAACTTTAAGCTCGATGAGCTAGTTCTAAATTTTTCCGGATTAGTCTTAAACTTCATAATTAGTAGTTTTTGGATTTTTGGAGTATTCGCATAGTTTCAGGGGGCGGCAACCTAAAACAAAAAACACTTTCGCTTACTATGGCCACCTTAATGTTCATGCAATACTATGCAAATTATTTTCTTATAAATTCTCACTTCAAAATTTCACTATGAAAATACAACTCTGTTGCAAAAAGAAGAATAGTATCAAAAGAAATGTTTTCCCAAGTGTCAAAGTTCCTTTTACTTGTCAAAATGCATCTACCTTCTTAATTCTTCTGCCATGCTATTACATATCGTCGCCTTTCAAGCAGAAATCACTAACTCCAAATTAAATTTTTAATTGGATCCGTATTAATTAGCTTCTTTAATTCGAACGACATAATAAATTAGATTTTTGATGATCCAGTTAAAACGTATACTAATGTGTATATTAATCTGTTGACTTTTTAAGTTTTTCCAGTGTTCGTAGCGTGCCATACTCTGCATAAACTAACTTCAACTCAGAAATTAAAAAAATGGACTTGGTGAATTCAGCCAGAACGCTGACGATATGAATGTACATTTTCTCCTCGAATATGATTTCTTTCTAAAAGCAGTCGGTGACTCCGAATCCATAATTTTCAATTTTAATACTTTTAAACTTTTCTATTGTACTGTTAATGCTAGATAGATTCTGATTTTTTTCATATTTATTAATTGCTGTACCTATTAAATTAAATTTTAAATCTTTATTAACTACAATATGCCTATATAAAAATTAATATACGCAATGTGCATACAAATGCTGTTGGGCATAATTTCACAGCGGGTACTTCAGATTTTTCTGCTTGTAAATTTTTCATAACTTATGCTCATGTTGCTCCTTCCACTCTTAAATAAAAAAAAAAATTAAAATAAAAAGGAAAAGAAACACGCGACAACATTTTTAATGTTTAATTATGTTACTCAAGCAACAATAACAACAACTACATAAAAAAATTATTTTAAAGATACGAAATGAAATGATAGCTTTACAGGATGTTGAAAAAGGTAAATCATACTTGCTCCGCATTCGCGCCTCTAACCTTCAGCAATCATGTTTCATTTTCTTGGTTTTTTTTGGTAAATTACATTGAGTAATGTTAATGTTCCTCACTCAACATGATTGTGGTTTACATATTTTATTTAAATCATCATCATGTTTATGTAACTGACATTTTAATCACACGCAAGATTTTTCCTTTCAATACTCTTAAGTACAAAGTACAAGTTCAAACAGTAAATAATTTTTTTTAATTTTTTTAAAATCTGTTGCTTAAAATGATTGCGTAAAATTAAAGGTCTTACATAAAAATGCTTTGAATATAATGCACGTTATTAAATTGTATTTTTTTCTTTTTAGATTATTTTTTCCTTTTCTACATTTCAATTTTGCGCGAAAGTTTCTCCTTTCTAATTTCATTAAGGAAAAATATTTAGTATTAAATATTTATATGTACATCCACTGAATTTTTTATTTTTTTCAGTTTTAGTTTGTCTGTGGTGACCTTGAAACGTGCAGACATCAAGACTCTAACGTTGATATTGTCATGGATGTTGCTTTTATTGTGCGTCGTATCTATAGTAGTACTCCGTTGTCCTTTAGCAATCAAATACACATATACACTAGCAACTCAAAAGTATCTTCTTCTAAATGTGATGCTCTTCTTTGTGTTTGCATGCCTTTGTGAATCTATACATACATGCATGACAATATGTTCAAACCAATTTTCAAAATTAGATTTTGACATTTCTATTTGCAAAATTTACTTTTAAAAGAAATGTTTATATTGTGAACCGTTTGGAAGACGAAGTAAATTTGAAAGTTTATTTTGTTGGGCTCCAGTAGTATGAGGTAGTATACATACACACAGTGACAATTTTTCCGGATAATACTGAACAGCTGCAAGAAATTACTGTAGTGCATAGCGCATGTAGATTCATAAATTCTTATAATTCCATAGGGCTAGTAAGTACTTCTGGTCATTTGTCACTTAGTCAATATTGTAGAAGCTGTAAAGATGAAGAAGAGGAGGAGGAATCCATTTCTCACTACCTATGCTTCTGTCTAGCCCTGAGTACCTGTAGGAAAAATAACCTAGGCCAGTACTTTCAGGACGACCTGTCCTACTTGGGGTCAGCTGACCTAGGGAGCCTATTTAAATATACATATAACAAAGTCTAATTGATTCGAATAATTCTCGGTCTTGTTTGAAAGGGGATGAATGGAACAACCACTTGGTAACACAACCTATTCAACCTAACCAAATCACGTAGTCAAATATTTAGAGTAAAATGATTTGCTTAACCCTTCGGACGACGCGCCGCGGCAAATTAACCGCAAATTGTTTAATTTGTGTTTTTCAAATAGGGTAAAGTGGGATACCTTTGACACCGGGTCACATTTGACTTTGCACTTTTCAGTGTGACCACGCCCTAAGAGCCAAAAAGTTGGAATGTAGAAAAAAACTTAATTTGATTTAAAGAAACGTTATGAACTTTGACGGTTCTACTTTAAATCTTCTTGGATTAACACGTGTTTTTTTACTCTGTTTCTAAATTTAATTGTTTCTAACGAGCTGGTGCTGGAAAATATACAAATGTCCTTCTATACAATAAAATATTACGTTTTATTACCTTTCAAATAAGTCTAATTCTACAAGAATCCGACAATTTTTTATATTGTTTATATTAATAAAAATTTTAAACTCAGCCTTAGGACCAAACTTCGAATCAAAAACAGTTACTACCCTCAGAACCCCCGAAATTCCTCCTCTATATACGGCCATAGACCGACTGATTGTGTTGAAATTTTGGCCTTTACTTGATCTGAAAAATGCTCCAAAGGAGGTTCCAGATCAAAAGTTAGTAAAAATTGTATTAAACTAAAAATGCGGAGTGGTACGTTTTTAACAAAACAAGAAAAATGATGTAAAACATCTTGTATTTTCCACGTTTTCTTAAAAAGAGCTCTCATGATGGGTGGTTATAAAGGTCGCCTGTATTTCGATCCAGTCTAATGTACATACGTGTGTAGAGTATTACCTATCTAGCCAATTTTCATACTTAGTGGAATGGAACTTAGTGGTACGGATCAGAATGATCGTGGTTCAATGAACATTAATTCGGGGGCTTGAACCCGCAGAAAAATTTGTTAGCAAAGGATATTCTTCGCTTGTTCTCTAGACAGATTGGATATGATAAAACTCACATAGTTTTTTGGAATGCTCAAATCGTCTGAGCTTCTTTTCCAGTGCTGTGTGTGTCAAGTACATAACTTCCCAGACTCCTTGCAATTTCATCATAATTTTCTCAAAGTTTCTTAGTAAAGTTCAAGTAGATGTTTTTGATGGTATTAAATGTACTTTTTTTGTTTTTCACCTGCTATGAGATCAATGAGCAGCATCCTTTGACTGATGCAGTTGCTGGTGTAGTTACTACTTCGTTTGATTGCTAAACTCTTGAGATCTAAACTTTTAGGGAGACTACTTATTTCCAACTTGTCGAAGTATTTTTTGTCACCACTATCGCAGTATTATCGACAAAACCTATGACGGCCACACCATTAAAGAATTTCAACAACAGGACGTAATTGTTATGCATGTCTTCATCCAAATTATCAATTTTATTTTTTTATTTTATTTTTATTGAAAACATTGTAATTGCAAAAGTTATTCATTGAAGTGTAAATTGAACATATTGAACAAGTGAGTCATATCTTCAATTTGTCAATGCTTCACAATCAAAATGCATTCAAATTCATATACACACATTTCAAGCCATACATTTCGGCACTAGCGGAACTAAAGGGGGAGGGGTTTTTTTATTTCCAAGCCCCTCCCCTACATACCCGGAGAATTACAGCATATTTTGTGATTATATCATAAAGTGATTATTTTAGAGGCATTAAAACTAATTATTTTCCAAAGACATGCAGTCTAGATTTTGTGTTAAGACCCCTACCCTGGATCCGTCAGTGCATACATGCACACACTATTAACCTATTTGCAAAGTCAAGCAGTACGTGCGAAGGAAACATATGTTTCTATTTAAATCTGCTCTGCCTGCGAGAGTGTTTGTGTTTGTGAATGTATTTGAGTATGTTATCCGTGTGACGCGTTATTCAAATTCACCTTTCAAATTATTTTGCGAAAATCCACGCATTTACAATGTCAACGATGGCAAAGACGTGACACCGAAGCACACGTGAGGTCGCATGTTGTTATTTTCACAAACAACAACAGCGGCAGCAACAAGAACTGCTGTAATCCAAAATACCGGAAAACAAACGCCATAAGAATTTTGTGCTCGCATTTGTTGGTTTTTGGAAGAAAATTACACTTTTTTTTTTGGTTGTCAATACAAAATTCACTCAAGTGAGTTTTTTTGCCTAAAAACATTTTCGATCCCACGAAGCTCATCATATACCCATGCACAAACACACACTTTTAAACATAGAGTACACACACGTTCGGTGCCAAAAAGATACCTGTATCTACTCAAATTGTCCTTTAGCTTTGAAGCGCATTCATCTGAGAATTTAGAGCACACAGAGGCTCAAGTAAAAGTGTTATGTTAAACTAATGAAAAATGAGAAAAAAGAGTGCACACACACACACACTGATTGGAAACAGACAACATACAGAAATTGTTAATCCGGTGAAAAACGCGCATCTGATTTTAACTGACAGCATCGAAGTCAAATTCGCCGTTGTTATTGCATTTACGATTGAATGAAATTTGATTTTTTTTAATTGAAACTTGACACATTCGATGACGCTACTTTATATATATTGTATTGCAATATAAACACAAACATAGCACAACCAAATTGTTGGTTATATTTTTCTAAGGTTTGGTAACTGCAGTCCATGAGCGTGGCATCTGATCTAATACTGTTAAGTAATGCGCTGCCTTTTTATTTCTTACAAGTTTATGAACTATAGACTGATTACACAGTCACATAAAAAAATAATTTTTTTCGGGTCTGGAGGTCACACCATGTTTACTAAATGCTTTTGGGGTCGCTGAATCCGATTTCGAGCTCCAAAAACCCAGCACGCCAGAATTCTGACATAAGCTCATACAAAATTGTTTTCCGGGGGTTAGACCATATTAACCATATGTTTTTGGTGTTGCTGAATCCGATTTCAAGGTCCAAAAAACTCCAGCATGTCATGTTTTTTACATGACCTTCAAAATACCTCGTTATCTAAGCAATTTAACTCTTCAATGTTTTGACTTCAGCCGTATATTAAACAAAAAATTTAATAGTTATTATGATGGCTACATATATTTTACTCCACAAAACAAAGCTATATAGCACCGTCAGCATTAGCGCTACCCGATGTACACCGCGAGGAGATTGCACGATCGAATTTTGTACATCGCCATTTGAATTTCTGGAATGCATACAAGAATAAATAAATGATTAGATAAATTAATTGTATACATCTACAATATAAAAAATGATGTGTAGAATTCTAGACGACTAGAATAAATTACTAGTTGAATGACTGGAATGGAAATAGAAAGACTCAAGTACACAAACTCAGAAATTAAGCGATTGGAATAGACGATCTAAAAATCAGACTCATAAATCAAATGTCAGACTCTTTTTTTCTACTACAGCGAGTTCTTTTCTCATCAAAAGATCTATGCAGTAATTTACGCTTTCTATCTTCTTTCGGTGTATCTCGCTTCAACAGATATCTATCATCATATTTTCATCCAACCTTCCTTAATATGAAGTTTCCATGACTTTTATATTTTGATGAAAGCGTTCGTCTTGGCCTTCACTAAAATTACCTAGATTATCTGAAAATTTCTCTAGATGTACATGCCAAAAATGTAATTTCAAATTCATCAGTCATTCTAGATTTTTAAAATCTTAAACCATTTTGCCAGCAATCTTTTTATACTTCGGACTTTTGTTATTTCTTAAAAAATTCTGTGCCTTATCTTTAAAACTTAAGTTTCTCAAGTCAATTCATTGTACCAATGAAATTTATGCTTTTGAATTTTGTGCGAATTTGTGGTCCGTCGAATGAATACTCCTTCTTTCAACTTAGCCTCAGAAAGTTTCGGAAATTTGGATTGAAGGTATTGAAAATATGCGTCTAATTTATCAAAGGCTTTGACGAATTGTTTCATAAGACCAAGCTTTATATGCACATTAGCCAAGTCACCAACTAATTTGAAACTACAGTCGCTTGATGATGATGCCTGCGGGCCCGCTTTCTCACCCTGACCAGCCGCCGATACTGAGGATCCGACTCTCTGCATCGTAAAATGCTTGAGTGCGTCTGCCAAGACGGCATGAAAGACGTAATCCAAGGAATCAATCCGTTTCCCATCGTTACCACGAGGAGATGCCCTGGATGCAGACACACGTAGGTCGGATGAAGAAATTTCGCAAGTTTGACGTGCTGTAGTTTTTAGACTACAGATTCGGATTCAGCGAACCCAAAAACATATAGTAAACACGGTTGACCTCCGGACTAAGGAAAACAAGTTTTTTGAGGTCATATTGAAGCCCTCACATGCTGGGGGTTTTTTAGACCTCGAACTCAAATTTAGCGACCCCAAAAACATATAGTGAACATGGTCTGAAAAATAATTTTTTATGAGTTTTTTTAGGATATGTCAGAACCCTGATGTTCTGGGGCTTTTGGACCTCGGAAGATCGATAAATTTTAAATAAAACACATGAAAATTAAGGTATGATGCCAAATTTTTTTTTCATTTGAAAGATGAAAGATATGAGATTTTATGTTCAAAAATGATTTAAGGCATGTGATCACCACGAGTATCTCTGAGGAACGGCATTCGATCAGACTAATTTTAAACCATTTCTTCGATTAATTCAGGCCTTATTTCATCAATAACACGAGTTATATTGGCTTCCAAAGCGTCTATAGTTTCATGTTTATCAGCATAAACCAATGACTTCACATAACCCCAAAGAAAATAATGCAGTGTCGTTATGTCACATGATTTTGAAGGACAATTAATTGGACTATCGAAATAATGTTATCACCAAATCTTTCTTTCTATAAATTAATTCTTAGGATACCATCTTGTTGGAACTAAATCAATTTCGGGTCGATACCATTCCAATTTTGAAACAAACCAAGCACCATTCAAACCATGACATTAGCTCTTCAAGTTTGGCGAATAGAACACTGATTTTGAAAATAAATTTCAACAATTTGTAAACGTTGCCAATACTTATTGACAGAAATGTCAAAAGCAAATGCCATCTACCAGCTGTCAAATGACAGTTGTCCTTATCGAAAGTTCTATCAGTTAAAAAAGACACCCTTTAGTAAACATTAGTGTTGTTGATACCCGTCAAGAAATACCCGCACACACAAAGCCCGAGTACCCAATTAATCATAGTTAGTTATTTAAGGTGTTATATTTAATCCATTTTAAATGATAATCAGACAAAAATTGGTATACGGAATCAGTCTTAAGCCTTATTGACTCTGTATGAACATTTTTTTAATCGGGCAATTGCAACGCCTACCCCAGTATAAATAGTATATATCAAATTTTAAAAGTGCAATAACTTTAAACCCAATACAGATATGATCATTAAATTACATGGGCTAACATATATTTTCTTTGACATAAACCATGGCATAAAAATTAGAACTATCGGACCATTATCACGTATACGTCTCATATACTTAAATATAATCACAAAATACTAATATTTTTTTTATATGTGTTTTTAAAATCACACATGTATGAGAGGTAGGCGTACTAACATTCCAATCGTGACAATTCTTACGTTGATATATGTATATGTTAAAATTTACCAGCATATGTAATTTCATCACTATATCTGCAATGGGTTCCAAGTTATAGTGAATTAAAGATTTCACATATATGGGAGGTGGGCGCGGTAATAACCTAATCGATCCCATTTTCACATTGATAAATGGCAATAATAATGTTTATAAGTATATAACATTTCATGATCATATCTATAATATATATCAAGTTTATACTCTTTTCGCGGTTTTATTAGTATGGAAGGTAGGCGCGGTAATACTCCGATCGTTATAATTTTCCACGCAGAGATTGCTAAGCCCCGTAGTGCAATGTATCAAAAACTTCATGCGCAGGATTTTCCAATGGTTTTATGGTAAAAACTTCATGCGCAGGATTTTCCAATGGTTTTATGGTAATTGGGTAGCTAGGTGCAATAAGGGCACTTCTGCAAAACTAACATTTTGCAATAGTTACGTTTAAAATTTTCGATATTTAATAAGTATTTTATTGTTGTAAAATCGTGATTTTTTTTTACTTACTATTTATTCAGTGGACTTTAACTACCCAATTTATATATTGAAACAATTTTTGGATCTACATACATAACTGCTTAAAAATTGTTGTAAAGTCGGGCGCAGAATTGCGGTTTTTCAATAAAACAACCAAAGGCAAAATTTCTTGCTGAGGATTAAAATTTATTGTTAAAGTATTTGCAAAAATTTCTTTATCAAATAAAACACACTACAAATTTCCCCATCAAGACCAATTTTACTAAATCAGTATCTAATTTTCCAAAGTTAAAAATCAAAAAACTATATTTTTGGATAAATTTTAATTTAGTAAATATAAATACAAAAACTGCTGTGTTGAAACTTAAAAAAAAATCTTTAATATTTAAGTTCATCGAAATTTGTTCATATGCATGAGTTTCTATGCAATAAGGGCACTTGTAGAGCTCGCTTTTTAATTTAATGCAACGTTGTTGTTGGTCATATCAACATAATATTTTGGTGGAGGGTAGAGGAGAGACTGTAGTATTTGTAGTAACGATTTACAGAAAAAAGGCTCTTCCGCGCAAGTGTCCTTATTACACCCAGGTTTCCAATTTAGGGTCGCAGTTCACCACAGCGTATTTAGTTTTTCTCCCACAATACTTAAGAATGGGGTCTTCATTTTAAAATTGAAGGTGTATGAAAAGAATTGTAAAGCCGAAAATACTGCCCAATCAACTACCCGGATAAAGTATTTCCTGACTAAAATGCGAACCTTGTACAGGGCTTAGCAGCTATAGAATAGATCTAATTTGGCGCAAGGGTGTTGCTGAAAATTAGTTTCTTAATTTTTATAAACTACAATTAATTACAAAAATTTCAATAAAAAACAGTTATAGCTCCTGTAATGCATGCAGGTGTAGCTTCTTTCACACAAACACAACAGCAAAATACTTTCTAAAACCAATCCCTTCTAAAATCAACGCCTTCATTTTTAAAGGGCCAAACTATTCGAGGATCTAACTGACACGATCTAACTAACACTGTTAACTTTTGAAATTAGCTTGTTATTGCAGGAACTACTCAAAAGTTTTTCAACAAGATGATATTTAATTCTTCTGCCAATATTTATATAACATTATTGGAAAAGTTTCCCGCTCTTTACTCTATGCAATTGAATTGCTATTTAATTTATCTTTCGACTTTATAATGAAGCACTGAATCACAAACGCACACTTAAACAACCCATACTAACCCAGAAGGAATGTGAAGAGTGCATTTATCATAAATGAATTCGGTTATGAAAAAATCATAAAGAAAAGATGAATTGAAATTTAAGGAAGCATGGACTGCACAAATTTCTTCTCTCATAGATTTGCTTCAGTTTTTAAACAATCGAAAATAGTAAAGTCAAAACATATCTTACCAAGTAATGCAGCTTGAAATGTATGAAAGGCAGCAGCGATGAGCAACGAAATAAAAGATTTGCTTTTTTCTAACCGATTTTTTACTTTTGGCGACACGTAGTCGCGCGTCTGTGTACTATTTTGTTTCTTCAATTATTATTTTTTATTTATTTTTCGTATCGCCGTGTTAAAAATCATGTATTCTAGAAGTTATAGCCTATAGGAGCTATGCATTCCCATACATTCCATTTGCCTTCTGGGAACTAACACATATAAATATGTATACACCAATATAACTACGCATACAGTTGAAGATATATTATCCTTCCATATATACATACATACATACATACACGTGCCATAGTCTTCGTAGTCTTGCCTAGTCGAAATCAAAAGCCATCATCAACTTTTATTCCTTCACATACGAGGGATACGCTTGAGGACATTTTTAGTTTGAAAATAAATTATAGAATGTCACTGAAGCAAAGAGAGAAAACAAAACGACATAAGTATAACGAAAAGAAATAAAGAAAAAAACGAATATACGAATTGCGAAATACAACGAATGCGATTGTGAAAAACGTAAAATGTGGAAAAAGTTTTATCGGAATTTTATCGTGCAGTAAAATACTTTTACTTACGCAATTTCTCAATTTTTACGAAAGCAGCAAACGGAAAAAATGGAAGAAACGGTTCCGCAACAACTTTAAGTGAAATTTTATTTATTGAGCTTGTATTGGTAAAGGAAGGAAATATTGTAAAAAAAGAAAAAGTATGAAATAAATAAAAATGTGTTACGAGCAGGACGAGATAACTTTTTTTTATTGATTGTGTGTTTAAAATACTAAGAATTCTCAAACATCTACATTTGTATAGACATTTATAGTGGGTAAAGGCAGGAGTAAGGCAGAACCTAGACAATATTTTTGTGCTTAGGAAAGTTCAATTCTGTGATATTATACCTTTGTATATGAAAAATAAGAAGGAATCTGTGGTTTAATGTTGGACGGTGAGTTTCCGTTGAACAATAGTAATAGGCTTCACTGGAGTGATACCACTGCCTAATAAGCTGTATATTATCTGATTTACAAGAGAAACGAGATTCCAACAAATAAATTATAATCGGATCAGCTCATGAATTTTTGCAATTTGATGATTATCAAGGAGTTGGGAAACAATAAACTCTGGTAGCAATAATACTATAATTAATATTATTTGAAGGATGGGACTACCCGAAAGTTAGGCACTGCGACCTATAAGATCTACAGAAAGATACCAAAGAAACCAAACCTTAGCCCGGAATCGAGCCCGGGACTGCAGAGACAAGAGTCTGGCACTCTGCTACTAGACCACGGGGCGATGCACAGTGCAACGAGGCGGCCAAAAATAAGGAAAAGTCATGTTGAAGATTTTTAAAAATTTTAATGATATGAAAGAGATAATATTTTAAATAAAAAGGAACCAAATTTTCTTTCGGATAAACCAATGGGTTTAGGCACACGGCAACCACAAAGCCGAACTTTTATGAAAATGTTTACTATGCGTGGAAAAGGTCACATCTTTTATTACTAATTTAATTGCCATTTTTCACTTATTAACAAATAAATGTAGCCAAAATTCATATGTGGAAAAACTATTTTTTTGACTCTATGTTTAAATATGTGATTTTTACCGTTATTTGAAAAAAAAGTATTTTTTCACATCAAAACATAGTGATTTCGATGACTTTAAAAGAGATTTAAAAAAAGTTGTATCAAAATATATTTCCAATTTTAACATATCGTCACACCGCAATTATATTGACGCACATCACAAATCGAGGAAAAATGACTTAAGATTGCCATTTATGATAACTTTTCAAGCTCTATCGATCTTTGTAATAGCCACTTGCATCTATCTCCTATAGATTAGGAGATATTCAGTATCGTTTTTACCGTACACGCCACAAAATACATTAAAAATTATATTCTTATAGTACCGTAAACGCCAAATTTGTGGATATACTGGAAAATTTAGTGTAAAAATACGGAAAAAAAGTTCGACATTATTTCGACGTACGTGCAGAAAAAACATAATACAATTTTTTTAATCAAACTTTATTCTGAAAAATTAAATAAGTTAGACTTTCGGGTAATTCAATTTAGTAAAATAAATTTATAAAGACTGATCAAGATAACCTTTTTGTTATAAACCTTTAGAGTAGGTGATGGAAAAGTAAAAAATTATTATGTATTCAAGTTGCATAAATATAAAATATAATCAATTTCCTACTCCAATTAACAACTATAAATATTTTATATTGAAAATTAAAATTATCGCCAATAATTTTAATATCACCCAAAATAATTTTTTTCGTAAATTACTCGAAATCTGACCTTCAACTGGCGATAAAATCAAAACAAAACAACGCACAGTGTGCTGAACTTGTAGCTCCGGTATTCATCTATCGAATGAGCGCCATTAATACAAACAAATAATTTTTAAACGGCTTCTAAATTGTATCAGGCTGTTGCCCGTCTGGAGACTGTCCTGCCTACTAGAGGGTTAATCTGTTTTATATACCTACGCATCAATATATCTACGGCAAAATGGTTTTGTATAAAAGTTCTTTGATTTCGGGATTTTTATTCTAAAACAGGTTTCACTTTGATACGAAAATATACCCAATAAATAAACCAATCAGTGGAAAAAATACCAGTGTGAGTTTTTCAGACCATTTTGTTTTTATCTCGCTTCAAACTTAAAAGTCGATTTCCCAAAACTCGATTTTCTGGATGTAACTGCGATTTTTTTTTACATTTTTCCCTGAAACCAATAATAAAAATTAAACCAATAATATGCCAATAACAGTCAACAAAGTCCCGGTTCATGGTGCCGACACAGTCAAACACTTCAGTTTGCCAATTGGAGCCCTATCTGAGGAAGCCTTAGAATCGCGCCACAAAGATATAAGAAAATTTTGATTAAATTTTACAAGAAAAACTTTCCCTGAAGCATCAAATCGTGATCTGATGTTTTCTCTTCTCATGTTATCAGAGCAAATCACCAAGGTAAAAAATACAAGATTACCTTTTAGATGAATTGTTGTCTGGAGAGTAGTATCAAGTATTGAATATCGAATAATATTGATGATAGCGACTAAACGAAAAAATGTTTTGCGCTTTCTTCATAACTCTGTGCCACAAAATTGAGTTTTTTCCATCGGACTGGTGATTTGACATGTAGACATCTAGAGTAATTTAGAGCCGCTGAACTCGAATCTGAAGACTATTTTGCTCCATCACGTCAGGTTTTTATATAACGGTACATGAAATCATGAAAATAGCTTTATTAAGACTGTACCAGGACATTATTAATTTATGTTTTATCATTTTTGGTGTCAATAGAATAGTTGTTTAAAATTTTGGGAGTTTTTTAAGTGGCATGTGGCAGCTTTATTATATTGAAGGATAGGAAAACTGATTTATAAATTAAAATGTTCAGTTACATTCTTCTTCTTCTTTTTCTAACATTTATCGCGATTTAATTCCGCGGCGCGTCACTCGCTGCACTTCCTAACCTTTTTCTTCTTTTCTTTGTTTATCTTTCTTCTGTCACTCTTCCTCTTCTTTTTGGCCGATAGTAAAAGAGTACCATTTAGTACTAGATTATACTACTGGGAATGGGGATATGGAGACTTCTGTAAGAGAGCGCAGAGGTTTATTTGTTGTAAATTTGCGGAAAAACGGGAAAACTTTGGTTCTCTCGTTTGGTTGATTTTTTAGTGAGAATTCAACGGTATGACTCCGCTATGCACTAATACAGGTGCATTGCCGCCAATTCTCATACAATTGGTTGGGTCGGGGACTTTGTCCAGGGTGTAATCATGTACACCCACTCATGTATGGGTATGATGATTTCCCGTTTAGAGACCAGTTTCTTGGAGAAACTGCATTGTGTCCTGCTGACATAGCGGACGAAAAGATAATGTATGTATGTGGCTGAATATAAGTGGTACATATTTTTGCACCGTACTTATATTCAGTTCTGTGCTAGCTTTCGAGAGCGATTACCAGAATTTTTCTCTGTGCGATTATTTTTTCATTGCGATTCTTTTCAGTGCGAATATTTCAGTCACGATTATTTTAAATTAGTGCGAATTTTTATATTTTTTTTTTTAATCTTTTCGCGTTAATTTTTGTGTACTTTGGCCTCACCAAGTCGGGTGAACAAAGGTATTTTAAGTTAATAATTTTGTGATTGGTACCACCAAGTCGTGGTGGACCAATAGTGCTAAATTTATATCGGAAAGTTTATAATTAAAATTAAATTATTAATTTTGTTGTGTCGCTAATTTGTAGCGACAGTGTTAGAGTAATTTTTAGCCGGGTTTGCATTTAACTTTCGGGAATTTATTTTTCGGGTCGCGATCCTTGTGCGCGAATATAGAAGGCTTCATAAACCCATTAACCCAGGGAGTACCATTTTATTTTTATATTATTTTTTTTTTGTGGTCACTTTTTGGCAGTTGGTGCTAACTGCAAGTGACTATTTTGTTTGTGGAGTAGGCTTCTCCTACTATTAACTTTATTTTCTCTCCTTTTTTCTAAAATTTGTGAAAGTCCGTTTCTGTGCTCGTGAGCCCTGCAGATTGTGCGGGTGAAATTTATTTTTACACTTTGTAAAATTGTGTGGTAGCTCAGTATTGAGCTACAGAAATCGAGCGTTTCAAAAAAATATATTTTTTTTTATTGTGAACCTGGGACCACTTCTCCACTGAGATATCTGGCAACGCAGAGATTGTTATCCGTTTTGGTTTATCTTAATTTTTTTTTTGATTAAGTTTAAAGTAGAGTCGCGGTAATTGTTATTATTTTTTTTTTAAATTTAATTTAAAAGCGAAAGTGACGGTGACACATTTTAGCAATTTTTTTAAGTAGGCGTGGCAGCACACCCATTTTATCTTCATTGAACTAGGAAGTCCTTATACATCGGCACACCAAATTCCGTCATTATGCTACAGATATTTAAAAAGTCATTGCAATTTAAGTGTTTGAATTAAATGGGAGGTGGGCGTGGCAGTAGTCCAATCGGTACCATTTTTGACATACAACTTTACTTTAATTAGACCATCTCGACTACCAAATATTATTAATATTAAACAACGATTACTATTTTTAGCCGCGGTTTATATGGGATCGTTACACTGTGCGATGGTTGGACTTACAGTTTAACGCAGTCTCCAAACTGCTGTGTGGCAATCAGTGTGGCCAACTCAGCGCTTTTCCCATTAAATTTAGTGCTTTTTAAATTCAAAACGCGGAAAAAAGTGATTTAACGGTCAGATGGTTTTTTAACGCGTTTTTTTAATTTAAAAGGCACTAAATGCTTCGCTAAATAATCCATTTCCTGAATAATCCTAACAACAACATCGACATCGATATGTGATAGTTGTAAATTATTACTCTGTATATTTTTTATGATCAAAGTGTATAAAATACTCTTTTTCCATTATCTTATTTTAGTTTTTGTTGTGACTGTATAATTTAGAAATGCAGTGAATTAAAAACTTTAAAAATAAATGTATTTAATTAATTTTGTTTTTAATACAGCAGAATCCCGATAATTCGCAAGGTACCAGCAATTTTTTCAATTTAGCCCTTTCACCCCCGAGTTTTTCCTCAAAATCCGGCTGAGTTTCTTCAATATTTTATGCAAAAATTAAAATAAATTTAAAAAAATAATATATCCAGGACTCTTAATCCTTACAGTTATCCTTAAGTTTTCCAATGGGTAAAAAATGTCTGCTATAACCTTTGTAACCAGGAATTATAGCAAAGCCAATTTATGGCGATGACACTGGATGTATTCAATCTACAGCCAGGTCATTGACAGCCAGCATCCGCATTTTAAAGAAAACTCAAATAAAATGGAAACCGTATCTCCCATTTGACTTAAGTTTTCGAACATTATAGGGATATACAATCCCCGGGTTAGCGAGGTTAAAATAAGAAAAATACGAATTAACGGTTTTGTAGTTTAAGGCGCCCCTCGCAAAAAACACAAAAATTTCATAAGAAAAGTGAACGTAGCTATCTACAATGATTGTTTTTTTTTCGAATCATAGTTCCATAGAATTTTGCTTTGCATTATGAATTATAAGAGGTTATTAACAACCAATTTCGATTTACAAGAGGTTAAAAAGACAGAGGGGACCAAAATATGTAAAATTTTTGCGCTATTTTTAAAAAAATACGCGTTTTTTTTCTTCATTTTAGCGGATTTTGAAAAACAAAAGTTGGCCACACTGGTGGCAATTGGCTATCACTTGGTGGTACTGCCATTGCCTACCAAGGTGTGTACTTACTTTTACACTTTCTTATAATTCTCATTCACTTCATATCAACAGTGAGTATAAGAAGGTTATGAGAATTAACTACCAGACCAAGAAAGTATAGTGAACTTTCAACTAGACCAGTGGCCTTCAATCTTTTTTTTTCCGCAGAGCCCTTTTGGCAGGCATCCGATTTTGTGGAGCCCTTAGAATAAAATTTTAAATGAAACAAAAAAAAAAAAAAGACTTAAATGATTCAAATTAGAAAATTACCTCACTCTTTTAAAAATTTAATATATGTATTTCCACGGAGCTCCTGGAAAATTTCATAGAGCCCCTAGGCTCCATGAAGCACAATTTGAAAACCAATGCACTAGACCAGAGCTGTCCAAACCAGATAAGTTACCGGGCCACTACAAATTACTACATAGACTGGAGGGCCGCACAAACAAATACTTTCAGATTTCAAGAATAAATAAAAATACATATGACCAATTTTTTGGTCTTTAACGTTACAGTCGTACGCATATTTCTGCAAATATATCAAAAATATTCCATGAACCCAACATTTATTTTATATGGATATAAAAGTAGGCCTCAAGACCTAATTTCATGTGAACAAACTTTTTTTTAACTTTTGTTGTTTCGAAGATATAACCGGTTTTATGTGGTCTTTAACGTTACATTTTTTGGAAGTGAGATTCGAGGTAGCTCTACATTTTCATAAAAATTAGCGAAAGTGGCAATGGAAAAACATAAACTAAAGCACTATGTCGAATATAAGGGATCAAATAAACTACTGAAATTAAAATAATACCAAAAAAATGTTTCTCTTGCACTTCTAAGATCCAAAATGTGCGATCTTTAACGTTACACAAAAAACGTTACATAGCGATTTTATTTTGAGAAACGAGTAAATTTAATGCAATAAAAAAACTAAAAATTGCTTGAACTTGAAAAAAACAAATTGTTATTGAAAATTCATCATCGTTTTGCTTGTTTAATTTGGTTTCCAATAACCAGTCTTGAATTATCACATTGTAAGTTCTCTTAAGGAACACATTTCCTTACATTTCAAAATAAATATTTTTATACATTATTTTTTGTTTATAAATAAGAACGAAAGAAAAAAATTAATCATATCCTTCTTTGGACGTATGAAAAGAAAATATCTTTAAATTTTTGACTTGAATTTGATGTACTGAAGCAATGTCTCGGACATTCTTAGCCGATCCAAATATACCCGAACTGTCCAAAAAATTGTTGATGGCTTGGAATTTCGCTTCGGTCACCTCTTCAACTGAAATTTATGATTGTGTGCGATGAAAAGCACTAACAAAATCAGCTTCACAGTTAACGATTGATTCCCGAGCTATAACATGTTTCCGTACAATAATTTTTGTTCCTTGGAATTCTTTGTGTATAAACATGGTTCATTAGCGCAAGCACTAAATCCAATTCCCTTTAAGACTTTATCTAAGCCATAAAGTGATTTATTAAGTTTTAATACTTTATTAGAACATTTTTCATCACTGATATATTCAGGTTGCTTCATATATACTTCGTCATTAAGATCTCCATTTAAATATGCTGTAGATATATCCATTTGATGAATATGCATCTTATATTCTGCAGCTAATGCAATTACCATTCGAATAGTTTCATATCTAACAACTGGTGAAAACGTTTCATGATAATTTACACCATATCGCTGACTACACCCTTTTGCAACTAGCCTAGCTTTAAAACGTTCAATACCATCATCTGTATTTCTCTTGAGGGCAAAAACCCACTTACACCCTATTGCTTTTTGTCTTTCAGGCAAATCAACTACAGTCCAGGTATTATTTTCAATCAAGGAATCATATTCTTTCTGCATCGCCATTATCCATTTTGTGGAATTTTCACATGAAATGGCTTGTTTTACTGTCTGTGGTATTATTACGTTGTCGCTGCTACTCATTACATTTAAAATATTGCATTGTTTTCGTGGAAGTCGTGGTTTACCTGATCGAACAATTCGTGGTCTACCAGGACCTTTTTTAACATTTTCCTGTTTTCGAGTTATACAGCGTTTTTTCAATAATAATTTTCGTTGGTGAACGATTTCTTAAATCTGCAGCTGCAGCTATAGCTTCTGCCCAGAACGACTCATCTAAACCAGCGCATACTAACATACTTCTGGCTATTTCTACCAAAGTTCTATTGGCTCGTTCAGCAACCCCGTTTTGTTGAGGTGTATATGTAACTGTAAGCTGTCGTTGTATACCGCATTCGTCCAAATAATTATTGAATTCATTGTTAATATATTCCGTACCATTATCACTTCTAATCATCTTGATTTTTTGATCTGCTTGGCGCTCAACCATGGCCTTATATGACTTAAAAATATCAAAGACTTCAGACTTTGACTTTATGAAGTAAACATGAACGTACCGTGACTTATCGTCCATAAATGTAACGAAATATCGTGAGCCTCCTATGGACTTCTTGTTCATCGGACCACAAAAGTCCGTATGAATCAGATCTATCAAATTCTGAGACTTAATCTTTGAGCATTTTGGAAAAGATTTGACACAAAATTTTGCTTTTTATACATGTTGGGCATTCTAATTCTTTATATGAAGGTTGCATTTTCGAACCATATACCATTTCTTTTCGTACTATTTCATTTAAACTACTGAGATTTAAATGGCCATATCTGTCGTGCCATTTAAATGTGTTTGTATTGGTGTTGTTTAAATAAAAACATTTGTTTGAATGATTTTGTACTATGAAAAGATTGTTACCATTTTTCGCTCTAAGCAGCTCTTCTTTATTTCTGTCTTTAATAATTGCATATTCTTTGTTGAAAACTACTTTTAAATTATTGATAACAGCTCTACTTACAGAAATGAAATTGCTTCGGATACAAGGAACATATAGTACTTCCTTCAAAGTTATCTTGCGTTTACGGAATTCAAGTACAACATTTCCTCTGCCTTCTGCTTCGATGTAACTATCACCCGCTAACAAAATTGTTTCCTTGTGTTTTTCGAAAGTTGCGAACATATCACGATCACAGCACATATGCGATGTTGCGCCGCTATCAAGACACCAATTTTCCGGGTTCATAGCATGTCTATGCGCCGACGTAAGTGCGCTAAAAGACGACAAATCCTTTTCAGATGAATACTGTTTTTTCTTTGGTTCCCTACACTTGGCTGCAAAATGCCCTCTTCTACCACAATTATAACATTTGAAATTTCTTTTACCTGTGGATTTACTGTTTTCATTCCTTTCTTTAATTCTGCCACGCGCTGCAAATGCTTTCTGACTTGCAGTACCTTCGAGTTCTTGACACTCGTTTTTTCTATTGCTTTCTTCTAACAATTTTACCTTCAACATACTATATGTTGGCAGTATATCACGGGTCTCCATTGCAATTACAAATGCTTCATAGGATTTTGGCAAATTCGATAATAACATTATTACCAGCAGCTCTTCGTTCAACACTACGTTGATTTCCGCCAATTTTTCGACGATATCCGTGAAATTATTTATATGCTCCGTCACACTATCACCATTTGACATACAATGGCTTAACAATTGTTTGAAGAGAGAGCTGGACCTCGTGGCTGATGTACCTCATTCAGCTTCATCCATGCTATATTTGACGTCGTTGCATGCTTCACATGGTTAATCTGCGAAGGCTTTATACTTAAAATAGTTGTCGCTAACGCTTTCTCGTCTCGGGCTTTCCAAAATTTCGGGAGATTTAATTTATTTCAAATTACAGAAATTTGGTTTTCAAATCGACAAACAATTTAATGAAATAAAAATAGACGCAGGCCCATAACCTATTGAGAAGTAGACGCAGTTCTTATGAGTTCCAAATCGAGAATGAAAAAATATTTTATTCAGTAACATAAAACATTGGCATTTTTTCAGATAGTCAGGAACTAAATAAAATAATGTAAAGTAGATACGGTATTGATTCCAATAAAAGGCAAATCATTTGGTGACCGTGCTGGTCATATTTTACTCTCTCTCAAACTTTCGTTTTATATTGAAGCAACAACAACTAGTGCCCATGACATGACCGTGGACGTCTGCATAACAAGGCACTACGACTTTGATTAAGATTTAGAATCGATCCAAAATCGTATGTGTGTATGTGACGTACTTCAGAGTTATATCGAATACTAGATCTGACTTAGAATCGCAGAACACATTTCAACAAAGACCCTTAACTAACTGTTTGTAATTTCCCCAAATATAATAAATAGATATTTAAAAGTATGCACACACATAGGGTTCGATCGAGCATCCATTTTTTGGCCGAAGCCAAACCGAACTTCGGCCAAAATTTTCATGTTCGGTCGAAGCTGAAAGCCGAACGAACATTTGAACAGAATCTGAGTTTTCCTCAGGTAAAAATAAATCCATATTTTTTGGCTTTTTAAATGATAAATTTGGTCGAATTTGAAATAAAAATAAAAAAAATCAGAGCCGTTATCTTAAAAACCAAACCCTTATTTTTAAAATTTTTTGAACACAAAATACATATTGCAAAAATCACTAACAACTTAGGAGAAGTATTTCACAAAGTGTAAAATCCTAATAAATCCACAAAAACCCAAACAATATACTTCACGAGAAAACGAAAATCACAAACATAGAATGGGAAGCCAAAGTCAAGTATCTCGGTGTGGTTTTCGATCAAAAGGTCACATTTAGAAATCATATTGCCTATACAATTAACAAAACAAACTTTTGAAAATGATATACAACCTTCCATGGCACTACTCTACCCAACGTCTACACGCAATCCACAATATCGAAATGGTTAGCTATAGAATCACTAAACTTACCAAGAATTATGATCTCAGATGTGAAAGCTCTGAGTTCCAATACATTAATGAAATGGCAATCTCGCTATGAATTTAATTTAAGTTTTATCCAAAACTCCCTTTTTTTCTTAACTCCTTCAAAAGGTCTTTGTTATTTTTTTAACCTCAAAATAATAATGTTAAATAAATAGTAATAAATTCTCTATTACTATCGATGAAGTGATTCTTAAGTACAAAAGGATGTATTTTCCTGAACTCTTTGTAAAAATTTAATTTCAAATTTTCTGTAAATCCTGAATAATATTAAATAAAGAAATAAACTACTTTAAAAAAAAATACATATTATTAATATCAGCATTTGTAACCCAAGTAATTGGCATCTCCCATCTTCATAATGCTGGCCTACAGCACTAAAGAATTACTCACTTGCAACACTAGATGGAGGAGCGGAAAGATACTTGGTTGCAATTATTTTTAACCAGAAATAGGGGCTGTGGTGCCAATATTCTTGTGTTCGGCTATTGTTCGGCCAATTTTTGGCCGAGACCGAACACCAAATTTATAGCCGAACCTGGCCGAAGCCGAAGGTTCGCTCGAACTCTACACACACAGCTTCAGCACCAAGTGTTGTGCCTTTCTTGTTCTTCAATGTTCTGTTAGGATTCTGGACAATTAGTACGGTCGTATCGATAGTTACCGCTGTGCCAGCCGGTTGGCACGTGACGGCACGTTTATTTATTTTTTACAAAACTTTATCGTTCGTTGGCGTTTCGGTCATGTCGTATCGTGTAATTAAGTGTGTATTAATATTCAATAGGTTTGAACCGTTTTTTCGGAATGTACATCAAATATTATTTTAAATAGTTTGAACGTAATAATGTAAAACATAAATTGTCTAAATCAAAATATTTACAAACAAGCCGTAGATACAAACATTTATTCACATATTTAGGCATGCACCTAAAATTACATTAAATTGTTTGTATAAATAAACATTTCCAAATCTCAAAATACACCTTAATAAATTACAGTAATAACTTACTAGATACATCGGTACGTATGTATATACTTTTATAAGTACAAGTACGTATAACATTTTTTGATTAAGGTTTGCGAACATCTTTAACCCTAACCATATTTGACATCTTCGCAAACCTCCTTCTTCTACTAACCTCAACCTCAGTTTCATATATCTAAAATGTTTATAACTACGTAACATTTTTGGTAACTTTCATAAATTTCATTCAAAGCTTACACACTTTTCAGCGTAGTGATGCCGCAGCAAAAAAAAAAAGGAAAAAGAAGGTACAACATATTTAGTAGCAGTTCAGTTCTGTAGCATTCAGCTCATCCGTCATGGCCTTGTTCCACGTCGTTCGTTGGTGGTGGCTGATGGTTGTTGCGTTTGCACACAAGGCCAACAAAACAGAAATGAAATTTTCTTGCAAAATCCTTTTTATTTTTTTCCTTACTTTCTTTTTCTACTTCCGACATAAAAGTTTTGTGATTTTACTTTTTTTCTTTAGCGTTTTGTTTTAGTTCAGTTCTATTTTTCTGTTTTTTTTGTTGTTTTTTTTTGCAACTGCGGATTATTTTGTAAACTTTGGCTTCGATCAAAATTTTTAAGTTTTTTTGGGATTTAGCAGTTGTAAGTTTGTAAATCTTATACCTACCGTCATGATGGCGATAGTGCTGCCATCTACAGATATGTGCCTTAAGGCGCATCACGAAAAAAAAATTAGTGCTTACCCACTCCTAAAAATGAACCCTGGTTTATTTTATGAAGATTCACGAAAGATATTTCGCACATAAAGAAAAGCTGACGAGAGCTTGATCGTTTTGAAAAAACTCTAGAAATCGTCTTTTGTAGGGGAAAATTGTTCATTAAACCATTTTTGGACAAATGAAAAATCACAAATAAGTAAGTAATCAAATGATAAGTTTTTACACACTCAAAAAATTTGCAAATTTGAGTTTGGCAATGTAAGGTTACGGGTTAATTTTGAGTCGTTCTCACCAAATTAGTTATCCTTTCCAATAATGCTTCCAAGACAAAGATCGGATAAAATACAGCGGAATTATTTAAATTTTCATCAAAATCGCATTAAAAAAGCATCCGAGCAAAATCATAATTTTCGGTCATTCTCTAATAGTCGCCCAAACTCCGAACCGATACTAAAGCTCAAAATTTCCGACATACATATTTATAATAATCCAATAAAAAAATGAAAGGTTTTTGCTTGCTACAGAGTAACCGTGGTATAATAATGAAAGAGGATATATCTGCATTTCAAGGTCAGAGAGCCATGTCCCATTAATCATTGGGTAAGTGGGGGTAAGGAGAGAAAGTTTAAAACAAACAAATTTTATATAATCATTAGGCATATCTTTGCCTTAAACATTAAACCTCCAGCACTTGAAAAATATTTCCTCATTGATTACAGTGATACTCCATTTCTAATTTTGAAATTCAGGTAAAAAAAATTATGACGTCCTGGACTAGAATTTTCTTTAACAAAAATGTTAAATATAATATACTTTTTCAGTTACTCTGTTGTAAAAACACTGTTAGACTGTGTAATTAATTTATGGAACAATAATGTATTACATAATTTTATTTGTCGCAATTGAAAATATAATTGTTTTTCAGCCCAGGCTCAGAAACGGCTCCGCGGCAAGTTCCCATATGGCACCGCTAGGCATTACTGGGTTAACAATGCATCAAGCAAGTTGGATCATTATGAATTTTATTTCACAGCATTCAATTATGTTCAGTGACTTCATTGGAATGGTTCACATTTATACAAATATAAATAATAGATTTTCTTACATCAAAATTGGGATTGGAATTCAATAGAAAAGTAAGGGAAAAAACTAAATATTTCTAGAAAATAAATATAGTATACACATAAAAAATTGTCGATTTCGACCATTGCTGAAGGGTCCAGTGACGGTTTTGGGGGTATGTAGGGTATATAAAGTTCGGCCGTTCTCAAACTTTACATTCAGGCCTCATCCTGGGCGTGACCACTACGTGTTGAAAAATTAAATATCGTAGTTTCTTTGAAAATTCAAAAAGCTTTTTATAAACAATTTAAATTCTGATTTATACGGAGGAATGGGAAATGTCGATACTTTTAGAAAACTTTACGATGTTCTCAACAAATATCGGTACGGAAATAAGTGCCTGCTCTTACTCTCTCAGATAATACTGGCTTTGGTAGAATTATCAAATACTGAATAAATCTTCGCAGGCAAAGTAATTTGGCCAACATTCTACAATTTCGCTCTTCAGAGGAATAATATCTTTCTAGAAATTGTTCCAATAAACAATCGCTTGAAGGCAAACGATTTTTTTTGTAATTTTTCGGTTTGTCTTATTGTGAAAAATAATAAATCAGAATTCAACATGATAGCAGCGACCCAAAATATAGAGCACATCAGCAGAAATTGAGAGAGTCGATGTCGGGATTAGGCTTTTTCATATGAAGATATAGGGCGATGTTACACGATCAATGTTTTGCTGTCAAACAATGAAACTGTTGTTGCTTTGAAAAATGAACACTGAGCAAAAGAGAGGATGAACACATTTCACTTCAAATTTATTTGCTGACGGAAAAAAGCTACATCACTTCAAATAAAATGGGGCTGCCGAAGATACACTGTTGTATTTTACTTGAAAATACTAATATTTTATGGAAAGTATTACACTTTTTACTAACTTATAAATACATTTTTTCTCTTTGCCACCCTTTGCCCTTTTTGGTTTTTGTTAGGTTGTGAAAATGAGTGCTCTTTAAAAAATTACTTAATAATTGTTATAAAAACATGGTAATTCAATGGCCAAGTAACAACGTGGCGGAGCTTTTTTTAATAGTTCGCAAATTTTAAAAATTATTTTTCTGCGTTTTTTATATATAAATACAATTTTTTTTGTATAATTTGTTGCTATTTCCACCAAACATTATCTCATATTGTCATTATAATTATTTTCCATCCAATTCCACTCCAATTGTTGAATTTTCATTCACTCCGAAATACAAATAAATACTTTTTAGTTGGAAAAACATAGTTGCAGATAAAAGTATTAAAAAATAACATTCAGTAAAAAACTGATAGTGTAACAGGGCATCAAACAAAACGATGAAAAGAGAGTAAAAACAGAAGACATTGACAGCAAAACATTGACCGTGTAACATCAGCCATAAGGATCGGATGCATACAAGAGATCAGAAAGGTCAACTACGGTTCTCTGAGTTTCATTTCATGTGTCCTACGACCCAAATGCTCAAACAACCCAAATACAAATAGCGCACAATCAGGCGAAACGCAAACAAAAAAGAAAAAAACATATTAGACTTAATTGGTCAGTGTTGCATAGCGTGACACTAAAAAAGCACGAAACAAAAGAAAAGCAAAATAAATCAGTAGTATCAATTTTCATTGATATGTATGTTTTTGCTAATATCGATATTTAAAGTACGGTACTATGTTTAAGTTCACGTGAATTTCCTCAACAAACTTCATATAAAAACAGCTGGTGAAATAAGCGGTAATATTTCGCTATATGTTAGGCAAAGTAGTATCAAAGAATATACTCTTTGCTAGACCTAACTACAAATGGTGTCAACATATTCCAATATTACTCCTTAACGATAATTACCGACATGTATAATTACATCAGATTATAAAAATTAAAGTTTGTTACTAAAAACTAGTTTATTTCTCGCTGTATACAAAAGTTTTAGATCCGGGCCATATTTGTGTCCGAACCCGAAGCTTGACCGAAACGAGAATTTTTGGAAACTAAAAATACATAAAAAATATTGTCTAAAGGTCATTGAGCAAACTTTTAAAATATTTGTTTCTTCCTACAAAATACGATTTATACAGTTTTTTTTTCAAAACATTTCAGCTCACGATAGCTTACCACTAGAGCCGAAATATTTAGGAAAAAATCATTAAATAAACAAAGGGTCATTTCATGCAAAATAATTTTTTTCATGGAACTTGAGGCATCTTAATGTACATTTGCCGCCCCCACTACACACAATCACCAACACATGTGGCGTGGGAGTCGGTTATTGCTATTGTCTTTGTGGGAAGTCATATGGCATAGATTGTTGCTATCATTTGGAAGTCATCAGCAGAGAACACAGCTCGTTTTTTTATCCGCTTGAAAGGTTTTTATTTGTCGCGCACACGGGATTACGATCTAAAACTCTTTTCGTTGTTCTTTAAAGTTTTAAATTTATTGATACATACATACAAAATAGTAAACATGATGGCATTTTTAATGATACGTATTAGTATTTTTTTTTTTTGTATATCATCTCAATGTTTTAAAGATTTCTTAGAATAATAAAACAAATTAAATTTTGAAGGTACATATTTTATTTAATTACATATTTAATTATAACGATAAAAATGTGGGGCGTAATGCTGAAGGTAAACTCTCCATAGTCTCATGTCAAACTCAGTTACAATTTGCCGAGACCTTCCTGCTCTCGGCTGCGTGACAAATTATTTTGAACTATTTTTTAACAATAAACGCAGAGTTAGAGAAATCTGAGTGAAATCGGAGAGAGGAGTTTAATGGAACTATTTTTGTTCCGTTTTTAGGCACGAAATTCTTTGCCCCGGAGTCATTATCTCTACGTCCTTTACTTTCCAGTGTTTCCTTATCATGAATTATTTTCATTCAAACAGTTTTAACCATCTCTACAACACATTTCAACTACCTTAATCCTTTCAGTTCATCCTTTTAATTAGGGTCAATAGATAGCTTTTGCGTGAAATTCATGATTACTTAGGACTTCTACAACTAACATACACAAGTTTCAAACCTCTGCATATTTGTCTTTTATTAAAGGTTGAACCTTAATACTTCTTAAGAAAGCTATAGACAAAAATTCGTTAACGTTTTTTCTACAATTTTTGAATTTTTACAGAATTTTATATTTTAATAAAAGTACCTTTGTACTCTTTACTTGGAAACGCAATCAGGAGCGTCTTTAACTCCCAGTATTGAAAGGCGTGTCCCTACCTCTGTCCTTGGAATTTATGTGCCTAAGGGTTACGCTAGATTCCAAACTTCCGTGGGAAACTCATGACGAGCAAAAGGTTTTCTGGCAGTGCTGCAGAACTTTCGGCAAGACTTGGGGTCTAAACCCGACAGTTGTACACTGGTTAATTAGGCCTATTGTCACATACGCTTCTGTGGTATAGAGTGTTGTAGCGTAGAGTTCTGGTTAAACCCACATTCTCTACGCTAAACAGGCTGCAGGCGAGTGTGTGTCTCGACATGCTGAGTACCACTCCAAGTGTTGCTCAAAATGTTTTGCTTCCCCTTGATTTATATATATGCAAAGGGTAGCAACAAAGGCGGTGTGTCGACACAAATCAAACGGAGTTTGGTATGATGAAAATGATACCGTGCACAGACGGATTCACCACCAGCTATCGGAGTAATGTACATTATTTTCGATGCAGGTTGGCAGTCGTGTGACCCACATCAAATACGGTTGAGACTACACTCAAAAAACTGCGGAGTGAATACCAAAATTTTTCTGGTAATATTATTGGTTTTTAACCAAACCAGAAAAGTGTAATCCTTACCCCGACGGAGTATATTCAAGTACTCAAGAGTGAGTACTTTTGACGAGTCATATTAACTCCGATAAGAAATTATATTATGAATATAAATTCTTAAAGTAGTTGATAATAAAAAAGTTATACCAACTCCGTAAGATATTGATGCAACCCTCAAAAGAGCTTAATTAACCACTTGAAATTCTTGAGCTAAATGTAAAAAGAGTTAGTTGAACTCCCACTAAGAGTTGAATCAATTCCGCAAAATGTTATCTCAACCGTCAAAATAGTACAATAAACCACGTGAAATTCTTCAGGCAACATTGAGAAGAGTTGGTCTTACTCAGACAAGAATATTGTCTCAACCCTTAAAAGAATTCGATTAATAAATTAAAATTCTGGAACCAAAATTGAAAAAAAGCTGGGTTTTTATGTTTTTAATAGTTTTTTATTAATTTATTAGATAAATATATGATATTCACAGATATTTTAGTAAAAACAAAAATATAATAAATATTTAAAGATACATATTACAGTTGTACTTGTACTTGTATAGTTCACATCGTCCGTATTATAGAGTTATAAAAAATAAACAATTATTCACTCCAAATTTGACAGGAATTAAAAGTTAATATAAATCACACGCGTCTTTCACAATGAACTACATAATTCACAATGAAAATATTCGCGTTCTTCTCTCCTTACATTTTGGGGAAAGTTGAATCATATGAAACTCTGTTTCGGAGTGCAGTTGACTCCATTTAGAGTTAATAATAGCCTTTTAAAATTAGTTATATTTACTCAGAAACAAGTTTATTGATTTACCTTTTCCATGGTTGTATTAACCATTTTCAGAGTTAATCGAACACATATAGGTTCAAACTGCAGAGTTAATCTTTTCGGTGTTGGTTGCATAAAAGTAGTATTAACTCCACAAAAGCTGTATTAATTCACAGAAAATGTTGTATTAACTCCACATATTTTTTTTCGGTGTAAAAAGCGAAATATCCTGAGCATAGCCAATTGAGCAATCCAGAGGTCATCCTCAGCGGTTTTACACTTATTTTCAATATAGACGGCTTCAAAAAATAATTGGAACCGGTTCTGATTGGTACTTGAACGAGTAGAATAGATACTTCTTCGTTACATTAGAAATGGCCGGAGTCTTTCAGACAAAGATTTTGCTATTTTGAATGTACCTTGTTGGATAATCGAAAACGATTGGTAAAGAAAATTGACAGGAGTCTGCAGTAACAGTTAGGCTGCATTAAATGTCTTAGAATGAGAGACTATCAAATACTAGATGGCATGTTGAAACTCTTAGAAATAGGCTTCATATTAAGATTCATAACGATTATAGGGCTTATAGAAATACTAAGTATAACCCTTTAAGAATTATAGGGCTCATTATTATAATACTATAATCCTCGAAGGCGGTACAATAGTTCTTTAAGATCCCGTGCACATCCCCAAACATAATTTTAATAATAAAGGTCTTAGAAAACCCCGTTATTTTTTTGGAGATCGTAAGCGATTGTAAACACTGTGCAATGGATGAAAGAAATCATGAGTTATGCTCACAGGGAAAGATGGATCAGTGTCAATTCCTACAAATCTACGAAATGCTTTATGAAAGAACCTAACAGGAAAATAGCTTCTTCTTCATTTGGGGAGAGAGGATCGGCATGTCTTGGTGAGTTTGATCACAGAGCACATTGCATGAGGCCAACATATGACCTGCATGAATTGTTTAAGACTGCAATATATTCACACACGACGATTTTTCAGCCCTCCACTTTCCAGTTGGGAGTATTTTGACAAGTTGTAATTGATTTCTCCTCAGTTCTCGCAGTTCTCGTGTTCTTTGCCGAGAAATTGTTGGCATGAAAGTTTTGGCTTTCCTGATTCAATCCATTTAAGTTTATTTAGTTGTAAATACTAAGTTAACTCAGTGATTATTTCCTTCGATGAACATCGCTGTAGTACAGGATCTCTATTGTATGCTTAAGAATTATTAATGTCAATTCAAAAGACCTTTAATTAGAAATGAATCCAGCAAAGAGAAGGTTGACCTCTATATATATATATTTACTTGCTTAATTAGCTGACACTACTGTCTATGATGAGTCTTGTTAGTTTCCGAAAATCGCCGCCTCTGCAAACAAGCGTCGGCGGTATGTATATAGTTAAAACCTTGACACTAAAGCGTGATGATGGAATCTACCCATTGCCCTCTAATGGACAACACATTTCAATTGAATATTGTTCACTTTTGTGAAATGAAGAGAGAATAACATTTAAATTCAAGAGCTTTTAAACAAATAAACAATAGCAATAACGACGACGACAACAACAACAGTAAAAGCGTCACGTCTTTACAGCCAACAACACAAATATTATTTCAATTAAAACGACAAAACGAAGCGAAAAATGTCGAAGTCAAAGGACTCAATGTCGAACAAAGCGCCAACACATAACGCACGAATACAATAGAAAAGAGTGCAAAGTAATGGCATGAGTCAAGTGGGCGTATTAGCGCTTCAATGAGAAACGAAGGAAGGAACCGCGCTTGCATGCTTATGCTTTAAATAGAATTGCGGCGTATCGTCGATTTTACGCGACTGAAAATCGCTGTCACAATAAAAAAAATCTAAGATTTTCTCTACTGAACAGAATACGTGTTTGTGTTAGAGATAAGCTTAGCTGTGACTTTTTGGTCACCAGTGACTTGGTGACAGCGGCTTTGAAGTAACCAAGGCCGATGGTTAAGTAAAAAAAAAGTAGTCAAATCATATATGACATACAAGTTTTTATTGATGTTATTATTATCTTCTAATGCAAAAATTAATAAAAACAAACCAAAAGATAAATTTATAATAAAATATGAAAGAAAAACAGAAACATAAATATACTTTTTTCTTCTAATTTCTTCTAATTTTTTATAAAATTGTTGAAAATGAAAGATTCATAAGAAAAAGTGACAGCAGCTCTCAGTCACCACTAACATACAGTGGTCGCTGATAGCTACTACAGTGACTTAGCGGTCGCTGGTATAAAGTCACCTTTATTGATATATTGCTTGTCTCTAGCTTGTGTACTTTCTCCAGGGGCTGGTTCTGAGAGGAATTGAACGGTGTGTTAGCGTTCTCCATAGACATTTTCAAATCAGTAATTTTTTTTTTTATATTTTCTAAAATCACAAAAATAAATATTTCTGTTTTTAATTCTAGTTCAAAAGTAATAAATATTATAATGAAATTGTAAGGAGAAAGTATTGTTAGAACGAGTTCTAATTGATGTGTTTGCTAATGTCTTTCTTTTTCTGTTATGTTTGCTTATGTTTATCTTTGTCATGCGTCATGCTTCTTTTAAAACTTTTCTTAATATTACATACATTTATTCTGTTTTATTACATACATTGATTCTGATCTAGTACTTGTGCTAAAAACCATGTATTCTGCTTTGTTCTATTAACTATAAACTTTCATCTACTTTACAATCATTCGTATAAATTACTCATTATTACTCACTTCTTATTATTACTTCTAAAAAAAACGTCTAATGGCATGCTCCCATTGAACCGAAATTACGTGCCGAGTGATCCTCTGTTCAACAATTTATAGTATGTATTTCTAAATATAAATTAGCATCATCTGATTATACATATGTATATAGTTGATATATTGCTATTAATGCTGGGTTTAAACTTTGCTCTGCTAATAATCATGTATGACAGGATCACCTAATTCTCTCTCTTATGGTGTCAATGATAATTATAAAACATTTGTAAATATTTTTTGCGCTCAGTGTAATGGTTTAAAAGTTGTGCATTTCAACGCTCGCAGTCTAAATAGGTAAAAATTGGGCAATGTTAAGTATATCTTTGAGGATTCTGCTGTTGATATTGTATGTTTCCGAAACATGGTTCAATAGTGAAATCTCTGACTGTTTATATGAATTTGCAAATTATAAAATTTTTCGAAACGATAAACGTGGTAAAAAAGGGTGGGGGTGTTGCAATATTTGCCGAAAAGTACCTGAATGTCAAAATTGTTAGTCAATCAATTGACTGCGATGTTGAATTCATCAATATTGAAATCTGTGATAATAATAATAAATTATTGTTGTCATGTGTTTATAATCCTAATAGGTGTCAAAATCTTGACAACTTTCTGGCTGATTTGACTTCGCGTTTAATTGACTATAATTTTTATGTTGCCTGTGATAATCTTAGTGTTGACTTGCTGTTGAATGATTGTGTTTCTCGTAAATTACTCGGCAATGTAACTGCCTGAAGGCTTACTTTCGTAAACGATTTAATGCCAACGCGTTTTGCGAATAATGTTAGGTCAAGTTTACTAGACGTTTTTATCGTTTCAGATATTACTACTGTTTCTATTTATAACCAAATATCGTTTATTTCTGACCACGATCTAATATTCTGTACACTTGACATAAATTTGACCCGCAATGAAGAACATAAAACCATGTTTCATTATGATTTCAAATCAATTGACATGAGATTGCTCGTAAGTGACCTAGAGTCTGTGCACTGGAGTAATTGTCGTTACTTAGAGTCTGTTGACGAAAAACTAATAGTGTGAACACACGAGACACATTTCGTTGAAATGCGTCTGAAATGAAAATAACTAACAACCCTCCTACCATACATGGATACACTGCAGTAAATGTTAAGTGCATTAATAATAGCAGTAATCAGTAAATTATTACTGATAATGAAATTTAAAATGCATTACCAGTAAATTTTTACTAATTACAGAAAAAATTGCAGTAATCAGTAAATTTTTTCTGATTATGCATTTTAAATTGCAATATCAATAAAAGTTTATTTTTACTGCAGTTTTACTGGTACTGCAAAGTGCCCATCTATGCCTCCAACCCAAGGTTGTAAAAAACAGGAAAATTCATGATCTGTTTTAGAAATTTTGGATTTTGTTTTCATAACAGCTGATCTTGTAATACCTATTAAGTGAAAAAATAAAATAACGGAGTCGGAATAGCTCATTGCCATAATTGTTATATAAATTCTTGGTTTTCAAATCCAATTGAAAGACAACATTTTTAATTATTTTTATTTGCCCAAAACACACACAAAAATTCTTCTTCTTCTTCTCCAAACTTATAATCTGTCAAAAACTAATTTGAAATTCCCCTTTTTTCGTGTGTTTACCTAAATTTGAAATGCAAAATTTCAACGAAATGCAGTCTAGTGTGTCCGCACTATAAAGCCTGTTAAAATTATTAATAATACCTGGCCCTGGTATAATCAGCGGGTAAGATCTGCTATTAAGTTGCGCAACCTATTACACTCCAAGTGGAAAAAAACAGGCAATCTAAACGTTTTTTCTTTAAATTTAGACAGCACGCCTCTTTCCACTAAAATTTAAGCAAATTCGGTATTTTGTATACTTGCTATCCTGCATGTCTAACTTGAATGTCATTAATTCTGGATCTTATGTTGATACATCATTTGAGTTCTCAGCGGTGCAATTTAAATCTTGATTCAGCATGAAAAATTCATTTGGATATAACTTCTTTGGCGTAATACAAAGTGCCGAAGAGTAAGTCTAGCCCCTGGGTAAGTAATGTAAACAATGAGAGTAAAAAAATTTTCTAATCTCAACAAAGTCGATATAAGATGGCGCAGAAAATCGTTGGCGCCTGCGATTCTGTTCCATAAAATACGACTATGAGCGATTTAATTGTGACAGCGATTTTCAGTCGCGTAAAATCGTTGAACGCCAAAATTCTGTTTAGACCATTATAAACAAAAGACGGCAAAAGTAACGACAAAGACGGCAATAACAACAACAACAATCATAATCACAATCACAACGACGACAACAAACGACATTCTCACTTTAAATTGGCGTCAAGTTTTAATTATTTCATATTCATAAACTCACTCACTCACTCACATTATTATTATATTTAAACACTTTTGTTGTATTATTGTGTGCTTGTGTTTTTGATGCTGTTATTCTTGTTGTTGTATTTTGCTTGCTTTTATTGTTCTACTTGTACTTTTGTTGTAGTTATGAGTATGTGCTTAAATGCTTGTATTGTGGGCGTGATGTTGGTACTACTGCTGCTATTGTGCACCACACGGTGCCACAATTGTAGGTGACAAAGTGTGAATAGGTACAAGGATGTATGAAAAAACAAGTGAGCGAGAAAAGCAATTGTTGTTGTTGCTGTTTTTTGTTTTACTTTTACTTATTGTTTCACATTTCATTGTTGTTGTTGGTGGCAACGACGAAAGCAGCAGCTATGCAATTATTATTATCGCATGCTACAAAAAAAAGTTTAAACTTTGTGCTTCTGGCAAAAATATTGATGAAAAATATGCAAAGAATAACAATAATAATTGAGAATAATTAAAAAATAATTTAATTAGCATGCGAAAAAAAATCTTTTTGCAACATTGTCAAAGTCATAAAATTAGGGGCCAAAAGAGAGAGGAGCCAGAGAGAAAAAGAAGGGTCATATATGAAGTACAGGTATTCCTGCTACTAACTTTCTACAGTAATTTTCGGTATATTATTAAAATATCAGGGACCGTAATCATTATAAGCAATAACAAAAAATCGATATTTAAAAATTATTTTGTGTTTTTAATTTTTTTGATTAACGATAATAATTATTACCTGATTTTTATTTCTTCGATCTGATATAAAAATTATTACTTTATGTTTATTTTTTTGCTCAACCGAAAAAATCAAATTATGATTTTTATTTTTTCCTAGAGAATAAAAATTATAGTTTGAGTTTAATTTTTTGCTCAGGAATAAAAAGGTTTTTTTTTAGTTTTATTTTCTTGCTCGGTAATAAAAATTAATTATAGAATCTTCGCATCACGTCACGTTTTCGAAAAAAGGCCATTTTTGAATAACTAAATTCTAAACCCTAACGTGCTACAAACTTCGCTAATATCATAAACCAACAGAAATTTAAGACTGAACCATGCCTTTTCAAATGAGCTCTAAGCCAAAATGATCGCATTCCCCGACGGTCAGACATAATGAAAAGTGCAGTAGTCCGAAGTGCTTTAAGTGTTCCTGGTTACAAATCTGCAATCAGAAAGCAGGAACCGATCCACTCGAAGTTGGCATAATCTGCACTTTCAATTTTAATTGTTTATTCTACGATCTTATATCACTTTGCGTTTGTGTCACATACTGGTTCGGTGAGTTGCACAATGCCAAAGCTTTGCCTGAACTACCAGTTAGGTTCAGAACGAGGTGTGGGTGGATCTAGTTCGATTGTTGGCAATCAGCAATGTCTCAGATCTGTCAGATCTTCCACAGAAGTGCTTTCAATTCATTAGATTCCTCATAAATTAAAATATAAAGTGAGATCTTATTGCAAGGAAGTATCGTGTTGAACGAGAGATATCTGTACGATTGTGCCTACTCGTAATAAACTAAAAAAGGGAATGAGGTGAATGGATATTTATGAATACATATCCCAAAGTAAAAAGGAGTCATTTTCGAAAGTGTGTCACATAATCACAGTCTATTACACACACACACACATATACCAATTTGAAATATTCATTTATGTACAAGTAAATCAAACGAATGTATACAGTGGTGCATGTATGCAACACACACACACTCACATACTTAACAAAAGACATATTCACTTCCTGTTTTATTTTTGTAATCCCTAGATAAATAAACAAGAACACAAACACATACGCCAATCTAGAACTTGCAAAAGTATCCCTGCAGTGAAACAGCGAACTAGATACAAAAAGATCTAGTTCGGTAGTTAGTTCTTAATTGAATGCAAAGATTCACCAGTTGAAACAAAACAATTTTCTTTTTTTCTTGAACTAGTGCATATTATGGTGGCAAGTACAGTTCGAAGTTTCAAATGATCGGTATGCTGTGTCGTTTTACCAAAACTTTGCTTCGTAATTGTTCTTCGTCATTTACTGCTATTTTAACAGCTATTGAATTTGTCTTCAACTTGCTTGTTAATTTTTGAGCACGTTGGACGCAAGAGGTTAAGTGAATTTGTAAAAAAGTGATTGTATAAAACAAATTAAAAAAGATTTGCAATTTGCTGAAGGTGTAATTATTAATAAAATGTTGAACAAAAAGTTTGTAGATGAAAATAATCAACCTATCGTAAAGTACAGCATATGAACGTAACCCATGGCGCAAATTTGCAGTCTCAATGTAAGTATTTATTTATTTATTTGTCATTTTTTTTATTAATTTACTTATTTTTTTAATTTATAAATTTATTCTTTTATTTATTATTCTCTTTCAGAAATGACTTATGCATAAAACAAAACATAAATAAAAACACTTCCTTCAGGGAAGTTCATAAAAAATATGTGCAGAAAATCAAATTTTATACATGTATTTGTAACTTATTCACATTCAAATAATATTATTATTGTTATGTATCAATAATGTGATTTAATAATTCATCTTTTTATAAATGAATCTATTGTATTCTTTTTCTAAATTTGTTATTATATTATTAAAAAAAATTGCCATATAATAAATTCGCATTTTATTTATTATCTATATGTGTAAAATGTAGGGGTTAAGGTATTTAAGAACTAGTGCTGAAACTAGTTATTCAAGAACTAGTGAAAAAACTAGATATTAACGAATTAGTTATTGAAGGACTAGCGAAATCACTAGTCCTCGGGCAATGCATAAGGTAACCAATCGACACTTCCTATGACAACGCCATGTTGAATTCGCCAGTTGTAGCAAAGCAAAGTAGATAGATGTGGAGCCAGTCACTGTCCCTTAAGAACTATTGAATTCGCTAGTTCGGAACTAGAACTTTTCACTGCAGGGATGTAAGTGAAAAATAAGAAGCAGCAAGAGACAGATGTAAATTGATGCCTAAAAGGTTATTCAAGCACACTTTCAGGCTCACTGCACTTTACCCAACAAAATGTTTACTTATTCACACATACAAAAATACGTACATATGTATATGCCCAAGTATACACATGTGAAGAATGTAATTATTTATGGTACGCCTTCAATTTTGTGTCACTTATTCCATTCAAAGTCAGTCAGAGCGTATGAGAGACAGTCTTTTGGGGCATGCTAAGAAAAATGAAAAAACTAAATCACAAACACAAAACACATGCATATGCACACTCATGCATATACATTTTAACTACTGTCATTATGTTGTGACATTTTGAAGATGCAACTCTACAAAATGCAGTTCAACGAACCATGGCGCGTTTATTTAAAATAACAAATAAAACACAAGAAGAAGGAAGTATCTTAATAACATGACATAGCTCCGATGGCATTAGTAGCACAAAGTTGTGTGCTTAAAAGTTTGTACAAAGAGAAAAACTTGGGAAGACTTTGTATAGAACCTTTCCACTGGATGGATATGCAACAAAGTATGATGAGATGTAAAATGAAAAACTTTGCTAAGTAAATTCTCTAGAATAATAAGAAGTCATCATTAGCTTGGATTATATGTGAGTTAATTGCTAGTTATAAAACGACATTGCTTGAGAGAAGTTAGGACAGACAGATAAGAAAATATTCACTTCCTCAAAGAAAATACAAAAGTAAAACACGAACCAATTACATAAATATATGTACTTGTGCGACCAAAAAACCAGAACCAGTTCAAGTCCCTGCGGACCTTTTCAGTCATGGATGCCGTAAATGAATTCAACCCGACGATTATGAGGAAAAATTTCTCACAATCGTATCGAAGCCAATTTCAATGGCTTCTCGGCATCTCAGCCAGCTGCTGTTCCGCCGGACCGTATGCCGCATCATTATAAATGTCATAGGTCAGTAAAGACCTTATAGGTAATAGGGTTACCATTTAATCAAAATTTTCTACTCCACTTTCCCATGAGACTTAACAATCTCTGGAAGGTATTTGATCGAGTCTTCATGTTTACCTCTCATAAGAATAACGTTATCATCAAATACAAGTGTTTGTTTACTACAAGATTCCAGAGAAGTGGACAGCCCTTAGCAGTGTTACTTTTAGGCCGTAAGCCCACTGGAAGCAACGCAAGTGCGATCCGACGCAAAGCGGCGACTGGCAATGTTAATCGCTCTCAAAAAGTCGCTGCGATTTTCATTGTCAAAGGTATTGTATCAGATCGCTATTGCGTTTCCTACAGTAAGAGAACGGCCCTACTGTAAAGTATGGAAGCAACTTGAAATACAGGACAAGCAAATTAATGTAGTTTCATTCAAAAAAAATATACTGATTGACTAAAGGACACTATCTTCAAAAGTCAGTCTGACACACAGATAAATATGGTTGCCAAGAAGGCTTAAATGTGTTTTTTTTTAAGCAGAAAGGGCAGTCACGCCAACCAGATGCGGCCATATTGATATTAAAAACCAGAAGGTTAGATACACACAAAAAATTTCAAAAGAAGCTGGCAGTTCCGACCTTATATTACTGATTAAAAGAGCTAGTGAGCAATTCCAGCTCGATCCGACCGCTTCTGTGATTTTTGGCCCGTTTAGTATGAAAGTGAAACACTATGGGCCGCTTTAACAAAACTATAAGCTGAATTTGGGTCCTAAAAACTAGGATACACTAGTATATACAGACAGAGCTATAAACTTATTCAATATTCACTTCCATACCCTTCAGAATTGACGTGGAAAATTAAAAGCTACTGCTTTAACAATTAAGTTTAAGTGAAATTCTTTGACAGTTATTTCTAGCGATACTAGCTTTCCAAAAATAAATTTATGATATACTTAATACCGGCTTGGTATTATTTTCCTGCGTTAACGCCAACGCTCTCGAGCGCTATTTTTCAAACAAAGGAATAGCAAGTTTGACAAATTAAAGTCTTAGCCAATAGTTTACATTTTAATATGGCAGAATGATAAATAATAAACTAGATTGATCGAAAGCAAACACCAAAAGATAGATAAGATTACTCCACCAAAGAAATTATGTACGTTTCTTATCGACATGGAATGTGAGGATAGATGAAACACTGGAATAAAGTGAAATTTGAAACGCACTTATCGGAAGAAAAATAAGAGATAAGATAAGGAAAGGAAATTTTTATATATGATAAAGCGTGTTGACGCAAAAAACCAGTTGAAACAGTGAAATATTTAAAAAATAAAAACAGTTCTAATTCGATAGTGATAAGACCAAGTGAAATTTAATAATAGGTACAAAATGAAAGTACAGTGTATATTAACGCTAAATTTAATTTTAATAATTACGATTGCCACTTTCGCCGAAAATATCGATAGCAATCGCATTGAGCGTTTTTGCTATCCCGAAGAGCATAAAAATACACGAAAATCATGCGAGTGCAACATGGATAGTGCACCGCCATGGGGAATGCGTGCAGTCAACATTGATTGCAGCTATAAGGAATTGAAAACGAAGGATTTCTCGGAAGTCCTACCGCTGTACGTTAACAATGTTGATCTTTCGTGGAATTCGCTGGATACTGTACCCATGTTTGCCAGTGATAGTCTGCGTCTGTTAAATTTAATGCACAATAATATCTCAAAAGTTGTTACCAAGAATTTTGTAAAGGTTTCAAATTTGCACGAGCTCTACCTTAACTGGAATAGCATACAAACGATTGAGTTGAATGCTTTCGCTGAAATGGCACATTTGCAGGTACTGGATTTATCGCATAATAATTTGCATGCTCTTGCTTCGCAAGTATTCACACCAATGTTAATATTAGAGACGCTTAGTTTATCGTGGAACCGACAGCTCAACCACACCGCAGGCATACAAGAACTCGATTTTTATCAGACTTTTGGCGTGAATGCAAAACTGCGTGTCTTAAAGCTGGAAGCATGCAGTCTTTCTAATTTGGTGCTGCCCGAAAAAGCGCCATTGCTAGAGCTTGATATGCGTCGCAATCAGCTAACAAAAGTACCCGAGAAACTACCGCAATCACTCGAAAAACTTGATCTAAGTGAGAATTTATTCGAATCACTTATTCCCGCAGACACCGCACTACTATCGCACATTAGCGAACTTTATTTCGAGGACATGCCACGCCTTCAGTCCATCGAAGAAAATGCATTCGTGCCGCTGCAGTCACTGAAGAAAATAAGTTTCCAAAACAGTCGCCGCTTGAATACAATCCACGGCTATGCGTTTGGCGTAAATGGCACAAAATTACCAGCGCTGAGGTCGATGATTTTTCGTGGTACTACATTGCGTACTTTTAATTCTACTCTCTCGCCTAATTTCAATCAACTCACGGAACTGGACCTCAACGGCATGCCGTTGTATTGTGATTGCGAACTAGTGTGGATAAAAATTCTGAATTTGGAGACTAATGGACGCTGTTTTAAGCCATCGCGTCTTCGTGGTTTACGTTTAACCAATGCCCGTGTCTCCGACTTTAGTTGCGACAGTTGGCCACATTGGGTTTATGGTTTAATTATATTGGGTCTCATTTTATTGTGTTCTGCTGGAATCTATTTCATTGTCATGGGTCTACGTCCGAATCGTGGTGTTGCTATGCGTAGGAAAGTCGGTGCTGGCAGTCCATATGCCAGGGTAACCATTGAACCGAACCGGCAAGAGAATAATTACTATTAAGACGCAATAAAAAAGTGATATGCATTTTTTTTTTTAAGTATTTTTAGTTTTAGTACATACATACATAACTACATTTCTACTATTTACTATATTTTTTTTAATAAATTCTTATTTATTTTAAATTAAAAGCAAAAAATGTGCGTATGTGTTTTTCATATTCTAGCCTCACCTGCATGTACCATGCCATAGTCTTTTCACAAATACCTTTTAATTGATAGTGAAATCGTTATCTCTGTTAAACTGAGCTGATAAGCTAAAGTCAGTGCATATGTGTAGGTGAGGCAATGTATAAAGGTTATTTTTTGTTTAAATTGCTCGTTCATTACACTGTGCACTATAATCTTAAACAAAGATAAATAAAATGTGTTGTTTGTTAATTGAATTCACTTGAATTCATACGAATAAAATATGATTCATAGTTCGTTCGTCTTGTTCTTTCAGCTGAGAACATTAAGCGTAAGCTGTTTTTAAAAAGCAATTCAGAGACAAGAGGAAATAGAAAATACGTTGGTTGTAATGTAAGTACCGAGAAATAGAAAGACGTTAGCAAAGGGTGCCCGGGCCCCAGTTTCGCGGACTCGGATGTGAATACGAATGTCAAAACATGTTCACAAACATAATTGAGAGAATTTGTGTGAGCGCAGTTTGCACAATTGAGACATTCTCTATACATTCGCAAAATAAAAATTACAAATGCGGATGCGACTGTCAAAATTGTGCGTATGTTTCGCATGTAGCGAATACGAATGAAGACATCCGTTACATCACTACTCAACACGGTCATAAATCTAAAATAGAAAAATAAAAATTTTTATATAAGGCACCACCGCTTAGTCTGCTTTGTTAGTGTATTTGCCGTCCACGTGGTTGACGGTAGGGAAATGAGTTATTTCGTGATCCGGCAGAAACTCTGGATAATGACGTTCATGCCATCATGGCTAACACACGGAAACAATTAACGATGCAGGGAGTCGGGTAACCAGTATCGGCGGCTGGTCAGGATGAGCAAGTGAACCCGCTGACGTCGTCATTATGTGACCGCAGCTTTGACTTGTCTGATTTGAAATACTCCTTACCTGCCCTATGGCGCAATTCGGACTCAAAACAGGATTGTTTTTTTTCTTGATAATAAATCCTAAATTAAATACATGTATGCACTTTTAATGATTCCAGCTGTCTTGATTCGTGCAGAAGGTAAATTAGGTGCAGCTGCGGAAGAAGAAGTACAAGTAGAGCAAATGGACAGTGGCATGGAATGGGAAGAATCAAGTACAAGCGACGAGGAACAGAAGCAGGAGAAGATAAATGAAATGCCTCAACATTTTTCGCAAGCTGGAATGAGTGACTTATGAAGAGAGCCAGGGTTTTCGAAAGAAGCTCACGAACTTTTAGCTTCAAGGTTAAAAGAGAAGAATCTCTTGGAAAAAGGAGCAAAAATGACGGTGTACAGAAACAGAGAGCAAGAGTTCCGACCATTTTTCACCCATGATAAATTGCTGAAATTTGTATACTGCAATGATATTGCAGGACTATTGAGTAGTTTGAAAGCTGGCATCTATAAACCTGAAGAATAGCGGTCTTCTAGTAGTCTTAAGATGATATTGCTCCATAACAGATATGTACTGGCTCCCGTACTAATAGCTCATTCAACATTTCTCAAAGAGTCTTACGATTAAAATCGTTCTTGAAAAAATAAAATATTCGGAGCAGCAATGAAGGATCTGCGGCCATCTGAAGATGATTGGGATTGCTCTAGTCATGCAAAGCGGAAACATTAAGTACTTTTATTTTCTGTGCCTTTTTGAAAGTGGAGATTGACAAAATCTTTACAAAAAGAAAGAATGGATCTAACGAAAGTCACTAAAGCCCGGAGAGGTAAACGTTATAAAAGAACCACTTGTAGAGGAAGGAAAAGTTTTACTTCCTCCACTACATCTCAAACTTGAATTAATGAAACAATACGTGAGAGCTTTGAATAAAATAGAAGATTGTTTCAGTACACCCAGAAAAATACCCATCTCTAAAACAAAGAAAAAGTTTCCTCAATTTCAATCCACGAAAATTTCTCTCGTTTAAGTAAATTTTCCTCAAAATGAAGAAAAATGTGCTCCTTTCATGCAACAATGATGTTCAATTTGAAGTAAGTTATTTCTTCATTTTTACAAATTTAGTTGCATAGAAAATGTAAGAAAGAGACGAATATACCAAAAATGTTCTCCATACAAAATTTTGGTATACACAAAAAACTAGCTTTACTCTTTTGGCCTTAGCAGACAATCGCGTAC
Source organism: Toxonevra muliebris (assembly GCA_963691655.1). Classification (NCBI taxonomy): domain Eukaryota; kingdom Metazoa; phylum Arthropoda; class Insecta; order Diptera; family Pallopteridae; genus Toxonevra; species Toxonevra muliebris. The sequence goes on along the minus strand of OY829328.1, from coordinate 42,129,464 downwards.
GCTTTGCTTTTCTTTTGAATTTTTTAGTCGGTGTCTCTATTTCAAATGAAGCGGTTGTGTTTGTGGCTGTTGATATAATTCGTGAAAAAAATTTATATATATTGTGAAAAAAAAACAAAATATATTCGAAAGAAATAAATTTCAATAAACTTCAATTTATAATTCTTTGATGGCCATAAGGATCTTTTGATCATTTCAAGGCGACGACACCTGTAGTGTATGTAAAAATACTTATAAATGTAAACCTTAATACTTATTAAAAATAAAATAATAAATGAATACAAGTAAAAAAACATGATTTCTATGCCTTTTAATTAAAACATCATTGTAGAAAATATGAGGATTTTTTTTTTCTAAAAAGGTAGTAAATTTACTTCAATTTATGGAAAATTATTCCTCAAACTGAGGAAAATTTTACCTAAATTTTATACAATTTCTCATATTGAAATAAAATATTATTCATTTGAAAAACGCAATTTTTACAAATTGAAGACAAATTTCTTTAATTTATAGAAAACTTCCTTCTTTAAAAAAAATTTTTCTCTAAAATAAAGAAAAAATATTTCCTCAGTTCAAAGAAATTTTGTATATCTAAATGAGGAAACCATTTCTATGGCGCCAAATCATTCCCATTTTTCCTCCTATCTAGCCGTTTTTCTTCAAACGAGGTAAGTATTTCTCTGGGTGTATATTACAAGAGAATTCCCCAAACTGAGTGATTTAAAAGTTAGGAAATTTCTAACTAAAGCTATAAGCTTTTATAATATTTACTTGTTAAAATTAATGAGCTAACTGAAATACTTAAACTATTTTAATTTCAGTTTTTTTTTTGTTATTTACTTTAATAACGATATAAATACATAAGATATTTACTTTTGTATTATATATTCCACACAAAAGCTATTTTACTTTTATTCTCACTTCAATACTGTCGCATAAAATGGCATCATTAAACAATTTTTTTTATTCAACTCTTTTCACTTTATTTACGATGCTGCTGATGCATAAACTTTAAATACATCAATGCAGAAGCAGAAAAGCACAACGTATAGTAAACATGAGTAGGTGGGAGGAAAGGAGTAGGGAAAATGTTGCAATAAAACTACATAATTTTCCGTCGTACACATAAATTCCTAGTTATTTTCACATATCCTTTTGTGGTATGTAACTACTACATGCAAGTACACACTGGCATACAGATTAATACAGTGGCAGATACAAAAAGGGAAAAAATATTTTGTTAAAAAAATAAACACAATAACAAATTAGAAATGTGCAAATCGTTTATGAATTTAATCGAATTCGATTTTCAGTCGACTTTTAGCTCAAATTTTCGAGTTTTTATAATTGACTTCATATTCGATTTTTAATACAAAATTTTTCAAAATTGCCAAAACTCAGTGCTTTACATTTATTTATTTTTTTTATAAATACAATATAAACTGTATGACATGTAGAACAAATCTGAATTTGAGTCTTTAAAAACGGGACAGGATATGACACAATAATGTTGACAAATCGAAAAGTAACAGCACAGTTAGGTTTCTACTCAACCAGATAAACACAAGGGAAAACTATTTTTAAAATCTAAAATATCTAAAGGCCCCACATGCGTCTTGAAAGTTCCGAAATTTCGATCATAAGTATCGTTGTTTCAACCATAAATTATTTAATACACACTCAACAATTTGAGTTTAGAGAAGAACACGGAACTGTGGAACAAGTGCTCAGAATTGTTTCAGAAGTGCGTAAAGCATTTGGATATCACCGGCGTTTGACATGACGGTCTCTTACACAAAATTAATAAATTTTAACCCGAAAATACCCATACAATACTAAAGAGCTACCTGACAAACAGAACATTCTATGTCAAGTGCAAAAGCTTTAACCCAGTAATGCCTTAGCGTGGTGCTAAGCCGTTCCTGAGCTTTACTTTCTTGATCTATTTACTTTGATTCCCGCTCGTCCTTAATGGGTTAACTTAAAAAGTTACGCAATCGCCGCTGGTGTTCCACAAGGAAGTGTCCTTGGCCCACTACTCTACCTGATATACACATCAGATTTGCCAACAAAACATAAATTATTCAAATCCACATTCGCTGAGGATACAGGAATTTTAAGTACCCACCAAAGATCTCCAGGATCACCTTGATACCAAAAAGTGTTCATCTTACTTTTGCATTAAGAAGAGGAACTGGTCCACCTCTGACCCTTCACAACTGTTTTATTCCCTCGATAGAAGATTAACCTGGAAAAAACATATTGAGGCAAGAAAAAACACCGGCAAACTAAAACCATCGAAACTACACTGGATGTTAAAAAAAGCTCCAAGTTGGCCCTAGAAAACAAATTGTTACTCTATAAAATGGTTATTAAGCCAATTTCGATGTACGGCATCCAACTATGGGGAACTGCGTCGCCATCAACAGTAAAAGCTGCAAAGAATGCAATCCAAAATGCTAAGATCTATTACAGGAACCTCATGGTACATCAAAAACACCAATATCCACAAAGATCTTGAAATACCCGTGGTCACTGAAGAAATATGTAAATTTTGTGCAAAGTACGCCCAGAAATTGAAAACCTACCCAAATAGTTTGGCAAGAATCTTATTGCAGCGTAAATACCGCAGGCTGCTAAAAGGAAAAGATACCATAGATCTTGATATATTATAAGTCTGAGTCTACACAGAGCAGGAGGGAAGTGGCGGACCATATCTTCACATGAAGTTATTCCCCCGAATTTCTCCTGTTCCCTCTTACCCTTTACCACGACACTAATACCACACACTGGCACGGAAACACTAGTTTTAAGATTTGAAGTACATTTGTTAGTTTCTAAGTAAAGAAAGATTTAATAAATAAATGAAAGTATATAACCAAAAAAAAAGGGAAGAGTCCCTGCGAAAATGGGACGGTTACAGTCTCGATATGAGATAATACAATAAAGAAAAGACATCGAATAATAAATACGGACAAGCTTTTGCTACACGTTTCATAAAATTTTTAGTATTTTTAGTTTAACCCTTTCAGTTATGACGTCCTCTACAGAGGACAAGCTTTGATAGCTAATAAATGTGTTTTAAATTTCATAATCTACTAATAAAATTATATGTACTCAGTTCTGTTAAGTATATTTTCATGTTTTTGGATTACCGAACATTTGAAATTTCGTGCTTATGCAATTATTGTAAAGGTTTCTGTTTTCGAAGCCAAGTGAAAATTATATGTTCAAAAATTTATCAACAAAGCCAGTTCAATAATTTTAATAAAAACCAACAATTCATTGCTAAGTAGAAATATTGCTTTACTAGTATATTTGTAAAAGATAAAAAAATGTAAAAATCCTAAAATTGAAGAAAAACCATTAATGGATTTTTATCTATAGCTTCAGCAGTATCTTTTTTAAAGCTTTAATAAAGGTTGAACAAGTATACTCAGAGGCGTGAACCTTATTTATATATATATAGTTGTCGAAGTCCTAAGCAATCATGGATTTCACACAAAATTTATCTGTCGAGCCCAATTAAAAAGATGGACTGAAAAAGTTAAGCTACAGTTCTTGAACTAACAAAAACTTGTTTGAAACTTGGAGATAAGAACAGCAAAATCGCGCCGAATTTTTATAAAAATATATAAACATTTTTGCCCTGAATTTTAAGTCTTAAGAAAATAAATTATTTTACGAATTGAGCTAAACATGAGATTTGCACACATATTTGATGGTAAACTATTTTATTATTTTTAATTTAAGAAATAAGATAAGAAAAGGACGAAAATATAAAAATCCCCCCTTCGGATCCGCTAGTGCTCGTACCTATCATCTTATGTGTGGATGTGTAAGCATATCATTTTCACACTCGCGTATGTGTTATTTTTTTTTTATTACGCTAATGATGTACGCGAAAAGAAATTGCCTGGTAGCTGCAACATACTCACACATTCATATACACACGTTAGTTGCATGCTCGTATTATGTGCAAGTCACACGTTTCATCATTGCCGCGCATTATAGTAGGACGCTATTGAATCAACTCGTTAACTCAGTCAATCGCATACCATCCTACGTTGAATGTTTGCTATGCTTTTAACCCATTCGCTAGCGCTGGACAACAAATTCATTCCGACCCATAATAACATTAATAACAATGACTTACAAATGATTCAATACTACATAAGATATTGATGGCTCTCGATTTGAGTTTTATCTAAGTAAATAAAGCTGTTTTTTTTTTAAGCAAAAAAGCTTAATATCTACCGTATGTTAAAAACACTCTAACGAATTTATAAAACAAAGCATAAAAACAGTATTCATAGATAAATTTTAAGAGAACCAAAAATAACTGAAGGTATTGAAAATTAGCTCATGCCTAAAATTTAGATTTTCAACGGATTCAATCGAGAAAAAAAAACATTGTATGCCGATCGTTTCCCAGAATATTGGATTGTGTTGGGGGTAATAAATAAAAAAGTGATTTTTATTTGATCTGAAAACACGATAATCCCTTTTTCTGATTTGATTAAGTTAATTATGACTGAAAGTAAACAGTGCACAGTGGTCTGCAATCACTAAAAGCTGGCCATAAGTCGAAAAATTAAGTTTTTTTTGGGGGGGTTCTGACATTTTAAATAGTTGCAGGGATAACCCTAGCAGCGTTTTAGAACAACGGTTAAGTACAGCTATTCTTCAAAAATTGTTTTTGGCTTTTCAAGTCTAAGCAAAAATAAGTGTCGAAACATGTAGAATTTTCAAGTGAAAAAAGTTTGTTATTAAAAGCGCGTAGTTTTTAAACGGTTTCACCGATTTTAATCAGACGACATGCAATCAACTTGTAAGAGTAAGTACTTTTCATAAATCTAAATATTATTTATCTATAATCAAAACAATAAATAAGTAATGAATTCACCGGTGTTTTTATCATGTAAGCTGTTTTCAAGGCTGAGAAAAAAAGAGTTTTAAAAAAATTCTCAAGGGTTCCTGCCAAGTTTTTACTTTTAAATTATTAATTATTCATTTTTGTAAAACATATAAAAATATCAGTTGCCGAAAATTGCTGGAATGGAATTTACACAATATTTTCAACGCAATGTACAAATGCGCTATATTCTATGTCCCAGCAATTGTAACATCAAAAAAGTATTTGTATAATAGAAATTTTTTTGTGTAAAATTCGTATAGATGGGGGAGAGGAAGGTTCAAGATTTTTGCGTCCAATAACCGTTAATATTTCCTTGAGCTTATGTTAGATGTATTAGCCATTCTCTTCTATTACCTCCTTTCGTATTGACAATAGGGACAACATCAGTATGTATATCAAAAATCTACCACCTTGAATACGCCATTTTGTTTTTTGACAAATTAAGAACGGATTCGTAATCAGAGATTCCAAAAACCCCCAAATGTCTGGTTTCGTCAAAATTCGATATTTTTTTTTTGGAAATGGTCCACCATTTTGGATCCGCCATCGACATCGATTATTCTTAATGAAACTGATCATCTTCAATTGCTACATTCAGAGCTCTGAAAATCATTTTTTTCAGATATACACAGATAGTTATGGGTGCTGAAACTGGACCATTTTACTTAGCTTCTCTTAAAAATTTCCCATCAATTCATTCACAAATCTCCATCCATAATATGTGCTCTATCATCTTAGTGTTGAAGATAGCGCGAAAATCCACTAACGTAAACATCCACTAACGTGAATAAATATTTTCCTTCCATTGACTTTTTTAAAACATGAACGAAATTTCTTAGAAATTGTGTATCAACTTAATCTTAATTAAAAAGTAAAATAATTTTTTTTTAAATTTATTTCTTTACTTTTTACTTTTATTTAACCCTGGAAGTATGTTACATGCATATTTTTCATATGTAAAGGTTATGCTTCGTCGAAACGACGAGGGCAATATTCAATGTGGTCATACACATGAGCTTTACACCTATAACTTTGAAAGTTGCTTGTTTCCCATTATTTGGTTAATTTATCATATGGAAAAATAACAATTAACATTTTTTTTTAACAACATTTATTCATAATTTAAATGTTTACCAACACATACTTAGAAAGAAAAATTGTAAAACGTATAGATGCGTCGTCGATTCAACGAAGCATATTCTTCCAGGATTAAGTAATTCTCAATTTCAAGTGAATTTTTATCAATTTTCGGAATATTTTTAATTTGAGTTATTTTACCAATAAAATGTTTATTTTTACACTATAAGGTAAAGATTTTCTTTTAAAAAAGTTTCCTACAGTTGTAAGATCATAAAGTTTTCGATATTTTTCAACAATCGTTAATGTGAACACCCGTTGTTTTATTAGTTCATGGTTTCGAGCGTTGTCTGTATATCGTTTTTCGCTTGAGAGTATTGGAACATTACCAATAAGCTTACAAACTCTGCAGTTGCGAGCATATAAATTGTCATTGACTTAAAGCTTCCATCAAGAGAGAGCGCAGGTGGTGATAGGATCTTACCGTCCTATAAAACACAAAAAAAAAAAAATGATTTTGGTAACAGAACATTTTTTTTTTCGCAAAAGCAGAAAAAAAAATTTCTGCCTCCGCCCTTACGATTAACAATAGAACTTGCTTAAGTAAGCTTTCCAGTTTCAGTGTTCGAATTCGGTATGAAACTATAGAAAATTTTTAACAAAAACAACACATAAAATTTGAATGCAGAAAATTTAAAAAATCGGGTACTAGACTAAAACGGATTGCATTAACAAGGATAAAGTTTTAAAAGTGGTAAAAATGGGTTAAAATATGCAGAAAAAAAAGATACTAATTTTGACTGGCATTGAGGACAGTGAGCATGAGTGTGTGTGTTTGTGTGATTATGTTCCGAAGGATGGATGATGCCAAAGCTGCTGCTGCTTTGCTTATGCAAGTCGAGCGTAAAAAGAAAAGTGTGAAAAATGATATCAAGTGAGCTCATAGTATGCATAAAAAGGCCAATTAGAAGAAGTGCATACATACACAATATTTCACCCATACATGTTCATGTATGCTGTTGGTGAATACGTAACAACAACAATAACAAAATGTTGTGTATGTTCTTCATAGATACAATAAAATATAGAAATTTTATGAGGAAAAATTTTTCAACAACATTCATTAAAATTAAACATTCAATGCGAAAAGTTTTATAATGTTTTTATATTTTCTAGTTTTCTCCCTCTGCTACTGCCTTAGGCATACACATTTGAGAATAATACATACATATACATCCCTCTTTATGATGCGGTTTTGATGAATGCGTACAATTTAGAATAAAATCGAAAAAGTTTAAATGAATTTTAGTTTGTATAACTCACATAAATGTTTATAATTGAATTTTCACCATTTTTATGAAATGTTTTTGAAATAGTTAACAACTTTTTGCTTTTAGCATAGGTAAATATAAAAATAAAATATATACAAAATAAATTTGTCCACTTCTTACATATTTATAAAAACTATTTATCAAATTTCTACCCTCAAAGATCTTCATTCCTAATACAGCTTAAGATCACGCGAAAAGCTTTACGTAATTATTCTCCTAAAAATTTATGTGAATAATTATTTTCCATTCCATTAAGTTGAACATTAAGCTTCTCTCCATTATCTTTCTATTTCTAGTTTAACCTCGTTTTTCTTTATGCTGTTTCTTAAACAAATACTTATAAATGCTTTAACATCTTTTCAACTTAAAACTTATATAAATCATTTTTTTCACTTGAATTGAAGCTGATTTACCATTTTATTTTAATCCAACACATATTTCTGTAATTAAAAAGAAGAAACAGCCTAACTCGACTAAAGAAGGAAAATATTTTATCATATATTTTTTATTATAAATATTAAACTGGTGCTAATTTTTAGATCATGTCTAGAATCAAACTGTCTTTGATTTGAGCACAAGGTCTTTTGAAACAATGCTATAGTTTCTATAATATTTCTGTTCAAAGCAATCAAATAGGAAAATAAACTTAAGTTGTTTTTTTCGCCACAGATTGTTTGGAGTACATTATTGCAGATGTATTTACTTCAAGAATGCTTTACAAATTAAAATAAAATATTCCAATGCAGCTACAATCACTTTAGTTTTGTGAGAAATTAATGTAAGCCGCTTAAAATATTATCTCATTGAAACACACTCACACACCCACACAAGTGCATAATTTTCTTTTTAGTCTTCTTCAGAAAATGTTAAGTTGTTTGCATTGTAATTAAATTTTCATGGGTGCAAAATTTTGAAGTGACACTAAAATACTCGCAATAACAAGAAAAGTTCGAAGTTCTTTTAAGTTTTGTTTATACTCTTAATTTATGCATAAATATTTAAATAAGTATGTATGTATATGTAGTTTTGGTTTAAAGCATAAGATTCTAGAATTTAAAAGTACAACGGGGAGTATGAGTGACATACGTTTTTATATACAGTGACTCATAAAATCGATCACGCTAAGATACTGTTCTGGGACCCGATAAATAGCCAAGAATGGCGTCAAATCAAAAAGTATCAGCATAATTAAGTGTCTACTAATTCAGAAGAACAGAAGTGGAAACAAAATTTTGAAATTTTTTTTTAAATTTCAGATAATATCTTCAGGTTAAAAAAACGTCTTGAAATTCTCAGAAATTTCGACAATAAAATATGATTTTTTTAAATTTTTTCAAATTCCACAGCTCTGATATTGCTCCTTACAAATACAAACATAATGCAAAGAACTAATTTTGAAATCGGATAATGTTTATTGATGCCGAAAGATGTTTTTTATCCTCTGTACAGGGGATGGAGCTGTTTTTATCTAACGTCGATATTATTTTGCTCTTTTGCTTAATGGTAAGCTTAACAGTGCACTATGGGGCCTATGAAAAATTTAGCTAGCCAAAATTAGAAAAATCTACCATCTCGGTTTGAATTCAAAAGTATTTATATGAGTTTACTCTCTATAGAATCCTCATCATAATCCACACACAGGATACTCTAATTAGGCGAAGGATCTGGCTGTGCGACCGTCGAAAGTTGCAATATCCTGCCGATAGTTTTAGCATTGTTGAAAATGTGTTGCACCTAAAGTGCAATAACTTAGCCAATACCAAAGGTAGACCTTTATTTTTGGTCTCATATTAAAGAAAAAACTTTACAATATTCTTATACCTAAAAATTCGATGATAAAATAATAACTTTTTTTGGCATTTTTTTTTTATATATTATTATTAGAGACTATAAAAATGAAATCTAATTGTTCATATTCCACAGTTTGACTTTTACATCATCCATACTTAACAGTTCAAGGTTTGTTAATGGGCTTAATTAAACGTAATTTTTTTGTCAAAGTGACAAAGTGACGAAGTTGCAACACTGTATAAAGGGCAGGCACAATTCTGTTAAATGCTACTAAAAATTATTTTTCAGTGTAATATTACACGCTCTCTCTGTCATTTCTACAACTAGACAAATCATTAACTAACTGTTAAATATCTAGTTGCAATGAGAATTTCAACAAAAATAAGTATAAAGAATAGTTGTGTACTCAGGGACTGTAAGTAATGCACCTTAGGAAGGTCGGAATATGATATTTCATCTCTTACCGTTACGGGTGTTTGTTCAGGGCTGTGCCGCAAAAGGAGCTCTTAGACTAAGAGAATTCAACGTGTGGAGATCAGCAAACTATAGACACTCTATAATTTTGAGTGTGATGAAGCGGAGGGGTCAAAATGGAATCAAAGCTGACTTAGATGTAGCCACGGATTATATGACTTCAAATTTAGATTTTATTACTAGAATTCCAACTCTTTATCCAACCAGGGAAGACTGGGAGTCGGGATCGGTAACAGGTAATGCTGGTATTACCATCTTTACCGATGGCTCAAAGATAGGAACTGGAGCTGCTCTCTACTCCGAAGACCTGCAACTAAGGCGGTCGTATCATCTTCCTGACAGCTGCAGCGTTTTTCAGGCAGATATTTTTGCTATTGAGAAAGCAGCTCGACTTCTACAAGACAGTACGATTCCGATTTCGAATATCACTATCTTTACTGACAGTCAGGCTGCAATGAAGGCAATAGAATCCAAAATAGTTAAATCGGAGATTGTACAGAAATGTCGTGCTTCACTGATGGCCATTGAGCACCACAAGGTCACTCTCTGCTGGGTTCCTGGACATAGCAATATTGAAGGGAACGAAATAGCAGATGAAATAGCCAGAAGGGGCTCTGAAATGGACATTAACGAGGCGGATACCTCTATATAATCTCCGATGTGTGAACTATTTAGGAAAATAGACGAGTACACCATAGCGGTGTCAAATGACGCTTGGACTAACCTAGATGACTGTATAGTTTCACGGGCCTTGTGGCCAAGGTTAGATAGAAAGAGGACAAATGTCCTCTTAGGGCACAACAAATCTGCAGTACGTCTGCTCACAGGAGTCATAACTGGATATTGTGCTATTGCACCAATGCTTCAACGGTGGCGCATTCCAACGAGCGGACTGTGCAGAAGTCATGATGAAGAAGAGACAGAATCGATTCTTCACTTTCTATGTCAATGTCCAAGGCTGCAGATGAGCAGACTCCAATGTTTGGGGTCGCGCTTTTTCAATAGTCTAACAGAGATAACGAAAGTGGAACTATCGGATCTTCTTACCTTCATCCGGAGAACCAAATGGCTCGATAAAGACATTACCTGGACTGCTGACGGAAACCGTGGTTACAGACGTGCCTCATCCGGGCAATTAAATGAGGGCAATCAGAATGGACAATTAAGTCTCCCAGTGGAAGTGCAGGTTTATACATATATATACATACATGTATATATATATATGTATATACATTCGCGCACGCCTTCCAAACCTAACCTAACCTATAGTTGTATTAGTTTCGTTCATCATTTCTGTTCAGTGAAAATACTTGAAAACAAAAACCTTGTAATTCTGGGTAACGTTTTCAAATATCAAACACATATGTAGAACGTTGAAATGCTACTAAGAACCATCACAAAGATCACTGATGAGGAATCGTGGCGGGTTTCGAAACGGCCGTATGATTTGCCTGCCCTTTATACATTGTTGCGACTTAGTTACTTTGACAAAAAATGGCGTTTTATTAAGCCCGTTAACAAACCTTGAAATTTTATTATTTTTTTAATGAATGAGAAAAAAAAAGCTCCGATTTGCTCCGAGCGAAAATAAAAACCATCATATTATGTGAAGCATCTACTTTAGAATAAAGTACGAGTGCTTTGCAACTTTTTGCCACAGCTTTAATCACAAGCAAAAATATGAGATCACTTAGCATTTGTTAAATAGTTATTTAAGATGTTATATTTAACCCATTTTAAATGGTAAGCAGATAAAAATTGGTATACGGAGTTAAACTAATTGTCTTATTGATTCTGTATGGAAAGCTTTTTAATCGGACAATTGCAACGCCTGCCTCCAATATAAATGTATGTGAAATTTTGAAAATGCAATATATAGTGTTCCACAAAAGTCTGGGTACAGACACTTTAACTACAGAAATCGTTTAAGAATTAATGATTTGTTAAATTTATTAAAAAGTTGTCTTAATATTGCAGTACCATTAATCCATATGTATAAGTTTCTGACAAAATATTCAATAATATAACTAAAAATGGAAAAGTAGTTAAGGAAAAACCATATCAACTACATAAAGTAGCTCCACAAAAATGTATGTACACTAGGGTGCCATTAAGTTATATGGAGAATTTTTTTTTCGAAAAATCTGTTGATGGCACCCCCCTATCGGTTCGTTTTACTCAAAAAATAATCTTTGTAAAATTTCAGATCAATTGGATAAGGGGAAGTGGTGCCCCAAGAGCTCCAAGAGCTAACCTTGCTAGCTCATTAGTTTTACAATTGCCTGGAATGTCCTTGAGACCTGGTACCCAATACCGATGTACCTTGAGCCGTTCCGATATCTCTTTAGGAGATAGCCGGCAGTTAGCGACCGCCTTAGAGGTAGTAAGTAAATATCAAGTGATTTTATGGCTGCCTGACTATCTATTGACTAGTAGTGAAAATGGCTAGCTAAAAGCTATTAAATTTACAAAAAGAATAAATTGGGAAATACTGACGATGTTGGGACATAGATTTTTAATGTGATTTTTAAAAAAATCTAAATAATATTATCAATAACACTGCAAAATGTAGTTTTATAAGCATTTCCTTTCGATTTTAGATTTAATGTAAAAATCCACCTTTGTTTGCAAATCTAACGTGTCACATCATCTGGTGCTGGTAAAATTCCAAATAGCATTGCCAAAAAATTAGAACTGTTTTTTTCTAAATTTATAAAGACTCGACAACTCTTTCTATTTTATATTAATTTTTTATATTTCTAAATCTAGTGGTACTAGGACAAACATTTCAAATTGAGAGTTCTTAACTTTGAAGAGCGTTTACAAAAAATTAGTTCGAAAAAATTGGGAATTTTTTGCCATTTAAATTCGAATTAATTTGTGTATTTTTCAGAAATGTAGTCATCAGAATGATATATGTACCAATTTCAGCTTGATAGGTTGAAAAGTTCTTAAGAAAGCAACAAGAAAACTTTTCGAAAATTTTGGGAGACAATCATAAAATATTATTCTTTAATTCTAAGTCGTCGTTTTCCATTAAGCAGAATCTTCTGGCGTTTGGTATGGCTTTTCGAATTTAGAATTTAAATTTTATAATTTCAGTCCGTGTTTGCTATAAGAAACAAAAAGACAGAAAAACCGAAATATCAAAAAACATTATTAACAAAATTTTTACCAATTACAGTGACTGGGACAATTACCTGAATATTCACCTCTTTTGTAACTATATTTTTTTCCTTTATTAATGCAAAAATACTATTATTTGGAGTGGGAATCATGAGAACTACAACTTTCTAGAACTAGCGAGAGTTTCGAATTACTCGACTTTCATTTTGATAGATTAACAAGTCTCAGCCCACTTTTGTACAGAAAAAATTGGTCTTTATATTCCTATGAACGACTACGCAGGTGTCACTATGTTTTTTTTTAAGCGAATAAGTAAAAAAAAGCAGTCGTGCGGACAATTACATTTGTAAAACTTTCTAGATTTAATCGGGTAATTTCAGCTTATTCTTTCTTTTATTCAATAGTTATAAGGAATACCGAAAAAACTTATATGAGTGAATTATTCCTCTTTGATAGATCAGTTTTTATGTAAAATAAAAAATGTCTGAGATATAAACAATCAAATATGAATTTTATGCACAAAAACCGTTTTTTCCGAATTTTGGAGCTCTTGGGGCACCACTTCCCCTTATCCAATTGACCTGAAATTTTACACAGATTATTTTTTGAGTAAAACGAACCGATCGAGGGGGTGCCGCGGAAAATTTTCCGACTTTCGAAAATTAATGACACTCTAGTGTAGGGTAGAAGGGGAGCATTTGCCACCCCCCCCCCCCCCCTTATCTTCAAATTTAAGAAAGTTTTATAAATGAAACAATCTATAATTTGAGCTTTTATCGATCATCTTTCATCCCTTCTACTTTGACAGATGACCTTTGTAAGTGATCGTGGGCAGACGTGTTTTTGTGTTTTTCGGGTGGTTGCAAAAATATTTGATAGTAAGTAAATCTTGTAATAACTTTTTTATTTATTGAGTGAGAAAAAAGTTGTTCAACTATGTTATTCCGGTGTTATTTAATTAAAGAATAAGCAATAGTTTCTTTTTATAAATGTCCAAAAAGTTTAAAAAAATTATGTTTTTATGAAAGTGGTTGCTCCTGGGGCACATTCACCAGAATGCGGATAGGGCGGTTTCGACGGCATATGTTAAAAATTTTAGACAGTAAAATGTTAAAATAAGTCATATCTAAATAAATTCCGTTGGACTAGTACTATCCACTTTTATTTACATGTATATACAAATGCTTATTTTTTTAATAAATAACTTATATTTTTTAACAAAATATTTTAAAAATGAATCATTTATATTTTTGTTACTTTATGTTATAAATAAATTTTCATAAATTAAAAATAAGTAGAACTTATTCTGACTGATAATATGTAATGATAATATACAAGAACAAAAATTAAAAAAAAAATAGCTATTACTTTATCAAAAACCTTGAATTTTATTCCTTGACGGTTGCACCCCACCCCCTTGACGAATGTACCCCATGACTGGGGCACTTTCACCATTTTGGACTACTTGGAAAATCATCAAAAAAATAATATTGGGAGTATGAATGTGTAAACTCGAACTTGTAATTTGAACATTTATTGTGAAAAAATGATTAAAAAATTTATTCTTTAAAGTATTTTCTATCGTTAGCCACAACCTTTTCTCATCTTTCTGGTAGCATACGGATTCCGCGTCGAAAGAACTCCTCATCTTTTGAGGCTATCCACGAATCGACTCATTTTTTGAGTTCTTCGAAAGAACGGAAGTGCTATTCAGCCAGGCCATGTGTCATCGATCGGAACAAGTGGTAATCAGAAGCAGCAATGTCTGGAGAATACGGCGGGTGGGGTAGCACTTCCCATTTCAGCGTTTCCAAGTATGTTTTTACTTGTCTTGCAACATGCGGCCGAGCATTGTCGTGCTGAAGAATAACTTCGTCGTGTCTATTCTCATATTCTGGTCTCTTATCCTTTAATGCTCGGCTCAAACGCATCAATTGTAGTTGGTAGCGGTCGCCAGTGATCGTTTCATTCGGTTTCAACAGCTCATAATACACGACACCTTTCATATCCCACCAAATACACGGCATGAGCTTGGATCCATGGATGTTCGGCTTTGCTGTTGATGCATGTCCGGGCGGTCCCCATGATTTTTTTACGCTTTGGGTTATCCACTTTTCATCGCCAGTCACAATACGATGCATTAAACCTTATCTTTTCTGTCGTTCAATCAGCACTTCACATGTGAAAAATCGTCGTTCGACGTCTCTCGGCTTCAATTGGTACGGGACCCAATTTCCTTGCTTTTGAATCATTCCCAATGCTTTTAATCGTTTAGAAATGGTTGATTGATCAACTCCTAAAGATTCTGCAAGTTCTTGTTACGTTTGACATGAATCTTCTTCGAGTAATGCCTTCAATTCTTCATCTTCGAACTTTTTCGGGCCGCCTGAACGTTCCCTGCCTTCAACATCAAAATCACCACTTTTGAAACGGGCATACCACACCTGACAGATTCTAACGTCTATAGAACAGTCAGGATAAGCTTCAGTGAGTAAACGATGTGCTTCAGTTGCGTTTTTCTTTAAATGGAAGAAGCAAATTAAAACTTCCCGCAAATGTTGTTTTGTTGGCACGAAATTCGAGATTTTCAGCTATAGTAAAACACTTTTGTAAAATTATGAAAATTATTTGACACATCAATTCTTATAGTATTTTTGGCGCTCTTCGAGATAGAATAGCTGTCAATGTCAAAAAAAATGGCGAGTATGATAGATATGAAGTTAGTCACAATTACGAGTTTATACATTCATACTCCCAATATAAATATGTACTTATAGTTATAAACTTTAAAAATACATTTAGGCATTTATTCTAAATACATTTTTTTTATATATATATATAAAAAAATGTGTGTTAAATACTTTTATAGGAAACAAATGTTGAGCTTTTTTTATTCTTCATTGTAGCGGATTTTAGATAACAAAAGCTGGTCACACTGCCCCCATACCCCTATCATCCTCTCCTCAGTCTCTCCTTCTTGTTCATTTAACTCTCCTCCACTTTATGCTCTCTATCTCAGTTTTCCTTTCTCTATCTTTTTCACAGTCTTTCCTCTGCTTTTCCATTTTCCTCACTTCATCTCCTCCTCCTTTACCCGTTTTCGAACATGTGCTTTTCTCTCCAATCTCGCCTTTCACTCTCACCTTCACTCATTGCACCTAACTATACTCCCTTCCCTCCTATAATTCAATATACTTATCCCCTTCTCTTCTTTTTTCCTTCTTTAAAAATTATTTGTTTTTATTTTATAACATTTCTTATAAATTCCATTTATGTAGTGGTCCTCGTTCTTACTGTCCGGTTTTAAAGTTTAATTACTAGCCTTATTTAAAATGGATTGCCGTATTAACATGCAACAAAAAGAACACTTTTACTATCTTCAGTTAATCTTCCGCTCTCTCCAATCACCTTCTGCTATCAGGATAAAAGCGAGAATGGTTTTGACACTACTACACTATGGTTGGATGTTCCTACGATTTAGCACAATCATATAACGCAAATAAAAAGTCGAATAAAACTCAAATTCAAATGCTTCAGCATGTCAAGTGGACTTTCGCCAGCTGAATCCGCAGCAGCAGTCGTTACTCTCCATCCACCCATCCAGCATAATGGCGTCAATGTACTTGACTCTTAGCGCATTGCTAAGCTGTCAAAAGCATTGAATGAATATTCAAATACTGTAAACGATGGAGGAAAAAGACAAAAAGTTATTACAGTGCACAGGCGGCTATTGGCTTTCCCACTAACCGTGGGCTAACTTGTCGCGAATTTCAATGATTTGCAGAGCAGCGACAAAATGCCATCAGAAATAAAAAGAAAAAAAATTGTATTTGTATGTGGGTGTGTGTGTTTGTGGTTTCTTCAAGATTACCTTAAGTGAAAAAGTGTTATGCCTGAAGTGGAAAATACGAGAGTGTAATGTTTACAACAGGATATATTTGCTGATGCTGGAGGCTGCCAAAAAACAAAACGCGCAAACACATACAAAATAACAACAAACGTCCTTTGTCCTTGTAGTTGAAATTATTCTCTTGGGTGAGATAATGAGAAAAATATCAAGCGTAACGATTTCAATTTCAATTCATGTGCCATGAACTCGCCTCTAAGCTCCTCCTCTTCTCTATTTTTATAGCTATGAATTTAAAATGGAGTGCTTCCCCTTTTCACCACCACCTACTCTACTCTTCATTGAATTCATTTTGAAACAATTCATCCATATATTTGGGAAGATGAGCAGCTTATTTTCAGTTCCATCGTTTACCGCGTTTACGCTAACATTGCATCGCCTACACGCAAAGCAATTTCCCTTGAAAGCAGCTTTTGAAAATTAATAATAAAAGTAGGAATAAAGGTACCCACAAACCTGTCTACCTGCTTTTTTTCACCTCTAAAATGTTCATAATGTTCGTCCTTCTGTGGCAATGCCACAACGAGTTTACGTGTTCGGCATCCTTAATGCGCATTTAAGCAATTTCGATGAAATTGCGGTTCTCATTTGAGATATTTATTTTTTTGTTTTTGCTTTTACATTTTATTCTCATTTTTTTCGAAATGCATGTGGTTGTTATATTGAAATGAACTTCTCTCGATTTGAGTTTAGTAGTTGGACATTGTGAGTAAATTAAAGAATTCAATTATAAATAAAAGATGGAGTTATAGGTTGGTTACACATCTCTACACACACACACCTCCATAACGAAGATCAAAAGAATTTTATGTATTTGTACGTGATAATTTTATCGAATATTGTTTAACTCACCAATTGTAATTGATTGTGTGAAGAGAGAGTTTTAATAGCATTCGCAAAAAGCACATAGCATCAATAAAATGGTAAATCATTGTATCAATTTTAAAAATTAAAATAAACAATTAAATTAGTTTATTTTAGATAATTTCTTCTTGAACACAACGGCATGTTGTAAATCAAAAGGATTCTCTATTTGAATTGTGCGTGTTCATTTTTATTACGCAGATGGCAGACATCTAACCATTTCCTTTTGAGCATAACTATCAAAAAGAGGAAGTTAAGATGTGCCATTTATATGTCCATAGTTGCCAGACAAAATTTAGCACCTCATATATTTTCGAAATGAAGTGAAATTGATTACAAAAATTTAAAATTCTATTTAGTACAATAGTTTTTTGGTAAGGTTGGAGTCTTATTAGGTCTGTTCCCGTACTGTTTGGGTAAAGTTTGGTAAACTGAGAGTAAACAAAAAATACTCTCAGCTATAGACTAAAATGCACAAAAGTACGGGAAAGCAAAAAACCATTTTTCTTGCACGAAATAAAACAAATTGTAACAGCAGTTAAATTTAAAAAACAAAGTGTCTGCGGTCTTTAATAAAATACAAATTTTTAAATTTTACAAGGAAATAAATAAATAATGAAAAAATTAAACATAAATTATTTTCCTCACTACGTCGGAAGATTTATCATCGCCATTTGCATTATTCAGAAATAGGAGCAGCTCCTACATCATCTCAAGTTGAACAAACACTTGCGTTATTAATCTGTGGAGATTCTAGTTAAAGATTATCAAAAATACAATTAATACATTTGCAAATGTCTTTTCAATATTTTCCACTTTAAATAACATTTATTTTTCCAAAAATTCTTTATTTATTTATAAATTTCAAATTTTAAATATATTTTCACAAAAGCAAAACAGCTGATAAAAACAAAACATATGATTGTTTGACACTTTTACCATTTTTACCCGAAGAAAAAGTGCGCCCGCGGTAAAATACGGGAACGGACCTAATATTTGACAAAAATACCCTTTACTGCAAGCAAAGCCATTTTACTTCCTTTTTTTAATTTCAAAGCAAATGCGCTAATTTCCAACAGTGCTTACGACGAACATTAAATAATAGGTGTATTCACAGTTTGGTGCAAATGGTCATGTATCATTGCAAATGACGAATATTACTGCTATCACAAAGGTCGAATACTGCCGAGACTAAAAATCGATAAAATCGATGCCACGCCTGCTCCCTCAACATGAGACAGATATATCAAATTTTTTTATTATTTAATAGCTAACACAGCTATAATTGAAATAAATTAATTCAAAAAATCTATTTTTGAATAATTACATTATTTAATGTTCCTCATACGCACCGTTGAAAATTTGCTTTGAAATTAAAAAAAAGAAATATGTAAAACGTATTTTCTTTTATGAAAGAGTATTTTTATCAAATAATAAGACTCTAAACTTATCAAAACACTAATGTACAAAATAGAATTTTCTACTTTTGGAATCAATTTTACTTAATTTCCAAAACATATATGGGGTGTTAACTTTCATCTGGTCACTACGCACAGTGTCGCGAACTCAGGCACACAGCCTTTTCTTAACACAATTAAGAAAGCAACGGAGTTTTGTCGAAATTGCCTACACCCACCCACCGCCCATATAACCCAAAACGAATTTTGCATAAATATTTTTTTGTATTTGACAAAAAGTTTTGTATTTCTGCACACGGACTACAAATAATAAAATAAATTTAAAGGGTGTTCCACAAACTTTTTCATCCCATAATATTCTAAATACAAAACAATGAATTAAAAATATTAATGTGACCCATTTTGAGAAAGAATGCATTTTTAGACTAAAATTTTTTTTTTTAATCTTAAGTACTATTTTTTTTCTTAAATATCATTCTACATTTTCAAATTTATTAGTGTAATTGAATTGGGAATTTTTTTAAAAAAGTCATTTTTCAAAAAATAAAAAAAAATCACTTATATGGTCATATGGTACCAAAAAGTAGTGTCAAAAAAAGTGATCAAAACGACTCTTCGAGCAACTTCGCGCCATACTCTTTTAAAGGTATTGCATTTGAAAATAACATATTAAAAAATAGGTAGAACTCTTGCGGTCTTTAGATTTCCTGCATTATAAAACTTGCACATTTCAGTTTTTTCTTTATTTCCCATAATAGCATTTTCTGAAGAACTTTTTTTTTAAAATGGTAAAACTAACATTAGTGAAAGACAACGAAAAACAATAGCCCTATTCACAATATGGTGCAAATGGTCTTGCATCATTGCAAATACCTGCTATCACAGCAACAGATACATATACGCGATATGCAATAAAAATATGCATTTGCAACTCTCGGTCTTTTTTTTTTTTTTTTTTTTAATTTTGGGTATCAGTGACCCTACTCTACAGCGGACAATAACGAACTAGACAAACAAAAAACAGACGATTGAGCAGTTATGCTCCAGATGGCCTCCCGACGAAATACTTAATGGTGGTTCCCGAAGGAGATTTCCGTCGAACGGGAGAAGACGTTTAGCGGCTGAAAGACTCGCACGTTAAAAAACTGATAAACGTACGTCTAAGGAAGAGGTGCTAGGCTGCCATTGTCAACGGAGAAATATGTGGTACGATCAAGAGTGTCGCGAAGCTGCTGAAGAGAAAAATACAGTACATAGACCTATCCTGCAGTCAGTTTGAACATTTTTCGAAAAAATAAGGCTACCGACTAACGGTTTGAAGGCCAGTGAATCTTCCTGCAAGGGCGAAGACTGTCTTAACCCCCAAAAATATGCGAATAGCAAAAAAACTAAGAAATAGAAAGTTTTGGGCCAAGCAAAAGAAATTTAGAGGCAATTCAGCCGCCTGAAATCTAGGAAAATTACTTTTTTTATTTTGTTCAAACCTGAGTACCATTTATCAGCAGGCCTTGCCCAATTCATATTTTAAATAAATTCTATGACTTATTACCTATCTAAATCGCCCAAAATCATAAAAATCGGCCGAACAATAATAAATTTATATGCTAGTAAAAGGCACCACATTGTTGAACAACACCATTTCACAAATTTAAAAAATGTGTGAGCTATGCTACTTGACATTCATTTCCTGTGTATGCAAAATCATGCACTGAATCCGAAAATGAATCTGAAAAAAATGCAAAATATTATTTTTAATTCTGAAAAAACAGTTTTTATTTATATGCCAATATCTGCGTAGTTGATTTTAAAAAACTTTACTTCAAATGAAAGATAATTGAATTTCCTATGAGCTCTTTATACAACTCTTTCTAATTAAATTATTGGTTTAGGTACTATTTATGAATTTATCTACGATTTTGCATAATTTTGTTTGCTAAATTTCCGAAAAATTTTTAATTTCACTGTGAATTACAATATTTTATATAGGTATATATTTAAAAAAATGGCGTAACATTTTTTAGCATTTTTTATTGTTTATTTATTGTTTTTAACTTTGCCATTGTTCAACTTATATGAGCAAATATATATTAGCATCTCCCAATTTTTAAATAATTTTAAGGGAAGGTACCACATTGATCAAAAAGTTCCCGGAATTTATTCAGAAAATTAAAAATACAAGTTTATTCATCTAAATCCATATTATCCCCTTCAAAGTAATCCCCATCGACTGCAACACACTTATGCCAGCGCTTGATCCAATCCTAGAAACATTTTTTATATTCGGTTTTCGGTATGTCCATCAGTGCTCCCTGCGATTTTTCCATTACATCCTCTCGGCTGCTGAAACGCATTCCCCGTAATGGTTTTTTAACTCGATTGAACAGAAAGAAGTCACAGGGAGCCAAATCAGGTGAATTCGGTGGCTGTCGGATGGTATTTGTTGCATTTTCGTCAAAAAATTACTAATAATGATGGCACTGTGCGACGGTGCGTTATCATGGTGCAAAATCCACGAGTTTTCTGTCCAAAATTCTGGTCTCTTTCGGCGAATTGCTTTACGCAAACGCCTCATAACGCCCAAATAATACTCTCTGGTGGTTAATTTGCTGTTATTGACCAAAATTTCTTTTACTTTTTCAACGTTTTCGATGTCGATGGTCTGCCACTGCGTTCATCATCTTCGATTAACTCACGACCACTTTTGAACCGCTCGTAAACCACTGGTAAACGACCCTTTTCTTTAGAGAATCGTTGCCAAAACACTTTTCCAACATTTCCAACGTTCGAGCACCATTAAATCTGTTTTTTACTCAAAATTTAATACAATACAATTTAATAAAATTGTAAAAAATTGTCAACACACACAGAGATAGATGTACTCTTGGCTAGGTAACTTTTGCAAATGTCAAGCTATGATGCTAAGATTTAGAGGGAATATCAACTTTGCAAAAAAACAGAACTCAAATCGGAACAATGGGAGCGCCACACGGTAGTTATTCCGGGAGCTTTTTGATCAAGGTGATATATGAATTATTTGGCTATAAAACTGTTAAATAAAATTATTGAAAAGCTATCTTTGAAAATATTAATTTTTTCACCTTTTATCCATCTATTATTTTTCTTTCAAGTGACATTAAAAAATTGAAAACTAGTGTTAGTAGAGTTATGGGCAAAAATATGGTGAGACCTCTGAAAATAGATTTTTTTGTCCTAAGTCCAGCTTTAAAAGGGTGTATTGAAAATTTCCGGTATGCAATTTTCTTTCATTTTTTGGGTCTATTTAAAAGTTATTTTGTACTGTAGCTCAGTGTTAATATTATCTACTTTTACACGGAAAATATTTAACACTAGAATCATAATGCACGTAAATTTTACATAATGCACGTAATAGATACAAAACATCTGGAATTTGTGGTGAGCATCAAATTATAATTTTTCGAATCTATTTTTTTTTTTAATAAAAGTTGTATTATATTTTTAAGTTTGTTTACGAATAAATAGTTCAATAACATAAAAAAAATAAAAATTTAGACTGCAAAACATAGAAATAATTAAAGCGTATCAGTAAGATATTCATCAGCACGTACAATTTACGTAGCGTTAGTATTGACATAGTATAAAAGACCGTTATGGTTCTAGGGTTAAAGAGTTATTCCAAGGCACTTTCTCGAATATTAGTAACTTAAAAATTAAGACAATAGATTTGAATGTAAAGAATTATCAGAAAGATCACTGATGGGAAATTGTGGCGGACTCCGAAACGTGAAATTTGACCCCAATGAAAAATAACCCTAAACTGAAAATCAAAAATAACCTCAAAATTGAAATGATGGAGAAAAATGAGCCATTTATACTTTTTTTTTCTATAAATCAGTATCTACAAGCAACAAGCTTGCGTTAAATAATTTGAATCATATTTAAACAGCGTTCAAATTTTAGATTTTTAGAGTATTAAAAAATTTGCACTAATTTGTTTTTTTTTTTATGTGTAAACATCAGCGGTATGAACAAATTTTATATTGGAGTGAAATTGATGATTATTTCATCCCATCCCTAAAAGCTCGCTGTATAAAAATAAAATCACAAATCACTAAAGTGTAGTCAAGGTCATTGCAACCAGTTCTACAGTCAGAAAAACATTTTGTTAACACTTGATAGTTTTGCCATTGCCAAGAGGTGCACTTGCACCACTTTCTTATAATTCTCATTCAATACATGTCAGTAGCAACTTAAAAGGGCTTGAGAATTAAACACCAGCCCGATACGGGGATCGAACCAGCTACCTCACGAATGATAGCTGAGTACGCTGTTTTATATACCTTATTATTATTTTCTTCGGCAAGTAACATTCATAAAACCTCAGAAATCACATATGATCTCACCAAATTTCGAAACGATTTTCCATTTGAAAAATAAAAAAATTCAAAAAATTTGTTCATTAATATTTATTAAAACACCTGTTTGCTATAAATTCTTTACGCAATTTCTTTTATAAACCATTAATCAATAATTCATGATCCTAAGTAAGTAAATGCAATCATCATTGCAGCGGGTACTCACACACACACACACACATACCGTTGTTTACAATTTAGAGCCACTCGAATTGCTCAGTTGCATATCAACCGATGGATGATTAACAAATTTACGTACTACATCGAATTTCGGATGATTTTTATCACGCAGCAAATTAAAAATAACACTTTCACTTGTAGTTATTACACATCCAGCCTCACGTAAGCGATCCAAGGCAAGATCACGATCCTGATTCATACGTGAGCAACAGCAGTCAGCAACAAGAAATACATTAATATTACGCTCAAGCAATTCCATAGCAGTTTGCTCAATACAAATATGTGACTAAATAAAAAGTACAAACAAAATTAGTTCCATTTACTGTAAATAAACGAAATTTAAAATCTGACGTGCACATACCTCTAAACCAAAGAGTACAACATCATTGGGTTGATCACTGAAAAGTTCTTTTATTTTCGTTTCAATCTCCGGCACCATCATGCTGAAGCGTGTCTTACCAACAATTGCCGCAGCATGGCTGACATCGAAATCGGATACAGTATTTCCTAATTTCTCGGGATAATGTTCGGTTACAACCAGCGGCACATCGAGCACTTTTCCTGCTTTAATCTGAAGAATAGAAATCAGTAAAATAGTGAGATAAAATAATCTAAAAAAGTCAAGTACTTGATTCAAAGTTCACTCACCAATTTATTTGCATTTTGTACCATATTATTAAAAAGCGGCATTCCTGGACGAAATTTTTCTTGAATATCACATAGTAGAAACAAAGTTTTCTTTGGGTTCAAAAAACGTAAACGTTGTGTCATTTTTTCGTATGTTTTATTACTTTAAAAACAAATTAACTTTTTTTTACTTTTAATATATGGAAATAAGCTTCGATGCAACTAGTGAAATATTATTCACAGAGCTAATCGTATACAATTAACAGCTGTTAATTTAGCACAGTGGCGCTTTTAATAAACAGAAACTGGTAGAAAGAACTTTTGTGTTATCACTAAATGACATTTAATATGTCAACTTTATTAATACAGAGATGTTCAAGAACATTGAAAAAAAAGCTTTTTTCTATATGCTACATATGAAATAATTTAATATTCTTCTTTTGAATTTAAAAGCACATTATTAAATATTGAACTCTACATATGCTGTATGGATACTAGTTTTTGTGGTTTTAATCAACCAACAAATTTTGAGGCAAGGAAAAAGTATCGATATAGTAACATGGCTATTACTTTGATTAATTTAGTTTAATTTCTATTCGTTGAAGTTCAATTTCTACTTGAAGAATTTATACTCTGTTATTAATAACACCGTACAACAGCCAAAAAAAACTCAAGAGTTTTGAAAGCTGATCTTATATAATTCAAGTACGCTGAATATAATAGCGTTTTTATTTTTTCTCTATATCGACTAATTTTTTTAAAATGGGTTAAAAAAGACGTCCATAAAAAAAATTGTTTGTAGATTTTTAAACAAAATAAAAATCTACAAACGATATTTTTTATATGCGAATTTTTTTTCAATCCATTACAAAATAATTAGACGAGTCAGAGAAAAACTGAAAACGCCATTATGTTCCGCGTACTCGAGTTATATATGTAAGTTCAACTTTCAAAACTCTTGAGTTTTTTTTTTTTGGTAAATTACGTTGTGCAGTGTAATTTATTGTAATTTATTTCCGCAGGATTTCTTCATTCCCTTCCGCTCGAGTTTGAAATTCTTATATTTCGAATTAAAAAATCCTGCAACTCAAACAGATTTTCATCGTTTTTCGACGGTAATACTGAAGATCATGGAAGCTATTCGTCCAGCCTATATAATAATGATGAATTGACAATACGAGAACTTTTGAACTTTTCAAAGGCCTTTACATTGTCATTCATAGCATTATCTTAAAAAAACTAAAATGTAATTTCAGATATAGTGACAATGCTGATCAACTCATAAAATCATATTTAATTGAACAACGAGTTATTTTAAAAACAACATCCCCTAAAGTAAGAAATACTTATTCTGGTGTGCCTCAAGTACTGCTAATAGGAACACCAAGATTTAGGTCCCATTTTTTTCAGATTTTCATAAATTACATAGTTTGTTCTCGTACCGATGATGTACAAATCTTTCTAACCATATTAATCGGTCTGTCTGAAAATATAATTATCAGGCGAAAAACTAATATTGAAATTTTGTAAACCTGAATATGCCCAAAATTCAGGCTATTGCTATTTTACACCATTAATTTACATAACCTCCTCTGACTTTAGGAAGAATTCCAATAGGGTTTGCAAAGACCATCAGCAACTTAGGTTTTAAATCAGGAACGCAGAGCTGGAGCGAGGAGCTGTGGTGCAGACTGCTGTTTTGACCTGAGTTTTTCACTTTATAAATTAATTGTTCATATTCATCAAAATTAACAAAAAATTAGTCATTCAAATTATGGTTGTGGTGAAAAAATGCAAAGGTAAAAAGTAGAACGGTTATAAAGAGCCTTGCACAGATTGAAAAAAATGAAGTCCCTAAGGCCAATACTCAGCAAAATTATTTTTGATTCTGAAAATAGACATATAATATATTTTCATAAAAAAGCAATGTTTTCGAAATATTACATGTATATTTTTGAAGTTGCTTTTTAGCCAAAAATTGCAACTGCTACAAACTTCCGTGCAGTGATCCGAACAAATGTGCCTTTGGCAAGAACGGCATGTATATTTATAGCTTAAACAGAATTGGTTCCGATCTTCAGCAAGTATAATTACACAATTTTTCAGACCAAATTTACTTTTTAGTAGACCACTTACTTTTTAAGAATTACGAAATTACAAAAAATTTGGGGGACATAAATTTTAGACTTTCCTGACTCTTCGCCATTTCTCGAAAATTCCAAATTGCCATCACTTCTTAGAAAAATTAAATATTTCATTTAAATTAACCTTGTTATTTCTCTCATTTGCAAGCAAATTGGAGAGACGAACCGCAATCTTTCCTTATTAAAAATAGAATTTTTGTTATTTTATAGTTTGATTTTCATGAAATTTTATTTGTTGTTGTAAAAATTTACTTCTACTCTCACGTCACAGACCATCCCCAACCAGATTCTTCAGCTCATTCTAGTTGCGGGCAACTTTTGGCCAAGCCTAAATCGGATGCTACCGTGGATCAGGTTCCCGGAACGTGATCAATGGTTAAGTCCAGAGGTCATACTCCGGGGTATCCGGAGGTTTTCGCTATCGTGGACGTGGCGGGCTGGAAAATTGAGAGGAGATGGCTTGAGAAGTGCATAGGCATCTGCACTGAAGGCCCTAGCTAACCCTGCCAGCTCCTCAAAATTGGTCAGCTAGTGAAAGGCAAAACTAAATAGTGTTGCAAAACACTACAAATTATGCCTTATATGGGTTCCAGGACACTGGGGAGATCATGCGTTGGATCAACGATTTCGAGGGTTCTATCCATATAAAAAAATGGCCCGAGCTTGACTCCTGCAGAATCGCAAAAGTGCTTCGTGAGACAACCTAACAGGAAATCAGCGCAATTTCTTCTGAAACTGAAAAGAAAGCAC
The DNA here is from genome assembly GCA_963691655.1 of Toxonevra muliebris. Classification (NCBI taxonomy): domain Eukaryota; kingdom Metazoa; phylum Arthropoda; class Insecta; order Diptera; family Pallopteridae; genus Toxonevra; species Toxonevra muliebris. The sequence continues at coordinate 42,102,463 of OY829328.1, read as the reverse complement.
CTGAGATTACTGCTGGGTATCATCACAGGGCACAACACATGTAGTCAGCATATGACTAACAAGAGCGTCATCACCGATCCTCCTGCCAATCCTGTCTTGAGGTACTACGGAGCATTATCTTTGTAGCTGTCCGGCGTTCGCGAGAATCAGATTAAGGCTGTTGGTTAGTGATGTATTCCTGAGCTTCTAAGGTTTATCAATAAAACAAAGAAGTTCGAAATTGAGAGACCCTAGACCTTTCTTCTTCCCATTTATTCCCTCACATATCTTTCATGTCTTTCTACTTTCTTCTAATGGCTCTCTCATGGGTATAGTACAATGGTCTTTGAGACTGAGTGCTTTGGCATAGTCGAGCCTACCCTCAATTTTAACTCTACTGTGGATAAACCCTCTGGCAATACATCCACGCAGCCAACCAGCTATTAGGGGCGCAAAAATGTGCTCCGTGCCATTCGGAAATGGGACACGGTTAATCCTGATGAGCTTTCTGAATACCACAAGGTCGTATTTGAGGAAACCAAGAAGTTGGTGGACTCACTAGCTGATCAGCGTAGCATAAATCTTCCGCTCAAAATGCGACTCTATGGAGGTTTTGTCGAAGAGGCAGAAGGTCAGTGCGAAAACCCATACGGAAAGCAGACCTGATAGATCTTATTATCCCGTAACTAAGGACCACGTGATTGGTCCGTGCCGTTATCGATAGAATCGGAAATCCAACAACCTATCTGCAACACCAATCTATTTTTCGTAAGAGCGACATTTTCCATTTTGAAACCATAGAAGAATATTTTAAATATCTTCGATCCACAAATTCGGTTTCTAAAGAAGGATTCACAGTTTAGGACAATCTTTATTAGGAAAAACTACATTTAAACATAGATCTCTCAAATTCTATTTATGCTGTTTTAATATAAGTACCTTTTTCGAGTTTCGACACTTATCTAAATAAACATGGAAATTTCATCCAAATTGTAAGATTCGTTTCCGAGAAATATTTATTTTAAAATAATGTTATATATAGGTTTGATTGTGTATCGATAAGACAATCTATAAAAATACTGTAATCGAACATTTTTCGATCGAAGTTTTGACCTCCCGGTAAAACGTACGCATTGCGCCATAAAAATGTAAGTAACTCCGAAAACAGAACATTTTATTAGTCTAAAATAATTTATTTTTGCCCAGCTGTGGCACCGCGTGGGCTAAACTACTAAAGAACAAAAAAATAAATCTGACCACATTGCAGGATTCGAACTCGCGCACTCTGACGTGGCAGACCTACGCTCTAGCCATTGGGCTACGGAAAAAACGAATTTTCTCAGAAATGAGACCTAGATAGATCGGTTTTCTGCCCCCGTAAGCCCGTATAATCTAAATTTCATTGAAATCGTTAGAGCCGTTTTCGAGAATGCAATTACAAACAAATATATAAATATTACACATATAATAGTATAGAATTTTTAAAACCAATTTATTTTAAAATTTAATTTTCTTTATTTTTCAAAAATGCTACTTAATGTGTTTTACCCCTTAACCCTCCAGCAGGTAAAACCGACAAAAGGCAAGCAACCGCTTGATAAAATTCAAAAGACGTTTAATTCGACTTCATTTCCGAGTTTTATACATTAAAATCAACCATTCCTCATATTTTTTAATGCTGAAAAAAATTAGCCGGCTAGAGGATTAACCGATGAATTTTCAAGCCAGACTGAACTGACTTATGTAGTTACACTATAATTTTCTGTCCTATATATAATTTTTTTTTTTAAATTCAGTTCATGCTAACTAACAAAATAAGAACCTTATTAAAAGTGTTGGACATAAAAGCATCTTGAACACCATTAAAGTCATTGACAATTTACTTAAGAAACCAAAAAATAAAAAGTTTAAAAACATTTCACCTTTTTTAGTGTTTTATTTTCATTATTTAGGGTAATGCAACTCAACTCAACTACATCGCCCAAAATTGAAAGTCCTTTGAATTTAATTGTGTGCCACCAGGAAAGGAAAAGAAATGAAAAAAAGAAAAAATAAACGCTTTGGTAGGAAGGGAAATGTCTAACAAAAAGTTAATGAAAGTGCAAACTTTAAGCTCTTCTACCTGCGGCAAATAATTGTTTACACTCTTTGACTAAAATGAGTTTTCTGAATAGTTTTGCAAACAAAGAATGAGATTTAATTTCTGTTTTCTTTTCAAAATTTGGTTGGGAACTTCAAACATTTTAATGAGATTTCATTAAAGATTTTTAAAAGTATGTTTTAATGGGCAAAAAAATAAATGCTTAAAAAATGCAACTTCAAAGTGAAACTAATTATATCATATCAAATGAATGAAAGTATTGTATTGTTCGAGAAGGACTATATGGGACATTATTGCTGAACTAGCATTTCAACATTCTATATAAGTGTTTAATATTTGAAAACGTTACCAAGAATTAAAAGATTTTTGCTTTCAAGTATTTTCACTGAACAGAAATGATGAATGAAACTAACACAACAGTCCTTTATACTTATTTTGTTGAAAATTCTCACTGCAACTAGATACCATATTTAACAATTAGTTAATGTCTTGTCTAGTTGTAGAAATGATGGAGAGGGCGTGTAATATTACACTGAGTGTCCAGTTTTTTACTATATCTAAGTTTTTGTTGAAGTCCATTATGCGGCGATATAAAGAGTCATGATCACTACTAGTATAAAGTTGTACATCATCAGCACATATGTGTATTTTGCAGATTTGAAGTGATTTGTGCAGGTCATTGACGTACATTATAAACAAGAGAGGTCCTAAAAAAGAACCTTGAGGAACATCTTTAGTAACAAACAGTGGGTCAGACATAATGTCGCCTGGACATACAGATTGCGATCTTTTACATAAATACGATTTAACGTTTTGGTCTAAAGCCAGACTGTTTGCTTGTGATTAGTGAATTATTTTCAAGAAATACATTGATTTGATAGGACACTATTGATTCCTATGTTTTAGAAAAGTAAGACATTATAGAAACTATTACTCTTAGGCCCGGGTATGACTTTTGTTAATTTCCAGCATTTTGAAAAAATTGAGGTCATAAGCAAAGTATTGAATGCTAATAATAATGCTTTTACAAAAATAGGGTGGACCAAGTCAAGACCAGTGGCATTCGATTTTATAGACAAAAAAAAGCCTGAAGCACATCGCATCAACAACATCGCATGATCAACGTTATGAAAGCTGAAAGTATTGCCCGATCTCAAGACATTGGTAGTACTATAGCAGTTATTATTTTCTAAAGGTTTTAGTAGAATATCTGTATCTTGAAGTTAATATTATTTAAATCATTTTTGGTAACCATTTACTTTGGCAATATTTTGCTACTAATGCCAATATCACGAACATGTTTCCAAGTTTTTTTGGGGGAAACAGATTCTTTAAATCGTGATTCAAAATATTTTGTTTTTAAACGCTTTAACTCTTTTACGATAGTTGCGCTGGATGCAGAAAATTCAGTATAAAACTCGGGTGTTTTATACATTTTCCAGCGGTTATATTTAAGGCTGGTGGGTGATAGCCGTAGCATGATGGTTTAAACCCACAATGTCTCATTAAGCATGTGATATCGTGGGTTTCAGCAATCATGCTTTCATAGTAATTTTAAATTATAATACTGTAAATAAATAATATTATGCATTATATATATACAATATATACTGTATTACACATGTTATCATAGAAATTCGTTTGTAAATTAACGAATTTAATGAATTAAAAAACCAAAATTCATTTTTTGAAAACTACAAAATACCTGATGACGTAAATAAACAGCACTAGTGTTTCTAATGCTTCTGAATTCAGACTAAAGAGTGTGTTATGGCCAGAAGAAGCTGATAGTAATGAAGAGAGTATAGACTTCGACATCGATATGTAATTGTTACAAATTATAACTCTGCATGTTTTTTTGTGATCAAAGTGTATAAAATACTTTTTCCATTATCTTGATTTAGTTTTTCTTGAGATTGTATAATTTAGAAATGTTGTGAATTAAAAACTTAATTAATTTTCTTTTTAATATAGCCGAAACCCGATAATTCGTAAACGCAAGGGACCAGAAATTTTGTAAAAAATTACAAAGGATTTCGATTTAACGAGATTTCGATTTATCCCTTTCACCCTCGAGTTTTTCCTTAAAATCTGGGTGAGTTTCTTCAATACTTTATGCAAATATTAAAATAAATTTTAAAAAATAATATATCCAGGACTCTTAATCCTTACAGTTATCCTATGGAGCAAAATGTCTGCTATAACCTTTGTAACCAGGAATTATAGCAAAGCCAATTTACGGCGATGACACTGCATGTATACAATCTACTCATTGACAGCCAGCATCTATATTTTAAAGAAATCTCAAACAAAATGGAAACAGTATCTCCCATTTCTCTTAATTTTTCGAACATTATTGGGATATACGGTTTTGCAGTTTAAGGCTCTTCACTCGTGCTTGTCAGCCACGAAAAACACAAAAAAATCCATAAATAAGGGAACGTAGCTATCTATTGGGAGTATGAATGTATAAACTCGTAATTGTGACTAACTTCATATCTATCATACGCGCTATTTTTTTGACATTGACAGCTATTCTATCTCGAAGAGCGCCAAAAATACTATAAGAATTGATCTGTCAAATAATTTTCATAATTTTACAAAAGTGTTTTACTATAGCTGAAAATGTCGAATTTCGTGCCAACAAAACAACATTTGCGGGAAGTTTTAATTTGCTTCTTCCATTTAAAGAAAAACGCAACTGAAGCACATCGTTTACTCACTGAAGCTTATCCTGACTGTGCTATAGACGTTAGAATGTGTCAGGTGTGGTATGTCCGTTTCAAAAGTGGTGATTTTGATGTTGAAGGCAGGGAACGTTCAGGCGGCCCGAAAAAGTTCGAAGATGAAGAATTGAAGGCATTACTCGAAGAAGATTCATGTCAAACGCAACAAGAACTTGCAGAATCTTTAGGAGTTGATCAACCAACCATTTCTAAACGATTAAAAGCATTGGGAATGATTCAAAAGCAAGGAAATTGGGTGCCGTACGAATTGAAGCCGAGAGACGTCGAACGACGATTTTTCACATGTGAACTGCTGATTGAACGACAGAAAAGAAAGGGTTTTCTGCATTGTATTGTGACTGGCGATGAAAAGTGGATAACCCAAAGTGTAAAAAATCATGAGGACCGCCCGGACATGCATCAACAGCAAAGCCGAACATCCATGGATCCTAGCTCATGCTGTGTATTTGGTGGGATATGAAAGGTGTCGTGTATTATGAGCTGTTGAAACCGAATGAAACGATCACTGGCGACCTCTACCGACTACAATTGATGCGTTTGAGCCGAGCATTAAAGGATAAAAGGCCAGAATAAAATGGAAACCATATCTCCCATTTAACTTAAGTTTTCGAACATTATAGGGATATACAATCCCCTGGTTAACGAGGTTAAAATAAGAAAAATACGAATTAACGGTTTTGTAGTTTAAGGCTCTCCTCGCAAAAAAACACAAAAAGTTTCATAAGAAAAGTGAACGTGAATTTTGCTTTACATTGCGAATTATAAGAGGTTGTCAACAACCAATTTTGAGGTTAAACAGACCTTGTATTAAAAAAAAAACGAATTAGCGAGGGGACCAAAAAGTGTAGAATTTTTACGAATTAAAGCGGTTTTTTCAAGGCACCAGCAGTTTTATTGAGATTTTCGAATTAACGGGGTTCGAATTACCGCTTTTCTACTGTATATAAAAAAATTTGTGTTTAACACTTTTATAAGGGAAAAATTTAGCACTTTTTTAAAGAAAATACGCGTTTTTTCTTCATTTTAGCGGATTTTGAAAAATAAAAGTTGGCCACATTGTAAATTATATTACGATTCGAGAGCGCACATGCATAAAATTTTGACAAATTTTATGCATTTTCTGTAAAGCTTTTGAAGTAAATCCAACCCAAAACATTGTTTTTGGGATAATGTTGTATGTCCAAGCGGCTGCAAGCACATTAGTTTATTTACTATAGTGCCTCAATGGAGTTGACACAGTTTAATTAGTTTTATAAATAATTGGTGGGTCCGTTTTAGCAATCTTAGAGTTTTTATTAGGTTGTCTATAGATATTATTGACAACTACTGCGGGCATATTAATGGAGTTTCAAATTTTTTCAAATATTTGACCCAAGTTTTCATCTTTGTGGTAGGAAATATCATTCAAGCGTAAGTCGCACGGTACTGCCGCATTTTCGCACTTATAGTTTTTGTTCTTTAGGGTAGATATTTCAGATTTGAGTGATTGAATTTCACTAACATTTGCTTCAAGTTGTGCCACTCTGTCTGTTATAAATTTTAGTTTCATATTTAAAACCGTTTTAGACTGATTTCAGTTAATATTTTGTTTTCAGATTCCATAATTTTTCGATAATAAGTTCGAAATGTTTTTCCACCAGCTGCCATAATTTAGGTGGTACATCACACCCCGATAGCTGAGGTGACTTGGCATTTAGAGTCAGCAGGGATTGTTGCAAGTCCCGAATACGTTTTGATGCTTTGGTTGTCATAATATTTGTGTAGGATTATTTTAATTTATTTGTTAGGTAGTTGAATATTAAATTTGTTTGTCAGTTGGCAACCTACTTTCATAACCCTCCGTTTACATCAGACAGTGCGCTGAAAACACTTGAGAACAAGGCGTATTTAATAGGGTGAAGTCATTTCAGAGAGTAAAAGTTATAGTGTTAAAAAAACAGCTTCCGTTGTGAATATTTAAAATTTGAATTTTGACACTACTTTTTTGTTTATTTACATTTTGCACTATTTTGACTTCACCCTGTTAAATACGCCTTGGTTGAGAATATGTATTAGCTGTCAGAAAATAGAATAATTGTTTGTGTGACGTGGGTGTCTAGACAGTCAAAAAAACAATTCATATTTAAGAAACCGTCGTTGGTGTCGTTTCATTCCAAAGCAATTCGCGTACACGATATAGCCAAATTAATTTCAGCGTTTCCTCTTGTTTTTTTTCTTTTCCATTCTACGTATATAGTCTGCAAAATTATAAAATATTTTATATTTTTATATTACCAAACAATATTTTATTAGCACTTACTAAAATCTCCAAATCAAAATAAATTATTTTGAATTACGCGGTCCTTTGTATTTATTCTTCGCTTGTTTCTGTCAAATTCCTATTTTCATTCACTGTCTTCAGAAAATCCAAAACAGGGCGAAGACTGTCTTGGCGAAACTGTCTTGTGTAAACGCTGGGTTAAATGTTTGATAGACAAGATCAGATGATCAACACCACTTCGGCAGCAAGTAAGTAAATGAACACCGTTTTGATTATTTTTTTTCAGAAATTTTATAATTAAATTCATAAAACTTAATTTTAGTTAATGTATTTCCAGCCAATGATGTTAACCTCAGAACGCAATGATGAGTATTCGTGATACTCTTATGCAAGGTTTGTATTTAAGTTCAGGAAATATAAGATCTATCTTTCTTTAAATTTTTGGATTTTAGGTAGAGCCTCACGAAACACAGCCTTTCTTCACCACTCATATAATATTAATTTGAGTACCTAGCAATTTTTTATTCGGAGCTTTTTCTATAAAAAAGTGAGACAAGATCTAAAAGAGACAACATTTTAGGAGTTACAAATCATCCCAGTAGAAACTTAAAGCTTTCGTTCTGAGCGTTAAACACTAACTTTTTTTGTTCTGTTTGGAGCGTAACGATCCGCAATTGTTTGTTTTAAGTTTAGTCCTGCAGCTTTGGAAAATAGTCTTTTTCGTCATGATATTTTGTTCGATAAATAAAAAGAAATCAGAAATATGTGCAAATATGAGGACTGGTAGATTTTAATGCATAAAATTTGGAATTGAAGTCGAAAACCGAATTGGAGTTTTTGCTCAAGGTGAGAAAATAGGTAAAGTAAAAAACTATTATGTACTCAAAATGTTTATGCATAAAACAAAATATAATCAATTCCCTACTTCCAAATACTTTTTCATCCGTTAATCAGGCGAAATCTTACTTTCAATTTGAGATGAAATCGAAACTAAACAACGCACAGAGTACTGGTTTTTATTTTTAAACGACTTTTAAAGGTGTTGCCCTTCTGGAGACGGTCTTGCCTACTACAGGATTAAAACGCTCCAATTATTGTTATTTTTTTCTACCCTCGTATTTTCATTGCAGCAAGCCAATAAATTTTCTTAATATTTTTTTTTTTTACAAAACAAAAGAAAACATTTCACGGTAGCTACATATTTATTAGAAGTAAAAGCTGCACTTTCTTGATTGGATCACAAGCAAAATATTTCACATATTTAAATATTTATAAGAATTGCATTAATATATGTAAAAAAATCACATTGAATAAAATTTAAATTTTACAAGCATTTATTCTGTTTTCCGTTCTATAAATAAAGACCTAACCAAATATAGACATGGCCATTTAAAATACAATATCCTTAGCTTTTATTCAGCAGCAGTAAGTATGTATGTATGTGTGTGTATTACTACCATATTATATATGCATGTATTACGTTGCCTTAGCGTTATTGAAGTGAATTCGATGAAAATGACAATCCAAACCAATACAATTCCATTTCATATATAGAACGTACATAGCTCTCTTCCTCTGGGTATGTGCCGGGTACTTGGTCGTATACATCCTTAGTTCTTCTTATTATCTGCTTGCTTAGTTGCATATATTTTTATTTGCAGCACAACAATTTCATTTGCTGTTACTTTGGTATATATGGAATACATATATATATATATATATGTACATACATCGATATAGTATATATTGAGCATAGCACAAACGAACGAATATCTTGACTTTCTAGAAGTAAACTTGTCGCATTTCCGGTCTATAAAATATGCATGACAATGCGAATTTTATGGAATTGTACTTTGCATTGATTATTGACATAGGGCTATAAAATTTTATTTTATGACAATCGATTGCAAAAGAGGCAAAAAAGACAATGCAAAAATTAAATAAATCGAATTAGATGTAAAGTAAAAATACGAATGCTTTGAAAAATAATGTTTTCCAAGTTATAATAAAATTAAATTTTATTTTAAAATTTAACATACATACAAATTTCTGCACCTTAATGATGTGCGTGCTCGCCATGTTTTGTATTTTTTTGGGTGATTGTGCTTCAATATACGCTAATGGTTTTAATATTGCCGCAGGTGTGGGCGGTTATGCAGGCCATGTATCTCAATGCGGTTGATAGCATGCTTTTACATACAACTCAACTCACCAGCGTCATTAGCACCAATACCATTAGTAATGTCACAATTCATTTTCCAAGTATTATTGGCCATCGTTCTTTTTCTAAAACCCCTTTGAAACATATTTCAAATAAATTTATACCTATAGCATAGAACTATTTAAAAGTCAGAAGTCAAAGTCAACAAAATTATGTCATGTAGAAGTTTCAAGCTCCAGCAATATAATACAGATTCAGAGATTTCAAAACAAAGTTCTAAGATGTACCGTTAATGCGCCTTGGTACGTCCGGAGCAGCGATCTCGAACGCGATCTTGGTATTGAGTCGGTTGTCGCCTCAATACAAAAAAATACCAAATCTCACATGGAAAGACTATACTACCATGTAAACAGTGAAGCCGCAATCCTAGCTGACCCCAGCGAATGGAAAGAAAGGCTTAAACGTAAAAAGCCGCACCAACTCGTGCAGTAGCCAACCTCTCTGCAGCCATTATGTAGAGCATCTTATAGTTTAATTGTGTTATACAAAACCCAAAACAAATTGTTCGTTAGTTTATTCAATGTTAACTAGTTACAATGTGAAATAAATAAACAAAAAAAAAAAAAAAAATGAAGAAGTTAGAGTCGAAAAAGCTCAGAAAATTTTGGTAACTCTTCTATGTGCACCTCTTTAGGAGGCGCTAACATAACCTCCTGGGCCTAATTAGGCCCACGTGAATAAAACGCTGTTATTGCTTATTAAGGTGTTTGCATAATTACAAAATTTAGAAAAACTGTGGTGTTTTAATTAATGAAAGTTTTTTGGTTGTGATTTAGATATAATATCAAAGCTGGTCTGAAGGGCAGAGGTGAGATTTTCCACCGCTGCTTCCAGTCCTCGCTCGTTGCGTAGTTTAGGGGGTAGAGCACAGCTTAATAAAGCCATTTCTACTCTAAACTTTGCCCAATCCGCCTTTTTCGGATTTCTTATGAGCGTTAAAGGATCAACTACAACACCATACTGAAACTCGATCGAGAGTCATCTCTAAGGACCTCCCAGTTTGCAATTGACTGCACTAACTTTTCATCTGCGCCTCCCATCTGCGCGCCCACAATGAAAGAGATGGCAGCGCTGGCAGTATCGGTCTTCGTCCTCTTTACCTGAGCGCGCCTGAAGGAAGCGGCTTGGTTTCTCTGAGGAACCTCTGCACCGGTTGCTGTAACTTCAGCAGTGGAAACACTGGCCATAATTGGATCTTCAACCAGAGTAGTGAGCGAGGCCTCCTTGCGTCTGCTTATTGACCTAATCTTCCTGCATTTGCGTCTCATACAACGAGAAGGTTATGACCCCAGTACGCTGGCATCTGTAGGAGGTATGTCAGTCACAGTTGTGACGTCTAGACTCATACCTAGTTAAGCCGGAGGGTTCACAGCCCCTGACACCAAAGAAGAGTTTGTTGTAAATATTACAACCCCACTCTCCCCCGGAATGAGCTCTCTGTCGTAGACTCGACTTGTTAATGTCATGCGGTTTCGTCTGGTCGCCTGCTCGTCCTGTTTAACCAGGGCGAAGCTGTGCATTCCGATGAATCAGAATACCTCTATAAAGAAAGGGGAAGGGAAGATCGACCGTGTCAGCGCCCCATACCACGGCAAGGCCAAGGTATAAAAATTCTCGATAACTTTCCAAAATAAATTATTTGGTTGGAAGCTATTTTTTATTCTGAAACTATGCAAACTTTTCGAAAAACACAGAAAAAACTTAATAACTCAATATTATGACAACGGTTACTTGGAAATTATTAAACTTTGAAAATACATTTTTACAATTTTTTAATTAGAAATACTAATTACAAAACAAATTTGTTAAAATAGTCTTATAGCCTGCCAAATATTATAAAAAATCTAATAACAAGCTTAATTTACGGCGAAACTATTCAGACTATATAAAAGCCTGGAAAAGGTTAAGCTACGTTAAAGCGGCTGCCAAATTTACGAAAAGTGATTTCAAAGGAAATACTGAAGCAAATTATTGGGTAAAAACCAGCTTGAAAACACAAAAAATAGATTTTGCAAGAATTTTTACTGTATTTAAAACAGGTTGAACAAAATTGATACATGTCGGAGTTATAGACGGTTCCGTTAAAAACCTTTTTTTATTTTTGAAAAAAAAAAATAATATTTGACAAATTAAAAGTTGATTTTTGCTAGAAAACTAGACTGAAAATGTGAGCACCTCCCTCCCAAAAAAAAGTCCTCTGCGTGACGCTTGCATTTCACAATTTTAGTATCAACAACCATTTAATAAAAATGAGTATAACTACTCTGAAAATTTTCAAACGTTTGCTGTTTTGTGAAGTAATGTAATCGTAGCTTTAGTTAGACGTATTTTGAAATTTGAGTTGCATGAAATTCATTCTAAAATGAATTGCGTGCAGATGAACTGAATCAATTAAAATAACATAGAATGCAAACTATATCTAGCATAATATTTTTATAGTTTTTAGTCAATTTATTATTTGTATTTTAATATTTCATATAACATCCACCTTTGGATGAAATCCGGTTGAATCAGCCGTGTATGTAACTTTGATTTTCTCACCTTTATCGTTTAATAGATAATATTCACCATGTACACCATTGACATCACCTTCAGCCTTTGCTTCAACGCCATTTGTAGAATCAAAGCCATACTGATAGTGACCGAATCCGTCATTTTTACTATAATACGATTTTAGCTCAGCGTGTACATCATCATCATTACCGTGTACACATACGAGTGCAAATACAAAAAATACAAGAAGCTGAACACGAATTAAATAAGGGGCTATTAAAATTTATTATAAACCAATGTTACATATACTTACATATTTCAACATTTTAATCCAATTATCTACACACTGCTATACTGAAGAACTCTGTTTATAAAATGACATTTTATTTTAAGATATCTTAAAATTTATATTCAATGTATTAAAAATGCAAAATATACCAAAAATTTAAATCTCGTTCAACTAGTTTCAACAGATTGTTTCAATTATAATATTAATATGTTTTTTTTTATAATAACACTGTTCTACAAAATAGCATTATGATTTTTAAAGTTTTATTAAGAGATTCCTAGATCTATTTTACTGATCGTTATATTCACTGAATACAGCGGGGGAAATAACTATAGGTTCACTAAGACATTTACAGGGAAAAAACTTGTTTGATGATAATATTTATTATTAACATTTTATTTCAGCGTTATTGTTATATAAACAACATATATCAATTAGTATACTATTTGGAATATTTTCCATTCTTGAATACAATAATTTAAGAAAAGTGAAGCGAAATAATTACACTGTTCTACAAATGGAAACTTTTGAAAACGAGCAGAGGCGAGACAAATGTACTTAGGGTAATGGGAGGTCGCTGAGTCCGAATCCGTGGTCCGTTTTGCTCTGCTACGTCACAATCTTTTTTTAATGACATCGAAATTTTCGCTATGATCGTATGCTTTACGAGCCATGATGCATCATTAATTTTCGAAAGGATTCAAGTCTAGGCTAAACGACGGCTAATCCAAAACTTGAACATTCTTCTACTGGAACCATGCTCGCGTGAATTTTGTGCACCCAATGCACCCCAAACCATTACAGACCCCCCTCCGAAATTTCGCTTATTCGTACTTCTTTATATTTTCTTAAATTATGCCAATAATGTTGTAGACCATCCAAATTTAACTTATTTTCAACACTAAATTTCATGTTCTTCCATTTTCTCAAAAGCTCGTGTGTATTTTTGCCCAATTTATATTTAATCTATACCTAAACTCTAATGCAACGCGATCAAATTTTATCCTTCTGCAGTCACGAAATTAATGTTAAAATCACTTCCCATTATCATTGGCATAAGATGATAAGTTTTTCCAAGTGCTGTTGACTCAATCTCAGTGTAATAAAGTAGAGTGAGATGAATTTAGTTGATAATTTTCTCTACTGATTGGTTTGACGAAATGTAGAGGGCTACGAAAATCATCTTTTGCCCGTTATATCCTACAGGTTGCATGGAAACACTGAACAAGCATGTTTGCCGCAATCCAATATTTAGGTGAGGCGTTACGATGTGTACTATGTTTTTTCTCTGGTATATAGCGACACCACCCGCTCTTTGATTTTCGCTCTTGAATTGCACGCAACAATCAAAATTCGAAATGTCAATCTGATTGTAGTTTCGCATCCATGTTTCCGTCGGCAGTAGGAAAGTACACTGCTGTGTGACTGCGTCAATAAGATCATTAAGTATTATTGGCTCTAATACTTTCACAGTTGAACGTGAAGAACTTTAAATTTCAAGCGATGTAGAGAATTGTTGCCAAATTTTCGTACCGCCTTGTGAAATGCAGAGATCACAGAGGGTCGTAGCCAGAGGGGACAGGATTTTTAGCCGCCCCTCTCTATGTATATTTTGTATTAATCATAGTGAATTTGTGTATCAATTGTGGCTGTTCACACCGGCGCAAGCATGAACGCCTGTCTGACAGAGAGAGACGTAGTTTCTATCCCTTTCTTACTACCTATTTTTTCTACCTCTCTCTTTCAGACAGGCGTAAATGCGTGCGCCCGTGTGAACAGCCAGATACGAATAAATCAAGTTTTTTTTTACTATCCATATCAAACTATATATAATATTTCGATTCGAATAAACTAAATAACTTTTTTGTTTATATTTAAGGTATCACCCAAATTTTTTTTCTGCCTGCAGCACTTGTCCATATCGCCGCTATAGATATTTACGTATCAAAAAATTTTAAATTTGGCGATGAGAACCAAAAGCGCGTCGAATTTACAAGAAAAGATGAATTGCAGAAAAAGGTTGTTTTTTCAAAAAACCACAGGATATATCTGTGGCAATAAGGAATAACAGCTAAACTCAAAAGTCAAATAAAAACCTGCTGCGTATTTTATATTATAAATCCCAAAATGTTGAAAGTTTTCAAAAAATTTTTGCAATTTAGCAGGCTCCATAGTTTTTTATTAATTAAACTCCAATAATTATTTAAGAACTTTCAATATTTTGGGTTTTATAATGAAAAATACGCAACAGGTTTTTAGTCGACTTTTGAGTTTAGCTGTTATTCCTTATTGCCACAGATATATTAATGGAGTTCATGATCTGGTCTATATGGTCTTGCATCATTGCAAATGCAAAATATTTCTAAGCCTTTTGTATTTACAATGATGCATGACACCATACACTATCGTGAACTCTACTTGTAAATTTCATAAAATTTTTAGCCACCCTCCCTCAGAGACAAGTTCAAGATCCGCTACTGAATCCATATACTTGTACAAACATTCACATAAAGTAATAAATTTCAATTGTCCATTGTCTTCGTAATTTTAACCTTACCGCAACATAATTAAATTCCTAACTTGAACATACATTCGGATAAATGTATGTGTGTATAGGGATGTGTGTGCTTATGTGATGAAAAGCTTTCCGTCCCCTTTTCATTAGAATATGGTTAAACATTTAAAAGAATTCCAATTACATTCGCTCTGTAAATCATTATTTCCGTCACTATTTTAGCATTCATTTAATACCCATCTCTCTATTTAAATACGAGTCGTAGGTAAAATGAATTCCATTGGTATGGAAAATCTTTCTGAATTCAAGTTGAATGTTTTGGAAACAGCATGTTATTTCATTTGAAACTGGAAGTATGCATATTCTGTAAACTGTGAAGATAAGCTTCCATATTAATTTGGCGTAATAATAATAAATTCGGAGGAAGCCAAAAATAAAATCTGTAGAATTATTAGCATGGATTTGAAATACGAAACAGTACCACGAACAAAAATACAAATATTCTCTTTTCAATGCACTTTCTTCGCTTTTGGCACATCTATATCGCCTAGTGTTGATATTATTTTACAATTTCAATTCGGAAAGAATAAATCACTAAAATAAACTATGCAATAAAACAATACAATAAATAAAAACAATTTTTTATATGTTCCACAATTCTATTGATATGTAAGTATATTCCACAATCATTTTTGATATAGAAATTATGTGTTGCATACTTTTGGGCTTAAAGTAAAATATATAATAAAACACACACTCGTAAATTCACACATACTATGAAACCTCAAACGACATCGACGAGCAGTGGTCTGAAAAATTATTTTAGCACGATATAAATCAAAAAATTTCATGTAGCGAACTCTGATGACCATTACAATTTCTTATTTTAAAATAGTTGAATCCCTTATTTTCAACTATTGTTCATCGAAAAAGGTCAAGACTCGTTGTCACGGCAACGATAAAATTGTTTTTTCTTAGGGATGAATAGCGAGGACCTGCATATATACCGGTATTGGATTTTTCGTTTATTCTTCAGAATTCCGTTGTGTAAAGTATTAGTATCGGTTTTTGGTAAATAATGGTTCATTTTTAAAGTGTTTTGTTGTGCGTTTGGATTTATATGTGGCAGGTTGTTGAAAAATTCGTTATTTTTACTTTTAAAAAATGAAGAAAGCAAGCAATTCACAAGTTGATATTCAACATGATTCTCCAATCGATATCAAATATATTTCTCAACATTCGCTTTCAAGTTGAGAATGAGTTGAGAAAATATTTACATATTTTATTATGGCAACGCTGCTATTGGATTTGCAAAAAATATGTATCTGGCAGTGGTTGTGAATAACATGTTTTTCGACAAAAGTGAGGTGAAAAAAGGAAGAAAATGAAGAGAAAATAATTTTTGCGAAAAACTTTAATTTTAGAAGTAAGAATAATGCATAAAAGTAAAAAACTTAAAAGTGAAATAAGGCAGGAAGTGGACTTATTGTCGGAGCGCTCAAAGCTGCCGAAACTTTGATGCTAGAGCCTTCCACATCAACTGCCAACCAAAATTGTGAGGGAGAAAATGACGATAGTGATGATAATTCAGAAAAGGAATTTATCGCTGAAAATTGTTCGTCTGATAATTTAAAAGAAGAGTTATCAGCCTGGGCGGTCCAATATAATACAACAAATGCAGCTATAAGCATAAACCCTCTTTTGGCACCAATAAACTTTATTCAATTTGAAAAATTATTTTTGCAATATTTTTCCCTTTATAAACAGCAGATCTTTGGTTGTTTTGAGTTTTTTACTACGTTTATATCAACTCGTTTTTAATGGTGTCTGTCTGTCTATTCGGGTGGCATTTTGCATTCGATTTTAAACTAACTTCCTGATGAGCTACAGACTTGAAACTTTAACCCTGGAAGGACATGCTTCGTCGGATCGACAACGAATGTTTGTTTTACAGTTTTTCTTTCTAAATTTTGTTTGCTTTGCGCTAGTTTTTCATACAGCGCCAGTCGTGGGCAAGCTGTTGTTGTGTGCAGAAGATCAACTGAATGTGCATTATGAAAGTATGATTTTTTTATATGTGGGTCGTCGAAACGACGAAGCATGACCTTTGAGTAACTTTTGCATTTTGAGATAGTGTTTTTTATGTTGTAGTTTTTTGTTGTTGGAATGCAAAATGAACACGACAAAGGAATTGAATGACCAGTAAATTGAAAAATTTCTTGTTGACGAGTGACGAAGACCACCAACCGGACAGAGGAGGTGAAAGTTTGGAATATGCAAGTTTGTCAGTGAAGGCATCCGATTTAGACAAAAATCGATGTGCCTCTATGTAAAGGTATGTTTATCGTTATTAAGGGCAAAGTCAAAAAAGATTCCTTTAATTACATCTATTATGCATAGAAAACAACCATAAAATGTATGTATAAAAAGCAAAATCATGGGAAAAATATTGTGCATCAAGTACGAGGACCTACTCTAACAAAAAATATTACCGAATATTTTAGAATATTAAATATGACTTTTCTAAATAGCTATGTCAATTACGCTCACAACATGTTTTAAACACAACAAAAGCCCCTCAATCGAAATTGTTTTCTAAAAAAAAATTTTGTCGAAGTCAAAGTCGCACAGTGATACTGTAAGCATTTCTCATCATCATCATACAAAACAAGCGCCTAAATTAGTTTTTTGGCTCAAAATTGCCGTAGAACCCAATCTCATGCCTTGAAAATTGGAGTCCGATAACAATTTATAAAAGTTATCTAAATCGAAAAAGTAGGCGTGGCATCTCCAATATAGTCAACGTATTTTACGGTATATATTAAGGCTGCAATGATTATCTATATTTTTTATGTTTTTTGTGTAATTCATTCAATTGATGTAATATACATAAATAATTAGATATTATCAAACTATTTTATTTCACTCATTAATACAATTTTTTAAATATATAAACTTATAATTTCTACTAAAATAAAATAAATTGCTAAAAATTTATTCGCTTTCATTTCTTCCTTCATAGTCTGACGACGAATCAGATGAGAAAACAATTTCTAAATCTATATCTTGACCACTATTTTCTGGTTCTAAGAAAATGAACTGACTAATATCTTTTTCGTTCATTTGTTTTTTATTGCAAGTTATTCTTTTAGTAGAAATAAGGGGCTCAGCAGATAGTAATAACCACGCTAACAAATCCCTATTACACGCTTCTCTAGAAGTTTTTCTTGTATTTCCTAATCGGCACTTTCTAAACTTCTTGTGTCTTGCTTCTAAAGCATCCTGCGAAAGAAACACTCCCCCCCCCCCCCCCCCCCGTACAATTCATAAATGTTTCTACTGTTCTATATGATATATTTATTCGTTTTATTTATTAGTTTCATGTAAAATGTTTGAAACTTTTACGAGTTTTACGGGGGTAGGATAATTTGTTTGCCAAATTTTCTTCATACTTGATCAGGATCTAATACCTATAGAATTTTTATCTGAGTATTTCAAAAAAAATTGGTACGCCCTAATACGCATATATATCAGTATATTTATTTATGTAAAATATATATATTTATATATGTATGCATAAGTACATATATGGGGAACAACTCAGATACCGCTTAAATTTGGTGTGTATTTTTCAAAAAACTGCTTTTTTCATTCGAGGTTCCGCTAGAAAATTTATTACTACGTGTGAATATGCAAGCATATGCAGCTGAAACTTTTTTCTTATTATTGTAGAGGTATCTCCTGAAAGAAATAACTAAAAATTAGAGAGGACGTTTTTGGACGATTTTTTAAACTTTAGGGTTTTTTTTTGTGTTTTAAGATATTGATTTTTCAAGTAATGGTACTTCAAAACGAAAAATGAAAATACATCAAAACTGGGTATGCCCTTAAAGAATAGTACAAGTAACATTGGGAAAATTTCATTATATTTAAAACAAAAATAAAAAAGTTACAGGAGTTAGAAGTGAACCTACCAAAGTAGTATTTGCTGCAAAAACAATTTCATTGTTGCAAATGCTTGACTTTCAATACGTTTTTTATGGCAAAATAAAAGTAATTTCCAAAATCCTTTTTAAGCTTATCTAATTGAAGTATTTGCAATTGAACTGCATTCAAATATTATCAATATTCGAACTTGACTTTTTTGAATTGTTTCCACCTTCGTCACACTATGCATCGGTGCGATATAATATTAGTGGCTGTTCAGACGAGTGCCGGCATGAATCATGTCTGAAAGAGAAAGGTAGAAGAAAATCGGCTAATTGATCAATGTTCCATGTTCATATTGTTCCGATTTTGCCACTTTCCCTCATAATTTTTTTGAAGTTGAATAGGCATTGAATACAAACAATGCACATCTACGGCACACGCAGTCTTCATTTTCTTGCTATTTTTTTATAAACTTATTTTAATTTCTTAAGAGATTGATGCTTTTATTTTTTATTTAATTTTTAGTACATATTTAAGGCACATAATTGATATTTCTTTCGCATTTTTTTTGTTTGCGAACAAAAGAACTTGTCTTAATGAGCACAAGAAAAAGTGACAAAATTCCAATTCCACCGTTCCTTCTTTAATAGAAAAAGTCCGTCATGGTTGCACTCATGTGAACACGACACGCCTGCCCAGGCTTTTCATGCTTGCTCCCGTCTGATCAACCACTTAGAAATGATGATGAGAATACTGAACAAATAAATCCCGAAAAATAGAATGATTTGTGCCAGTCCCTCTTCTAAGCGACGAATGACAAAATCGTCCTGTTCAAAATGTAATTAAAATTTGTGAGAGAAGCACAAAATAGAGCTTTGTGCCTCTTGCATATAATGAAACTTGATTCTCATGAAAAGTCGTTCTTTTTTAGTTCAGTATATTACTTTTAAGATGCAAACAAATTTGTACCTTAAGTTTTTCTATATGTTAAATTAATCAAATAATTGAAAACAATCAACTTTCAAAGTTGTTGATGTATAGGTCATGTGTATGACCACTTTGAATAATGCCGTCGTCGTTTCGACGAAACATGACCTTTACGTATAAAAAATACGCATGTATTTCCAGGGTTAAACATAGCTCAGAACTAGAGGACAATGCAATATGAAATATCTAAAATATATATAAAAATAAAATAATATAAAATATCAGCGTTTATTTATTTACATAAGGATACAACAATTAAGTACAGCATACTTTCAGGTTGGTGCATAAATATGAAGCGCGGTTTTAACTAACAAAGGGCATAGCTAATGTATGGTTTGTGTAGCGGAGTTGGAGCAAGAAGCTGTGGTGCACACTGTTTTGACCGGAGCTAGAGCTGGAGCAATGAAAATTTAACCGCTCCGCTGCTCCGATTAGTAATTTTTCCAACTACTTATTGCTCGTTTTTCAATTCATTGTTTTTGAACTCTTCATTGTCATTTCCGTAGCAGTAATGAGAAATCATCATTGAATTAGTTTAGTTCTCTACATATTTACAAAGATGCTTGAAATGTACAATTACCAGGTGTGACGGTAAATAATTCTTAATTTTTTCAAAAGACGGCATTGGGCATTGGGGTCGTTCACTATCACTATCTTAACTGATTCTATTGCTATAACAGAAGCCTTCAAAATGTTATAGTTGTTGTACGAGTTAGTACCATATTTCTTTCGTATGGTAAAGATGTCGAGTTATGAGCCAAAATGATTTTGCTAACGCCTTGTCCCATTCATCTGTGTAGAAAGTTTTGGAGACATGTACCAAAAAATTATGATTTGTTCCTTAAATTAAAATTTCAGGACACAGTTCTCCAAATTAGAATACATAATGGGTGTTAGGGTAAATTAAGGTAGCGATACATACATATGAATTTAAAATAAAAAAAAAT
This sequence comes from Toxonevra muliebris, assembly GCA_963691655.1. Taxonomy (NCBI): domain Eukaryota; kingdom Metazoa; phylum Arthropoda; class Insecta; order Diptera; family Pallopteridae; genus Toxonevra; species Toxonevra muliebris. Next base: position 42,081,994 of record OY829328.1, on the reverse strand, counting down.
ATATTTTTATTAGGAAAACTATTTGTAGTTGGAGCTCGGAGCGAAGTCGGTGCTATACTTTAGAAGTTGGAGTGGACTAACCCCAAAATTTGGCTGCTCCAAAGCCCTGATATAAACAATGAATTCTCTAGCATTACTCAGGAAATTATCTATATAAATTAATGGTCTGTCATAATAAAACTAAGCAATTGCTTAATCTAGGCAGAAAACAAATCGAAATTGCCACAGGGTTCTACACAGGGCATTGTAGGGAAACAGCAGCACATAGCCTATTGAGGACCCTACTTCGTTACTTAGGAAACTCTATCCTACAACCGAAAGACATAGCGAATAGTTCTCCTAATAAGATAATAAATTTCCTCAAGGGGAAATAAACTCATAGAACCATAAAATATATTAATTCCTCGGAGGATATCACAATAGGCCCAAGTTGGCTGTAGGATCATCTTGTCCACCTCCTCTACAATCTAATCTAACCCCATACAGACTGATTACCCCAAACAGATTGTCCTGAAAATTTGTAATTATGAATTTTGATAGGTATGCAAATATTTGCATGATTTAAAACAAAAAACGTGGGTGACATGCCATAGGAAATTGATGGATGAATAGTTCACCTAAGTCGCTCCCAATTTTTTCTCTATCCATAAGAGTTAGTAAAAACAAATTTAGAGCTATTATTGAATGGAATTAATAAAAGTTTACTTTGCTATAGCAATTGCTATAGACAGTGAAATTCCGAAGCATTTATTAGCATTCGTATGTGATAAAAAATTTGAGCAGTTGCTATGTTCAAAAATGTCATTTACTTTGATTGGTATTAATAAAAAGCATAAAAATAAGCGTTTACTACGGAATTTCAAAGTCTACGAGCATTTACTTCATACTTCAAATAATTTTGTAGTGCTTTAAATAAAATCAAATCAAACAAAATCGCAAACACAATTAACTTGTATTTTAGTGGTACGATGCTGCTCTGATTATCTTCTGTCTTAAATAGATCCAAAAATATTTTTTTGAACTCCTTCAAACTGCTTTAAGTTGGCACCTTTTTTGGCAATTTGGTCCTGTGTATAGCTATCTGCCGTATCTGTTGCAGGATTGTCAGCCGTTGACTGAGCGGAAAACGCATAATAAAATTAAAAAACATATATAAACGAAATCAATAACGAATTCGTTAATGAAGAGGAAATTGCCCAAGGAAACGAATTCGGCAATGAATTGTTAATGATATTCGTTTTCGAGACATTTTATCGTCACAACGAGTTCTGGTTTGTTGGGATACTGTACATAAGATTCATTTCAGAGAGTTTAAGAAAGCTTTGAAATTACATATCTTTATTCTAAAAAGGTTCTATATGAAAATAGTAAAATAAGAAAAACATTTTTTTTTTATATTTTTTATATTTATCTTAAATTGGCAAACAAAATTCCAAAAATTTATCGAATACGCAATAAATACATCAAAAAATGACGAGTGATGTGGAATTCCCAACACACAGTAAATACATTGGAGAATATGTTAAAGTTCTTCATGAAATGGAGGGTTTCGGTCAATATACGTTCCCAGACCTCAGTGAATATCGTGGCTCTTTCAAGAAAGGGAAATTTCATGGATATGGGCATATAAAATTAGCACCTCCATATTCAATGGTTTTTCAGGGCTTTTTCGAAAACGGTAATCTCGTTAAAATTGATGAGATAATGTTCAAAGATGGACTTAAAATGGATTTCACGATCGACGATGGAAAGCTAGATAGTAGCAAATGGAAATACTGCACAGAAAGGGATCGACGTTATACTGAAGAAATATTATTGGGGCTGGAAGGCGTTGGCATCGATTGGAGGGTAACCCAAACACAGAAAAAACGAGACCTTTCAACAAATGCATATGATGCTGAGGAAGGTATTTTATTGCAAAACGGGTTTTTAATAAGAATTCCCCCACCATTTGCAAACCATCATTTTATTGGTTGTACCGAAGAAGAAAAATGGATAAAGGAGCATTGCCGTACTAGTTTCAAAATAAACCCATTAAAAATGGATAAAACAATCGTAAATGATATTGTAAATGCTAACATTGATGCTGCTAGACGTAGGACAACAGAAATAGGAGATTGCGTTTGTCAGGTTGCGTTAAAACAGGATTACTTTGCTCAAATGTGTGCGCGGGAATTTGAACTACTACATAGAGATGTTGACGACAACAATGATTTGGCTCCTATACCACATACGGACAGTTCACAAAGTCACGATAGCTTTAATGTGGAATCGCTAATTGATAATGAGGTCGAAAACTTTTGTAAGTTAGAATTGGAAACATTGGACTATAACGATATGGAAATATCAACTACTTTTGATACTGCAAAATCAAAATAAAATTGTAAAATATACTCAACGTGCCTTTTCAAATTAACTTTGATAAGTGTGGTTCATGACATCGATCTGGCCATATCTAAAAGGTACACACTCTAATTTTTAAGTGAATGCAGTTATCAGGATGAAATTTTATGTAAGGAAGTTTTAGTTCTTAGGTAAGAGTTAGATTGAAAATAGTCGTGGTCAACCTACTACTGAATTCTAAAAGGGAGATATCGATGCGAAAAGGATTGAAATTAAAACAAGGTACAATTGCCCTAGAACGAGTTTTCGTGTTTATTCATGTTGTGTGAGCAATATTTGTACACGAATGGAAGGAACTGTTTTATGTTGAATCCGAAAAGCGAAGTGAAAAGTTATTCTTGAAGGCATTCCATTTTAAGTAAAATAACAAATGTTCATTTCAGTCTCAGCTTTCTACAAAAATAAAAAGAACGGATTTTACTCATTAGTACAAATAATAACTTTATTGTACATAAATATTGAAAAACAATTTCTAATCCGGCACATAAGATACAAGCGTATACATATGTATGTAGGCATATATTTATTTTTTTCGTTGTTTCATAACTTTTACAATAGTTTCCAGTGACATACCACGCGACAAATTTGTTGTTTTTGTAATAGCTTTACGCAACTTATTATTCTGTGCGAAAGTTAATTTTTTACTATTGAAATTATTTAATAAATCTTTACTTATAAAGTCAGGCTTCGAACTTGTACAGTCTTTAGGTTTTCGTTTTTTTAACTTGTCTGCTATGTTAGCATCTTCAACAGCATTCGTCGTGGTAGTAGTATCTTGAGGTTTTTTCTGCTTTTTGCCTTGCTTTTTCTTTGACTTATTTGCTACATCATTTTTCTCAGCGTTTTCTTGTAAGCCTTCATCCTGCATTTTTCGTTTCTTCTTTTTTTTCAAACTATCATCAGCAGCATTATTATTTTCAGAGTCGCACTGCATTTTTCTCTTTATCTTCTTTGACTTATTGGCGGTTACACTTTCATCAGCAACATCAGCTATATCATTCTCGAATTCCTCCCATTTAGTTGGTTCGTTTTGTTTCTCCGCGATACGCATTCTCCTGACGTTCTCTTCACGGTTCTTTAGGAATTTTTTTGCTTCTTCGCTATCTATATTCACTTTATTGACATGACGTTCTTCACGTTGTTGTTGAACAATATCATTTTTATACTTCACCCATGGTGTTCCTACGTCCTCTTTGGCAGAACTGGCAACAGGATTAAATTTCACTTTACCCCAATCGTGTTCTTTTTGTGAAAAATCACTCCCATTTCGGTTATCTTTCCAACCGTCACGTTTAAAACCACCACCTCTTCCTCCTCGACCCCCTCTTCCTCCAAAACCTCCTCTACCTCTACCACCGCCTCTTCCTCTTGCTCCACCAAAAGTTCTTCCGCCACCACCTCCTCGTCCTCCAAAACCACCTCTTCCACCAAAACCACCACTTCCGTTTCCTCTATTACCTCCTCTTCCTCCCCGAAATTTTCTGCCATCACCACCTTCTCCTCCACCTCCTCTGATAATTTGTCCTTGATTTACACTTTGTTTAAATGGATTTCCAAACATTTTTAATTCACTAAATTTAAAATATTGAGGCAATTGCAAAGCACACGTTTTTAACAGAGAAGACAAAACGAATAAACAATAATCGATAGTGATGAAACTCCCTTCTGTCAAACGCTCATCAGTGTTGCAAAAAAATGACTCCATTCGTGTTTGCTGCCATTTATGCTAATGTTAAAAAATTAATAATTTGCAAACATGACAGTTTATTTATTTATTTATTAGAAATTATAATAGAGCCTTTAGAGGCCATATATGATTACACAGAATAATAAATGGGTAAACTTTGGAAAAAGGTACAAAATATTCTTAATATTAATAATACATTATACATATTCATATCAATGAAAATAGAATAAAATATTCAAACTGAAGAACCAAAAAAAAAACCTTAAATGCATTCCCCTGTAACTAGATGGTATAGTCGTATTAATCAATAGTACTTTATTGCTTATTTACTTACTTTATTACTTATTTGTTAAAGACAAAACTACATAAACAAAAAAATAAGAAGATAAAAAAATCAACTGTTTCTTTATAAATCTGACAGAGGAAAAAAATTGCTTACGCTGCATTTAGACCGCCCGAATGAACGAAAGAATCTTCATTTGTTCAGCCGGTGTAAATGGGGCAGCGTTAAACCAATGCTCACGAGCAAACGAATGATAAAATCTTCGTTCGGACCAGGGCTGTCGTTTTGAAATTTTTTTATGAAGTGAAATTCTTAAAAAATTGAAGTGATTTTTAAAAAAGTGAAGTGTTTTTTGAAGCGTATGATAATGACATTTTTAAAATTTTGAAAGTTTGTGAAAAAAAAGTTTTGGTGGAGCGCTACTGTGTGGCAGACACAATAAGGCTCTGACAAAGCTTCTTGAATGAGGACACATAATTTATTTAAGGACATTTTCACGCCAAAAACAAAATGGCAGAATTCTTCGAAACTGCCGCCTTTTTGCATAAAATCATTTGTAAATGAAATCCTCCACTCGCCTTCTAAATTATCTACCTCTTCATTTTCAACCAAATTCTAATAAACTGTATGACAGTTCGTCATTAGTGTTGCTACATAGGTATTTAAATAAACACGAAAGATCTCAAATTGTATGCTAAATGGTATCTTTTTACTTTTTATATGGAATCTAAATTCAAACACAGTCGGAGCATATTACAGAGATGAGTATACTTAGATTTTTTTTTATCGATTTTAGTTTTTCATTGAAACTAGTGTTGCCAGAAATTTCACTTCAAAAATCGTCAAAATTGTAAGGATAAATCGTAATTTTTACAAAAAAATTGTCATCAGAGAAAAACTCCAAAATCCACATATCGTTACTCCCTGAATTCAACATCTAATTGGTGAAATTAATTTTCGTCCCTCAAATTTTTAAGATGTGACATCAAACTTTGTAGTGAATTGACTTCTTTTGAAACACACTGTTCAATTTCATATAAATTTTGCCAAGTTAACAAGGCTTTGCACGTTTTAATGAAGGCCCTTATTAATTTTTCTTTAGCATAAATGCCAACGTAAATATATTTTCTTTCCAAAAATGTTGCTTTGTCTCTGAAATCAATGCTAATAACATCATCTTAAAATATTTTTGCATGGAAAGCATAACCAAAATTGTATCACTAGAAATCAAGTTCAACACTGATATATCTAGTCTTTATTCCTTCAAAAGATGTACCAGTCCCTGACGAGAAAAGCTTAATAGGTTATGTTTACATTATCTTATAGTAGATGTAGTGTATTGAAATGTGTTCATAATGATGAAGAAAGCTTTTTTTTCATGATCATCGCCAAGCCTTGATTTGTCATCAAATGGTAATGCAAAAGCAGATTGAAGTTGATTGTTTTAGAGCACACTTCTCACAGTACCAAAGTATAAAGACAATTGGTAAATAAACTTAGTCTAGATCGGTGTAGAAATCTTATTTTCACTATTGAAAACCAATTCACTAAAATTGTTAATATTTAAGTTTTTGGAAACTTACTTTTGTCACATCACACTATCATTTAGTAGTATTGAGTTCAAAAAATAGTCAGAACCACATTTTCTTTCTTTATAATATAAGTAGTTGATATTTCAAAAGCTTTCTATTCAGCTTTTTAGTAGAGTAAAAATAAATTTAAATTGATATACTATATGTATAAAAATGGCAGAAAAGATTTTAAGACAAAAAAGTTTTTTTGCAGTTGTTGTTGATCTAAAAAATCGTAATTTTCCAACAAAAATCGTCAAATCGTAATTGGGTCAAAAAATCGTCAAAATGACGTTAAAATCGTCGTTCTGGCAACGCTGATTGAAACTGAAAAACCGAAGTGTTTTTATGAAAGAGGAAGCGACGAAGTGTCAGGCTTTTTCAACTTATTTTGGTCCAAATATATTATATTAACCTTCAAATTTTACACTCCAAGGAGCCGTAATCTCCTCTACATTAAAAATTTTTAAATTTCAGTTATTTAGTAAATCGCCAAATATCTATAAAAAAGCAATTTCCATGGTACAAGCAACATCACACCAATAATTTTCCAAACATCTCCCAATGCAACCTGTGATTTTCAGCAGTGTGGCCAACTCAGACCTTTTCCCGGTAAATTTAGTGCTTTTTGAAAATTAAAACACGGAAAAAAGTGATTTAGGGATCAGAGGGTTTTTAAACGTATTTTTTTCAATTTAAAAGACACTAAATGCTCCGCTAAATAATCCTAACAACATTTTTTATCGAAACAATGAACTTATTTAAAACCAAAGTTCGTAACCGTAAGTCAGTCAATTCAAAAATTTTTTACTTCACATCAAAAAATGGGTTAAAACACGAAAATTCATTTTGTGAAAACAACAAAATTCCAGTTGGCATAAATGTTTGTATAAACAGCACTAGTGATTATAATGCTTCTGAATTCAGATTAAAGAGTGCGTTATGACCAGAATAAGTAATGAAGAATATATAGACTTCGATTGTATAATTTAGAGATGCTGTGAATTAAAAACTTTAAAAATACATGTATTTAATTAATTTTCTTCTTAATACAGCAGAATCCCGAGAATTCGTAATTGCAAGGGACCAGCAATTTTTTACGAATTACAGAGGTTTTCTATTTAACAAGATTTCGATTTAACCCTTTCACCCCCTCAAAATGTTTGTTGAGTTTCTTCAATATTTTATGCAAATATTAAAATAAATTTTAAAAAATAATATGTCCAGGACTCTTAATCTTTACAATTATCTTTAAGTTTTCCAATGGGGCATAATGTCTGCTATAACCTCTGTAACCAGGAATTATAGCAAAGCAAATTTAGGGCGATGACACTGCATGTTACAATCCCTTCATTGACAGCCAGCAACCATATTTTAAAGAAAACTTTAATAAAATGGAAACCGTATCTCCCATTTTACTTAAGTTTTCGAACATTATTGGGATATGCGTTAACGAGGTTAAAATAGGAAAAATACCAATTAACGGTTTTGTGGTTTAAGGCTCTTCATGCGTATCTTGTCAACCATGAAAAACACAAGAAATTCCCTAAAAAAAGTGAACGTAGCTGTCAACAATGATTGATTTTTGCGAATTAAAGCGATTTTTTCCAGGGACCAGCAGTTTGTTATGAATTACTGAGATTTTCGAATTAATGGGGTACGAATTATCGCGATTCTATTGTATATAAAAAAAATGTGTGTTTAACACTTTTGAGAAAAAAATTTAGCGTTTTTTTGTGAAGAAAATACGCGTTTTTTATTCATTTTAGCGGATTTTGAAAAAAAGTTGGTCACATTGATTTTTAGGGTTTTTTATTCTTGTTATTGTAAACATCAGTTTTGACACATCGAATGTATTCTTGAATTTCTATATTTTGTTGCGTAAAGTAAAAACTTTTCCAATTGGAAGAAAAATACAAGGAGCTGTGAAACATCCAGAGCAAATAAAAAATGGTCATCACAAGCGAAACCTCTCTACCCACAGAGGAGGAGCTTACAACGCAGGAGCTTGATCTTTCGACAGCAGCATTGCGTGCAGGCGCTTTTCACTTGGGCAAACAATGTGAAAATGCAAATAATGTAAGTTTTATAAGGCAAGCAATAACAATTTAAGACTTATACACTGAAAGTAGTTCCTTTTCAACGTTATCTAGACGTCAAAATGTTGTAAACATTTATGGATTTAGTTATATAATTTGGTTAGTGCGAACGGCGCTAACCTAACCTCAACTTTGCACTTGTTTTTGCCCATCAGCTGAGCTGGAAGAAATGGAGATGAATAAATAAACATTCTTTAGTTTATTTTAAATGTGTGCTTGCTTTAGTCCTAATCAAACTTTTTTTTCTCTTGATTTTTATTAGGAATTCATGTTATGCCGGCAGGAATTAGATGATCCACGCGCTTGTCTTGGTGAAGGCCGTGCTGTTACCAGCTGCGCTATTGATTTCTTTCGCAAAGTGAAGAAGACATGCCATGAAGAGTTTATGCAGTATGCCACTTGTTTAGATAAGAGTAGCGGTACAATGGCGTTTGCACAGTGAGTTAAATTAAATCTATTTCCATATATACTGCACCAATAGGCTATGGCTATACTAACTTTAGTCCAGAATTAGTCTATAAGGTGAAAAAGTCGGCATTCTTCTTCAACAATTTTATGTTTATTAAAACCCTATGCGGACGTTGATTAGCCACAGCACTAGTTATAGATACTTGGTCAGTGTTATTGGGCTTAAAACCCTATAACGTTACTTGTAAAACCTGGGACAATGTTGTTTTAGAGGATCTTCGAGAGCTGTCAGTTTGATAAAACATGCGAAAAATCATGTGTTGTACTCTTCAATGACAACATTTGAGTTTTATGAGCATTTCTGATAGGTGATGCTGCGTTGAGTTGTTTATATGGGATCTGTTTACATAGGTGATGACCGACCTATTGGTTTGTAGGTGGCCAGCAGTATTTCTTATAGTCATATTTGAAAATTATTTGAAAGCGAAAATTAAATTTTAAAACTATTTTTTTGTTTTTTTTTTTAAATATTAAAATACCATACTTGATAAATCTGCGGGTTCTGTGTTCGAATTTAAGTATATGGTTTAAAATTTGTTTTCCCCAATAAATGTTGTCCTTTAACTATTACTCTAGGTGTAGAAATCAAGTTTATTCGAAAACTGTACTTAAGGAGTTTTATCTCTGAACTGGACTTAAATGTAACTTTATATATTCTTTTAGAATTCCAATTTTTATGAATTCTTAATTTAATTTAAAAATTTAATGCAATTTTCAAATTTCTTTTAAATAGCTGCCGCAAAACTCAAGGTGTTTTCGACAAATGTGTTTCGGATAATCTTGGAATCGAACGTCCTGAATATGGTTACTTTGCACGTGCTAAGGTTGATATTTATTTCCCCGTTTATTTAACTCACTTATCATATGACTTTCTTATTTTTCTAGATTCACTCTACCGAACGTGAGGCGCCACAAAAGCCTGAAAAGAAAATTTATGCCGATGCTACACCTGGCTTACCAGACGATTATCCTAGACCACCAGCAAAATATGGTTCACGTTTCCATTGGTTGGAATAAAAAGCATCAAATATAAGCTAAAATAGAGAAATTTTATTTGAAAAAAAAAAATTGTTACGAAACTTCCACAAAGTTTGAACTGGAAGGCATGGCAACATATTTAAAAATATTAAAGCCAGACACAACCAAAATTTATAAATTGTTGGAAATATCTTAGCAAAGTAATAAACCAAAATGGATTGGTGATTTTCACATTTCATTTTATTTGAAAAATAATTTAAGGTGACTCGGAAGAAAATATGAAAACTTGAGATTTGAATATTAACGCTCTCAGACACGAAAATCAGCCGCTTGAACTAAAAATCTGAGAATTGCGCATAAACTAAAATTATTTTACTATACACGAATCTACAATAAAATTTCAGGTAAAATGACTCATATTTCCGTCAGGTGCTATCCAATATATGGGACGCCGTTGCTGTATCACAATTTTCGCCACATGCTATTGTCCAATATATTCGACAAATGTCGGAAAGGGTTAATGGAGCTGAGAACTATCCATGTCAGGCAGCTATCAAAATTAACAATAAACACTCCTTTAATTAAGATTTCTTCCTTCAATTAACCCTGTACTTACCGAATTATGAAGGAGCCATAGGAAAAAGGTGTAATTGGGTTATTTTGAATGAGAGTACTCAAAGGGATAATATATTAAACTGAAAGTGATTTCAATACTCCAGTAGATGATAGAGGGTGGAGCCCATATGAGTACGTTGGGATGTTATGAAGCCAAGCGGAATCTTTATAACTTTTCGAACTCAGCTTAACATTTTTTAACCCTCTAGGAGAAAGTGTACTTCCTATGGTATGAAAAAATCGGGATGTTTATTAAAAAAAAACTATTTGCGAATTTTTACATGTCGAAGTTTAACTGTACGCGATGTACACATATGTGCACGAAAAAACGTTCGGGGAACTTTACAATACTCCGACTTACATAATATATGTTTCTATCCACAGAGGAAGGTTCTATCTACATAAAAAATTGTTTTTTTTACACATCTTTTTATTATTTAGTATTTTTAATAATTTTTTTAAAATGACGACTTTGAGTACACAATAAAATAAAAAAAAGTGAGGAGTACCAATTGTTTTGACGGTTATGCTTCGATTGTAACCAAATAGGTGCCAAACGACAGAGGAGAAAACAACAAAGGCAAATTTTCGAATTCATATACACATATGGGCCGAAATTTAGACTGTTACGTTACAATCGTAAATTATCAATACCGTATGAAATCACACTCTTTTATGATTGCATATGAAAATAGGCCTCAAGACTCAAATTCCACCTTTGTGAACTTAAAGTCCATTCCCTGTTGTTTTTGAGTTATACACCTCTTAAGGCGGACTGTTACGTTACATTTTTGGAAGTGATTTCGGAGGTTGCCTTATATGTAAGCAAAAGTCAGCGAATTTAGTGGATAAATTTTATATCTGAATGCATTGTTTGCGAGCTAAAAGAACAAAGAAACGCCTGAAATCATAAATTTATTGAAAAATAATGTTTTTCAACTTTTTAAGAGCATACATGTGCGGACTGCTACGTTACACAAAAAAGACTGTTACGTTACTTATCGATTTTTGTTTACAGTTGAAGCGAAGTTAATGCAATAAAGCATATTAAGTGAGTCAAAACGTATATTTATTGGTTCTTTGCCTATTAGATATAATGCACAATTTAAATATCAGATTTAAATTTACATAATTCAAAAATTATAGAGATAATTAATTTTATCCTTGTTTGAAAGTAATGAAAGCCACTATTTTTCCTTTAATGACTTTGATCTGGTGGGTCAATGCTATGTCGCGAATATTTTTTGCATCAGCAAAAATTTTCAGCTGCATTTAACATACTATTTGTAGCAGTGAAGTTACCCTCAACAACTTCTTCGATGGCGATTTTTGATTCGTACCGAATGAAATGCAGCAATGAAATCTGATGTATAATTTACAAGGCAGTTACGAGCTAGAACCTGCTTTCGCACGACTATTTTTGTAGTTGCACCAATATCAACAGCACATCCTTTTCTATGGGACTTTGCTAAATAGTTAGAATACATTTTTATTCCAAATTCGGCTTCGAAACCAGAAATCATTGCTGAGAAAAATTTATTTTTGAATTGCTATGATGGTCCGTCGTTCCAAATTTTCAAAACCTTTAGCGATTTTTGCATTCCGGTAAGAAACTTCCACATGAAAAGAATAATGGTTTCTTTTATGTGCAGTTTCTAAGAATGAATAGCGCCGTCGATGATAAACTAGTAGCAATCATTTTATTTGAACAAAAAAAGACTGTTACTTTACATATTTTTCACGGCTTTCTTCACAGATATGAGGGACGAAAATTGTCGATTTTTTTTCGATCCGGAAAATAGACTTAAAATACTCGAAAAAAAATAGTTTTAAAAATTTCTTAACTTGTTGGACTTTGCGCAAAAAAACTTTTTAGTATTTTAGACTGTTACGTTACAATAAAAAATGCGACTCATTTCAAAGCCATCAAACTTGATTACCAAAACGTTTTCCTTTAATATTTTGCTTGAATTAGCTATAATTTATTATGTTCTATCCTCAATGGCGAATGGATATTAAAAAATCATCAAAGATTGGGTATAACTTACCTTTTAGTTGTGCTCTGTGTTTTTACTCCATTTCCACTTCACAAGAGGCAACAACTTTATAGGCTCAATTGTCAAAGTTTAGAGTACATTTTTGTGCTGATATTCATATTAACTAAAAATAAATAATGGAATTGGAAAAAAAAAATGTTTTTCATTGGTTTCGATTTACAAATTTCGGCCCATATGTATGTGTACGAAAATCCTGAGAGGGTTAAACATTTAGGTAGTCGAATATATTTTTTGTTTCGGAAAAATTTTGAAAATGCTTGCACGTTCTTTTATTGAAAAAATATGAAATACGAAAATGCAGAATATGCCACCAAGGAAATGTGAAAAATGTTCAGTGTTGAAAATAAGAAAACTTACAATATTTGGATGAAAAACTTTCGAGAAATAATTTTTAAAGGAAAATAGTTTGACAAATACAAGTTAAGAAATTGACATGTATGTATGGTACCCATATGGCTACCATAGTAAGGAAAGAGTTAAGAATTAATTCAAAGAATTTGTTTATTTAATGTGTATAGATAAATTTCTTATTTACAGAATTGGTATTCTTAAATATTCTATAATATCATTAACAAAAACTCCATACACACTATTCTTTATACCATTTTGTGCGTTTTGGTTTTTTCGTCTTTATAGCTGCTGTTGCGCTACTATCATTTATTGCCCCTCCGCCGCCACCGTTGCCTTCATTTGCTTTACTATCAATCATACGCTTATATTTGGTTACTAAATTCTGTAAATCATCGCGTTCCACTTTGCGTCCCTGTTTCGGTCGATCAATTGCTTTACGTTCGGCTAAATGAATTTGTCGAATTTTACGTTGTTTCTCCTTGCGTTTTTCACCTTTGACACGTTTCTTGTGTTCTTGAGATTGTTCCTTAATTTTCTTATTCGAACGCATACGCATTGAGGTGCCTGGCTTAGCAGCAGTGCCCACATAGTTGTCATATTCTTCTTTAGTATTTGAATTATCAGTGTTTGTTGCAGCTGACTTTTCTGCAGCGCGAGTAGCTTCTAAATTTTTAATATGTTTTCGTAGCTTTTCTTTATTATCGCTTTGTGGTCCTGCAGGCATTTTCTTTTTCAATATAGCTGTGGCTTTTTGTTGCTTTCGCTGCTCTTTACGTTTTTCTATTTTTTCTTGGAAAGTGGGATTATTCAGCTTGGACTTTTCTGCACGCTTTTCTTTAACTTTATGCACAGCACGATCTTCAATACTGAAGGCAACTATGGGACGCTAAATTTAATATAAAGTAAAATTACTGCTGGATAAATACGCTTTACACACAGAAATCTTGCTGAAATAAAACTTACATGTTGTGTGCCAAAAATTTTAGGATTATTGTTTAATTTCCGCAGCGCTATTAGCGCTTCTTGATGTGTACTGAACGACATAAAACCAAATCCTTTAGATTTTCCTTTGGGATCTACGGGCGTAATTTTATTTTCACGCATAACGCGACATTCATGTGGTTTGAAACCGGTATAAGTTATGACCATTTGATTCAGTTTCTCATTGTCATAACCAAGCGGCAAATTATGTATAGACAGACGATTACGCGAAACAAAACTGCAACAAAGAAAGTAGATAAGTAAAAAAAAAAAAAACAATTAAAGAAAAAAATTAATACAAACCGATTTAAATTCTTCAAAACTTGTGTTTTAATTTGTTCCAGCTTGTGCCGCTTCGTCATGTCGGATGCGGAAACATCATCTGCTGCCTTTGAACCTGACATTATGAGACCTTCTCTCGCCAAATATAAATTGCGTGAATCTTTACCTTCGTCCCCTTGTGATTTCAGAGCAGCTTGATTTCTTATTTCGTCTCTACTAAGTGCTGGTGTTGGTTCCAAAACTTGTTCCATTACCGTAAATTCAGATCCTGCTTGCAAGCAGAGATCTGCAGACTCTTTTGTTTTAAATTTCACAAATGCCGTGCCTTTTGAATGGCCTGAAATTGGTTCACGATTGATGATGGCATAGTAGAGTGGGCCAAATTTACGACATACTTTACGCAAATCTGTATCTTCAGCATCAAATGATACATTTTTAATAAAGACAGTACAGCCTTCTTGAACATCATTGGAAATGTGTTTCTCTTTATTGATCTTTTTCAATTTTAGTTTTGATTTTACATCCTTTTTATCCTCATCGCCGTCGTTATTGTCGTCGTCATCTTCCGCACTTTCTTGAGAATTACTACTGCTATCGTCGTTGTCTTCAGCATCTTCATCGTTATCGTCGCTGTCAACTTCTGTGCTTCCATTCTATTAAAATTTGTGTATAAAAATTAAATAAAATGTTTGCAAACATTGATTACCCACCACGCTTTGGTTACTTCCAACATTCTCCTCGTCCGATTCTTCTTTTACTTCAGTTTCATCTTTTATTTCTTTTTTCGGTTTTTTATCTGCAGGTTCCCCTTGTTCTTTCTTTTTAGCCGTGAACTCATCCTTACCCAATGCCCAGTCGATATACACTGGTCTGCCAAGCACTGGTTGTTTGTTTCCCTTTAAAATAGCTTTTGTCGCTTGATTTATATTTTCGTATTGCACAAAAGCGCAACCAACTAATTTTCCATCTGCGCGCTTTAGTATTTTTACATCTTCCAATGTGCCCCATTGCTCAAAGTGTTTGCGAAGCGTTTCCTCTGTTATCTTGTAGCTAATATTGCGTACAATGAGACGTGCTCGTTTTTTCTGACGCCTCTCTTTTTCCTCCTTTCTCTGTTCTACATTGAAGGGATTCCTGCGTTTATTTCCTTTTTGCGCAGTCTCATCCTGAGTGGCTTTATTATCCATTTATTAATCTGAGAGCTCAATACTATTTTATAATTATTAAATATAAATCAATTCTAAAAATCAACCACAAATCTGAGGAAAACAAAAATTCAATTTGACAATTACTGGCACGTGGGTTACATATCTAGGGTTGCATTTGAAAGGCACGCTAATCAGAGTTAAACTATGGCAGAATAAAGAGGTAGACACATTCAACATGGACTGTTCAATGGTAAAAGAATTAAGAAGGTAGATGCATTTGGACAAATAGGATTAAACCTTAACAATTGGGAAAAACAATTTTCTTATAATATTTTTATTTGTGCAACAGCCTTGTGCTTTCATGGTTCATTATTAAATGAGAGAAATGCATCTCAAAAATATTCGTTTTACTTGTCGAAAATTCAAAATGGCTACTGTTCGAAAAATATTTCTACTTTGGCCTGTACAATCAAATAAAAAATCTTATTGTGTGTTAAACGTGTACATGTGTTTCGTGATTTAAATTAATGCAAAAACTACTACGCTCAGCGCTCTCACTTTATAGTTTGACAGTTAAGCTGGGTTGTTGTAAACAACAGAAACAGAATCGACAACTCGGCTTTAAATAGGGAATAGAATGTGAAGCTAAAGTGTGAAGTGACTGAAGTGCTTCAATGTATTAAAAGTAAAATGTAAGCATTTCATATGAATTTGATTATAAAGCGAAGTTGTCGCTGCAGTTTAACTTTATCGCGCTTAAGGAATAACAACTAATTGCCTCTGATTGTCATGTGTTGATCTTTATACATTAAAAATGTATATCTCTACATTGTTAATAGCTTAACCCTCTAATTCTCAAGCCCGCCTCTAAACGGCATTCACCAAAAGTGTTGGAATTGCCACCATAACAGTTTTCTGTTGCTACATTTTATCATATCGTTTAGGGAATTTCCCAAGCTTTTAAAAAAATAGTTATGAGTTATGAGTTATGATGTGTATTACAGAAGTTAGCGACAGTCAAAGTAAAAAATTTGTGAAAAACAGGAAAACTAATTATTTTGATTGTATAAAAGTGAGAAAAATAAATAAAATACTTCCAGTCATACTATCCAGATAAAAAAGCTGTGGATAGCTGAGAATTTGAATTTTTTATATCAAATATTTAATTACTTAAAACAAATTGATAAAAAGCTCATTCAAGAACAAATAATTTCAGGCGTTCAAACTTTCTCACTTCATAAAACCACGCCCATTCGTTTTTTTTAGGGGGGGCGGGGGGGGGGGGGGGTGGGGGTTTAAATCAGTTTATGATTTTTACGCCAATATTAATAAACTCCGATTTTTTTTATCAATCAAAAATTTGGGAGCTAGAGGTTTAAGTATGACTGAATTTGTAACAAAAAACTGTGAAAAAAACAATGGATGTGTGCAAGGCACGCAAGATATTTGATGTGTAAACAGTTAAGCCAACTGAATGCCATATACATAAAGCTCACATATGTATATATATGTACATATAGGGATTTTACATATGTATAATGTAAATGCTAGGTAAATAATTCAAATTAAAACAATTCTTTTATAAACTTAAAAATTTATTAGATATCATTATCTTTTATATATAATAGCCCAATTCGCTATAAATTGCAAATGGTCTTGCACCATTGTAAATGCAAATTTTTATTCCATATCGCATATATTTGTTTTTGTGATAGCAAAAATATTTTGCAATTGCACCAAATCGTAGTTGCATTATTTTTCTTTTACTCCATGCATCGGGCGCGATATGTTCGCATATACGCAGCTGTAATTGCATCTTTTTTTCCGCGCTTTAAGTTTTTCTTCCTGTCGATTTGAAATTTTATTATATGTGAAAATTTTACATAACGTCGCATGAGAATTGATTTGGCGTATAGGTATATAAATTTGTACACACATAAATCAATTCTCAGGCGACAATAAGTTCTTTCCCCATTTAACCTTAGAAAGGCAACCAAGGGTGACCAGTCACCCCACTACTTTTTTAAAGCACCGCAAAGAAAGAAACAATGTATTTTTATTGAAGTAAATAAGTGATTTTATAATAAATAAATTTGATTTTTTCTGTTTAACAATTTTGCTATTTACATAGATAAAAAAAGTGTTGCCTTTCTAAGGTTAATGTATAAAGCAAAATTTTTATAATGCCGTGGTTTGCTATCATTATCACTACATTTTGTTTATACATTTATTGAAACCTAGATTACTTATTACTTATCATTTTGTAGGTATTGTTTTTATATCCCAATATACATTATTGTTTGATATCAACTTGAGGTAGATTTGAGGTCAAATACCTTTCTCAAATGCACCTCAATGGTCCTATTATAGTCTTCTTAACTTAAAAGGCACATTTTTTATATGGTGATTTTCTTAGTTATCAAATTGAAAAATTTATGATTCCCAACTTGATATCAAAGGAATTTCTCCAACCTGTCAAACCTCACTTTTCACTTTTTTGCTCTTACGCATCCCCCAAATTGAATTATAATTATGTACAAAATATACATTATGTAAAGCATATATTTCCCTTTAGTTCATTTTCACCTCACTTTTATTTCGAATTTTTTTCACTTTCACTCAGTTTTTTATATTTATTTTTCAAAATTGAATTGAATTTACAGAAAATGTTTTCCACAAATTAAATTTCTGTGAGAATCTGTGAGAAATCAACAGTATTGCCATACGAGTAAACTTATAAAATATTGTAAATAATATTTCAAATTTAACTCAAATCGTATTCAAGTTGATATCAAGCGTTGGAAAAAATGTTTGGTTTCAAGTGGAGAAAAGTGTTTGATATCTAATTGAGAATTATAATATTTCTCAAACATTGAAAAAAATGTTGATTCTCAACTTGATGTGCAGTTGAAAGTCAACAAGGAGAAAAATGTTTGAACTTAAATTGAGAAATACATTGGAAATCAATTTGAGAACTAAGCTTTTCTCCAACATTGAAGAAATAAATTTTCAATGCATATTGGGATTTAAAAAAATATTTAATTTTAATCCAATCTAACTAACCGAATGCAAAACCTATTAAATGCCTGTATTTGCTACGGCGACTTCTCTGCTTGTATGGTATAGTCGATCTCCATACATTTAACACCAACAAATAATTCTGCCACGAATAAATGTACACACACATTTTGTTTTCGTATGCACATATATGTGTGAGTAAATTGATCGAAACATAAACAAACAAACTCCGCTCGTATTTTAATTTCTCCCTCTCTTCTTCTCTTCTCTTTGTTGTTTAGAGTAGCACAGTCATGCCGCGCAGTAGTGCGAGCGAGAAGGGAACTGGACGTTACAGTTATCTTACATCTTACGATACAGTTATTGTTACATTTTACACATTTGAAATTTTGCCCATACCGTGAGCTAAAATGTTTACACATCAAAAATCGTATTTTGTTCTAAAAAAATGTCTAAACATTAATGGAACTGTTTGCAATTATCTAAGTTAGTAATACCAATTGGAAAACTTTTACGACATTTTGCTATTTTGCTATGAAGCAAAATCCTCCGATCGAAAGGAAAAATTCCTCCCCTTAAAATTTTCAAAACGACAGTACTGGTCGTGCACAGTGAAATAAATAAAACGAAATAAATAGAAGTGACGCTCTCTTTTTTGTTCCCTGACGTCTGCCAAATTTGAAAATTGCTTTCTTACTCCTCCCAAAGTATTTGATATTTCAAAAGTAAATAAAAAACAATATTAACCCATTGGTGGAAGTACAATACATAAATAAAACAGAAAAATTGGAAGGCGTTTGCTACAATCCTGTGCTGTATATTCTAAAAAAATCCCTGTGTGTTGACTAATCAAACTAAGGAAAAGCTATTTAAGAAGATAATTGTACTTGATATAACCACACTCTATAAAAAATTTTGAGAACTTGCCTTGTAGAAAAAAGTCGAAACAACAAACAAAACGTTTATTTGTTTGTAATGTTTCTATTTCATTTACTTATTTCTGTACAGCAGACAAAAATGGAAGAAACTCATAAACAAAATTATTTGTCCAAATTTATTGAGCAAATGTATGACATAATTGTCAAACCTCAGTATATTTCAGAATACTTTCTGCTATCTGGCATACTTAACGCTCGTATCTATACAGTTTTTCGCGGTAGTATACAGTTTTTTCAACTCCAAAACCGCGTACCGCCTTTTTTGATAAAATACCGCGTTTATACTAAGAAAAAAATATGAAATTTTTGAACGCTAGGAAAATCAAATTTATCGATCGCAATGCAAAACTCATTGCGAATATACTTTTAAAAGAAGTGGAAACATTGAAGGCGATTCTTATCGTCAAATATAACTTGAAATATGCATGCGTTGATTTCTATAAATACCTCATAGCAAAGCCGGAATCGCTTCGTCAAATTTCTTCCAAGCATAAATTCTATACAACTACAGAAGGAGATATGAAAATGGAGAACGAAGATGATTTAGATAATGGATAAATTGCGTTCCTTCTTAATTTTCATTGAAAAAAATTCATACCGCGAAATATACAGTTTTTTTTCAAATCGATTTACAGTTTTTTAAAAAATTTTGGTAGAAATATACAGTTTTTGGTCCAAAAAAAGATACGAGCGTTAGGCATACTGTATACTGTGCAGTCGTGTAGCTGCCGTCGTCAATGTGTATGGTCCCAACGGGGGAAAAAAGCACTCCAAAAGGCTTTTCGGAGTGTTGACAAGTCAGCTGTAGGCGCTTCCTCACCGTATGACACACTATTACGTTTTTAACATTGCATGTCATTGGGAAAAAGCAATCCGTTTTACACTCCTTTTGGAGAGCTTTGAAAGACCTCTCACGAGATCTTTGTGTCAGCAGTTCGTTCACTTTTTTCGACTGCCCTGGTCTACAATATTCTTCTTCTTCTTTTCGAAATGCTTTAAAATACCTCTCACGAATTTTTTGCTTTAGTAGTTTTGTTATTTTAAATTACGATAATCTTGTCGTCGTTTGATTCGGAAACGATAGCTTTTCGGCAGCAATATTTTGTTTTGAGAAGAACTAAGGTGGACCTTTTTGGCAGAAAAAAACAAAAGCGATATAAGGCAAATAAATATCATATCAAAGCACGCATGCGCAAAGCTTGTTTGTGTTTTAGGTATTAAGTCTGAATAGCATTCTCATCATGAAGAAACCAAACATCAAAAGAGAACCAAACTACTTGTTGGAGTTTATTTTGTTAATTGTGTATGCTGAGAGATGCCTTTACTTAGTCCCCTTTTCCACACGGAAAGTTTCTTGTCGGCAAGTTTCCAATTCTCGTTTGCACTTGCCACTCGCTTTTCCACACAGCAAGATTTCTTGGGCAATTCTGCACTTACTTTGTCTGTCATTCGTGTTGCGAAAAACTTTTTATTAAATAAAAATAAATAAATGAAAAGTGAAATTGCTTTATTGAATAAAATTAAACAGATTTTGGGAAATAAATAAAAATTAATGGAAGAAAAGTGAAATTTTAAATAAAAAGGTTTATTTTTTTTTTCAATAAGCCAAAATCAAATCAAAAATGGCAAACAAGAATAAAAAGAAATAGCAAAGAATAAAAGAAAACTTTCTGGTACGAGCAAGTCTGTACTCGTCTCCTCTCGTCTTTCCTCTCTTGCCTTCAAACTCGTTTTGCCGACAAGAAAATTTGCCGTGTGGAAAAGGGGACTTATGTCTTCTCGCTCTCTCATTTGTTATGTACTCCCGCTTAAGCAATGATTTTTACAACGATGAATGCAATGCTTTGTTCAATAAGCGAATTTTAAAAAACTTCCTACGCTAATATTTTAGAATTGGCTTAACCGATTTCAAATTTGATAATTTTCGGCTAACCTACTCGTTAAGCTCTTTAAATATATAATATGATAATGTAGCACTTCTGGAATAAGGATATAGTTACACTAGTAAATGTATAGATAGTAGAATGCACTGATTTAATAATACAACTTGATTGGTTTGCAATTTAAAGCTTAAAACACAATCAAGCTTTGCAGCTGCGTGCTTTGATACACTCTAAACTATTTCTGCTGAACTTTACTGCTATAATAGTAGGCAACAGGTAACCGACTATTATAGCAGTAAATTTACACAACTTTTTTTTGTGCACATTTCTCGTTGAATATCAAACAATAAATGCCTATTACATTACACACGTAATGTGTAAAATTGTATCTGCGATATGCGAAAAATACACGCGAGTTGCCTCAAACTCAACATCTAAATCAAACACGATATGTTTATTTTTCAGCACCAATGAAATTCAAATGTTTTTTGCTTTATTGAAAGTTTTATCAAAAAAAAAAAAAAAAAAAAAACAATTTAACAAAAAATATTTAAAAATTCAATTCAAACATATTAAATGTTAAGTAATTTCTTAAAAATTAGAAAATGTTTTCTTGGCATATTAATCTTACACATATGAAGTGGTTGAAAATGTTTACATTTTGAAATTCTTATTTATAGTAACTACATATATGAAATAATGTCCGTTTTTCAAAGAAAAGTAGAGCAACTTATAAAAAAATAGAGTAATATAAAGATTATTATATTATGAAATGAAATACATTTTAAATGGCATACCAGCTGCAGCAATTTAAGCCATTTTCAAACAAAAACAAAAAGTAATTAATACGAAATGGACGAAAGGTTAATGTGCACTAAATTGCTAATCAACTTGATCCAGTTTACGAATAAATGTATTTATTTTCCTTAAATTATTGATGTGTTTCTTCTGTCCCCTTATTTGCGATGGATAAAACTTAAAGAAGTATCTCATTAAAAATTCACAGCTTTGTGATATATCCTTAGGATATGCAATGTTAAAAACGTAGTAATAACAAAGGAGTTGGATAACTAAATCAACGATATTGAAGTTTTCCTCTTTGGATGTTATTTCGCCTTCCAGCCAGATATAGGCAATTGATTTTGTATTCTCCTGCGGTGACATATCTACAAATAAATAATTATTACAAACCTAAATCAAAGAGTATAGATTGTAAAGAGGTAGTAATTCGCTCTTGTTGAAATTGGAACAAAGAAACGTAGACCAGCAACGAGGTGCAATACCGATGGTGTGATAGCTACGGTTGTCAACACATTCAGCAGACAAAATGTGTGAATGGATGAGTTTGAAATATGAAAAGTTTCAACATTTTAGCCAAATATAGTCAACTAAAATATTTCAACATTTTACCTAAATATACTTATTTACATATATTGAAAAAAGTAATAACAATTTCTTCGCATTTTGATTTCATGAAATCTGTAGAAACAGTATTGCACCTCGTTGCAGGTTTCAACAAAAGCGAATTACTACCTCTTTACAATCTATACTCTTTACCTAAATACACATATTTTTGAAACACAAAATATTTACCAATTATTGAGATCCATGGGGTTACCGGTTTGCTATCATTTACTATAAATTCAATTGTCGTGCCAAACTGAAAATATTAAAAAATAAATAATATTTAAGAGAATTTTGCAATAAAAAAAATTTAAAAAATATTTAATCTTACCTCATACTTTTTGAACAAAAGAGTATCTTTTTCATTAAAATATCCACAAATTGCTTTGAACATAGGTTTTTCATCGCCATTAGGATATAAATTAAAGAATTTTGATATTTTTTGTTCTGATGCGTTAAAGTTTCTTTTAAATGTCTTAACATCCAGCTCCATTAACTTAGAGAAATGATCGTAAAGGCAATCTTTTTGGAAAATCATAGGCCCATTCGTTAAAATATCTTTTATAGTCGGGATTTGTTTTGGATCATTAAAAAACATTCTCTGTGTTGCAAAACATTCAGCCATGAGTTGCTTTGCCTTTTCTGTCTCAATACGATTATGGTTTTGCTTTTGATGCATTGATATCAAATAATTTTTTTTTGGAGGTTATATCTTCAAGATCTTTTGTTGAAACTTTTGGTTGCCAATTAACACAACTTCTAGATAGTGTGCCTATTGATTTGTTGAATATTTTTGAGCTCATTGTATTGTTTTTTGGCGCACTATTTAAAAAATTATTTCGATTTCTCATTGTTGTTATTAAAGAAATGGGAGTGTGTGACATAACATTCCCTTCTCCATCTCTTTCAATAAATGAATCTGGATACTTCGTGGCAGCTGTGTGGGCAACAGATCTATAAATGCTCATCGGTATATAATAAGACATTTCACGTAATTCATCCACAACAACATTTGAGAATGCATTTACTAGTTTTCCAAGTTTTTTCCTTCCTTCGAGAGCTTTGGTAACTTCAGGTGACATTTTAACCCAGGGAATTTCAAAGTTTTGAAATAAATCACATACGGCCTGGGGGCTGGAGTTTGTATTGGACCAATAGGAACTTTGCGATGATACTGTAGTATTTCTCCAGGACAACGTATCGTCTGTATCACTTGCACTGAACAAAATAATATCTTCTGTACCTGGCACAACAATATTTGCAAATTGAGGCATAGGCTGGATAGTGTTTTAAATAATGGTGTTTTGGTCTTAAATTTAAATTAGGAATGCATTCATCTCGATACTCAAAATAAACATTTATATAGTAGTTCAACAATTCCAATTGAGGGTCAGATATTTTATGTGCGCAAATTAAACGACACATATTAATCATCGCTATAAATAATAAATACGTTGGATCTTCGTAATTGGAAATAACATTTATTAATACAAGTGGCATCAAGAATAGAGTATGTCTGACTTCGTCGGCTTTTCCTGCAACTTTATTCATTTTATGATTTAATTTAGGAAATGATAAACGTAATTTAAATTTTTTCCTCAAACTTGCCAAAAAGGTGTTAATGTAATCAAACGAAAAGTTGTAGGTGGCAGTTAAGTTCTTTATAATTTGCATCAAATCAAAAGGAATTATACCTTCAAATAAATCATGTGCAATGCATGGTGGTAGTCCCGGATTACAAACGTGAAAATATTCAAGATAATTCAAACAAGAATTACGTACGACTCCTCTGTTAAAAGTTTTTGCTGAAATCAATTGATTATAATTATTTTTATTTCTTAATTCACAAATTTCAACGTCTTTATGAACAAGACGCTTTCTTTCGAAAAAACAGTAACGACAAATATATTCTGAAAAGCTGAAACTTTCATTAAAACCACCTATTTGATGGGATCCTAGGTTATCGCCAATTACGGCAAAAACGGTTCCCAAGATTCTTTTTTCAATTCCAGATTTTTGGTCAAGAAAATTTAACCCATCCGACTCCAATATTTTTAGGTCACGCAACAAAGGTTGCAAAACAGTTTCGAAACCAAAATTTTTTAAATAACTCTCATTGCATAATAAAAGTAACTGAATATTTTTTACATTTGATCTGTATTTAACATCAATATTACCTAGCGTAAAGTAAAAACCGACTAGTTTGTGTTTTTTTTTTGAAGAGCCTAAGGGGTTACATAATTCAAATGCATCTTGATATATTAGAAGCTCAATTCTTGATGCACCGGTATTGAAGAAATTTTGGTTTTTGTAAACTAAGCCATCATTGTAATCAGAATATAAATTATTTGCGCATCGTTTCTTTTGACAAAATATTTTTCATCACTCAATAAGCTTCTCAAAGTTTCTAATAAAGGAATGTAGTAATAAAAGCATTCTTTATGGAAGTTATCTACACCAAGATAAATCTCTTTTGGTGAAACGTAACAGCTATTATTAGCAAAATATTTATTTTGCTTATGTTTTGGTAGAAAAGTTAGTATATCTTTCGATAATTTAGAGTGCTGAATGAAATTTATGATCTCATTTTCCTTATCAGATGTCTCAAAGTCAGCAAATATTTCCTTTATTTTCAAAATATTTATATCTGTATTTAATGTAAATATATCGAAAAGTTCCTTGAATAAAAATTGCAAACAAACTTCGGAAACATGATATTTGCATTTTAGTTTTGTCAAAATATTTTCAAAATAATTGAAACCTTTGCCATGCACTGTATCTGACACTTCATTGTTAATACAATGAGAAGGTTCCCGGTCTGCAATCTTTTCAGGAATATTTGTTTCAATAAGGGTACATATTGCTGTTTCTTCAGGTTGCTTGTGTCTACGAAAAAAGTGTGATCGAAAAGAAGATTGATGAGCAAATGATTTTAAACAACTGGGAATTGGGCAATTAACTTTTTTATAATAAACTAAGTGTTTTAAAACGTGGGAGTATATTTCTTTTGAGCTTGACCCTATAAACTCACATTGGTTCACTGTACATTCGTAATGTTCACTTGAAAAAAAGCTACCTTTGCATACCAACGTTTTTTTCATTGAATGATTTCGAGAAAAATGCATTTTATAGGAATTATAATTTGAAAACACCTTATTACATTCTGAATACAAACATTTAAATGCATTGCACTTTTTTCCCCTTTGTGCATATAAATGTGAATGATAATTTTTTAAATTTATAAATTTTTTAGTACATATGTTGCACCCAAACATTTTTTTTTTTAATTTTAATAATTTATTTCACATGTACAAACAAACATATTAATAACAATTTTTTCATGTGTGCACACGACTGCGCAGTAGCAATGTTTTTTTACTCAATTATAGGTTTTAAACTATTTTATCAACATTTACTAACAAATAGAGTTAGAATATAATTAAATTCTTAATAGATAGAGACACAATATATTTTTTATTATATTTCACAATAAACTTTTTATAAACGTACGCACAACGACTGCGCAGCAGCGCCGTTTAATGTGGCAACCGAAATTAAAATTGCAATTGTGCACAATTATATGTTTGCAAATTATTTATCAGCAAAATATTATAATCAAACTATATTTAAAGTATTTATTTTACCGAATTTGTTTTTTCTTTCTTTTAATTTAATATTTTATAATTTTTACACGCACGAGACAGACGAACATAGCTGCGTCCAGCGAGAATGAAACACCAATTGAGAATAACGGTATACAACATGTTTGGAGAATAAAAAACATTTAATGTCGAAAATTCGACATTATGTGAAAAATTGGATAGTTTTTGGTACAACTTTAATTTTTTGTGTGAAGTGTTAAGTATTTTTGTACGATGTCACACAGTTTCTGTTTTTTTTTCAAATACGCCCAAAACTATCTAATTTCAGTCCACAGTCGAATATTCCACAAAAAATTACACTTATTATGACAGTAATTTTAAAGAAATAATTTAGAGTGTATGACGTTTATTCGCTTTATAAAGTTTTTGTTTTTTGTTCTGCCAAAAAGCTTGATCTTAATTTTTCTCAAAACACAATATTGCGTGCGTTGAGTTTTTTGCCAATTATTAAAGAAAAAAACAATGGATGTGTGCAAGGCACGCAAGATATTTGATGTGTCAACAGTTAAGCTAACTGAATGTCATATACATAAGCTCACATATGTATAGCCATATATAGGGATTTAATGTATAATTTATATGCTTAGGCAATTAATTCAAATTAAAACAATTCTTTTATTAACTTAAAAACTTATTAGATATCATTATCTTTTATATATATAATAACCCAATTCACCATAAATTGCAAATGGTCTTACATCATTGCAAATGCAAATTTTTATTCCATATCACATATATTTGTTGTTGTGATAGCATAAATATTTTGCAATTGCACCAAATCGTGAATAGGGCTGATATGTTGTAGTTGCATTATTTTTCTTTTACTCAATGCATCGGGTTCTATACATATGCTCGCATATACGCAGCTGCAATTGCATTCTTTTTTTCGCGCTTTAAGTTTTTCTTCCTGTCGATTTGAAATTTTATTAGATGTGAAAATTTTACATAACGTCGCCTGAGAATTGATTTGGCGTATAGGTATATGAATTTGTACACACATACGTCAAATCAATCCTCAGGCGAAGATAAGTGCTTTCCACATTTAACTTTAGGAAGGCAACAGGGATGACTAGTCACCTCACTACTTTTTAAAAGCACCGTAAAGAGAGTTGTCTTAACTGCATTTAATAAAAATAAAAAAGAATGTATTTTTATTGAAGTAAATAAGTGATTTTATAATAAATAAGTCTGATTTTTTCTGTTTAACATATTTGCTATTTACATAGATAAAAAAAAGTGTTGCCTTTTATAATGCCGTGATTTGCTAGCATTATCACTACGTTTTGTTTATACGTTTATTGAAACCTAGATTCCTTATAACTTATCATTTTGTATTGTTTTTGTATTTTAAAAAATATTTAATTTTAATCCAATCTAACTAACCGAATGCAAAACCTATCAAACGCTTCTTCTCTGCTTGTATGGTATAGTCGATCTCCATACGTTTAACACCAACAAATAATTCTGCCACGAATAAATGTACACACACATTTTGTTTTCGTATGCACATATATGTGAGATTAAATTGATCGAAACATAAACAAACAAACTCCGCTCGTATTTTAATTTCTCCCTCTCTTCTTCTCTTTGTTGTTTAGAGTAGCACAGTCATGCCGCGCAGTAGTGTGAGCGAGAAGGGAACTGGACGTTACAGTTATCTTACATCCTACGATACAGTTATTGTTACATTTTACACATTTGAAATTTTGCCCATACCGTGAGCTAAAATGTTTACACATCAATAAATTATAAAATTATGGATTCGGATGATGGTGATTTAATTGATTTCAGGTTTTTTGCTCTCATGGCATATGGTGGTTACTCAATCCACAAACAGCAACAAAGTTGTACGCAACAAAGACAATGGATCCGAGAACTTAAAAAAAATCACGCTCTCGCACCAAAGAAATTAAATGTTCCTCAAAAAAATTCATTATATTCATAACAAATCACATTCAATTATATGTGATTAATCTATAATTTTTAAGCACAAGAAAAAAGCACTTTGAAAAAAACAATGGTTGCATCAGAAGACACACCGGAGGCTCAACATGTTGAGATTCAATTCGCTTCTGCTACATATGTACATTTTGTGTCTGCTGAATGGCATGATGGATCTTTTGCCAAATTTTTGAGAAACAGCTGTTTTATTTTTTGAGAAGCAAGAAAGTGAAAAAATTTTAATTTTATCAAAGACAAAAATAATATAAGCTATCTATTATTAAATACACTCGCCAATTGTATATTGAATTGAAATATAAGCCAGAAACCTTCGTCCTGCGGCTTACAGCCAACTTCTCGCCACCGCTTTGTTTTTATTTGCTACCGGCCGTGATTTATCGGCTAAGGCGTTCCTTTCAGTACAAATGAACGGCAAACTTCATAATATGAATTGAATAACATTACACAAATAAATTTGCTTAAATTAGGATTGTTTAAAATATTATATTCGAGTACTTTTATATCAGCCGCCGAAACAAAAGAAAATATCGGCTACCAGCCACAGTCTAAAAATCGCCAAACCGCCGATAAATAAAAATAGACGGAGCAGGTTTTTTGAGACAACATGTTGGCCCGAAAGAGCAGAAATATAATATGATGAAAAAAATGGCGTCGAAATGCTAACAGCTCCCCGGGGCAGAAATTCACAACAACCCATTCAGAAGACACACACGCCACAATTGCGCAAAAGCTGTACCTTCTGAATGCATCCAATAACATCGAACAACCACAACTGCCAAAAAGCGTTGAAAGTAGAGAGTAGCTCTACTAGCAGCGTTTCAGCTGCTTTGATCGTATTTACGATCTAAAACCTGAGGCCAAATTGTATTTTGTTACGAATGAATGCATAGGATTTTACTTTAAACGTCAAAGCAAAGCAGACACAAAGCATAATTGTGTTTTAGGTATAAAACACATTTTGCTCACTTTTTTTTCTCGTATTTCGCTGTTTGCTCCGCAGCATTCTGTGCTTCTGCTGCATACTTCACATTCTACTCCAGATTTAAAGCTTGGTTTCTCTCCCGGATGTGCCGGTTACTCATCAACAGCGCAAATAATCATCGCTGCATCAGTTTTTCGCTGTTAAATGCGTCATCAGCAGCCAGATACTGCATTGGCAAATCCTGCAGTACTGCATTAACGCACTTACCCGTAGTTCGCAGTTCGATTTAAAATTCGTATCGATAACTTAAGTTTTTGAGTTAATGTATTGACAACCACTGCACTTGTTTCGCAGCAGTCGTATTTACACACATTCTTTTGTGTTGATTCGAAAATTAAAATATTTGGATTCTCCATAATAGTCGGCGTTAAAAAATGCTACGTGTTTTGTAAAGCTTTTTTCGTGTTTTTTTGTCTTTTGTTAATTAAGGACTATATTTTATTTAATTTTTGATTGAATGTTTTACAAATAGTATTTACTATAAATAAATAAAAATCCCTTGAAGAAGGCTTTAAATTTGCGCCGAAACGTTGGGAAAAAAGTATGAAATAGTTAACTATTTGCGTATGCAAATTTCGACCAAAAAACCTGTCATTATAATCTCGTTAACAAAAGATCTTCTGCGGACTCGTTTAATTATAGTTGTAATAAATATTTAAGTATATTTCATAATCTTCGGTTTTTCATTTATGGTTTACACTATGGCAGAAGAATTAAGAAGGTAGATGCATTTTGACAAGTAAGAGGAACTTTAACAATTGGGAAAGCATTTGTTTTGATACTATTCTTCTTTTTGCAACAGAGTTGTATTTTCACAGTGAAATTTTTAAGTGAGAATTTATAAGAAAATAATTTACATAGTATTGCATGTACATAGGGAGAATTAGCTGCTGCTTTTTATATTATTTTTTAACACTTAACATCTTCAAGGTATTTGCTAATAAAGAAAACATATTTAAATAACATTATTTATACTTTTTTTTTATAAATAAAATTTATAATTTAGTACTAAGTAAAAAAGTACCATAAAAATAATAGTTGTAGACTCACTCTTTTGCTCCAATTTTAAAAAATGCATCTCTAAAATGTACCTTTTACTTGTCAAAAATTCAAAATGGTTACTTTTTTAAAAAATGCATCTACCTCTGAATACTTCTACCATGGTTTACACTTTTACTTTAGTTGTTGTATGGCTATTTCAATCCACACATTTGATTAAACTCCGATGGTGTTTTAAAATAACTCATCAGCAGCAACGATGATCGACTTCCTAAACGATACATGGAATCGCTCCAGGGATTAATAAAGTTATGTACCTCGAAAACTTCGCCACGTTTAAAACTATGTTTTGCGGGAGCACTAAAAGGTATTTGAGAAAAATATACAGCAAAGTATCTAATATTGAAATAAGTAAAGAAAATATGATTACATCTACACGAGCACACATAATTTACTACTTACTCGCTTTCTTTTTTGTAAATACGTAGTGGAAATTTTGAAACAAATAAACGTATAAGTAAATTGATTGCAATAAATCCAGACGCAAAGTACCAGATTTCACCAGGATCTGCCACTAAGCCAGCGATATTCATTTCAATTGGCATGGATACGTATTTCGTGTTGCATGTCCATATATAACTGGCTAGAGCTGCTATTACCGCTGCCGACGCTGTTGATATATTCTGTGACATCCTCACATAGCTTTCTAAGGGTGCACGATAAATAAGCTCGAACTCATCGGGTATTCTATCTCTTGACATCATATCTTGCTTCTTGCCCGGAGAAGCGCCAAAGCGGCGTAAACGTTCGGCGTTTGCTGAGTATTGAACAGCGGTAGAGCTGCAAGAGATTTTCGTAAATATAGGAATATTATTGAAATTAACATTTCTTACCAAATGCATCTGTTGGATAGTATTTTCAAATTAACGTTCAAATTAATGCATGCTAGATTCTTTATTTTTAATATTAATGACATTTTTATATATTTTTAAATTTATTTTGACCTTCCTCACTTATTTCATTGCTTTGATAAGCAGCTGTTATTTGTTATGACTTTTACCTCTCCTTTTTTGAGTTTCAGAGGCTTACATTAACCGCTGTAAAGAATTTACTTCGCCGTATGCTCAGCCGCTGTTCATAGTGAAATTAAGTTTTTTCGTATAACATTTTTTCCACATGACTTGTTTCAAATATAATTTGGGAATAAAACGTGTGCTTTCCATCTTTATAATGCCAATTTGTGTATATACGGATGTAATATAATTATTTCGTCAAAAATATGTGATTTCTTATCGATAACTCGATTTTTTTAGTGCCTATGTAACTAACAACCACTGTACTCGCTTGACAGCTACAGCAGTATTCTATTTTTGTTTTGGTTGTTATAAATACACTAAAGTTTAAATAGTTATTTACTTAAAAAAAAAATGAAGCGATCTTCAATGAGCCCATTTAACTATAATCCAGGGAAACGATTTGACTCGAGAGCACCATCACCACAAATTTGTACACCATCACAATTGCAGCATCAGCCACCACAACAATGGCAACAATATCCACATGCTCGAACACAATACTTCAGCACGCCGCCGCCAGGATACAATAACCCAAGAATTCCTTTTGCAGACAATAATTTTGAAACTGTAGCTTCTCCAGTCTCTCCATATTTGAGTAATTGTAGTGGAGCTGGTCCTGCGGCTGAACTGATGGCACATACATGGGATTTCAGTATACCACCACCGCCAACAGGAATTCTACCGGTACTGCCTCCTTTCTCCGATCATATAAATACCAGCAATTTATCTCGAATGCCATCAACTCAAAGACTACCGATCCCAATTACACCACAAACAAATACGGCACGGCTACGGGGTCAACAATTAAGTGCTAATTCGCAACCACTAGGTCAGCAATCGCTGCATGTAGCGACACTAGCAACCGACACACCATCGCAAGAAGGTTAGCAAAAACTGATCAATTTATTAAAAATAATTAAGCCTAGCTATTTTTTCAGCTTCTCAAACGCCGATTAGCAAAAAAGAAAAAAAGCAGCAACAGCAAAACGCAGCACCATCAATTACGTGGACTCGTGAAGAGGCTATCAAAGCTATAGCTCTAGAGGATGAATTCTCTCGCAAACAAGGAATTGCACATACACTCATATTAAATTTTCCTGATCCGTATCTAAATCATGATATTGTTAAGGGATTTTCGCCAGATATTGAAACAGTGTATTTTCAATTTAATTCTGCACCGCGTCACTGTCTCGTACATTTACGCGAAGGTGTCGACTACGAAAAGACTATCGAAGCTATTTCGAAAATACCATTTGGTACTGGTTTCATATCGGCATTTTTAAAACCAGCACCATCATTTATGTTAGAACCATCAAATCCCGATGATGTCGACCCCACCAGACTCTACATTGGCAATTTACCACCGAAAATGACTTCAGCCGCAGTGAAAATGTTTTTTCCTGGCTTTAAACGTGTGGATATTGGGCATGCACATCGTCTGAAATTTACACGCTACGCAATTATACGCTATGATTGCGCGGAGAAAGCAATGGAAGCTTACAAGCAATCGGTGAATACACTAATCGAATCACGTTCAATAATTGTGCGCTTCTATAGAAATAATAGCTATTTGGCATCCGGAAAGTATAATTCAATAAACGAGGCTACTCATGCAAACAGTTTAGAGGAGAGAGAACCAAATCCTGGTGATGTTAATAAAGCTCCAGAGCGGACGCTAGCCATAAGCCGAAATTCAACAACACCAATACCACAAAATAACACGTGTGAAGATTCAGGTGGCGATTCTGATCTCTCCAGTTTAATCGAAGAACCTGAAACAATTGAAACTGATTCAAAGACTAATGTTTTCGATGAAGCAGCTAAATTAAAGCAAACTATGCAATCGAGTCAGCAGCGACGCTCTTCATTAGAAGAAGAAATGCGAGAATCGGACAGACAAGAGGCGTCTGCACTTGCAACTTGTATATATTTTACTTTCATCATTTTATAAAAAAAAAATTATAAAAACATCTTAAATTTTACAGCCAAAACCACCGAGCA
The DNA here is from genome assembly GCA_963691655.1 of Toxonevra muliebris. Classification (NCBI taxonomy): domain Eukaryota; kingdom Metazoa; phylum Arthropoda; class Insecta; order Diptera; family Pallopteridae; genus Toxonevra; species Toxonevra muliebris. The sequence continues at coordinate 42,049,146 of OY829328.1, read as the reverse complement.
AAATAATCTGCCTGCGCCTCCAATTAAAGAAGAGAAAAGTAATTCCGACGACGATCTCAGCGAAGACGATGATGAACCGAGCAATTTGCTGGGATTGCGTTATCAAGAAAATGCTGAGGATACACAAGTTAAATCAGAGCCTGAAGATGAACCAACAGGGAATCGAACCAATAAAAACAATGCATGTGATGATGATTTTGATTCAGGTAACATTTATAATTTTGTATAGGTATATATTTTGTGGAGCTGAAATTCATTTTATTTTTGTTTTCTAGAACTTGAAGAAGAAGACGATGATCACTGGACCGGCATACTGGCACCAAGGAATGATGCTTTGAAAAACTCTCAAAGCTCAACAACAAATAAAAGCATACCGAATTTGTCACATACAAATGCATTGGAAGTATTGCGCCAACAGGAATTATCAGTTACAGAGAAAAAACCCGACATTAATGAATTGACTGATCCTGCTACAACGACAACTAGAGATTTAATTGAACACAAAAAGTTTGTTGAGTACTTAAACAAACAAGTGAACGATTTTGAAAAGGAAAACGGTCGTTCCCAAGCAGATGAACTGGATGATCTGTTCGATCAAATGAATTCAGATTCGGAACAAGACGATTTGTAATCTTATGCGTGTTTCGATTTGATTCACATTTTAATTTAAGATTAAATTCTTTGTTTGTATTATTTATATATGTGCTCAAGAATTATCAGATATTACATTACATGTATGCAAAGAGCTTTTAAGAATAAAAAAAAAATACTATTAATAATGTTGAATTCATCTTCTCATTTGCGCATATTTTATATGAAAATGTGCAGATACCCTATAGCCATTTTTTTCGATATAACAAATTATAAATACGTTCCCGAAAATGTTTTTCTTTCTTTTTTCTTAAAAATTGAAACAAAATATATTTTCCATTAGTTAATTAATTTAAAATGGGCATGCGTTTTTCTTTACTACATGCTAAAAGGCTAAAGGCAACATAAACCAAACACCGTGGTGCTTAGTTGCTAAACAGTTTTTTATGTACATATATGTGCAGTTTTAATGTTTTGTAAATTTTCTTATTGTAGATATCGATGGTCATATGTTGACCCCTCGTAAATAGTTTTTCACCACTTTTGGAAGACAAGACAAAAACGCAATAAGTTTCTGTAAACAATATATAAAAATAAGTTTATATTAAAAAACAAATTAATTACAAATTTTATTTTTTGTTATTTGAAATGATTTAAAAACCAATTTTACATATTCTTTATGTATATTTATTGATTTTTTGTCGTTTCTTCCAAAAGTAATGAAAAAAAAGATGAAAAAGGATGGCGGAGCAATTGTTTGGGTTATCTCATAGTTGGGGTATCTGTGTGCACTGGGGGGTTGGTGTCAGCAATTGCGCTTCTGCTGTGAGCCGAGGCACAGCCATTCTGATGAAAAACCAATAACCTCCGACGGCCTTGCTGATACTTGTGTGTTTTGTGTGTGCGCATAGTTTTGTGTTGTTCTTTGTTGTTGTCGGCCACCAGTCCGGAGCTGAATGGAGCTCAACTGGTACCACGAAGATCAGGAGCCCTTGGAGTTCTTTCCAACCTGATCGATGGGAACGGCCTTTCGGGGAGTTTCGTGGTGGCTGTGGTTAAAACCCAAAGGTACGCGGATAGAGCATGTTGCTCGGTGTGGAGTTGCACTGCAACCGGGTGTTAGGACCCATAGACTGGCAGAAGCTTAGATAGGCCTCGATCCTTACCAAGGTGGGTAGCTCGCCCTCTTTCGTGCCTCATTGGTACCGCACGGCTGGAATTTTCCTGTCTTGCCGGGCGTTGGTTAGCGCTTGTTATGACACGTGCTTTGAGCACCGTTGTGCTTGAGGCACTCACGTTAAGCCCGACAATCATCATTTTACACATACATATGTGCACGGAGATTCAAAAATAAGTTTTCCGATTTTTGCCAAAAATATGAAAATTTTAGTAATTTTAATTGCCTCCGCTGGTCTTTCGGTTGCAAACTCTGTTCTCCCCACACGATTCTCTAACAATGCTAGACCTAGTCTACTAGACTATTTTATTACCTCCAATGCTACAAAGAGTTTTGAAATTTGATCAACTCTTTGTCTCAAACCACGATCTTATCTTTTGTAGGTTAGATGTTAATCTTAATCGTAAAAATACGTGATTATAATGCTATTAATGTTAGTGCCCTGTTTTCTGACCTAGCCTGCATTCGTTGGAATGATTGTTGGTTTATAAGTTCTGTGGATGAAAAACTTGATTTTTTTGTAAAAAATTTGAATGAAGTATTTGAATCTCACGTGCCGTTACGTGTTGTAAATGTGATGACACGTGATGATTTATGTCCGTGGTATGATTCTTATGTTGAAATGGCTATTAAGAAACATAATAGACTGCATTTTATTTGGAGAAAAAACCGACGACTGTGAACTGGGGCTTGTGCAAGATTGCCTGAAATAGAGCTTCCCTAGTTGTTAGATTAGTTAAACAAATATTTGGTTCCATTAAGTTGAGTACTTTACTTTCTACGAAAGTTTAATGGCGAAACATAAAGAATCTAGGTGTATACCGTAAATGTGTTTCCCTCAGCCAATTACCTCCTGATGTCATAAATAATTTTTTATTTTTGTTTGTAAACCTACTCTTAATAGTCTTAATGTTAACAATTTATATGCTCAAATAAATCCTTTCAGTTCTGTGCTGCCAATGAAAGCGATGTGGTTAGGTGTGTCATGAAGATAGAATCAAATGCGGTGGTCGAAGATGGTGTGCCAATTAAGTTTGTAAAGATAGTCTTACCATACACCATATTTTAGCTTCACTGACACATGTAATTAAACATTTTTTTACTTCTTCTTCTTTTCCAAGTATACGGAAAGTAGCATCAATTTTGCCAATAGCCAAAAAACCATCTGTGCATGCAGTAAATGATTTTCGACCTATTAGTATTCTGTCATCGTTATCCAAAATATTTGAAACTATCATGTCTGAACAAATCTCAATTTACTTTTGCGTTTACCACTGCAATCTGGGTTCCGAGAAGGTCATAGTTGTCCCACTGCCATGTTGAAAATTATGGACGACAAAATTATTATGAATTATGTTGGCAAAATATCTAGCGTAGGTTTTCGTATTAATTCTAACTGGTGTTGTGTCGATCATGTCAATAGTATTGTAAGTAAAGTGTTTTTAACTCTGCGTAATTTGAGAGTGTCTGCTGCTTTTACTCTTGTAGAAACAAAACCAAATCTGGCAATCCAGTTAATATTACCAATAATAATCGTTTCCTGAACTTGTCTACAGCAAACTAGACTCTCATTCGCTGCACATGTTTGAAGAAGTGTTCAATAATGTAACTCTCTACGTTTACGGCCTACGTAAGTTTGATCACATAACTTCATGGAGAAATAGTATTCTTTGTTGCAGTCTTTCTGATTACTTGAGAGCTAATTATTCAGGCTAATTATTCGTAAGACCTCTCTGTATTTATATGATAAATTAATTTTTCCTCAATCTACAAGATCAGAGAATTTGATTGTTCGTAAATTCAGATACCTTAATTCATACCGAATATTTTTCATTAACACCATTAGGCTATGGAACACTATCCCGTTACATGTTAAACGAAATCTAAATGTGCATAATGTTAAGTCTTAATTGTTTAAACATTTTTCGGCCAAAAATTTGTAAATCTACCAAAAATTGTGTCTTAAATATTTTGATAGTAACTCTTCACAACATTTTAAAATCGCACTAGTTATTTATGTAGGAATTATTTTACCATATATATGTGTTTGCTACAATCTGTCAAATGCGTTTTGCATTACATCGTTTCAATCTTTACATTTTTTATCTATTATCGAGTACTAAAGGGTGTTTTTTTTAGAAGTGTGGTTTTCAAGAAGAAATAAAACGCATGTAATTTAATGTTATGGCCAAGAATTTATCTTTATTATAAAGATAAGGATTTGCCATTTTGTTTTAAAAATGATTTCGAGCAAGTGTCCGCCGCGGCTGGCTCGAATAAATTCCCGCCAAGAGGCCCAATTTTCGACCACTTTTTGCAGCAATTAGGGCCGTATGTCAGTAATAACGCGCCGAATGTTCTCTTCCAAGGCGTCAATCGTCTCGGGCTTATCTGCATAGACAAGCGACTTCACATAACCCACAAAAAATAGTCCAGCGGTGTTAAATCGCAAAATCTTGAAGGCCACGCCACAGGCCCACGACGAGAGATAATGCGCTCACCAAAAGTTTCCTTCAATAAATTGATTGTTTCGTTGGCTGTATGGCATGCAGCGCCGTCTTGTTGGAATCAAAGGTTGTCCACATCAACATCCTCCAATTCAGGCACGAAAAAGTCATTAATCATGGCTCTATAGCGCTCCCCATTGACTGTAACATTATGACCGGCTTCATCTTTGAAGAAATATGGACCAATGATTCCCGCTGCTTACAGAGCGCTCCAAACAGTGACTTTGAGGATGTAACGGCGTCTGAACAATGGCTTGTGGATTATCATCACTCCAAATGAGACTATTTCGCTAATTAACGTACCCATTCAACCAAAATGAGCTTCATCGCTGAACAAAATTTTCATGTGAAAATCGGGATCGGTGGCCATCTCGTTTTGGGCCCATTCACCGAACGTGCGCGCGCTTGATGGTCGTTCGGCTTCAATTCTTGCACGAGTTGGATTTTGTAAGCCCGCAAACCAAGATTCTTTCGCAAAATCTTCCATAAAGTGTATGGGCACAGCTTCAATTGCAGCGCGCTATGGCGGATGGATTCATTCGGGTCTTCTTCGATACTCTGCTCCACAGCAGCAATAGCGTCTTCGGTGCGCACTGTACGGCGATTCTGAGGATGCACATTATTCACTAGAGTAAACTTGGTGCGAAACCGATCCATGGTTGCTCGAATTACCGACTCTGCTGGGCGATTATGTCGACCGAATATTGGACGTAGCGCGCGATGCGTCGCGCGAACTGAACCATTATTTTGGTAATAAATTTGCACGATTTGCAAAACGTTGTTTAGGAGTAAGTCTATTCATTATGAAATGGCAAACCAAACTGAGCATAAATCAAGTGACAGCTGTCAAAAAGACCTACTCCGAAAAAAGTATTGCCAGATTGAAAACCACACTTCTAAAAAACACCCTTTAGTGTAATTCCTTATCTTAAATAGCTTAATTTCTTTCTTTACTGTAAGTCTTCTTCTGAATTGAATAAATTAGTTTATAGCATAAAATATCATTTATAATAAAAACACTAAGCAAATAATTTTGGTAGTAGATATGTGTATATATGCTTTATGTTGACAACCTCGATACTCTAGTGAATAGTGCTTAATACTTTCACCCAGGAGGTTCGGGTTCGCTAATTCTCATAACCTATTATTCAGTATGAATATGAGGTGTTTCAGAATTATAAGAAAGTGTACAAGTACACACATCTTGGTAGGCAATGGGAAAACCGCCAAGTGATAACGAATTTCCGCACCGCTGTTCGGAGCCGGCGTTTAACTGTAGGTCCAATCATGTGGTATTATAATGGGTCATTCTGGCCTATGTGTGTCTCTAGGCAGCCACTCCAACCTAACCTATGCTTTATGTTGCACAAAATTTTGCCTATTTTAGTTGACTTTAGCTATCGTAGCCACGGTTGCCACTTACTCATTTTGTTTTGTACCAATCTATATATATAGACCTCGATAGTCTAGTGGATAGTGCACTAGACTTTCATCCAGAAGGTTGCAGGTTCGATTCTCGTCTTGGTCTGGTGGTTAATTCTCATAAACTTCTTATATTCACTATCGATATGAAGTGGATGAGAATTATAAGAATGTGTACAAGTACACACCTTGGTTGGTAATGGCAAGACCACCGAGCTGATAAAAAATTGCCACATAGCCGTTCGGAATCGGCGTTAAACTGTAGGTCCTACCATCGCCACTGTGGTCTAGTGGAAGAGTGCCATACTTTTGTTTCTGGAGACCCGAGTTCGATTCTCGGCTTGGGTATGTTTCTTATCTATCTTTCTTTCTCCCTTCCTTTCTTTCTTTCTTGGGGCTTTGGTACAAAAGATCTTATAGGTCGCAGTGCCTGACTTTCGAGTCGTCCTTCCTTCAAATAATCATCATCATCTATATATATAAAATAGAGCTCTGTTAAATGTTTAGTCCTAATAGGTTTCTATATTTCGCAACGGATTGTCATGAAATTTAGTATGTAATTGCCTTGGCGGTTCCCCTGTAGTGAACCGTGTCGAGTTAAGTCGATATTTATTTTAAGTTAATTTCAAACAGTTTCTTTATTATACACCATTATTTGGACCAAAGTCAGCTTTTTTATAAAATTTAGCTACTTAATGCAAAATGCTGCTTAAACTAGTTATAAAAGGTATATAAAAATTATGTACAGAAAGATTATAGATCTTATCGTTAGCAAAAATAAAGTCAGTGGTGGCATATATCTAAAGTTAATAGTTTACCTGTAAAATGCATTTTTATATTACAAATTTGTTCCCCTTACATTTGTTATTGTAAATATTTATGTTTTTTCTAGAATCAAAGCCAAAGATTTTTTTATTTCGCTCCCTGTGATTTCCACCACACAAACACAAAGCAAAAAAGTATGACCACAGTATTTCATAGTGGTGTGTGGATGAGTTGGTTAGAAGGGAAGGTAAAGTAGTGGATGTAGAAAAGAGTTGTGGAATAGTGAGTTCAAATTCCATTTGAAGCGGGACCAAATAATTTTTTTTTTTCAATATATATTTTTTTTTTTATCGGTGTGGTGGAAAAAGTAAATATATAACAAAAAACAGATACCGACAAAGATAAAACATGCAAACACACAAAAGACATTATTATATATTACTATGACGCTATTTTGTGAAGGTTTGTGGCTTAGTGAGTTAAAAAGGATAGTAAAGTTGTGGTTGTTCAAAGAAATTGTGAGCTTTTTTGGTGTTGGGAGTTCGAATCCCACTACAGGTAAACCGCCAAGCGATTCTTTTTTTGTACAAATAATTATTTTTTTTTATACTATTATATAAAACTGTACCTTGATTTCATGGACATATGCCCATTAATAACTCAGATAAATTTTGGGTATATTACCACCACCATAAATTTAGTACAAGTATTGGCAATGTAATGCCGCAGGAAAAAGGTCTGTGAAATTGAAAAAAGGGGACATGGCATCTCCTATATAATCTGAATTTTAGCTATGGAATTCATGGTATGGTATTCATTTGTGACCTTTCCCTTTCAACTCCAATTCTTTTATATATATTTCCAGAACCATTTACCCACGTTGGTTGACAAAACCACGCCACAAAAAAAAAAAAAAAACAAATGTTAGGATTGAAAAAGACGGCGAGGAACTTTCCATATAACTAGCCAGAATTTTCATTATTGTATGAAACTATTTGTAGTACAGTACTAAGATTTGGAATGATAATATGATTTGTCAATGGAATTTGGTGGGTAAAGTATGAGTAGACTTGAGTTAGTGACTGTTCCACCTCGGTTTTTAAGGTATATTTACTAAATTATTTTTTGTTAGAGAGCTTTGATTTCCAATAAAAAATGCTAGAAAAAAAATGAATGGAATAAATAAAATATGCGTGACACGTCCCATGCAAAGAAAATGTTTGAAACTGTATACCTGAGAAACCATTGCAAAGAATACACTGGCAGTTTGTGTGTAAAGGCGGATGGTTAGTAGTAGTTGTTGTGCAGAATGTGGAAGTGTTTTGGCATACAAAGGAAATGCTTCAAAAGGCATATATGTATCTCTGCCTTATTTTGCTAAGGCCCTAATATCAGTTTTTCAGTATAGCGTTTTCGATGGATTATGATAAAAAATGTGCCCTGTACCGAACATTTTAGAAACCTACACTGAAAACTTGCACTCTTTTCTTTTAGTTTAAATTACAAATTCTCGAAACAGTACTCCAAATACAAAAATGTTTTTTGATTCTCCTGTAAAATTTGAAAAATGCGTGTTAGGGCTTTAGCAAATTAAGGCAGCGATATGGGGAACCATAATAAGGCAAGCAATCAAAATTTAGTTGTAAAGGATGTATGTTGATAGTTATTAGAGAGCCTTAGTAAGAAAGATGGTGAAGGTTTGTATGTTAAGATGGGATGTTGATAGCAATAACTGAGAAGAATGTTGACACCATTAAACACGTGGAAGTGGAACTACTCATGTAAATGATATGAATGATTAGTCCAATGATTCGATTATTGCTCATATAGACATATCTCTTGCAAAACTTTTAGTGGCTGTAATTTTTGCATTACTCCTACTTTGCCAGGTCCGGACAACGAAGCTGAGCTATTATGATATAAATATGGCTTTGCTACGTTAAATTTTTTTTTATCTAGAGCACAGATCTAATTATTTCAATCCTTTTCAAACCAAACTCCATACAGTGTCAAAATAACACTATAGGGACTCTTTAAGTTGGAGAAATAAGGAACGGATGAAGGTTAATAGCTATTTTTTCGAGAACTTGTTTTTGTACGTTAGGTCTCTTTTTTAGTACATCAAGGCACAAATATTTGTGTAACTTTCGTTTTACTTCGAAATTTTCACTAATATTTTAGGAGAATATTCTTGAAACTATAAGGAATCCAAAAATATAAAAATCAATATTTTTCAAATTTTAAGCTGGAATGCCCCCTTAACTCTTTTATACCCAATGTTGCGTATATGTAAGGCATGCATACGAAAAAAACTGGTCGACAATAACTTGTTATAAAAATTATATTTCTTAAACAAAAACAGAAATTCACACATCAATTGAAAGGTTATAATAGTAACTTTATTTATTTGGTTGGTGCGTATGCGAAAGACCACTGCTTCGTTTTTAGAAATTTTCTTTTCATTATAGCTCAATATTTTTCTATCGGCCGAAGTTCTGGGCAATTTGGGGTATTGGCATCTTTTGGAACAATTTATACCCCTTTCTCTTTATACCACGTCATTGCCGTAATGGCAAGTTGCTAAATCTGGCCAGAAGAGAACAGGAGCCTTGTGAAGACGTACCATTGGCAGTAGACGTTTTTGTAAGCTCTCTTCTACGTAAATTTTTTGGTTGATGGTACCAGTAGTGACAAAAACTGCACTTTTTATTGCTTGCCAAACCAAATATTTTTTCGCAAACTTGTCCACTTTCTTTAGCTTAAATTTGGGCGCAACATCACCTCTCTTTTTTGAAGTGTAAAATAGTTGACCAGAAAGCTGATTAAAGTCTGCTTTGACATACGTTTCGTCTTCTATTATCATGCAATCAAAATTATGTACAATTGTGTCGTACAGCTTTCGTGCGCGAGTTTTTGCTGTTGAATTTTTCTTGTCACTCCGGTTCGGGGCTAGCGGAACTTTATACGTCTTAAGTCCTTTTACTCTGCATACTTTTTGAACATATCCGGGTGATATATGGACTTTTTAGCAACATCTTTGATGGAAAGGCCTGGATTTCTTTGAAACAAGTTTTTCACTTTGTTTGGTTTTTCCTTCGAGATGAACCCCTTCTTTCGTCCACTTCCAGTTTTTCTTTCGGTAGTTAGTCGTTCACTAAAGTTTTTACGCACTAAAGTTACCGTAGATTTTGCAATTTTTAAACTTTTGGCAATGTCTTTATGTGAAATATGTAGAAAATCTTGATTTTTGCGCACAATTACATCGCGCATGCTCGATTTCGATGAACTAATTTTGCGTAATGTAAAAAAATCAGAAAAATAATGATGCAATGTAAAACGAAAATTCTCTACGAATTAACAGTAACATTTGCTGTAACTGTCATATTTGAATTAATACAACATGTTTACTGCGACCAGATTTTTTCGTATACATACCTTAACATTCACTTTTATGTGGCATAAATAAGGTATTTAACAGTCAATAGAGAAGCATGATTGCATTGGCATTGGTGTCATAATTGTGGAAGACCCAAGTAACCATAATTTTGAAACAAAAGTTTTATGACAAGCTTTTTTTTCTCGTTTTCGTAGTGTTTTATGAATGAATTCATATACATTAAAGTTCTCTTTGAAAGTCTCGCTTTATTTGTTTTCATTGCGTTAGTAATGCAATTAACCTGGTATCGGATAAAAGATTGACGATTTCTCTAATTAAGAGAAATGCACTAAGAGCTGTGCATTTTGGCAGAGTCAATGAAACGGAAACTACTGTAAATGAAAAGCAACATTTATTTATTTTTTTTTTTATTTTATATAAAACATAGTACACTATATTCAAAAAATGTTCACATAATATATCGCTCAGTGATAATCCAAAGCATGAATTGTAACATAATACAAAATAATGAAAATTACATACAATATGATAATAATATTCGGAGTTAAATATTAATTCCGACAAAATATCTTTATTTGACTTTGAGTTTTACAATATATTTGTATATATGTATGACGTATGTTTGTATGTATTTAAAAGCATTTATTATTACTAAATTAATTATTGATTTTTTACAAGCTATTTTACAAAAGTGGTTTATTTTTATTAAATATTAGTATTTCTTCTTCGTTATTAAAATATAATAATACACGAACATTTTTATATTAAATAAAATATTAAATAAAAACAAATTGATTGCCTTGTTTTACAAAATCCTATGTAAAAAAAAAAATAAATAAAATTAAAAAATTTTAACTTAAACGCAAATTGGTGTCAGTTCCAATAAAATTATTAAAATTAAAGAAAGAAGGACTAAAAAGAAAACAATAAATTAGATTTTCGTTTATTAAATGAATTTTTAATTTCATTCCATATCATTTTGTTTTTTATAATTTACAATACCCTAAATATGTTTAATACTAGTTTTAAATAAACAAAAAAGAATTATGCCAGAAACAATTACAAGAGGGAAACAACTTTCTAAAACAAAAAAATGAAAATGTTTTCATGATTTATTTATTTCTAATTCAATTTTTTCTACCGGTTTTTGGAATGTAAAATAGTAACAATTTTGGGGTTTCATTTCTTCTTTCAAAATTTATTTGAATTTTTTTTTTAATGATATGTTGATTCATGAATATATTTAGAATATGCTTATTATTTATTTACATAAAGGACAAAAAAGATATTTTATTTTCACAATTATTCAATTCTTTTCCATTTTTTTATAAATTTTTTTTTGTGTTTTTTCTAAATATTCTTTGTTTTTGTGCGGCTTTAAACTAAACAAAAAATTCAAAAACACAATTGTATATAAAAAATGTAAAAAACAATTAAAAATAAATTTTGCAACTTTATTGAAATTGTATTTAGTTTTTGTTTCTTCTTTTCATATACCTATATAATTTTTACACTCTTTTCTCTATTTAATTCCTAAGATATTTCAGTTGTTTTATTTAATAATTTATTGTTATTTTAGCTAACAATAAATTTCGTCATGACCACCATAAGCAACGTCGTTAAACATACACCATAAACGGTTGTAGATTTTGGTTGCATTGCACTGACAGCACCGGATTTTTTTTGTCCAGATTTATCCACTTCGAGCGATTCATCGTTTGCCTGATGATCGTCAACGCCTGCGGAAAGGAATAAATCGAAAGAAAACAAAACAATAAATAATAAGTTAACGAAACGTTTAAAGTTTTAAAGATATTATATGCACATATATAAAAAAATGCTGAACTAACGCTATTGGTATAAAACTATTCTTTAACTATAAGTGCTGGTGTAAAACATAAACATAATTTAAGTGAGAAAAAGTATTTTTTTATATAATGGCCCTATTTACGATTCGGTGCAAATAGCCTTTTACCATTGCAAATGCAAAATATTTCCGCTATCACAACAACAAATATATGCGATCTGCAATAAAAATTTGCATTTGCAATGACGCAAGACCATTTGCAATTTACTGTGAATAGTGGTAATAATTTTGAAAATTTGATAACTCATAAAATTAAGTAAGGATTGTTTATCTATAAGAAGGATTTTTAAACTTAATTTTAAAATGCATGAAGATTTGAAACGAGTTACAAGAGAAAAGTCGTTAATACAATTAAGGTATGCGCAAACACACGTGAATTTGTTGCTGCAAACTCTCAATCTTCGAAATCGGATGTTACTGCACTCTGGCGCGATTTCGCAGTTCTAAAGTCGCAACTGCTGCTGTACTTTTTACTTATTTTTCTGTACAAAGAATTAGAAAAGATTTATTTTTTATTATAAAACAAAATGTGATCTTTCCGCATATTTTCTATTATTCTATTCTTTTCCGTATCGAGTATTTTTCAATAAATTTTTTCGATGAAAATTTTTCTAAAAAAAATTTCATAAAATAAATAAAAGATGAAGAAGAAGAAAAAAGTCACATTAAAAACGCGGTGAACTGCGTCTTCAGCGCGACAAAAAAAACTGTGGATGTTTGTTCGGAAAACGCTCTGCGACAGTGAAGCACGTGTGTTCAGATGTTCATATAACTTAGGGCCATTTTCTCAATGTCCGGTTAAGCACTAATCAGAAATTACTACTACTGTTAACCGTCGGTTAAAATTCGGATTAGTGCTTAACCCTTAATGCGTAACGTTTCCACAGCTTATGTCGCAGCGACAAAAATAAACATAACAGTTCACTTAATTAAGATCTTATTAAAGTAAACTGGATGCTTGATAGATATAGAAACTTTGTCACGTAATATTAGTAAACAAAAAAATGCACTTTAACTAAATTATATTTTAATGCCATAAAAAAGCATTAAAAGTGACACAAAGAAGTTTGAGGTTGAAAGACTTTAGACCTTTCTTCTTCCCATTTATCCCCTCAGATATCTTTCCTGTCTTTCTACTTTCTACTGGCTCTATCTCGGGTATAGTATGGTCTTTGTGACTGAGTGCTTTGGTTTAGTCCAGGCCACCTTCAACTCTAAACTCAAAATGCATATACATTTGAGTTAAAGTATCCTTTTTTACAATGGTCAACGTACCTCAAAGAAAAAAGTTTTTGTTACCTCCTCTTTTAAAAATTATTCTTTAGAATAAAACCTTTAGAAATCGAGTTTTGTATGGAAATATTTCCAGTTAAGCTACTTTATACCAAGCGAAAGCTTACAAAAAATAGAAATTCAAAAATGATTCGGCTATGCATTAATATAAATATTTGAAAAAATCTGTTCAATGCGTTCAGATAATGAGTTTTTATATTGTTTTATTGAAGTTTTTCTTAAGCGATTTTTATCAAGATAATTCCTCCATTTTTTGTCCGATATTCCTCTCCAAGGCGAAAATTAACCGTAAATGCTCACTAGTTTTATATTAATGATATCATTGAAATTTTGAAATATTTTACTGTAAACTTTTTAGTTTTCGTTCGTTTTATATGGTCAAAAGTAACCAAATAAAAAATGTTTCACAAAAGATGATTTTTTTGATGTTTTTTTTAACGATCTGGTTTACGATAGCTTATCACTAGAGTTGAAATATTTTGGGAATCTTCATAAAATAAAAATAGGTTAATTTTTAGGAGAGGACCGTAAATTTTTTCGCAAGGCACCTTAATATAGATATGTAAGAATATGTATATAGCCAAAAAAGATTTCCACTTGAGATCTTACCAATGTTATCATTGTACATTTCATATTTTTAATCAAATGATAATTTCAGAATTCGCAGTAAATCAGAATTGGAAATTAAAAGTTTTTTTATGACAGTCAAAACCTGATAAAAACTTCTGAATAGGCTCAGAAAATGCAGCTCAAAATAATAATGAAAACTTCCAATCGCCTATCTGGACCTGTGACCGCTTTATCCTGTGGTCACTTGGTTCCTTTTTGGAAATATCTATAACTCTAATAGGAGACCATTTTTTTAGCTATTGTCATTTAGAAATATTCCTTAAATATTAACCTAGGACCGTCGCGCTTACGATGATGATGATGAAAACGTATAAAAGTTTTTTATTTTAAATATACCTACACATTTCTTGTGAAAAAGTTACTGAAAAATATGTTTTTTATCTCTTCCAAGTGAACGTTTTTTTGCCTTATTTTGTAATAATTGTTCAAAAGAAACTAGATTTTGAAATCAAAAGAAGTCCTCTGTTTGGAATTCAATAAAAATTGTCTCTTTCTCTCTTAAATGATTTCTTAACGGTATTTTTATAAATAAAAAGATCCTGACACAGACGCGTCACTGTCGCAAAGCGTTTTTCGAACATACAAACGCATTTTTTTGTCGCACTGAAGACACTGTTCACACGTTTTACATGCGATTTTTTTTCTTCTTCTTCATCTTTTATTTATTTTATGATAGAAAGCTTTTTCAACGAAAAAATTTAGTGAACAATGTTCATTACGTTGGTTAGAGCTGCAAAATTGCGCCAGTGTACGGTAACTAACGGTTTAAAAATTTGAGAGTTTGCAGAAACGCTTAGATAAAATCGCGTGTGTTTGCACATAAATTTATTCCTTTGTGAATTTTTCTGAACTATTCGATTTTGAAACTCAAAAAAGTTCGCAGATCTATCATTTTACCGGATACACATAAATCATTTTTCGAATCTAAATAAAATATGACACATTTGAATTCACTCAAATACAGGCTTACTTCTTCTGTAATTTGTGAAGAAGGAAATTGAGATAATGAAAAGTTAAAACACACAATTTGTGTTGATTTATTTTTTCATTTTTGCAATATTTTGCTGTCCAAGCCATTGTAAATTTGATCAAAGTTTTAAGGTCATGTTTGAGTTAAGTGGATTTAACAATGACATGTGTAGTGTTCTATGTGTGTTTCATGTAAAACAGATAAAACAAATCTGTCATGCACTTATATGTTGCGTTTAAAAATTATTTTCCATTTCTGTTTGGTATTTTGATATTAATTATAAAATGAAAATGAAGATTAGTAAAAAATAAATTATTTGGATCCACACAAAATTATGTAAAATTATTGAATGGTTGATTGATTAATTTTACAAAGTAAAACGTTTTTCAGATTAACTGTGTTAATTTTGCAGCATAAGTTAAATTCAGTTTTGTTTTTTTTTTACTTAGTTGTAAAAATCCATTGAATTTAACTGTAATCAAAAACAAAAAAAAACTAGCCAATTATGTATAAAGTTTACGCAGTGATGTGAATTTCTCCAATTGTTAAAAAAAACATAAGTATTTATGTAAATTTACAAAGAAATTAGTTTATGTTCAATCAATTAATTAATTTTTCTTTTAAATAAACAGAGTTATGATAAACAATCCCATTTATTATTATTATTAAACAATAAATAAATTAAAGTATATACATAAAAAAATAATATTTATAAAAAATTTACACTAAACTGAACGTAAATAATAAGAACGAAATAATAAATTCAATTAAAAATTCAACGTACTCTTTTATTTGTCATTTATTTTGTGCGTTGCTGTTTGTTGGCAGTTTTTGGGAGGCGGTCAACTGTGGTTGGCAGCTCAACTTTGTTTGTTTGTTTGCGACACGACACGTTACAGTAACAGAAAACAACACAATAGCGGATGTAGCGTGCACAGCTCTGGGTACATTTGTTTTAATATTTTTCTGGTTTTAGTTTTAATTTTTCTTTTTAAGGCGGACATATTTATACATACACTAATAAGTAAGACGAAAACACTGGAATTTGGGTGAGGGAGTGTAAGGAGCCGATTATATTGAACGAATTATATATTTGATTGTTGCGTGAATAGTTAATAATTTATTGTTTTAATTTTTGCTTTTTATCGTTTTGTAATATCACGTTTTAGAATATTTTTATAATAAAAGAAAGACGATTCTTGTTTGTAAGCGTATGTAAGTTTGCATTACTTTTTCTGGTTTTCAAAACCACGACTGTGCTATATTCCACATCCAGCCGGGAAAATTTCTTCTTCCTATATTAAAGTCTTGTTTGATTGTTTTGATTTTAATTAGATGGGAAAAAATCGCATTAAAATTTTCGATTTATCGTTTTGGTTTGTTCCAAAAATATTAAATAATGAAATGAAGAAAAAAATATATTTAAAATTAAAAACAAAATATGGAGGAGCTACAAAAAGAGCAACATGTAAATACAGTAAATAAAAAAGCGTGCGGGCGTTTCCATTTTGCAATATATCAATCAAACCATCAAATCAAACACTAAGAATACTAACTATATTACTATATACACATATAGATAGGTACTACTACAAATTAAAGCTATGTTTGTATTTTTTAAGATATATTGGCGTACTGTGACGTTCTTTTACACTATGTAAAATTCACATACTTTCTCTTGAACGATTTTGTTTCACACATTCGCATATATAATGTGTAGATAGTTCAAAACTACGACAACAAAAAGCTACAAATAAACAAAACTATACAACAACAAAGCTAAAACGAATACGTAAATATATTACTTTGAAGCTTTAAAGCTTTAAAGCGTTTTGAGGATTTTATTTCACACTCTTAGTTATTTTGTTATTAATATTGTTTAATTTATTTTGTTATTGTTGTATTTATTCATATTGTGTTTTTTTTGGTTAATTAATTTATCCTCGTTTTCTGACGCCTGCAAAATACAGAAAATCGATATTTTTTGTTGTTGTTTACATATAATTAACAAACAAATTTTATGATATACACATACACATTGACTAAAAGTAAATATAGGGAAATACAGTGATGAACATTCAAATAGCGCACTAGCTACATTTTTTTTCATTTGGAGACCGTAATTTTTTGATATCGCTGATTTATTTTTTTCAAACATTTTAGCTAATTTTGCCACCGGAGTGCAAAACGGGTTTAAATTCATTTTTGTTGAACTAACTTTAATTTATTAGATTAAAGGTCTACTACTTTTTATGGGTTTCACTCATAATATGTTTGGCACTTGCATATCTACCAATTTATTTTTATATTCATACGTATACATATATTTTACTAACTTCAGAGAAATACAAAATAGATTCCTTTGGTACCCCCTCCTTTAAGAGTTAGCTTCAAAATAGTTACTCGATTGATCTGATAGAGCCAGAGGACTGGCAGCGATCGCAATAATGCGCCTCTTTTGTTATATCTAAGCCTCTTCAACTGAAAGTAACATGATTTTTTCAGATATATTTTGATAAGTATGGTTAACTAGTTGCAGAGATATGAATAAATTTTCCTAATTATTTGGTGCCAAAATGAATTGACATTCGAATTAAAATACTCCCATTAATAATGAGCTAGAAATTAGTATACAGTTGTAATGATTTGAGTATTAAAACAATAGTTAAAGCTGTGATAGCAATAAAAGTCTGAAGGCAGTCCTATATCCAACTGGGATTCTTCATTCTGAAAGTAACCTCATTTATCATATCTTTGGAGTCTTATAAGCCGGTTATTAAAATGGAATTACATAGGATTTTCAAATTTGGAGCATCAATGAAAACGTCATCCAAACCTTCGAAACCTTAATCCTTTTGTAATATCAGTTAGTATTATCGAATTTGAAAATGGAAAAAATCATTAGATTGATCCACTTTAATAAAATTTTCCTTTTCGTAACTTTTAGTCATACGAAACAATGCTGAAGGAAGGAGTACTCATTCACCTATATACCCAACTAAGATCCGTCACTTGGAAAATAACACCCCTAGTTATATATTTCGAGTCTTATGAGCCTGCTATCAGGTGAAAATCGACTTTAAATTTTCAAACACACAAATAATACCAATAACTTTTAGTATAAATTATTATTGATAGATTTTAGAAGACTATGAAAATTAAATCTAGAGGCTAATTTTCAAAGTCATTATTTAAGTTCATGTCAATTTCGTTATTTGAAGTTATATATAAACAGGTTAATGAACAAATGTAGTCATCACAACAATGTATATAGAGACGGGCAAATCAGACGGCCGTTTCGGAATCATTTTTATCTGAACTTGAAAATGGGGGAACTCATTAGATTGAGTTCCCGTTTTTAACTGCTAGTAAGAGTTCATCTTTTATAGCTGCGTGATTCTAGTGACTGGTGAATTTTGAAGCCCTTTTCTTCTTATCTCCCACGTCCCGCAGTTGGAAAAAATCGTAGCCTAGGCACATATTTTAAACTTAAAATATTCTGTTTAAACCTCTTAAAAATCAGCGGAATCAAAGCTCAAAATCAAAAAAGAGATCAAAGTACGCTATTTTAGTATACACCACTGTATATGTTATGGGGGTAACATACTTATAAAAAAAACATGCAATACAAACACAAAAACTAGTAGGTATGTATATATATAACATTTTTGGAATTTTTAGTTAAAGATGCGTGCAAACAATCAAATTTAGGATGTCAATCGATGTTCAAAAAATGTAGAATTATATAAAACTTTCGTGCAAATTTTGTAACATGCTTTGCTTTTTATTAATAAGGAATTTTGTATTCGAAAAAATATGTTATTGTTATATATAAAAATAAAATCAATTGCAATTTTTAGTGCAAAGAATTTTGTGCCAAAAAAATCAATTATGATCTAAATATATGTATATATATATATATAGATATATTTTTAAAACGCAACACTGAAGTACAGAGTAATATAACAAATAGATTGTAGTGGTGGTGTTGAGGGTATGGTAGTTGTGGGGTGGGGGAGTGAGACAAAGTTTGAGTAGTAGAGTTTGTTTGAGGGGGGGGGGGGGGGGGGGGGGGGGGAAGATAACAAAACTACGTTCAATTTAGTGAAAATTAATACAAAATACATAAAAAAAATACTGTAAGTAAATACATAAATATAAGGGAGTTACAATGGTACTACATAGGTATATAAAGAAGAGCAGTTAGACTAATCGATTAAACGTGGTATTTATAGTTTTTAATTAAACGGAATATTTATTAACTGGTGTCAAGCAATTCAGATCAATTGTTTCAATCAATTATTTGTATAGTTATTTTTGATTAATCAAGACTCTATGTATATGATAGGAATAATCAAGTGATCTGAATTCAATTTCATTAGTTAAGTTGAAAAATTTGAATCATTAAAAATCACAAAAGTAATTGAATAAAAAGAATAATCGATTAAGTGCACTGTTCTGTTAAAAAGTGGAAAAATTAAATATTTTTTGGGTATTCCTATTAGCAGAAATCCATTTCATTTCGTTAGCATTAAAAATAAATAGTTTTTTTAACATATGTACGATGGCTTGGTTTAAGAGCACCATCACTTAAAGGATTGTATGTATATTAATTAAAAATTCCGCAGTTTATGAAGTGAAATGAATTTTACTAGTAACTATTATATTTTTGGGCTAACACAAAGAAACGAAATTTTTTATTTTTGGAGAGGATGAGAAAGTGATTAAATAAAGAAAATTTGTAGAAAAAGTCTCTACAATAAAGAAAAATAAGTGGTTAAATTTGTTAGTATTAGTAATAGTGATACCGAAAAAAAGTTGAAAACTCATAATTATTGTCCATTTACTATTTAATTAATATTTGTTCAGCAATAATATCTGGAACTCAAAAGTTCAATGTAAAAACATAATTTACATTATTAGTCATCTTTACGGCATAATTTACAACTAATGTAACTAAGTGTTTTTCATTATAGAAAATAAAATTTCTTTAAAACGAAATTTTATGAAAATATTCAACTTCCTTTTTCAAATATAATACATAAATTTTATATTTTTGTTAGCTTGTAAATACGCACTTAAAAGTAAGGTTAGTTCACACGTGCAGTGCTTTTTTTTTGCATTAGAGCGCTCTACAATATTATAGGTTTAGTCTACATAAGCGTAAGTGTAATTAAATTAAGTATTTTTGTTTTGATTCTGCTTTGCTACTGTCTACTACAGGTTAGTGAAACCGACTGTGGACCATTTTACCAAAGTTTTTGTTTTTTATTTATTTTTTTTTTCCAAATTCATTTTTTTCTAGTTTTCTGTAATTTTTAAAAATTTATTTTTGGTATTTATTTTGATTTTATGTATTTGAACTGTAAAGAAATGATATTAGCATATACATATTTTTTTTAATTATTGTAACCAAAAAGTAATTTGATTATACCCGACTATTGATTATTTTAATATTATATATTTTTTTTCTACATGGTATGCTAAATTTAGTTGTTTTTCGTTTTAAGTGTGAATCTCAATTAGAAATTAAGTGAAAATAACTAAATAGAAATTAAATGAGGAATGTATATAAAAACTATTAAATGAAACACACACACACAGTAAAAAACATAGAAATGTAGTACAAACACCCACAAATAAAAATTAATTATTTATAATTCTTTAAATCGCGATTTACTTTTTTTTAAATGCTAATGTAAATCGCTGCATACAAAGGCGCGTTTTTACCGCTGCGAATATGCAACGTTTTCGATATTGTAAATGCTCTAATTTCTTCCCACAGTTCTACTTTATTTCATACAATTTTGAACTCTTTTTATGGTATTTTCTCACCAAGGTAAAAACGCGCCTTTTTCGTTTCCATTTTGGTACAATGCAATCTTTTACATTTAATAGATTTATTTAAAATGCAATAAATTTGAAATTAGAACATTAAATTTTATTTGTGAATTAAAACTGAAACTTAAAGTTCTGGATAGCAACCAGCCAGTGTGTTTATATTTATATTAGCAGTACTCACTCTTCGTTAAATGCGTGAGCATACCATAGCATGAAAGTGTATGCAATAGCAAAGGTCTATTCTTCGAGCCAATGTTCTAGCTATACTTCGAAATAGTTAGGTAAACATTCTGAGAGAAAGTTCTTGATAATGTTGTTTTTTTTTAAAGCGACTTCATAGAGATAACGACTAAATTTAATTTTTTTTCAAATTAGCTCTAAATTTGGAGTTATTCAAAGTATGGAAAATTTAAGAATATTTTCTTTAATGTCGATGAAGTTTTAACTGATCGGAAAAAACATTTAAACAGAATCTTAAACTTCATGGAAATACGTTTCAGAGAAGTACGTCACTCATAAATATTTTGTGAATCTGGTAACAGTAAACAGTAAATTAAATCCGTCGATTTAAAAATTATTTGCATTGTTGAAGAGTGAGTACCGCTATCACTTTAAATTACGAGTTAATAAGTTAGTGAAGCAAAATTGTTTATGTATTGTATTGTTTGAACTTACTTTTTTTTTTCTTTTTTTTGCTAGTTTTTGTATATTCTACGATGAGAATACTCACACTATTTTTACGCCTTCTTAGCATTTTATATGTATTAAAAAATAAGCAAAGTTTTATAGCCTTAACATTCCAAGTACTGTTTTAAAAGTCATTAAAAAAATAATTTATTTATTTCAGAATCCGGTGTAACATCTACGAGGTTGTAAACATATTTTCGAATTTGAAAAAGATTGTGTTATGAAATCGAAAAGTTAATTACCAAATTCCATAATACGATATATTTTGGGATTTGAAAATATATTCACTAATTCGCAACTATTACGACGGATTCAAAAATAAGAGTGAATAAAAATTAGTATAAGAAAATTTCGAAGTCCAAAACCAATTTGAAATGTAACAGTATATATATAGGGGGGGAAAGGAAAAGAAGAAAGAAAAACGTTGCCAGAATAGATCACAATAAATCAAGTAAAGTAAATTATCATCGAATTTAAAACGAAAAAAGAAAAAAATATTTAAAAACAAGAAAAGAGTTCTTTGTGACACCACAGAAAGAAGAAACGAAAGACAAAAGTATAAAGGACATTGACACATATTAAAAATATAATTTATACTTTATATATTTGAATAATATGAATAATAAAAAAATAGTAGGTAATTAATTATGTATGTAGCGTAAGAGAAAAGATAAAATAAATTATTTTTAGTTTACAAATAAAAATACACATGTATGTAGGTATGTATGTATATAATTTCCATAGAAAAGGAATTCACAAGATAGTTTTCATTTTTTAACAAATACAATATGTAACTACTTAAACTTAATATAACATACCATTTTAAAATTCTTTTTTATTTTTATTCGATAAATATGATTTCAAATTTTATTAATTTCGATCGAGCCCTTTGAGCAAAGCTATTTGAGATATCATTAAATATTTATGCAAACTTTTGTTTTATGCATTGTCAAAGTTTAAAGTTTTAAATAATACCCACAAAAAATCTAAATATTTGGTATTGCTTTTTGTTTTTTCCCTTTTTTTTATAAAATTGTCCTAGGTCGGTTCCACTCACCTGCATCGAAGAGTAAAGCATCATCGCTAACGTCACTATATGGCGATACTATATTTGATTCTGATTCCTCCGAATTTTCAATAATATTACCTGTTGTCGATGGTACATTTTTACAACCGAACCACCAGTGTCCTGATGGGCGTGGGAAAGGTGGATTAGCAGCATCAACCTATCAGAAATTTTTTGAAGTTTAATAAAACTTTCGTTTTTAAAAATTATTTATAAACACTTACCGAAAAAGTTCTATCGTTAAATCGATAGTACTTATCACCCTTGAAGAAGTATGTATAACCGTTGGTATATTGCAGCGCTGAATCGAGATTATTTGGCAAGCCTTCCCAATTTGAAATAGGTTTGGGATAACTGGCTTTTACAGGTGGTCGCTTCAAAGGATCAAATCGCCAGAATTTACTACCCTTGTAGAAGTAAATTTTACCATTTCCACCCCAAACCATAGCAGCATCTAAGTGATCGGGTATGCCAGTGAAACCTTCACTGATTTCTTTCGGATAATCACCATCTATTTGAGCTCCATTGTAACGCCAATATTTGGTGCCTTTGAAGAAGTAGGTTTTGCCATTTTTGTACGTAAAAGCAGCATCAATGTCACCTGAAAATGTTTATAGAAGATTTCAAGATTATTTTCCACTCAAATTTATCTATAATTGTTAATAAAGACTTTCAAAGAAGTTGTGAGGAGGACCAAGAGTTTAGAGACCTCACAGGATTTATTAGAAGCTCTTTTTATTTCTCTTAAAAAAACGCATTATTATTTCCAAGCCTTGCTCAACTTTCTCTGAAATTCTCTGATTCTCTCTCTCTCTCCATAATGCGATTTATCTATTCTTTTACTTACCAGGCAAACCTGGCCAACCTTCTGATATCATTCTGGGATAACCTTCGGCAATTGAATTCTCGGTAAGCTTATAATATTTGTTACCCTTGAAGGCAAACGTTTGGCTATCAGCAGAATTGAACATAGCATCAACTTTTGGATCTCTGCAGATGAGATCATCGCGTGGTGTTTTTGGTGGTGCAAAAGCAGGTCGTGCAGTGGTGGTTGGATATACACCACGATCACCGGCAGCTGCTGTTTTCTTGCCATACAGCGCTTGTATCGCAAGCACATCGTCGGTATCTAATTTGAAAACAGGTTCAAAACCACGATAGAATGGTGCCATTAAAGCTGAACGGACATCAGAATGCGACAAGCCCAAGGAGTGCCCAAATTCGTGAGCAGCAACTTGAAAAAGATTTGTGCCTCGTGGTGAACCGATGGACCAGAGTTCGGCATCATCAAAATGTGCATCCCCACCAAAGACAGGGAAGAAAGCATGAGCCAAAGTGCCACCGACACCATCAAAAGCATCACCGTCACCGTGCTCACTTTCAACAAATCTAAAGAAAATTAAAATTTTTTTTTTCATTAGATACATTTAGAACAAATTAAGTTTTCAAAGCAAACATTAATTTTCTAGTATTTTTTCCTACCTAATTTCAATATGTACTGGTCCCGATGATTTTGGTGTAAAACTTAAATCAGTGTATTCACTCCATACGGCAAAGGCACGTCCTATCTCAGCATCGACATCATTACGCTTCAAACGTTTTGGATATTTGGATATTTTATAAGTTAAAGCCTTCACGCGCCAACGGCTACCCTGCAGCGCATAACGTTTTGCACGACTATCACTACCGAAACCGATCTTATCACGTACACCACAACGTGGCAGTGACATTAATTTCATGGTCTCATCATCTAAATCGCCAGTTACATTTAAGCCGGCAAAACTTTGAAAATCCTGTACAGCTTTTACCCAGGTACTGGCATCAAGTAGGCCACCATTGACAGGATTGCGTGCTGAGGCGGGCAAGTAACCGAATTGTGATAAATAAATCTGTAATTAAAGAAGAAAGAAAATTGAATCTGTGAGAAGCTTGCATTAAACTTAAGCATAAAGCTTTAATAAAAAAATAATGCTAAATTAAAAGTAAAAAGAATTGCAAAAACCGTTCTGAACTTAAAAATTTAGTTCATGGGTGAAATATTTTTACAAGTTAAAAGCACAAAAGAGCTTAAAGCTTTGCTAAGAATACAAACACGTGAGTTGAAAATTATGGTTTTTTTTTTTTGGAGATGAGAACGAAAGGAATTTGTGCATTTGTGCAGATCTCGTGGAAATTATCAATATTAAGATAATAAAATTTAAAACTTGAGAGAAAAATGATTCCCTGCGTGTTTAGTATTGCCAGTAACTGCATTGAAATCTCTTTCCACCACTTTTTTAAATTTTTTACATTTTTACATGTTCGCTTGTAAATTGCCAACATTGATCACTTTCAAATGAATGAAACCAAATATAAGATTAGAATATTAAATGGTGGTTAATGTCACAATAACGATCGATTTCACTTTGCTGAACGATGCGACAATCTAGCATATGTATGTATAGTACATTCATAGAGTTAGTATTACATTCAAATAAAACAAAACGAGCTGCATAAAAACAAAAGCAATAATTTATGGCAATCAGATAAAACTCAATTCCGCCTAAATTATTTTTATAAAATCGTATTCACATACATAAATATATTGTCGCATAATGGGATATGTGGTATTTGTTGTCCTTTATGCGTTTACTAATCACCCGCAGCCTTAGCAGTGGCAAATACCAGAGGTTGGTTAATTTTTTCTCAATCTAACGCGACACAAATGCGGCAAATGTCGCTTGGCATGTACTTGTAAATAATGTGTGAAAAAGTATTTGACAAGCGTTATTTATAGTTTTGTAAAATATGTAGTATAACTACCTAAGTAATATTTCTTCTTGTTTTTGTGAAGGAATAAACAGTATACAAAAAAACGCATTAAAGCGACTTTTTGTTGCTACTGATGATTTATCATGTCCACGCGAGCGAGTATTGAGTGTGAGAGTGAGTGCGGCGCGTTTTTTATCGCGTTTGCATTTGCGTTTTTCTTTGTATTGTTTGATGTCGCTACTGTTGTTAATTTTTCTGTTCTGTTCTTTATTTGTTGATATACGTGATTTTAATTATGCAATTAAATTGTACTAAAAGTGAGTGTGAAAAATCTTTGTGTTTTTAAATTTATGTTTTAACAATGTTTGCCTTATAGAAAATTTCAATTAAATTTTTTCAATTTTTTTATTTTGATTCGATTAGTTATAATGCATTGTGCGAAGTAACTGAGCATTAAAATACAAAATTCAGAAGTTAAGGAAGTTATTTTGATTTTTTCTCTCTTAGATATTTATTTTGAAATTAATTAATTAAATTGTAACTTATACAGATGCGTTTTGTGAAATTAAAATTACCAAGACTGATAACAATAAGTACTGGTAAGCACTAAAGCAGGAAATGTTTGTAAACAATCAGAGACGACAGCAAGGTTAGTTTGTTTACGGGTTTAAAGCTAATTTCTAGCTGTTATTTTTATAGTAATAAAAAATTGTTTTTTTGCAAAGATGCGCTTAAATTAATTCATTGTTTGTTAATTTATTGTTTGATGTGAAAAATTACATTTTCTATTTGAAGTAATGTGTGCCTAGATAAACTAACATAGTAAGTAATAGCAATCCTTTTTTTATGGGCGATTCTTACGTAAAATGCAAATTTGGAGAGTAAGGAAGAGAGAGTTTTACAACAACTTTTATTTCTTAAAAAAAAAAAATAAAAATGACGGAAATATAGCGAGTCGTCATGAAGCTGTCTGGAAGGAAAGCCAAATGCGGTGCTTGATCAGTCAAATAGTTTTTGAATAATAGTGTGCACCTATTTTCAGCTCATTGACATTCGAGATAATCGCGTTTAAAATTTCGGAAGGGGAACGTAGGGAGTAGAGGTGACCCACGCTCACAGGCTCTCATGACGTCATTTTGACGAATTGACCAAATGCGTTAACGGCAATGTATTCTACAGGTTTTAAAATTGATTTATGCAAAGACTAAAATTACATTTTTTCAGCCTCAACATAAGAATCCCCCCTTCATCCGCAAAGAAAATGATTATGTGGACTGCACAAAAATAACTTAGTTTTTTTACATTAATAATCACATGAACATTATTATTATAAAATTGAAAAAGTTTTCTGACTAAATATTCTTTTTTATGGCATAATAAATTGGCATTAGTTAGAGATACACATTTTCTGGAGAGTATTTACATGAAGATCTTGTTGAAATTTTTGAATGAAAGTTTCAGAATTTTATTTTAAAACCACTCAGATCAATTAAAAAAAAGTTTCCAATTTTTTTCCGTCTTTTCCTATTTCCACCTGAATTTGGTTCTAGATATCGCCTGCTTCGTAATTAAACTTCAAAAACTCAGTTTTTGGCACAATATGACATCCAGAAAATGCTAAAACTTGTGAGTAATCAGCTCTCACAATGAGAGTTTACTTATGGTTCAAAAAGGAACCACCAAAATAGATCTATGATTGTGGAAGGAAGAAAAGAAGTTAGGGCTTTGCCCTTTTTAATCTAATAATTTGTATATCAGTTTTTTTTTTTAATAAGAACTACTTATTAAATCTAATTTAAAAAATATCGAGAAGGGTTATTGAGGCTATTGAGGATTTTAAAAGTAATTTATATCGTAATAAAAAAAGAAATATTAAAAAAAAAAAAATTATTTTTATGAAACAAATTTGCGGTTGCTGGTTCAAAAATACGTCAACAAAGATTTCAAAAAATTGTTCATCTCTAGCCGCATATTGTATGAAATTAGTTTTTGTTCTGAGGACAGGAAATTTTTATAAATGTTTTTCTTAATAATATTGGAGAACACGATTTTGTTTCAATATTTTTAGAGGGAATATTTTATTTCCCATCTCATATGGTTTTTAGTATGAAATATGTAAATATATGATTCATTTATCATTTTGTATTTAAATGTAAAGGTGTTGCTCTCAACAACGATTATCTTATGAATTACGTATATGATTCATGCACTAAAGTAAAATTATTATTCAAATTTAAATACTTATCTTTACCGATAAGAAACGAATTAAAAATTAAAGCTTTCTCAATTAAAAAAACTTACGACCTCATGATTCAGCAATAATTTTATTATAACTTGAAAATTTTTAGAGATCTGTTAAGCGATGCTCAAGATTTTTGAATTTGTTACTGTGCTATATAACAGTTATGGTAGAGATTTCCAATATAAGATTTCCCTGCAATGCCGAATAACAGGTGAATTCCATACTCTAGTCATAAATCGTCATAAATTTCAGTCTTAGAATTTATTTTTTAATTTTAAATAACTAAACTCGGCAATTGTTTTTCTTAACTAGTTGTGAATCAAAAAATCTCAGCTGTTTTCAATTTATTACATTTTTGAAATTTTCTCCCTCTCTCTCTTTCTCTGCTTACTCGCTCTTTTATTTTTTTATTATACCTAATAAATATGTTTGGCATGTCGCTGATGATGTGACATACATTTTTAATGTGTAGTAGAATTAAATCAAACCCAAAAATTTCAAAGAAGAATAAGAACAACTTCCATAATATAAATTGTTTCTGTATTTAATAGTGAAATTACGGCAACGTTTTAGCATAAATTCGATTGTATCTGAAGCGTACAAAAAAAAAAAAAAAAAAAAAAATTAAATAAGATATATAAAAAATATGCGAAATGCTGAAATGCCGACAAAATTATTAATAGGAAGAGTTTTTAAAAAATTTAATGACAGTAGGGTTTTTATTATTATGATTTGACGTAGTATATAAAGGCGCATGTACATACATTTTACAAATATTTATAGGTATATACTAGTATAGCTCATATAAAAAAATCTCGTGTGCACATGTCTTGAGGTAAATGAACTTCTTCAATATGTAGTATGACTATACGCAAATTTTTGTTGTTGTATATTTATTTATGTAAATATTCGTAATTTTTAAATAAAAAGTGGATAAATTATTTATGAGCGTATTAATATACACAAATGTTCGTATTTTACAAAAATACAAAAAACAAAAAAAACACAAAAATACAATAAATGTTTTTCTTCTGATTCTGAATAGATACTCGTACAGTGTTATAATTCATTATACCTACTCACACCTTTTGGTGAATGGTGAATGAAATAAATGTTGTAACATTCTTTGTTACAAAATAAATCACTGTAATTTGAAATGGAAAGTTCCACTATGTAAAATGTTTGTTCAATAAATTGAGTCACTGTGTCTACAACCAAGAAAATGATAATTTCTGTGGTTTATATCACATAGTGCTGATGATGATATTTTTTATTTCGAAATAAATGCCTACATTAATGCGTATTTTATATCATCGTTATTTGTTTTTCAGTTTTTATACATTTTGAAGTGATTTTATTCTTCTACTGATTCTTAAATGAGTGTGGGGGAGATGCTTTCTCGAGTATATTTCATTCTAAAATTGTTACTTATGTAATAAAGCAGTGGCATATTAAAATACCATATGGCTGCAGTGTATTATGAATTAAATTTACTTAAAAAATTATTACATATAAAAAAACAGCTGGCTATAAATTTTAAATATCTGCATACACTAGGCAAAAAAATTTCAATAATTTGTTCAGTAGTATTATTACACTGAGGAACAGTGATGCTGCGGTGTGCGATTTGATAATTTCAGATGATTGAGAACAAGAAAAAGTGATTTTCTATGTTGAATGTGGGTTGAAAAAGTGAAAATTTTGAGTTTTCGGGTAATAATTTCTCGAAATCTTAAAGTTATAAAAAAATTACGTTTTCAATCGCATTAACTTCATAATTTTTTTTTTTTTGAGTGTAGGATTTTCAATATTAAGTGTAAAGTAGCAAATCTGAAGCGCATGTTTGCACTATGTATTTAAATTTCATTATTATATAATTATTAAATGATTATTCTGTTTGTATAGATATTTGCAGTTGCACTTCCCGTTGGTATAATTATTTAATTGTTAATTGTTTAGAAACAGCAGTACATATTATACAATTATAATTTATATTTTTAATAACTTATTTTATGCATTTTTATATGCCGTGGCTTACAGGTTGTTGTATCATTAGATTACCGACTATAAAAGTTCATAGATTTACAATATGACCAAGGTAATAATGGTTGACAAGCAATAAAAAATAGATAGAGAAATGCGTTATAGCTTTGAGAATCACCGTGCTATAGATTACAGAGCATTTCTGCTGTAAAATGTTACTGAAGTTGGTCAATCAAGCATAAGGAAAGTAATAAAAAAAAGAGAACATAAAATAAGCAAATTAAAGGATAAATCTTCAGGAATGGTAACGTTGCAAGAAGTGTGGTTGTAATTTCGATCCACTCTAATATACATTAGCACTGGTAGGGTTTTTTTCCTACAAAGCGTTTGTAAGAAAAAAGAATCTACGGATGGGTTATGTTATGTTAAAGAAAGAGTGTGTGCTACGCACTTCCACTTGGCGGTGTGACCCTTTATTTAAATTTTGGGTGACCATCTGTTAGGTGCCCTGCGGATACAGACTGGATCCTTTGGAAACTACTCAGTCTTGACGAGAAAGATGTGTAGATCTGAAATATGTGCATCAGTCATGCCTGCCAGTCCGTCAAAGAACTTTGCCCAGAGATTTTGAAGTCGTTGTTCCTGAAATGATGGACAATGGCATAGCAGATGTTCGACCGATTCCACAATATCCTCGTCTGCACAGCCTTTGCATATATATAACATTACGCCCACAGCGCAGTGACCAGTGAATCGCCGAATACTTTTAGTTCTTTTAATGTTTAGTCGTGGCCACAGGGTGCGTGCAATACTGCAATCGTCCCTGGCCGACCGAGCTATGTTTGTAGATTCGGTTAACCACTCTCCCATTGTCCCTGCTGTAACATAAAACGGTGTTGATTTCATCACTGGCAAGCATTGATGACCATATGCGGGCAAGTTCGTTTACCATGTCGTTTCCTTCAATATTGCTATGTCCGGGAACCCAACGTAAACTTACTTTAATCAAAATTGATTTTATGACAGTAGATCCAATAGCTTTCAACGCAGTTTGGCTATCCACATATATGTTTTTTAAGTGTTCTGCTGCCTTCTTGATGGCGAAATCCTATGATTGGAATACGCTACAGTAATCCGGTAGAATGACCATCCGATTTGTTGCGTTTCGCAACCACCACCACCCTCACCAGTTCTTTCACCTGTCTTTGAGCCATCAGTAAATGAGGCTGTTGAAAGGTTTTCTACCTCAGATTGTATCTACCATATTGTAGTCATCATTCCGATCGATGTCAACAGGTAAGACTCTCTCAATCTGATTGTAAGCATATATGGCATTAAGCCCTTTTCTCATTCTTTGTTCTGTGTCCCGCTTCCACGGAAGCTTTGAGTACAAAATTATGCCTAAATCTTTGGCCTCTTTTAATAGATTCAGAGTGCATCTTTCAATTTTTAGAAGTGTGACTTGCTGAATCTTTGTTTTATTGGTGAACAGGACTAGTTCGATCTTTGCAGGATTAACTCCTAGACCATTGCACCTTGCCCACACTGAAAGATCGCCTTAGTTACCTTGAGTCATAATAACAATATCGTACGCATAGGCAAATATCTATAAGACTGTAAAGATTTCGTTAACTTGTAGTAGCTCTCCTTTGGGCGGATGTTGCTCCCATCGTTAAATTGATTATCCTGCCGTCTAGCTTGGCCTCAACCCAGTCGACTATAATCCTTTCCACCTCGTGTGCACAAAGTTCCTCGATTATGGCATCTGTGGTTGCATTGTTGAAAGCTCCCTCGATATCGAGAAAAGCAGGCGTTGTGTATTACTTTAAGCCCAGTGATTTTTCCATACTGCTGACTACGCAGTGAAGAGCACTGTTTACCGATCTCCCTCGGAGTTAAGCATGTTGTGCTTTACACAGTTCCGAAGTTAGTCCTCGATTATCTCTGATATATCTGGCTATCAATCTTTCCATGATTTTCAGTAAGAATGTGGAAAGACTGATAGGTCCATAATTTTTAGCCGTAATGTGGAGGATGCTTGACAATGATTTTAGACCTATAGTTTCATGGAAAAATTTACAAAGTATTATTCGTGGATTCTTCTTTTACTATACGCTTTCGCAAGATTTCTTCTCCCGAACAATTTGATCTGCCCTTATATATAGAACATAATTATATTTTAAATAACATTTCAATAAATATATAGGCATATAAACATTTAATACGATTACTATAAAATAAGATTTACTATAAATGCCCATCTAATTTATATTATTATCTTTTTATATTTAGAGAAGGATTACAGTCAAACAAAAAAAATAATAATAATAAAATTAAACAGTAGGTAATTTATGACACTGCAATGCGATGATAAAAAATTTTTGTGGTAGGTACAAACATTTTTCTATGGTAATTTAATTATATGGGTATATATTATTTTATACAAAAAAAGTAAGTATTTTAAATGATTTAACTATACTTTATTTAATGGAAATGATGGAAAGTTTGAAATTTAATTTAAAACATCACCAAAGTTGAAAAAAGTCCAAATCACAAGCACCAGTAATAGGCTCTGGCCAACTGGTGAACAAGCTGCGAAAATTCCAATGGTAATAAATCTAAATTGAATTGATGTTATTATTTCTGTTTCCAAGCTAAGTGAATATTTGAATCTTCTTAGGTTAAATTTACATAGTGGTTGTAGTCGACTTATCACTGTGTGAATCATGATGAGCTTTGATATCAAATTTTCTTTGCCAAGGGCGCCTTAAATTGTTCATAAAAGTTGAAAGCTAACTCAACATATATAACTTGCAATTCTCATAAATCATTGCAATTTCCAGTTAAATGTCAAACTTGTTTGAACATCCAACCCTCCTTCTCTCAGTTAAATCATAATTAATTAAAAAAAAAATAATAATAATATTAAATAAGCAAAGCTTTTTTCTATCTAAATGTAAGTAGTTAATGGTAAAATTAAATTCAAAAAAGTAGGTAATTAATGCTAAATTATTCAATATGTAACTGCAAGCAGTTACCTTCTAACTGTTAACTAAACATAATAAGTAGTAACTAGTTTAAAATTAGAATTAATATGTGTAAGTAATTAATAAAAATAAACAAGCAAGTGGCAAAAGTTAATGAGAAAAATAAAGTAATAGTAATAAAATTATACACAACAAACTTTGCGAATTTCTTTTCCAAAAAGTTTGCCTGTTTAAACAATTAAGTCGCAATTGTTGTTAATTAGCAACAAAAAATAATAAATATGTTTAAGTATTTTTTTATTAGCATTTAGTTATTTTAACTATTAATTTGCTACCTTTTTTGGTATATTTAATTGAACGCCAAAAATTCTACAACTTCAAAACAAAAATATTTTTGTTTTATAAATTTTGTAACAAGTTCAGTGTCAAGAGCGAAAAAGCAAAAACAAACAAATTATTAAAAAAGAAACACAGCAAAAAAAAAAAAAACAAAACAAAGCAGTCGTCAAAATATTTAACTTGGGATTAAGGTAAAACGCTATAAAAAAAAAAAAAAAATTATATAAAAAAAGTAGTTTAGCTTGCGATTAGATGCGCTAATATACGCTAAATTTCTATGACGCACACGATGATTCCAAGAATATTAAATTATTGTACCTAAAAGAAAATGTATCTATTTTTGTTGTTATTATTTAATTAGCATTTTAAATAAGAAAGTTGTAAACTAATTTTTAAGTAACATAACTCTCAGCAAATATTTTTTATAATGATTTGAATATTTCTTTTTATTCATATAAACGAGATTCGGCTGTAGATATGAGTAAACTCTTTGCATTCCGGTTATTTTTGGTAACATTGTCATTTTGAATTTTAATTATTGTTTAGTTTTTTTCTGTAAGGTATTTCCAACATTTATCAGCACACTGAAGCACATACACATTGAAGTGTCAATATTGATAACAATTCAATTGTTATCGCAAACTACAGCTGCTATTATCTTGAAAGAAAATTAAGTTTCTTATTCCACCTATATAGATATGGGTATTTGGTATTAATAACAAGAACAACACAAGGAAAACGCATCATCAATATTGACTTTTTGACGATTCATAAATATTTCTGTTGAATTTCTATAGTGCTTTTTTTTATTTTTTTTTTCGTCATATGTCAATTAAATATGTATATGTACTTTTGTCTGTTTCTTTTGTGTTTTAAAATTTTGTTTGTTTATTTATTTGCATGAAAAACGGAAGTTGTATTAATTATATTAATAAAGAGTCATGTTATTTGCATAGGTTTTATGTGCAACTACTCAAACTTGTATGTAACAAAAGAAATTTTGAACGCTACTTTGAACATCTGTCATTTAACTATGTAATTTAACTTGATTCCTTCAACAATTCACGCCTCTGGACAGGAGCCTGACGAAAGCATCTGGAGTTCCTGGATCGTATCTAATATAGTGCGATAAAGCTAAACGAGGGTAGTAGAGTCTGTATACTGACCAGGGAGAGGAAAAAAATTAAATTTCTTATCCTACTTAGCATTGATTTATATATTTAAAATTACCGATTATGTTACTTGTAAGAAAGGAAAAGTTAGAAATAAAAAATATTTGAAAAATCGTTGATTACAAATATTATTTTTCTTTTTTCCGCTCCCTGGTTATGACCTTTCCAGCTTTAAAGAAAACTTTCACAGATACTTCTCTCTCTTTCCTTTTTTAGTTTACTTATCTTCCTTTCCTTATCAACAAAATGCTCTAATTTTATAGGAGTCTCATTCCCTGTGTATTGTCTACTATAAAAAAAAAGGCCTTGGCTCTGATATTTTCACAAATGATAACTCTAATCACTTCAGCGATTCATAAGCTAAGCAATTATAATTGCTTTACTTTGAAGTATTGCAGTCCATTGCTAAGATTTATGTATATTCTACAAAGTTCTGAAACAAACTGTGACTTTTAACTTTCACATTCCCATATAACACTTTATTATTTATCTCTAGTTACACGGAATTTTATAAAAATTATCAAAGACTTGAATATTAAAGCTAAGTGGATAAACACGAGCTTAAAAAATATCCAAAATTGTTGCATATTTTTTTGAGGTTTTAATTTAAAATATCCTAATCGCTTTAATATTCTATCAATACCAAAAATGCATGTTTTATTGAATCTATAATTAATCAAAAAGGATAGTGAACAATAATGTTGCCTGTCATAGTAGATATTTACGTTAGACCAATTCAAATTGCATACAAATGATTAATAATTTGCATAACAAACAAAATGTCAACTGTCATTTTCATCAAACAATTTTTATATATTTTTATTATTTATTATTTGCTATGCAGAGTTGACAATACATTATAAAAAATGCAATCAAATTGTGAAATTGTTTCGCTCTTTTGTTTGTTTGTATACAGAGGATAATAACATATATTTTATAATCGATTTTGTATTTATGCCATAAGAAAATCGATTTTTTTCTTTGTTAGATAGAAATCGACATTTGATTACCAGGATATGTATAGATGTTGGCATGTGCACATAAACAAATAATAATCAGTCATTTGTTAAAAATCTAGTACACATGTGCTGAATAAAAAGCAATTGTTAAATTTTTAATTCTGTATTCAGCACAATAATAAATTTTTATAATTTCATTGCCAGCAATCATAAAAAATAGCAACTAATTTAATAAGTAAATATTTTTTTTTGTAGTTCAATCTAATAATAAACGCTATCTACAAAATTAAAGTTAAATCTAGAGAAAAAATATAATTTTTTTAATGATCACAGTTATGTGTGAAATTATGTGAAATATGTGAAATTAAATTACAGTGACGGCCACGAGCACTCTCTTTAGAACAAAAAAAAGGTTTAAAAGGTTCGAGAGTGTTTGCAAAAAGCTACTTAGTTGTCGCTGCGTATTTTAGAGCAAAAACGTATTGGATACAAATACGCTTTTTTTTTTTGTCAAGGGTGTAGAATAGCCGTCACTGTTTGGAAGTTAATTTTGTAGTATGGAAACACGGGAAAACACATATCTGTCAATACAATTAATACAATAACCCATTGTGACCCCTAGGGGATTATTAGTGTTAAGTCAAATACGTGTATTGAAAGGTACAAGCTGCGCATAAACAATTTATGCACTCGCTAGTTTGCAGTAACTCTGACAGTAAAGAAAATAAAAAACAAATAGTTCTCATTATAAAAGCATTAAAAAAATGTATATAATGTATTTAAATTTTCAATTAGAAAATAAAAATACTTGTTTTGAAAATCCAACCAAAATCAATCAGTCAACCAATCACTAAACTTTTACCACCAACGGAATGACAAAAACGGAAGTGGTACAAGTATTTGGCATTTGTTTGAGGCAAAATGAACTTGACATATTCTAACAAATGTCAAAAAGAGAACTTCTTAAAGGGCGCCTGAATGTTCATTATTTAAAAAATTTATTTTTCTAAATTATTATTGTCGCTTGTGTCTGCTTCTTCTTTGAAAGAATGTCAACAAAATTGTACAGTTTTATTTGAATTGCCGTTAGGTGAAAAGGTATGAACGGAAAGTGGGCAAGCAGGCAGGCAGTCAAGTTAGTTTGAATACCTTCCGACTTTAAAGTGACCTGCTTTTTTTATTTTGTGGTGGCTGCATTTTCTAGTACTAAGTATAAGTCTATTTGACAAGATTGTTGCCATTTCACTCTAGAGGAGTTCTTCTTTATGTTTCAACAATTTTTTTCCTTTGCAATTGTCAAACAGGAAATGCTTAACAAAGTTGCATAAAAACGCGAGCTTTTTTCCGTGCCAATGACACACACACACACATACAAACCTCTCAGCAACAAATCACATGTCATATAAACATTTATACAATGCACGAACATACACATATGTATGCAAGTGTGCAAGTATGTGTGTTGTTGTGTTATTATTGCTAAGGGTGTCATGCATTGTATACCTACATACAGACTTCTATTGCCTTCAAGGGGTCTACAACAACCTTCACCTCTATATTTGTTTACCCACTCGTGGTATGTTGTCATTGTCGTTTCCATGAAGAAATTGGGGTATACATTATTATTATTTTTTTTATTTATAATTTATGCGTAGCTACGCATAATATAATGCAAAAAAGTATACATTTCTAAGATTTTTATACCAACTTATTTACACATAAGCTTTATGCATAGGTATTTAGCAAGTTACTTTGAAATGTATATGAGTAAAGTATTCAGAATAACCCCAAATGTATGTATATGTATCTCAGATATACAAACTCTTTACATATCAAAGGAATAAGCTTTGAAAGTTCACTCACTTTGGAGCAGAAACGATTGACACCATCGGTGCCTCTCTCTATGTCCTCTTTAAACTAAAGTAAAGCACTTTTAAATTTTAAAATGTGGAAATTAAAGTTAAGTCAATCTTTTAAATTGTTTAAATATATTCTTTGTTAAAACTAATACTTAAAAATTTTATTTTTTTTTTTTACTATTTGTGACCCACTTACAATAAATTTTATTTTTTGTTATTGTAACACCAAAATGTCATTGTTCGATATATATATACTTTTATTTTTCAACTTATTTCTGTACGTTTTTGTTTGTCAATCTGTCTGTCATACAGATTGCATGCGCTTCATTTTAACAACAAAATAAAAATTTCCATTTTCCGCATGTGAGAAACACATTTCCCCCGACAAATTCGGGGAGTGGTGCCATTGCATATTGCATGCCATTACCAAGTACATATAAGAACTCATAATTATATGTTTGCATATAGACATACATACATATGTTCATATACATTTCAGTTCATATCTCTATTTGTAAGTGATACAAATATATTATTAAGAAATAAGGGCAGCCGCATGTAATGCAATTAGTTTGCGCGTATGAATGATAAATGAAAATGCTTCAGTCATATACAAGAAAAACACAGACGGTGCAGACGTACATAAATAATTATTTATTTATTTTATTACTTTTCCTTTCCTTTAAAATTTTAATTTCCTGCACAGAAATAATACTTACAAATATAAAAAGCAAGTTACAATTAATCGGAAAAATGTTAACCAATTGTGATTTCTACTTTACTTTTATTTTTGTCATCAAGCCTATACGAATATAAATTAAATTACGTCAATAAAAATTAAACAATATATAATTTTCACACGGAAAATAGTAAATGTCATTGAACTCTTTCAGCTAATTTCAACATGAACTTCCTAATAGCATGTATCTTCTTCTACCACAATCACCACATATCTACTTCCAAAAAAAAAAAAATAACATTCAATTATTCACTTTTTCGACAGCTCTGGAAATGCGTAGTATATCTTAAAATAATATTTTCTTATGCATAAATGCTTCAGTATGCGCTAGCGAATCCAAAAGGAGGTATTTGGAATTAACCCCCCCCCCTCCCTCCCTCTCTACGATTACATTTCATAAACATTGTTCGTTGTCCATGAAATAAAAGTTTTAAGGGTCGTAAAATTAAACCCTCCGTCTTCCCTTAGGAAATCTCTGGATCCGCTAGTGGCTTTCTGTATACGTATTTGTTTCTTTCTTGATTTAACTACAACAAAACTTAATTTTTTTAATAATACTGTTAGATTTTCTTATTCCACCTTGCTACACAGGACATGCATAAATTATTATACGAATTCAACTTTCCGTCTTTACCGAAGTTTGATCACTCTACATTTACAGCTAAAGGATATATAGATTCCATATTCATTTCACGTTTAGCTTATTAGATTTAATTTTGATAGTTTACTAATTTAATAATAAATTGATTAAATAGGGCCTGATTCAGAAAAATGACAATTAGAATCATTTTTCCACAAACGCACTCGACGTTCAATAACGAAATGTTATGCTGATTAGTTACAATGAGAAAACACAACAACAAATAGTATATAGAATGGTAGTGGTAGTTTCTTTCAATATCTCCGTTCAGTGAAGATATTTGGAATCGAATCTGTAGTTCTGGATTACGATTTCAAATATTAGTAGCTTACATAAGATATTGAAAGACTAAAAACTATTACTAAGATCACTGATGAGGAATCGCGGCGGATTCCGAAACGGCCGTCTGATTTACCCGTCTCTATATACACTGTTGTTGTGATGACTACATATATACGTTCCTTATGCCTGTTATATATTAATTACTTAAAATTGACTAAAAATTTAATTTTCATAGTCTATTAAAAATATAAATAAAGTGAAATTTATTAAAAAAATTTGTATCTTGTTTAAAGAATTTGACATTTTTTTTATTTCACTGACAGAATTTTTCTATTCCGTTTCCAGGAAAGTGTTATCATCTGTTCTTCTCCCCTTCTCCCACACAGGAGTTCCAATAGCTATACTCTAAAACATCTCGGAAATTCTCTTATATAATTATTGAGCTGGGCTGATTTTTCAACAATTAAAGATTTTAGAGATCTGCGATATCTGTAAAGTAGCCAAAATCCAAGTTTTATTTTAAGTTCTTTTTCCCATTTTTCACACAATTCGTTAAACTAATTTGAAATGGATAAATTGCAGGCTTTGGAAGGTCTGATGTGTTTTTATTTTCTTCTTAACTACTTCTACTTTTGGATTTAGGTTTCAGAGTATTAAATATTTCTGTTCGGGGTACTTTATCTTTTTTTTTTCATTACTTATAGAGAGATTTTCCATATTTCCGGATTTTTTGAATTTTTATTTAGACGTTGATAGCCTAATTATTATGGAATTATCAGCTGGGACTTCCTTCTACTACTTAACTCGGTAACTATGCAAAGTTTATATCAATGTCTGCAATGTCTGACAATTGACGAAACCGTCGTGTCTTTTGAACTGATTTACTTGAATTTCTTGCTCATAGGATTTGAGTTTGTCTCACGCTTAGAAGGTTTATTTGAACTACACGGAATGTAGGGTATAAAATGAAAATGAAATGAAAAATGAAGTATGCACAAAAATGGTCGTCAAGAAAATTCGTGATGGGAAAATTCTAAGCTCGTTTCTTTTACTCCTTCGCTATTTCAATGGTATTTAGGTCATAAAGACGGTCAATGACATTTAAATTAACGTATTTACTCACGAGTATTGCTTGTTGTTATTAATATTTGTTTTATGTATATATTTTTTAATTTTTTGATAAATTTATTTAAATAAAATTTAACAATGTGAAATTTATTTATTTAATAAACAAAAAATATTTGTTTTTCTTCATAATTGTGTATTTATCAACTAATCAAGATATTGCAGATATTGTTTATATCAAAAGTAGATTGTAGCTTTTTATTTTTAAATTTTTTTGTTTAACTGTACGTATGTGTAACATTATTGTTGTTACACATTTTTATTTGGTTTTTTTGTTTTTTTTTTAAATAAAGTAAACAAGCCTAACTTGTTTGCAAAAGTAAGTATTTAAGTATGTAACATTACGTCATTACTGATGTTTGGATAAATAAAATAAAATGGCACAGGCAAGTAGTAGTGAATAAATTTTTAAGTACCTTTTTTTTTTGTGCTCAAATTCACAATTGATCTCAGTTGATGAAGGAGTTATAATTTTCAGTATCTAATTTACAACGCTTTATTATGTAATTTTTAGATGTTTCATTCATGAATATTAGATTCCTTCTTTACTATGTTCCTATTTATTGAACTTTCGAGGTTTTCTTTTTGAGCATGGCACAAAAAATAAGCAACATAAAGTTTTAAACATACTTGGTTATTTATTGAAATTACCTCAGATATCAATTTGATTTAAAAACGGTTGAGAAAAGTGAATTGAACTCAGAAAGCGTAATTTTAAATTCTAAATAGTCAAATTGATATATATTTTCTATATTTATAACTTATCAAAATTATGTGCACTATGCATAAATTAGCAATTAATATTCATTAATTTTTTTTAATTACTTATAATTTATGAATTCTTATTATTATTATTATTTTTTTTTGGTTGAAAATAGTAAAGAGATCTTTCATAACTTATTAACAATAAAACAATAAATAAAACCATTTTTTTTATGTTCCACTATTCCATTGATATGTAAGTATATTCCACTTGCCGTTTTTGATACAGAAATTATGAATTACATACTTTTTGGCTCAAAGTAAAATATATAATAAAACACACACTTAAAAACTCACACATAGTATGAAACCTCACCCGACACGGACGTGACATTCATTTGATTTTAAGTAATTTCTATCAATTCACTACACCATACAATTTCCTTCAGCCCCGAGTAAAGATGTTACCACATCAAAAACCGTTGACATTTTCAGCTGGGAAATAGGAAATCTCTAATACACAAAATATACACTCAAAAAAAGTATAACACTGTGGTACTTTTTTTAGCGATGTAAAAGTGTTAATTAATTAATTTAATAATAACGGATACGGAAATAGAATTGTCGTAGCGTTGAAAAGATTGCGAGAATGAGATAAAAAAAAGTTGTTAATTTATGCAAAACGAGGAAGAATTTGGCGAAATGAAATAAAAACATGTTGCCATATATATACAAAAAAATATAAGTATGCACATAAAATATTTATTAAAATGTTTTATTTGTTTTCAGCAAAATTTTGCATGCACTAAAACCTAAAGTTTTGTTTGATTTTTTAGATTTATTGCAAGGTTGCTTAAAATTTTATTTTTAATTTTTTTTTTTTATTTTACATCGAATATGGCATAAATATGCATCTCTCTAAACTATAACTATTGAAAATTTTTTATAATTAGGTCCTTAAAATTTTAAATTGAAACATACACATGCCAAAAGTAAACTATGTGCGTTTGGCAAAAGTATGCGGATGAGTCAATGTCAATAATATTGAAAGTAAGGTCATGTTTGAATGAAAGTTTCTTGGTTTTTCTATAAAATTACACAAGCATGAAATGCTTAGTCTTCGTTGGCTTTAGTGTAAAGTTGACATACTTCTTATTTTCTCTTTTTTTTGGCATTTGGTAAGGGATTTATGTAAATATTTTAACAAATTATTGATTAATTTTTTGGTAGCACAGTATGAAAAGTGCGTGACGCACGTAAGTTTTCTTTGTTCCATGGCGGGGTTAATATAAATGGGTATAAAGTTTGATAATTGGTAGTTGGTGCTGGCGAATGTATACCTAAGTTAATGTGAAAGCTAAAAATTGTTTCTATGTTGCTGCATGAATAACTATGTATCGTAAAGTTATAAAATAGCCTACCATTGTAGGAACAATATATTTCAAATTATTTTAATTAGCCGTTATAACTATTGTAATTTCGATGTTATTACCAAAGGGCATTGAAATTACTATTTTGCCATAAAATATGAAAAGTGAGAAAGGTCTGAAATTTTTTTCATTATTGCCTTTATTAATTACAGTCTGCAACAAATTAACGGTTGGTTTTGTTCTTTAAATTTATTTAGTAATTGTCATGGGTTCAGCATGTTGTATTTTTGCACATAAAGTTTCAGGAACAATACAATACTGAAATAAGTTTAAATTCATTGTTCCAACGCAATTAAATCATGGTTGCGGCAAAAAAAAAAAAAAATAAATAAATAAATTTGTTAAACAGTGCAAGTTTTTTTATTACTGTTAAAGACTGTTAAAAGATGTTCTAGTGCCGAGTTTTCCATTACCCATTACCCATCGAGAGCTGGAACCACTTTTTCACGAATAACTTTTTACGGTAACCTTGTTTGGGATACGAACCCATACAGCCTTGTGGTCAATAGTCCAAAGCGTACTAATTACGCAATTACAGCGAATCACAAATTATGATAAAGAACTTGTACAAAAAATCTTGTGTATAAAAGTGTGGTGTATAATTTGTATTTGTATAAGAATTTAATATAAATTATTTATTTAGATTGTTTTTTTGCACAGTGTGCAGAATTAATATGCGTGTACGTTATGATTTTTTGATTTAATCATTAATTCTTTTATTTGTTTTTGGTTATAATTTTTAATTTTTTTATATGCACATTTATATATATACCTAAATACATTTGTCATTTCCATTCATTCATTCTTTCGAACATTTAAATTAACAATAATTAACCTTTTGGCGTTTATTGTTAAAGTAATTATTAACTTTATGCGATAATGTTCTACATTCGAATTATTTGTACATTGAAAAAATGAGTGCATGCTGGTATTACTTTTTTAATGCAAATAATTATATGTTCTTTTTATTCAAAAACATATAATAAATGTTGCGCATGCGTGAACAAATTTGCATATTGCAATAAATAAAATGCATTCATAATCTATAATAAATAAAAAAAATACACTAAATTATTTAATATATTATCTCGAAAAAATTATTAAAAAATGTTAAAAAAAATGAAACTGAAAGCATGAATTAATTATATATATGAATTGTATTTCATAAAACAAAACAAACAAACAAACGATGTCAGCGTATGAAAAGATTATTAACAAAGTGAGTCACACTCTCAGACTCATTTGTTATTATTATATATTTTTTTTAATTTTAATAAACAAAGCACATAGTTATATAGTCACTTAAGTGTCTGCTAGAGTGAATGAATGAGATGAAGAAGAAATTTGATACTTAAATAATTTTTGTTTTTTTTTATTATTTCAATGGTTCGAGATCAAAACAGGCAGCTACTCACTCCAATGTTGATTATTATCTACTTGAAGAATTTAACAACGAAAAATTAATATACAATAAAAATCGTGCAAAAAACACACAAAAAAAACAGAATATGCTGTCAGGGTCTACAGCATTTGCATCAATTAAGTAAGCTGCAAATGGCTCACTTAAGTTTTACATATGTTTTTAATAACACATAAATTATTATGTATTTGCTATTGACATCAGTCTTAAAGTATCATTGTATTGAATTATTTTTAATCGAAATGTCACATAATTCGCAAAGTTGCATTAAATAATTTTTAAAAAATTCTCAAAAAGTTGGATCATTCAATTAAAAATTAAATAAAATTAATCATTCAAATAAATGTGTTTGTAACGGCCCAAATTAAAGACTAAATTGGAATATGTACTTATAGTAAATCAAACCCAAAAACGAATCAAATTTTTACCAAAACTCAGACTAAAAGACAGGCTAAAGTCAGACCAAAAATCAGGTCAGAACTTTGGACGAAAAATTAAATTAAAATTCCGACCAAAATTCAGATCGAAAATCAGACTAAAATTTGGACTAAAAATTAAATTAAGATTCAGACCAAAAATCAAATCAAAAAACGAATCAAATTTTTACCAAAACTCTGACTAAAAGACAGGCTAAAGTCAGACCAACAATCAGATCAGAGCTTCGAACTAAAAATTAAATTAAAACTCAGTACAAAATTCCGACCAAAAATTATACTAAAAGTTAGACTAAAAATTAAATTAAAATTAGACGAAAATTAAGTACAAAAATCAGACTAAAATTCAGACCGAAAATTAGATTTTTCATATTAACCTAGAATAAAAATCCTATTAACCCATTGCTTAATGGGCAGAAAAATGTGGCAATGGAAAAAACTAAATTTGGGAAATGGAGCAAAACCAAGCTAAAACACATATCTAACCTTCCAACGAAACCAATTTTGCATCGATCGCATTGTTTATAAGCAAGTAAACGATTATTTACCAGCTTGGGTACTGTTCTACCCATTCGGCTGTAACAAGTGTTGCCGTAAAATGCACTTGGGCGGTTATGTTATAAAAATTTCAAAAAAAAGTTGGCACAATGGCCTAATGGGTCGAAAAATACCCAATATTCATACAAATTGGAATATTTGCAAACATTATCATATGCAGAATTTTTTTCAGAGGGAAAGTGGACGGAATTCAAAAGTAAAGTACTTATGTGAAATAATTGCGTTGCGTCGCTCCTCACTTATTGTGGTCGCCCATGCCAACAATCCAAATTCATTTTAATTTGATTTTAATATTCTGAATTATTTCAAATATTATTTTAAATTATGCCTACCATTCATTCGCCTCTCTTCTTTCGAATTCAAATCGAAAAATAATAAATTGACAAGGCGGCTGAATGACTGACTGACTGTGACAGGCACATGCGTAACTTCTGACTGAATACATTCATTGCGTTTGTGTATGCTTAGAATAATCGTTTTCGATTTGTGGCTAATTGTTATGATGTGCGCATATTGCTTCCATTGTAGCGTTTTGAAAAGATATGTCTTTCCCTTCTCATACATACATACATACATACATACATACATACATACATATTTACTACTATTACGTATTTAGTAGTATTTATTATTTTGTACATACTAAATATGTATGTATGAATTTTTTTGATACCAAATACTATATACCCCTATAATTTTCTCTGTGGTTTATAGCGTTTCATGTTGACCATATTTGATTTTTGGTTTTTTTTTTTTGCTTCTCGTATTGGTCAATCTCTCGCGAACGCGCGTCTCGCATTTACGTTTTTCATGCTTACGTTCAATGTCATTCATTGCGTTTTTCGCGTTTCGTTCTAACAAAATTTAAGCTCCTCGTGGAACGAACGTAATTTTTACATCGAATTTTTATATCAATTCTCAATTTTTATTTTTATTGATTTACATATTTTATTAATAGTTTTTGTAAATTTCATTGCAAATAAATCACGACAACGATTTTGTTCGTCGTCTCATTGCCGTTGGTTCGTGGAACAATATATTCGCACATTAGCGTTTAATGCGACACA
Source organism: Toxonevra muliebris (assembly GCA_963691655.1). Lineage (NCBI taxonomy): Eukaryota > Metazoa > Arthropoda > Insecta > Diptera > Pallopteridae > Toxonevra > Toxonevra muliebris. The sequence continues at coordinate 42,004,244 of OY829328.1, read as the reverse complement.
ACATGGGGGGGCTTCTTCTGGATAATAATGTGGAGATCTTTAAAGTGGAAGCAGGATCAGTTATCGTTTGCTTTGTTTTTATGTGCAAGCAAGTAGATTAACGTTCTTTGTACATTGTTTTTTTTTTTCAATATTTTCAATTAAATTAATAGTGCTTCTGAAATTAAATTATTATTTCATAATGCAATTTCGCACATTTGCTATGTTCTTAAATTTAAATTCTATTCAAAATTTCACATACACACGCTTAACAAATATTCTACGGATACAGAATTATAAATTGACTTTTTAAATGTATATATTGTAGATATGTATATATACTGTGTAAAACATTGTGTATGTATTGTACATATGTATGCATTGGCAAAATTTCCATTAAAGTTTGTTTCCGCTTTTTTGAACGTGTTAATCGATTTTTATATCGTGTTTTATTTGCCACCGTCAGTTGAAAAAATACGGGCATATAAATTAAAATAAAAACAAATCATTTTTTTGTTTGCTTTATTTTGATGTTAACTGAAATGTATAGATAACAAAGAATATTACAAGCTCTTTTCAAAAATAAATGCTCAGAATTATTGTAGATATTTCTACAACAAAAATATTTGCTCGTACAGAAAATTGTATGGGAAAGGGTCAACCGATATATCTTTTTTGAACTTGGACTATCTGTTCATACAATATAAATATGTGAATAGAGAGAGGGTCTAATTGGTTCAGATACCAAACCTAATTATAATTTGATGGAAAGGCAATTATATTTTCCTAAATCAGATGAATATTCCTATGAATTTTCTCTTAAGCTATTGAGTGGAGTAAGATGAATTTAACTTCATTTGACATCCAGTTGTTACCGAAAGTTACAAATTCTCTGTCGGAAAGAGAATTGTGTCAAATTAAGTCGTAGTAAAGATTATTAGCATATTCCAGAATTTAAATCAGTGTCGGCCATTTCACATCAATGGCAAAATCTATAATGATTAATATTTAAAAATCTTTTGCACTTATATATGTCTGAAAAAAGTGACAGTGAGAACTTCAAAATCGTTTGTCAGCACCGGAATCGCATTCGCATTAAAAACAGGGACACAAACAACTATTAAAAGATATATTCAAAAAAGATGCATAACTATTATCATCACCAACATATTTTTTTTGGTTACCCATAACCAATGTCGCAGTGATGCAAAAATCAGTTTTATTGTAAATTTTTTGACGCAGAAACAAAATGTGATGCTTTTGAGAAATCATTGCACTCGCTTGTGTTTGTCAAATTAAATAAAAAACTAAATTGTAAAAATTTATTTTTTTATGTTGAATGAAAAAAACTCGTTTTAGTTCCGAAAATGGGTGATTAAAACAACCTTTTTTTTGTGGGCAACCAAAAAAAATAAAGGCACTTTTGGTTACATGGTTACAACAGATTTTTTTTTATTAATATTTTTCAAATGACTTTTTTGCCTTAAAAATAAAATAATTGTTATTTTGAGTCCCTGATTAAAAAGCTAAGTCATTTCTGAAAAAATCACTGAAGCCCATAAAACTTTTACCCTTTGCTGATAAATCGAATATTTATAACTCGGCAAGGTTTCAATGAGATCAAGTTTCAAACACATAGCAAATTCAAGTACGCTGCATATATTTCTGATGTCCATTCTAATAGATGGTACCATTTAAGTAAACGTGATTTTCATAAACACACGCTGCTGCGGGAGTAATAAATATTAAAATTCATTATATGCATTCAAATTTTTATTGCACATTTTTTCTGTGCAAACAAAAAAATTATAGATTTTTGAAATTACCCATTGATAGTTATTTGATTGCTAGTTAAGTTAGCCTTATCAGACAAACAAAAAAAAATAAAAAATTATAAAACGCAAAAACATGAAATTAATATATGTAGATTCTAATCGCTGCAGGCAAATTCATTATATTCCTAAGTAGCAGCAACATTCAGCACCAACAACAGCAGCCATAGAACGTGACAACCTTGCAACGCTAAAATAAGTTAACAAATAATGCTGCTACTCTATTGTTGTTGCTGTTGTAAGTGCGACAAAGAAGAAGTTAAAAAAATATAACTTAGGTACTATTAAAAAATAATAAAAACTCCAAAAGAAAAAATTGAGTTCATGATGATGATTGTTTGTGGACGCCCTCAAGATGCAATGTAGTTGCAAATGATGTGGTTTGGTTTTTTTTTTCTCATTTTGTTTGGCTTAATAGATAAGGTGTGACAGTCACGTGCTAATAGCAAAACCCTTTAAATGCACAATTAAATAATAGATAAATAAATCATTTAAATTTTAGTATTTGAATAAATGTGCACGATTAAGTTTAATGCACACACTTGAGACTAAAGAAATTCTAAAGAAATGAATTAAAAAATTAACTGATATTACAAAGCGAATACGAGTGCGCGGTAGCGGAATACAGAAAAACAATGACGGTGTGGCATGTCAAGACAATTAGTAAAATTCCATGCGCGCATGCAACAACAATTGCTAATAACTACAAAAATAATGACAATAACAAATGTTTCAATGTCATTAACACGGACACAGCAGAATCGGACGACACATGGACGGACACACAATTGCACACGATATCACAAAATGTGCAATATATATACTTACAAATTTACATTTTAATAAAATAGATATGTGCAAGTTGCTGTTATTTCATACAAAATAAAGGCTGAAAATGCTTAAAATATAAATAAATGCATTGAAATTAAATTGCAATCGCCATGTTGCATATAAATTTTCAGGCATAATTTTCAAACATTTATTATTATAGTTGTTGCTATTGCCAAATTAATTAAAAATCACACGCACACATCACCACCCGCGCCACCACACATACCGCTATTGTCTACAAAAACATTCACCCATCCATCAATTCAGCCATCTACAAATGAATGCATCCAATTGATGCTCATACCGCACGTCTCACTTAACTACTCATGTGCATGCAAATGTCACAAATGTCGGAAATCGGAAGTTAATGAAAACGAAAATCGAAAAAATTTTAATGTTTACATGCAAACGTACAGTATAGCAAAAAGCTTAGAAACGTGTGAAAATTTTGTAATTTCTAAATCACTCAAGAAAAAATGAGCATATCCCCACAACCCTTGAAACTATCTCGATTGTAATGAGTAAAGATGTAGAAATTGAGCGCAATTTCTGTAAATGTTTTGATAGATTCTGAAAGCTCAGTAAACTCTATTTCGTGAACGTAGAAGAGTCAACCAGGAACATGTGCGAAGAATTGCAGAGCCCAATAGGAGGAGTTCCGGCACTTTAAATGATCACGAGGCTTCATTTTTGGAGTTAGTTTGATCTTGTAAGGATGCAGGCTAAGATCTTTACGCAACATTTGCCACAATGTGAACTGAGAGATTTCTAATTCTTGCGAACGGCGAACGGGAATTGAAACACTTACTGCTGCGATATTTTCGGCACTTCGTACAGTTCATTGTTTCACTGACCCAGGAACATTCAAAAGTGAATATGTTTGTATTTTAATGAAAAACTCTTTACTAAAATGAAAATCCACTTCGGTGGTTTAATGAAACAGGTGCTTCCAACGGTTTGATTCTTTGGAAGAGGAAACAAACCAAATAAAAATTATTTATTTTAAATTTTAGTCATCATAAGCCAATTTCTTCGATATTCCAAACACGAATTCTGAGAATTAATATTTCTAATTTTTAATTATACTATGTATGTACCTAAGAATTCAAATTTATTAAGTATATTTTGTTTTCAATTTGAAATAATTCAAAGGCAATTTTCTTCTAATCTAAATTTATTCATGAGTGCCTTTAACATACAATTAGTTTTTTTTCTCTATAATTCACTAATCCTTACATTTCGAATTCTGGACAACAAAACAAGTGTATTTGTATTTTTCTAATTTTTGAGAGAAATTGGGAATGAAATAAGAGATGATAAATTTTAATTTCAATATGTGGGAAAACTGTAAATTTTCAAAGATAAGTTGTTTACATTTAGAACATACATAAAGTGCATTCTGAGATATCTTTACTATGATTTTCCCCTGATTTTTATGCACTTGCTAAATTTTGTTACATTTTGCGACATTATTTCACACCGTGCCATATGAAACACAATTTACTTTACTGTATCTGTTGAATAAAGTTTATTATGTATTCTCATTATTCTTCATTTCTCTGAAGTCTACAGATTTAATCGTCTCATTTAGTGATTCAAGTTAAGTATATGCAATTACTTTTTTTTTACAAAATAATAAGTTCAATTTATTCTATTTAATAGCAGAAATTTATAACGATTTGCAGTGAAATTGAAATGAATCATGAAGTAGATTTTTTTATTATTTTTAATATCACAAGTAGTATCTCTTGAGAGATATGAGAGATGCTCTATAATAAATAAAATAAAAAATTCCAAAGATTTTCTTGTTTTGTGTATGTGTGTGTTTTTTTTTCTATATCGCTAAATTGACCATTTAATTGTTAATTTTATAAATCAAAGTTTAAATTAAAAACGTAATTGAAATGGAAATTTTTATTTTCTGACTTTTAATTTTGTTTTGTTTCTTTAATATTAAAAACTTTTAATATTCTTTTTTTTTTCTCTAAATACCTAAAAGGCATTTATTTATTTAATATTTTTCCTCCCAATAAATTAAAAAGTATAATTTATTGTGTTCGAATTTATGTAATTTTTTGAATATCAATTGTAACTAGAGAACTGTTGAATATTAATTTTTATTAGAATTAGCAATTATTTGCAAATATAAGTAGATAAACATGATTTTCTAAACCTATAATTTATTTTAACTGCATACATTTGATAAGTGAATTGGTTATATGCTATAATTTTTAAATACAAAATAATTAATCAACGTTCAATTGATGTTTAACGTGCTTTTTGGAAATCTCTAAATTTATGCATAAGAAATAATTGCTTATATTTAGGGTGCAATATTGAAAACGGACCTTTTAAGACCTGGAATCGCCATGCGAATAGTAATTACAGATAACAGTAATTACAGTAATTACACGGTTTTGGACCCGGGCAACCAAGAGATGTTTTTATGAATCTGCATTCCGTTTTTCGCTAATTTTCAGAAAAATTTAAATTTGAAAATTGTGGAAAGTTCTGGCCAATTAAAGAATTTTTTTTAAATCCATTGAAACATTTAAAAAAAAAAATATGTAGACTATCTAACTAACAATTTAAATAACTCATGAAAAGTACGGCCTGTATTTCGTGCAGTTTACGAGATATCCATATCTAATGTAAAGTGACAACATTTTAGATTTTTGAGACCTTTTTCTAAAATATATAAAAAATATAAAAGCAAAAGAAAGAAAAGCAAAATTAGCCCAGTTTCCCATAAAAAAGTCCAATCTGTACTGGGGCCAAAATAGCTTTTTACATATATAAGTTTGAACTTTTTTTATCAGAAACTGAGGTAATTTTATTTTTATTTGTCTTTATATTCTTGATTTATTTTAGAATAAAGATCCAAAAAGTCAAAATTTTTTGACTTTACATTAGAATATCTCTGATTGTTTGTAAATTATTTAACCTGATTAATTATAAATTAGATAGCGTGCACAGGACTTAAAAAAAAATTCAGAACATTGCACAATTTTCAAATGTAAATTTCTCAAAAATCTGACCTGATAGCAAAAACTGCCGATTCGCAATTAACGTATAAAAATATCATAAAAACATCTGTTGTTATAATTTTTAATCAAATGAATTTTTAATTGGATTTACCATTATTTTTCACTGTATACAAACTAAATTTCCCTTATGTATAAACTTCTATGCAGTTGCAGTATTTTTCATTAGAAAACGTAAGTAACGTAGGCGAAATGTAATTCAAAATAACAGAGATTATTAGCAAATATTTATTTTTTATTTGTCGGGCGAATTCGCACAAGTCTGCTTTCCTACTTTTCAATTTTTAGTATGGTATTTCTTCAATAAACATGCCCCATTTCAAGCACAATAATTATTATAATTAAAGTCGTCTGTAAGTCTAGCTTTATGCTTTCTTATCTTCTTACAATGCTCACATTTTGCAACAATTCATGCTAAAGTAAAGCGTATTGATTCACTTGTACTCTTGTTATTTCTTCGGAATAATTTTTCGAAATTTCCCAAAGAATTTCTAATAATTATATGTTTTAAGAGTATTCGTATAATTCTTAATAAATCAGTTATTATTCAGAACATATTATTTTAATATTATTTGAAAAATCTTTTAGTTTTTCATTCAAATATTTTTCATAGATTACTTAAAATTTCAGGCTTTTCGCTTTTTCTTTTTAGCGCCAAATCTTATAAACTATATATGTAAATGAAATTTTGACTGATATTACTTAAAGGATTCTAACTGAAATATGGAACTATTTGTTTGGAAATGGTAGGTCAACATTTTTGTTTGTACTAAAAGTGGCTACTTTATAAAAAAAAAGTGTTGCAAAATCGACATGAATATAATATTTATGGTTCTACAAAAAATTAATAACAAAAACTTTTACTATATCTTCTGAACAATTGGATTTTACATGGTGGAAAGTGAACTCGACGATGTGTTTTTGAAGATACGTAGATTATAATCTGAAAATTGAAACAGAATTTTTCAAAATTTTTACTCGCCAAGCCTGAATCAGAAAGAAAAATTACTTTGTTTTTAATGCCTTAGATTCTTAGATAAACTGAGTGAAAAATTCAAAAAACTTCAAAAAATAACTTAAATTAAATCTTGACATGTTACTGTGGACACAATAATTCGAAAATTTGAATGTTGAGTTGCGAATGCTCACCCATTAAGTTTCATTAGATGAATTTTTGCAATTGAAATGGAACTTGTTGAAAAAATGCTCTTAATAAAAATTTTAATATTATTTTTTCTTTTGGGCAAATAAAATCATTTATCTTTTTATTCAAATTTTCCACAAGGAAATATCAATCCAATTTTATTAGCTATGGTTATAAATTATGTTTGTTTAACTTAATTAATGTTACACACATTATATGTATTTATACATATTTATGTGTATACTACATACTAGTAAATAGTTATTTGTATAATAAATATTAAACTTACCTCAGCTTGATTTGTTGACTGGGCTGGTGAGCTGTGGGTCACTCCGATTATGACTAATAATGTGGCTAATCCTATGAACACAGAACTTTGGCAGGAGAACATTTTAATGACGTTACTATTTAAGGCTTGTGTGTAATAGTATGAGCTGTCACTGTTACTTTCTTCTATGGTCGCCGCTGATAGTGACGAGGATATCGTTCTTGTTGTTGATGATGATAAAGGTCGTTTTCTTGTTGTTGGTAAATTTTTGAGGTTGCTCATTATTTTAACTACTTATTTGTATGTTGTATTTGTGCGTATAGAAATCAAAATGAAATTACTTTAGTACTTAGAAAAGAGTTATGAATTAATAATTTTTATTATTTCGGTTGTGTATATTTATCGTTGGTAATTTTAATTTTTTAATAATTCGCCTTTTTGAAGATTATCTGGTGTTTATCTGCAACCAAAAAGTAAAAGAATATTAAATTAAATAATATTATTTTGAAATGCAAAGTTTTTTATAAAATGTCAAATAATTTAAATTGCATTTAGACATTTACATTTAAATGCTTAACTACATAATGCACATTTTCTCCACCTCAATTTTGCGTGACTTAATTTTGTTGGAAAATGCATACACATTCCTCAATTTTCCATTTAAAGAGCAACAAATCAAGCAACTCGCCTCTTTTGGCCTCTTTCGCTGCCTATTTTATTCAGGTTCAAAGCATGTTCTACTTTAATTTAATACATAATTTTTGTTTTATTTTTACTTTGTGTTGCTTTCTTTAGGTTTATAATGCTTTATTGTGTTTTTTGTGTGTTTGTGTATATGTTTGAAAGAGTATCAGCATTACAACATTTCCAAATGCAATAAATAACATGGCAGAACTAGGTAAAAACTACCCTTAATTAGAAAATAAGAAATGAAACACCCGTTTTTAAGCGATTTCTATTTACCCACAAAAGCGTTAAAGTTCGAAAGAAAATATATATATACAAACAATAGTAGAACCAATGGGCGTACGTAATAGAGGAGAAGGAGTGGGTTTATTGAAGGGTTCTCAGATATGAAACATTTTCTATATAAGGAATCAGTGCCGGCTTTGAATTCATTGAGGAGAAAATAGTTTCAATGAGTATATTAATTGCTCATGACTATGGGTCCATTATAGATAGTTGGATGGTTATTTAAATGTATGTGAATTGCATTTTATATGGGAGACTTCCGTCAGCGGTCGAGTCTAGTGTTATTTCGATACCGGCATGGTGAGATGTATCGATGCTAACAAAGTATCGGAGAAAAATACTTGATACTTATTCGTATCGTACTCATTCGAATAAGAAATATAAATTCATAAAAAAAGAGTAATACATTTATTATGTAAATAATACATTGCGTATCCATACATAAAATAAAACACCGTTATGATTTTTTTTTACATACTTAACCCTCTAACCCGTAAGACCGCCCTGATGGAGCCATTACTCTATTTTGTCTAATGGATAAGTGCAAATTGATTTTTTTCTTTTTAATTAATTGGCAGACCTGAAGAAAGAATAAACACACAATTTGTGGTCAATTTGCACTTTCTGCGATCACACAATTGTTGTTTATAGCTACTTTTTGTGACGAAAAATTATAGCGCTTATTAAGTTTTTTATAAAAATCAAAAAAAAATATTTCAAAGTCTCCTACTACTGTCACATACTGCCGTATAATTTTGTATGAAAAATGAGAATTTATGACAAATGAGAGCATTCGCAAGGTCGCCTCAGGGCAGCCTTTCGTTTTTCTCACCTAACTTCTAAGCTGAAAAACTAATAAAAAATGGACTTCATATTTATTTTTCTTTCATGAATATTAACTGGAAACAAAAATTCTAACAACCGAAGTAATGCCGCTAACTGTAAACTGTCAAAATGTGTGGGAAAGAGGGGGTGAGACGAAAGGGGTATTTTCCCTCTTGGCATCATTAACAGTTTCCGGAAACAAGTTTCCTCGTCCAAAAGCAGACATTGGAACTTTTTCTTAAACAGTGCTGATCAAGCAAACAGCGAGTAAATACTGGTACAATGTACTTGATACCCACGTGAGTGCTTGCATAAAAGTATCGAATACAAAAAGTACTCAGTATTCGAAAAAGTATAAGTTGCAAAAACTAAATTTTCCAAATAATATTTCACATATTCAGAAGTTCATGATGGGACATGGTCATCCCTACTAATGTGCGCACATGAGTCCACATAGTAGTAGAAATGGATATAGTAGTAGTAAAATTAACATTTATAAATGCCAACAGGTTGAAAGAACATATGCACATACATGCAGTTTGTACTTATATATGAATGCATGCACATATGTAGTATTCAACTGCTATTTTCTTTGTGTGGCTTATTAGTGGTAACACACACATAAAAATAAACTCATATAAAAATGGAACATTTCAGTGGTTAGTTAGCGTAAAAAAACGGAAGTCCGTACAGCATGCTCCAAATTGTGCATACACCACATATACTATACAACTAGAACATTGTACATTTTGAATGCATATGCATAAGTGCCTGTCTAAGGAAATGGTGCCCTATTATTACCTCAGGTGAAAGAATATCATATTTCTCATACAAATTTCTAAATTTAAAATTTAATTACAATTTAATTTTAGATATCTGGTTGTATTATTTTCAAGAAATCATTTTCAACTATACTTAGGTTTATTAAAATTAGCATTTGACATTTAAAAACTTAGGTAGGTATATTTTTCTCTTTTGAACTTCAAGTAAAAAGGAAGTTGATGATAATTTCTATTAAGCAACAGCGTTTAAGGTTTAAAATAAATAAGCTATATATATATATACATAATTACTTGAGGGTGGTAGATTTGCGAATTTTGTAGTTTTTTGTAAAATACATGTGGTATTTTTGTAGTTAGCTAATTTTTTTTTTTATAAAAATTTCGCAAATAGAATATTTGCTTTGAAGTTTGTCCTATTTTGCTGAGTAGTGAATTACTCGAAAACGAAAACATCTCTTCAATAAAAATTAAATTTTAAAAAATTAGGCAGTATCATTTAAACTAACTATCAGTAGCTAACTCCTCTACTTATCGCTATTTTACTTACGAGGGTGTCCTGAATTAGAAGGTTCAAAAAATTGTGTTTTTTTTGCTGCCTAAAATCACGAAAAAACGCCTTCTTTTAACCTTCTAATTCAGGACACCCTCTTAACCCTCTCGCGATTTTCGTACACATATGTGTACATGAATTTGAACATTTTTCCTGACTTTGACTTAAATGCCAACCAAATGATTTTGGCATTGACGTCTTTGTTGTTTTTTCCTCTATCGTTTGTTGCAATCGAAGCATACCCGTCGAAGCTATTGTGACTTTTATGGGACAACCTCACTTTTTTCTTGTGCTCTCTTTATTTAAAAAAAAAAATTATTAAAAATACTAAATAATAAAAAGATGAGTAAAAAACAAATTTCCTATGTAGATAGAACCTTCCTCTGTCGATAGAGATACATTTTGCGTAAGTCGGAGTATTTTAAAGCTCCCTGAACGTTTTTTTTTTTGTAAAAATATGTGTACCATATGGTTTAGCCGTACGTGAAGGCTAAACCTGGACATCTAAAAATTCGTAAATAGTATTTTTTGACTATTTAGGAGCTCGTAAACACGAAAATCAACATCTCGATTTTTTCCTACTACGGGAAGCACACATTCGCCTGATAGGGTTAAAAGTTCTTGAGTAAGTAAACTGAAATTTGTTCCAGGAAATAGTTACCTATATATTTTTATTTGATGTTTTCAATTGTTATTATTACAAAAAAGTCATCAATATTACATATGAAATTAAATAGACGAAACAATTGTCATTATCTCTCAATATAATATCATTCATTCTATTCATTCCATTAGTTATATAACTACATATATATAAGTAATAACGACATTATCTTTTTATTATATCTTACATTTTATTACATTGTAGCATGTACATATGTACAATGTTTTTTTTTGTTTGTTTTTCAATATACCCACGCTAGATACTATATTTTTTATTTTAGTGAAAAGCTAATTAACAGATAAAACAGATCTAACCTTAAACTTTCTTTTGCTGACCTTCAACTTAGGACAAAAAAAAAAAAAATTACCTATATCATTTATATATTAGAAGGATATTATTATTCAACCATAGCAAAAACAAACAAAAAATATATACAAAAAATCACCGAAAAATAATGGTACACAGTGCAACAAAAAAGTTAGGTCTCAAATTCATAAAATGTCGGGAATAAAGTTGGTATAAATCCCATTTCTTGTGGGGAGGGTTCGAGGATAAAGGAAAGGTACCAATACAAAAATTGTTTTTTTGTATTATGCTGAACAACTTTGTTTCAGACACCCATTTTTAGTGTTAAAAATAAAAATTGAAATTTTGTTGCACTGTAATATCGATAAACATCAAATAAAAAAAAAAGTAACAAGTAGCAATATATTGTTAGCTGCTACAATAATGTCACCAAATTATTATAAAAAAATGTATATGTACAAAGCGGTAACAATATTCAAGTAGAAAGGTCAAAAATTACATTGAAATAAATAAATGAAAATAAATAAAAAATATAGAAATTCCCACTTGATTAGTCAAATGCAAAAATACAACAAACAATAGAACACAAAATACTAAAACACTCAAAATATACAAAATTGTGTGTTAATTATACCAAAAACAAATTTACTAAATTCTATTTAGAGTATGAGTAAATAAATATTAAGCAAATATTTTTATTTTTTTCTTTGAAAGCTCCGTTCAATCGATTATAAAACGAAAAAACATAAAATTTTAAAAATATATATATTGTTAAAAAATAAAACATTGCGCATTGCAAAATAAACTTGATGATGTCACACACATACATACATACATTTTGTGTATTTCTGAAGTTAGAAGTTTCTATTTGTATTTTTATTTTTTTGTTTCGATAAATAATATATATGATAACACTTGTACAGAAAATAATAGAAGAAGGAAACAAAAAAAAATTTAACTTTTGCTAAACAAAAATATTGATAACCTCGTGAACAAATCATCATATATGAACTTCTTAGAACTTGGTTATCTATAAGTATTTTTTATGTTTACTAATTAATAAGAAATTTAGCAAATTATAATTTCAACTTGCTATCACTAATACAAAAAATACCGTCAAAGTGATTTTTTTCTTTGCTTCTTTACTTTGTTATAAGGAAGCCCCCATGAATCAAATATTTATTAAATATTTATTTATAACTCTCTACTAAAATCATCAAATACACCATGTTTAAATTTTTTAATTTAGTACACTCCCTAAATATAAACAGAACTATTAAACTTGGTATTATGGTACACCAACCGAGAATAGTTCTGAGCGTGAATTATTATTATAAGACCAAGTACTATGAAATCCGAGTTATACCTATCAGTGGTAGAATTGTATTGATAGAGTCCTATGTAGTTTGAGCGTAGAGTTCTGGTTTTGAAGCACAGATAGATTGTGATATCAATTTAGAGACAAATTTATAATTTGCAGCCCCTTACTCAAAATTAAAAGTTTTTGGTTTCTCGCAGTTTGGAATATGTAGTGATGATGTGTAATCCTGACTTTCTAAAATACCAGAAGCCATCAAAGTAGGTACATTCAGCTCTTTTTTTACATGGTAGATACGTTCCTTAGAAAACCGTGTAAAAAAAAATAATCGTGTATAAAAATACATGCGATATATGGTAAATAATATGTTCTACAACTTTAAAAAATCGTGTTAGATAAAAAAAACTCTGAATATTTTCATATTACACTAGCTTAGACGAAAAATGAATCAGAAAAAAAGAGGTTTTAGACTAACTGTGGGTCGCTGAAAAAAAATGATAAATTTGCAAAAATGCTGGCTCTTTTTTATTTACTGGCTTAAATTTTGATATGATTGACATAAACTCAATTTTTTTTTGTTGTGGCATTTTATTAATAAGGATACTATAAAAACGATGTAAAATAATATTGCTTATATAACTTTTCTAAACCGAAATATTACCTTTTTCAGTAGTAAAAAATTATCATCAATACAAATTACCCTGAAAATTTCACAATCGAATTAAAAAAATAAATTTAATTTGAACATCAACTTTTAGAACTTAGTTGAAATTATTTATTGCATCCTACGAACTGAACACTTTAGCACAAAATAAGTACTGAAAAACGAAATGCTGTGTTCAACGTGGAGTACAGCGAGATAAAGAAAAAACTGATAATAAAATTCGGGTATTTCCTTATTTGTATTTTGCTGATGTATATATAAGTTTACTGTAACGCTGTATTTAGGCAGCCCGAACGAATGAAGATTCTTTAGCTAAGAAATCGTATTCGCTAAAAAATTTTCATTTTGCTCAACCATTTACACTGGCTGAACATTGTTCGCTCGCCCGGTGCAGATGGCACAACAGCAACACTGCATTCGCACTAAAAATCTAACTCAGTCCGATCAGCCCGAACGAAAATTTTATCATTCGCTCGGCTCAGGCAACCATTTACACCGTCTGAACATTGCTCGTGAGCATTTTGTTGCGAATCAATGTTTCACCAATGTTCAACCGGCTAAACGAATGAAGATTCTTTCGTTCATTCATGCGGTCTAAATGCAGAGTAAGACACTGTAAAGATTAGAATTGGAAAAATTTTTGTTTGGGATTTGCGCTAGAACAAAAAATGCGTGTAATTAAGTGTATTTGTTCTTATTTAGGAACCGTGTTATTTAAAAATCGTGTAAAAAAGTCCATGTAAAAAAGAGTTGAGTGCATTTTGAAATCTGCCCGAAAACCTCTGGTTAAATTCATGCATGATTCTCAATTGTGCAAAGTAAAAACTAAAAGTTGATAGACTTTTCAAGCAAAAATTCTAATCTTTTTTCAAGATTTACATTCTTGTTCTTCCGTTATTAGTTCCATACGTGAGACTTTTACTACTGGGTTTTTTCTATATTGTGTTTTCTACTTCAACGTCATTTTACCGATTTCTTAAGAAAAATTAGTAAGCCTTAATTTTTAAATTTAGGGGGTGGCCCAGGTAGAGCATAGAATAAGAATCATCCTAATCTTATCGACATTTTTTGTACAATACAATGTGTAGTATTGACGTGCCTTGTTTTATAATTTACGCATATTTTATTGTTTTATTATGGCAAAGATGAGCTGACCACAACTTTTTATTTTTGATTACCACAAAATCTGACTCATAACACTCGTATATAAAATTAAATTAAAAAAACAATGTTAGCGGACGGAAACGAGCGGCAGGTTAAAAGTACGCGTGTGTGTGTTTCAACGCTTTATAAAAATATTTGAAATTCACAAAGCCAAAAAAAAAAAAAAAAAGAAGTCACTTTTTGTAGTGAACATCGATAATGTTAAGTATTTATATGATATTCATTTGAAATTTATTGAGATACATTTGCATCTACATACACACGCGCTGTGTGATATTTTACGACTTTATTTTTCTGGGTCTCATACAGAGAGATATTTTTTTGTAAATTAAAACAATTTACTTGTATATTGTGCCACTTTTTCATTAAATATTTTTTTTTTTTTGGCTTTCTGGCAATTAAAAAATGGAGGCAGGTTTCTGCTTGGTACTGCAATTGATAAGCCTAAGACTTTAAAAGTTAAAAGACAAGCTATAATATTTTTTTGGTATAATTTTCTACACAAAAGTTTTCACTGTTGGCAACAATTTTGTATGGAATTTTTCTTTTCTTTTTACAGAAAACAATAAAAAGCTTGACAATTTTGGCTAAAATATGTTTGTTTATTTTTGGGGGCGCTTATCAAAAAAAAAAGCTTAAATGTAAAAACTTGATAAGATATAAAATTATTGTAGGTACATGAAAAATGAGGATTGCAATATTGTAGTGTACAAAATTTTTGTTTTTTTTTTTTGTTGCGAGTATTTGTATGTATTTTTCAATAGTTCTTTATATCTCGAAAAATGTTTAAGTATTTATACAGAACTTGACCTTATAGATTATGTGTCCTGAAAGGTGTACCTGCATAGTGTGGCAATAGATAAAAATTATTTTATGGTCGATTACTAATACTTTTGTTCATTGATAATATTAATATTAAATCACTTTTAGTTAATATATGCGGTATGAAAACGTGTGTATTCAATGCGTCACTTAACTCAATAAGTTTTTACATGTGTTTACATTAGATTATTTTTTTTTTTTATTTATATTTTTTTTTGACAAGTCAAGTTCAGTAAAATTTTTTGTAATTGATATGTGGCATTTAAGTGAATTTATTGTATTAAATAATAACTAGCCAAACGAATAAAATAAAAAATGGATGATAGAAAGTGATTGAAAGTCAAAGAAAATAACTTTTTTATTGTTACGTTTAGAAAATCTGACGCCAATTCTTTGTTGAAGTAGTCAAAATCGAAGTCTAAAATGAGATCCATAAGTTAAAACTCCATGATATAATATAATAATTTATCCACATGTTTTTCACCAATTCAGGAATATTTAGAAAATAGTCACTAAGTAAAGTTGTTTCTAGATCAGTGTTCAAAAATATCACAGGCCGACGAAACAAAATGGCTGTCGCCCTGTATATTTAGACTTTTGGAGGCACTCCGACTTTAGATACTGCCACTGCTGCAGATTCATTATGACTATATGGTATTCTCTGATTCTACAATGTCTCACTGAGAACCATGGCGGTTTTGGTTGTTTTGGTATGGTAAAGCGTGGACTAGTTTTTATCTAGGGACACTGGACAACCAAGGTAACGTTGGTGCTTGTTCTGGAACGGACAGTGTAAGGTAGCCACACCTAGGGATTTCGAACTAAAATATAGCCCGGAGACGTTATTAACGCCTGATCAACTAATACTTTAGTCTAGAAAATCGTTGACGATCCATTTATCAAGTTCAACAGACTTGCGAGTAGAACTTCAGTATCGCTGCTAAGGTAGTTTTGCCAGGAGGTAATGAGATGACAGATATTTCGGTCAGACAAAGATCAGTAATAATTTTTATTTGCTCGCACCCAGACAGTCTGCGAAATTGTGACTTCAGGTCCATTGTAGGGCTCGTTGCCATCAATGATATTCTAAGAAGCATTTCTTGAAGAAAGAAGATTTAGAAAGCATTGATTTAGGGAGGGAGATTTATGTGCTTGGTTGAAACTGTGGAAATTCTTTCTTTACGAATCATGGAGAGAAACTTTAATGTAGTTTTTGGACCTCAAATTAAAAGCTATTGAGCTGAAATTTTACAAATGCAACTTATTATTTTCAATAATGAAACCTGGTACTGATTCAATAATCACCCATATAAGAATTGTTAATTTTGGAGTCAATTTCTTATGATTTTTTTTTGCATTTTCTTAAAGAATCTATTTTCGAAAATGTGCCTATAAATTTTTAAGTTGATACAATGAAATTTGATGACTCTTCGCGATTTCCAAATATAAAATTTCTTTTTGACATTAAAGTAAGTTGAAATTTTAAACGTGACATTTTTGAAGTCGGTGGCCACGATTACTCACTAACTATTGAATCGATTATTTTCAAATTTAATATGCTTTTTCAATACATAATAATCTAGTGATTCATCGAAGGATTTTTCTTTTTATGCAAAATTGTCTTTTATACAGCTGAAAAACCATGGTTTTTTTTTGTGAAAATCGAACTGTGTACTTTGACTGGTCGCCATTTTGTTACATATGTATATTTTTTCAAATCCTTCGATCGACCACTAGATAATTTTATGATGAAAGTAAATCCATTCCATTTTTGCATTTTAGATTATCTAGATTTGCAAAATTTTGGTCACCGCAAAACATGTTTTTTAGAAAGGCGTCGACGGGATCTCGCATTACTCATAAAGTTTTAAATATTTTTTAATAAAAATTGGTTGAAATCAGGTTTCAACCAAATAAAAAATAGTTTTATAAAAAACTTAAGTTGTTTACTTGGAAAAAATTATTGAAAAATGCCTATTTTTTCGCGCCACAACTGGAGGTGCCCCCTTAAAAACAAAACAAGATATGAAAATGTATGGCATATCTAAATCATAAAAAACGAAACAATTAAAAATTCCTGCAATAATATATGTATAGTACGTTTTTTGTGGTTATCATGAAGAGTTTAAATTAAATGTAATTCTTACAATTATATCAACAGATATTCGCTGCTGTTGCTGCCACTGACTGACTGGTAAACGACGAAGAAGTTTTCAAAAAAAATAAGCACTCGATGGATTGAGATAGATAGATGGATGCATGTCTGTCTTTATGTATGACACAACAACAATAGCAAGAAGAACATCAGCAAGTACAACAAGATCAATGAACTATTCTTTCTTTCTTTCACTCACAGACTGGAATAATACTTTCTTATGTGAAGTTATGCGATGCGATGATGTGTAGTGGTGATCTTGATGTATTTTAATCGTTTGTTTGTGCGACTCACTAACTGAATCAATGACTGGCTGGACTACCCGTAGAGCGGACCGCTTTTGTTGTTGATTTTATATAATTCGAGTACAATGACGACGACGCGTTTATCTTTCTTTTCTTTTAATTAATTAACAGAATGTAGTACCATATGTGTTTGTATGTGTATGTATATCTGTGTGTTTGTATGCGTTTTGCAATTACAAATACAAAATCCTTTTATAGCGCGTACTTTGTAGTTTTTTGTTATTTTTGTTTTCAAAGTGTGAACAAAAGATATGAAATGATTTGTTCTTTTTTTGCAGTAATAATAAATTTCTTTCACACAAAAATGACACAAAAATTAATTACACGAGTTTATTCTTTTGTTTTTTTTTTTCTTTAAATGCAACTGAAACCTTCTTGATTTAAACTTTGCATAAAAATTATTGTAATAAAAAAAAAATCGTACCTAATATTTTTTTAAATTATTATTTTAAAAAAGTTAATTTCTTATTCAAAAATAACTGCGCAACTTAAACGTTTATGTTTCTTTATTGTTAATATTTAAATATATATTTTGCGTTATATTCGACAAAATCGAACTGCACACAACCGCACAATGTTGCGAGCAAAATTGAACTGATTAACAAAGCGTTCGTCTTTCACGCAAATTACCAACTGATCGCAGAAAGCTTCAGTGCGAATGCATAAAAGCTTTCCTTGCTTTTGTTGTTATTTTTAATTTATTTTCTTTTAGTTTTTGTTAATTTTTAATTGTGGTTTTGTTATAAGTATTGTTTAGTAAAAAATTGTTGAAACTTTGCTAAAGTTAAGCTCAACTTTGGTCCACTGTGAAAGAGGAAGAGAGAGAAAGCTATATAGAGTGAATGATCGAGGGTATATTAAAATTGAGTGAAAGAAATTTGACTCAGTTAAATTGACTGTGACTTAAAAATAACAAGAGCTTTATTTGCATTGTTCTTCTTAAATTTTTATGCAATACTAACTCTTTGTGTTCAGTCACTACCTCCTTCCATCTCTCTCACATTATCGACTACTACTCGATCTACTGAAAAGCTTACACATAAAGCCGTTTAACCTGTTGCCAATATAATTTCTTACAGCAGCAGCAGCCATCAATACTAAAATAATTCGCGTATTATGGTTTCTGCCGGAATATTGTGTGTTTCCATTCATTCGATGATGATTAACTCTCGTTTTCTTAGAATCGGCGAGATTTGTCATACTGCTTTGGGATCGATCGTTGGTTCGTTTCTGCTTGGGCTATTCCTACATTACAATCAGTAATATCAGCAGCATTAGCGGGTGGTGGCAATTGTCGCTCATTTCTTTCATATACTTATATTTTTTTGGTGACATGCATTTCTTTTTATTAAGTCTTTGACTTTTCAATTATTTTGTTTACTATTCATTACTATTTCTAAATGGTTTGAATAAATTCTTGTAAATCTTATAAAAAAAATTTATTTGTGCCAATTTTGTTGTTGTTGCTTTCTAATTATTCCATATTTCGTCGATGACTCGTTAATTTTTACTTGAGATTTTTTGTGTGATTTTTTGTTTATTGGTTTATTGTTTTTTTTAGTGGGTGTTTTAATACCTAAAATTGGTTTTCAATTATTGTAAATTTTCTGTCTGTAGTATTTTTTATGAATGAATAAACTTTTTTTTTTTGGCTTGTGTTTATTTTTAAAACCTGATTTTTCAAAGATATTTTTATTCATGAGTTTTTTACTTCTTCTTCTTCAAAAATTAGTCGTCGTCTTGTCAGCTTTTAGAGGAAATACCTTTTAGTAGTAATTTGTTGTGTAAGGTGTAAATTTTGCTAGAAATTCACCTGAATTATGCATTAATATGGTTAGCTAATCCTGACTGGTTTAGTTTTGTTAGTTGTGAATTTTTCAAATATTTTTATTTGTTTACTGTCGTGCATACTTAATGAATAAATTCGTATTAAATAGTCAACGGAAATAAAATTTCAAGTACTTTTTCTGGAAATGTCCACTTTGGATAAAACTATTTCAATACTTTATTCAGGACCTGAAAGGTATGAAGTGGACAAAACCTGGGGAATTTCCATGCTACTTAAGCCACGTACTAGGGTATGAAGTAAAGCAACTATAGAAAAGTAATCAACAAGACAAATCAGACAACTGTGCGCTTGTTTAGCTTTTTTACTAATTAGCAAACAAAGTTTAATTAAAGAAATAGTAAATATAAAGTTTGAGGCGCTATTTCACTATTTTGTTTTATGTCTAGGGTAGTTAAATTGTTTGAGGTCCCTTTGTATTTTTATTAATGCAATAAAATTATTTAAATAACTAAAAAAGTGAAATATTTTTAAAAATTTTGGCTCTTCCTTTCGATGACTAACTCACAGAAATGAAAAAAAAAAAAGAATTTATTAAAAATTGTTTCATATTCTTCTTTTACCTGAACTCACACTTGAAACTTGCTGACATACAAAGAATTTGCAAAGGAGCCTGGATTTTCCCCAAAATCCGGTAAAACCTAAAAATGTATCTAAATATTTTTTTGGAAACCATATAATGTTTCTCCAGGTTTAATATCCATTAATCGAACAGCAATATTCTGAGAAAAGGTCTGTAGTTTTAGGAATACTTATTAATTTTCTAAGTCCCCGATGAAAATTAATAGAATTTCAAACTGTTTTCACCTCCAGATAACATGTTGCATTATAAAGGTTGTTTCAACAATTGTAGGCTTTTCTAAATGGCCACGAGTCTCCTTTCGCACTGAGGTAACCTTTTCTCAAAATTTAAACGATTTTTGACATAAGCCTGCACTAATGTTGGGTTTTAGGTATCGAATCGTTTGAACATCATTGGCATTAATTTTGCATTTAACAAAACCCTAAAGAAAAAAGTCTAATGGCATCAAATCGCATGATCTTTGTGGCCAATTGGTAACGCCAAACCATGGAACTTTGGTACGCAATAACTCGACAGATTCCATTGGTGTATGGCTTCGTTGTTTCATTCTGTTAAAAGTAGACGTCCTCCGTGTTAATATCAATTAATTCCGGACAGAAAATATCATGGCAAGATATCGCGGTCCGTTAACAGCAACCCGACCAAAATGTGCACCAAAGGGTGACTTTGAGGGAGCCCTTTGGAAGCTCTTAAATCTCGCTCGGATTTTCCGAGCACCAGATGCAACAGTTTTGCTTATTGACATAACCACAAAGATGAAAATCTGCCTCATCCGAAAAAATGATTTTTTGGCAAAAAATTTGCAAATTACGGCCATATTTTTCAGCACCTACTCCTCAAACACCCGACGCTGTCCGTGCTCTCCAGGCTTAAATTTTTGAGTCACTTGAATCTTAAAAGTGTGCAAATGAAGATCTTTGGTCAAAACTCGATGCGCAGTAGCCGTTGAGAGATGCAATTGCCGATTTGATGTTCTTGGGTTGTTCGCGATATTTTCGTTGACAGAAGCAATAGTTTTAGCAGATCTTTCTAGATGTGCACGAGTTGAGTTTTGTAATATATACCGTACATTCCCTTCGCTTGGCGTGTGATTCCGAGGAAAATCTGCGAGTATTTTATGCATTGTAGTTTAGCGCTCCATGGTTAATTTCCCAAGTTTATGGGGCACGCTTGTCAAACGTTTATACGACGGCAGCTGTCAAAGTTACTAAAATTTCCAAACCTTGCCGGGTTAAAACACCCTTTATATAGTCCCTTCCATAAATTACTGTATTTTGCCTAGCAAGGTAACCTTACAGGACAAGAGTAGATTACTACCGGGGGCTAGTCCCGATTTTCTTTACACGGTCCCACATGCACACAAATCTTCAATAGCAAACCAAGGTTCAAGAAATTAAGCAAAGTATTGAAGAATATCGTTCCAAATTTAAAAAAATGCGTATAGGCATTTACATGGCTCAGGGGTAATCATTTGCTTAACAGTCAGAAGAAATTGGTATTAGCATCTCAAACTTCTGTTAACAGGGGCTCCTGGGAATTATCTCCCAAACTGTATATACTGAGACTATCATAAATTTCTTATGAAATATACCACATGTTCCACTGAAACAAATATGTAATATGTGATGCGGAATATAAAAATGGGAAAGAAGGTTAACGACCAGGCATTTCCTGCATCTAGGAATTACACCATTGAGAAGAGTGCAAAATTTTCCATAAGATTACGTCAAAACCTGAACATCAGAAATCATCTTCAATTTCTAGGAATTTTTTTCCAATTCGTTCTTTATATTTTCCTTCGATAAAATTACTTTTCAATTATAAAGAAATTCATAACAATCTAGTGAGCGTTAACTGTTGAACCAATCTAATTCGTTTTATACTTTCTGAAACTCTTCAACCATGGAACATACATTCATATTTATGTATGTAGGTACTTATATTCGAAGATGACTCAAAAAATTGGCGCACGTGCCGTAAATTTTCTTATAATGTAATGTAATAAAATTTAAACATTTTTCCGCTGAATC
Source organism: Toxonevra muliebris (assembly GCA_963691655.1). Classification (NCBI taxonomy): domain Eukaryota; kingdom Metazoa; phylum Arthropoda; class Insecta; order Diptera; family Pallopteridae; genus Toxonevra; species Toxonevra muliebris. Next base: position 41,982,160 of record OY829328.1, on the reverse strand, counting down.
AGTTTCAATAGCTCATTATTAGCAGGCAACTCTATACGTAGCACTTTGTTTAGTGGCGCACGCGACTCATCCAACAATATTTGCATATGTTTGTATACAAGTATATATGTAGTATAATATAAGTAATTAATTATGTGGGAGATTATTAGAGATAGACAAACAATCACTCTATATATATATATATATACATATATAAATAAAAAATAATGAATAAATATTAAGCAATTAATGCATTTACCATATTTGTGTTAATTGTTTTGAAAGAAATATCTTGTATGTCTATCGGCGCAACAATATATTTAAATAAAGTTTTATATGACTTCTTGGAAACCGCAGTTGAATCATAAATGAATGAGAATGTGTTTTTATTTTTTGGCATATGCACGAAATAAATGTAAATATTTAAAGTTAAATAGTAAAAAAAGAATAAAACAATTTGTACTTAATATTATAATAAATATTCTGAATTGAATAAAGAACATGTGGATCGTTACTTCATTATACACTTACAGTTTTAACTGAACAAAGAACAAATTTAAAAGTAGGTAGAGAAAGTAATGATTTTTGTTATAATTTATTTGTGTACAAGATAAATAATTTAAATTTCGATTTAAGTCTTTTTATTGACAGTTAAGGTATGTACTAGACGCAAACACTGTTGACGTCACTTAAGACTCAAAGCAACGAAACTTCAAATAAATTTAATTTTTAAATTTTTAATGTAAGCTTAGAATAATGGAAACTTTTATCAGATGCATTTGTCAATAAAAATATCATTCACTACTATCTATTATTTTTTTTTTTTACTATTTGAAGTTGATCTTAACACACATTTTTAACTTTTTCTTTTGTTCTCAAATTTTCCGACGGTTTTAGTTAGTTTTTCTCCAATAGGTCTTGTTCTCTCACAATCTGGTCCTGTATTCGGAAGATTGGGGTTTTTAAGGACTGAAGAAAAAAGTATATACTTATAAAAAGAGATTCTAAATTTATGTCCTGAGAAAAGTTGTTTAGCCTAATGCGATAAAAAATTTTTGCAATAACATCCTTCCTCTAACTGTTCGGAAAACTATTATACTGTCTTCGTATTTAATCACATCTAATATAATAAAAATTAATTGAATTGATTGTTTTTTCAAAACTATATGTTTTTTAGGGAACTTTGGAAAAGGAAAGGGTGCCGGCATTACCTTAGGGAGGTTGGATTAGCCCTATACTAGAAGTATGTATTGAATTATATTTATATTTAAAATTTTTAAAAGGCAAAATAAATAAAGGTTTCAGATTCACCTTATCTTCCCTTACAATTAGTAGAAAGTTTTGAGTTTTGATTTATACTCATTATCCAGTATCCTCTATTTTTTTTTTTGCTTCAGAGAATCTTTTTTAGAATTTCGAGCAAAAGTTATAATAATTATTTAATCAAACTCTAAAAAAAAAATTTATATTTTATCAACTGCTTACCGTCAATGAGCTTCAAAATGGAAAGGAAACCATAATATCTGTGCGGTTATATCAGAACCAAAGGATCAAAATCTAGTATTGAGGGGAAATTGAGTCATAGGCACAAGAATAACTAGTCTATAGATCGTTGATTTCTTTCTAAATATTAATCTTCTCATGCCATATAGAATATCCCACTCAATATTTATAAAATGTAAGCTAAATTGAACACTGATAAAACTCTCATATTCCCCCCTAATGCTAATTCCACTCAAAGTTAATGGAATAGAACATAATACTCTATTTTGAATTTCTGGAATGTGTTTTTGTATTTTTTAAAAGTTGTTTCTTATTTTTTTGGACACAAGGGGATATACATACATACATAATATCTTTTACATTCCAGAGAAGCGGGCTCAGCAATATGCGCATTTGTTTGAGTCTGTAGTAGCTGCAAGATATTTATATTTTTGAAAAATATTTATGAGTTTGGGTTTTTATTTGAAGAGCAGAAAATTTAAGTCCATTTATCCATATTTATAGTAAATGTTTTTGTGCATCAAAATTATTTATAAATAAAGTATTTATGAACTCAAAAGTAAACAAAAAAATATGATTCAAAGCACAGTTAATGGTTAGCATAGACATTTTTGAATTTGTTGATTTAAATCAGATAAATCTAGAAAAAGAAACTATACAAATAAAGTAATTAAATATATATTCATTTTTTTCAGTGAAATTCCATAACACAAAAAAATAATTTCTACCAAAAAGATGAAAAAACAATACCATTGAAAGTGAAATGAACTTTATGGTTCGGAACATTTACAGTATTGTTTTCATTAGAACATAAATGAAAAAAAATGTAAATAAATCTACCATATTTGCTAATCCTCTCGGCCAAAAAAAGAGAATACTACAAAAATATTCTTTATGGCTTAATCGACTTGTTTTGCGCGCTTCTGACGATGAACTTTGTTATATGGCAGTATTTTTTTATATTTTTGTTTCGCACACAAATATATATATAAAAAAAAACAATTTAAATAGTCTTTCAACAAATACATACATACTTACATATTTTTCATGAGTGATTTTATATAAAATATTCATAAAATAAAAGTACAACAAAATCACAGGTACATACAGTATGTAACAAAATTGAGCAAATGAAGGGACATTTTTGGGACATAAAAAATAGCCCAAAAAAGGCATCCAATTAAAAAGTAATGGCATAGTAAAACTTCTTCAGATCCAGATAGAATAAAAATGGAAACAAATTTTTGAAATCAGATAACTCCTTCAGGTTCCAAAAGGGTCTTGAAAATACTGAAATTTCGACAATAAATTATGATTCTTTCAAAATTTTTGGGCCAATTTTTTTTCAAATTTCATAGCTGATTTATTTCTCCTTGAGTGTACAAATCGGTGCAGCAAGATGTACAAGGTTTGTAAGTTTTCAAAAATTCAGTAAAAATTGTATGAAAAGTATATATTATGGTCGAAACTTCTGAATTTTGAACCTCTTGTGGCACCAATAAAAATTATCCGATTTCAAAAATTCATCTTGCATTATACTTATTTGTACATTTTGAACAATCATAATTTATTTTCGGAATTTCAGTACTTTCAAGACACTTTTTGAACCTGAAGATATTATTTGATTTCAATAATTTGTTTCCACTTTTATTGATCTGAATGTGTAGAAACTTAGCTATGATGATACTTTTTAATTTGACGCCATTTTTGGCTTTTTTTATGTCCCAAAAATGTCTCTTCATTTGCTCAATTTTGTTACATACTGTATGTAGATGTACGAAAGATGATTCGCGGATTAAACAAATAAGCATGCATAAATAATATAAAAATATTTTAAATCGCTTCCTAAACAATTAGTATTGGTTAGGAATGAGCCAGAACTACTTCGATTCAATGAACTAAAATAAAACCAAAGCAAGAAATAAATTTCTCACTTTGTAGCTACATATGGATGCCGAGTAAATAAAATAATTACAAAATAAATTACTAAATTCAAATTAAAAAGGAACAAAATTGGAACGTTTAAAAAAATTGGAATTCTAAATTAGCTTTATAGTATGCACATTAGGCCGGGGCGATTTGTATGGACTAAAATTTTTTGATTACGCGCCGTTGAAATTATGATCCTTCTTGTCATTCCACGGCAAAGGTCTAAAATTAAATTCGAGGCTTCGGAATTTTATTTTTATGGAAAATGTTCGGTTTATATAGAATTTTCAAGGCACTTGGAATTTTTGTAATTACAAAGTGCAATAGTAAATTTCAAATGTCGAATGAATAGCGTTCAAAAGGTAATTTGGGGTCACTGATTCTGACACTGTACTTAGATTTTTTTTTACCACGTCACCATATATGGGATTAACCGTTGAAAAAAGCAACAAACAGCCTTTGAGGCTAATATTTCCATTCAAAAAGTATTTGGGGTCACCGAAGGTCAAACCTAAGTTTATTTTAAACGTTAAAAGTTGAAATTTTGTATAATATAGATCTATATATAGTTACTGAATAAACCGTTAGATAAAACAATCAACTATCTTCGGAAAAATATTTTTCATTGTAAAATAGTGGGGATCTCTGACGGTTAAAATTCATTTGACCTGAAAAATAGAAATTACAAAAATTGGTATATAAAATCGCGCTTAAACATTATTTAACAATCTTTTCACCATTGTTAACAAAAACAAATATTTGACAAATAACGGTAAATGGTTTATACGAGAATATAAAAAAAAAGGAATAAAGATGTTATTGCAAAAATAAATAAATAATTTGTTCTTCAAAGGCTAATATCTAAGAAAGGCTAATATCTAAGCTAAGGTGGTTTTGACCTTCAAAGATCCTACTATTCTTACTATTTTTAATATAGAATATTTTCATATATTAACATAGTTATTTTCATAAGTATCGACAAAAATAATAATAAATGAATGAAGTAAGAAAATATAAAAAAATTGTTTTTTTGAATAAAATTACCACTGAAAATTGTAAAAAATAAAAAAAAAATGTTCGATAGTGCTCCCTATCGGACGCCTGAACTAAAAATAAATATCAAAAATTAACTCCTCGTACAAAGAAACCTCCAAGTACCGATTTTCACAGGAAAATAATTACAAAAATTCCAAGTGCCTTAAAAATTCTATACATATACAGTATACTGCCAAACCATTAGAAACACCACAAGTTTCCTCTGATTTTATTCATAATTAAGTTTTAACAGTTTTAAAAAGATTTTTCTAAACTTTTTTTCAGGAACTGTTTTCTGGTGACAATTTAGGACTGATTTGTCAAGTAATAATGGAAAAGTTTATTCTTACTACGGAGATTTAGTTAACTTGTTTTTGGATAAAAGAAAGTTTTCGCTTCGACTTCCAAATTTTTTTTTATTCGTACCATAGTTTCTACACGATCACATTTTAAACTCACTTCATATGTATGCCTCCAAGGATCTACGTAGCCGTAAAGAGGGGACTCAAAAAACATAATTTCCCCCTTATTTTATTCGTACCATTGCATCTCTCCACAATGTGTTATTGGAGCAAAAACTTTTGTCATTGTAATCTATTATCTTTATAGAATCTATACCAAAAAAGTTTTCAAACAATAACATCTTCTGGCCCATGCTAAGAAAAAATGGAGGAAATTGAATTTTATTAGTCTTCTTTTTAAGGTGACTCTGACCCTGTGTTTCTAATGGTTTGGCGGTATACTGTGTACCGAGCATTTTCCATAAAAATCAAACTCCGGAGCCTCGAAATTCATTTTCGAGCTATGCCGTAGAAGGACTTTTTGTTCGTAATGACAAGAGCAAATCGCCGCGGCCTAATGCACATATATTAGAGTTAATTGATTTTACAATGCCACTTCGTACATGTATTTTTTAGTAATAATACAAGAACAACAAGAACATCATTCTCCCTGTTTGAGCTTTTCTAAACTCTTGTACCGTCTTCTTATACAACAAAATTAAAATGAATCAGTAATTTATAAAAAAAAAAAAAAATACATATTACAATACAACAAATAAATTTTTTAAGTAATAAGAAAAACTTTTTACGTGATAAATTAGTGTTCAAATAATTTTTGACTATAGCCATATAGAAATACTCACTGAACATCGAACGAAGAGAACTAAAGTTTAGCTTAAAAAGCTGTCATTTTTGAAATTACTCCTTATTCCAATTGATTAAGTAAGGCAAACCCAAATATTAACACAAAAAAAAAAAAAAAAATTCAGTGAAAAAAAATACACCAACTTCTTAGTGGTTGGCCAAATTAAATGTGTGGTTTTCCATTAACTCAAATATAATAAACTTTTTTTAGGCATTTAGAATATGACCGCCACAGAATTGCATTTTGCAGTGATCATTCGTGGAATCTGAAAATGACCTTAACACAATAACCGATAAAAATGTAAAATATTGGGTTTTAGAAATGACTAATTTAAATGAGCTATAAACCCGAAATACCTCAGCAGCCAAATTGATCGCTCTGTAGATTCCTGGAAACGACCTAAAAACTACAACGATAGAAGATTGCTTTCACACGATGACCACATACATATATTCGAACAGGGCGGTGAGGGGGAATAGACAAGCACTAATGTATTTCGTCTTTCGTGCATTACTTCTGGCATTTATTATCTAATTTTTTCCTTTTTGTAGGAAGTTATCCGGTTAAGTCCCTGGTCATAATAATAGGAATAGCGGTATGTGCAAAATTCAGATATTTAAATGTGGAAATTCTCTCTGATCGTGGTTTTGGACGCGTACAAGGAATATGCTTTTCTCCGAACTTCTCTAGTGATTGCCGCAGTGTGAATATCTGTTATATGTTTAGCACACTTAATCACAAGAACTCAAACATATCATATTTTGGAGATTAATTTTTTCATGGCGTGTACCTTCATTAAAAAGAAAATTTTGGATCTTTAATCTTACCAAGTTAGTGAAAAAATTTGGTAATTACAATTTATATATGCAAATAGAAACAAGTTTTCAAAAAATAAGTTATTGGTAAAAAATTATTTGCGCCTTTTGAATACAAATGCACATATTTTGAATGAAAATATCCTTGATATATCGAACTTTTATAGTCAATAAAACTAAAAATTGCAAAATAATCTGTCAGCCTCCATAAATCAGTTAGATTCAATACAGTTTTCATGTAAGTATTGCATAATTTCAAAATCAATAAAATAAACTTTTCACTGAGAATAAAATAAATTTAATAAATTTTGCAACTTGCCAAAAAATATATACACAGATATAGTTGCAAAGTAGCTATTTGGCGAGAAATACGAAATTTGTATTCAGTTAAAAATTAAGTTACGTATAGAAAAAAATTCATGAAGAGTGATTTTTAAAATCACTATCACGTCACGGTCATTGTTGCTAGCTGGTGGGTTGTCAAACACAAACGACAAAGTGAGAAGCGGGTAGCAGCATGACAAGCGTCATCGACAAATCATTGGGAGAAACAATTTTGTTTGTAAGTGATTATAAACTCATACAGAGGTAAATAAGCGTCAATGAGTATGATTGAATATGTGCGAATACTTAGCCGTTTTACATTCAAGCTGGACTCAAAAGCTTAAGCAACTCACTGGCTGTGATTGTGGCTGTGATTGTAAGTGCGTTTTCTACATACCTGACAACCAGTAGCCGCGGTAAGCAACACATTGCAAATTGCTGACGTTATCATGGATTTTTGAGTTTTATTAATTAATATAAAAAAATTCAATAAAGCTAATCAGTGCTTTGATAAATTCATAGCTAATAAAATTGGCAAATTGGGGGGGGGAGGGGGGGAAGGAATTAAATATAAAAACGAAAATATTTATTGAATTTTGCGCTGACATTTTTAGAATTTTAAGAACGTTTGCGTATTAAAGTACGAGTATTTAAGTATGATTTATCAGAATGGAATTTGTAATTTTTGCGTTGTTTTTTTTTTGAAGTGAAACTTCTTTTCTCTTGTCCTAGAGTAAAACCAACCGGATGTGACGTCGCGCGTAAGTTTGCAATGCGACATAATTTTGTCGAGCAATGTGCATGAAGGGCTAAATATCAATATTCCGTAACTGAATTCACGAGCAAACTATATAATAAACGATTCTTAAATAGTTTTAATTCAATATAACATATTAATTACACACACATACACGCGCCTATGGCAGAAAGAACAATGTGTAGCGTCGCCATCTTAAAGTTTATGACAGTTATACATTTCACATACAGATGGCGCAAATGTCTAAGGAATTACATGAAGATGTCGCACACAAAAAGAGTTCGCTACAATTGTCATCGACATTACCGGTACAGAGTTGCAATTTTTGTTTTAGCATAATCCCAAAAAAAAAAATTGGTTGTGTATTAACGAACACAAGGCAGAAGTGAAGTAAACGAAACACAAGCAAATTAAATTAAAAAACACAAGCCAATGAAGTAAAAAATTTAGCGATTGAAAAATTTCATTTGTTTGTTATTTGCTTGTGTTTCGTTTAGTTCACAAGAAGTTTCACTTCTGCCTTGTATTCGTTAATACACAATTTAGTTTTTATCTTGGTGATTTGCTCTGATAACATGAGAAGAGAAACAATCAGATCACTATTTGATGCTTCAGGGGAAATTTTTCTTGTAAAATTTAATCAAAACTTTCTTATATCTTTGTGGCGCGATTCTAAGACTTCCTCAGATAGGGCTCTAATTGGCAAACTGAAGTGCTTGACTATGTTGGTGCCATGAACAAGAACCTTGTGGACTATTATTGGCATACTATTGGTTTAACTTATATTATTGGTTTCACGGAAAACTGTTAAAAACTTTAAACGTCGCAGCTCTCCGCAGGCAATCTTTCTTGAATTAGTGTGACGTTATTATATGTTAAAATTGGAAATATATTTTGATATAGATTTTTTTAAATCTCTTTTAAAGTCATCGAAATCACTATGTTCTGATGTGAAAAAAATCCTTTTTTCAAATAACGGTAAAAATGAAATAATTAAACATAGAGCCAAAAAATAGTGTTACCATATTGAGCAGATTTGATATTTTTCCCACATATGCATTTTGCCTACATTTATTTGTTAATAAGAGAAATATGACAATTATATTTGTAATAAAAGATATGACGTTTTCTACGCAAAGTAAACGTTTTCATAAAAGTTCGGCGTTGTGGTTGCCGTGTGCCTGAACCCATAGGTTAATCGGAAAGAAAATTTTTAGACTTTTTCTTATTTTTGGCCGCCTCGTTACACTGTGCGACTCTGCTTCCATTCCTGCACAAATACAGAGTTTTTTGGCGTGACATCGCTTCAAATCATAGCAGTCAAGAGACAAGGACATGGTTGCAGTCACACAACATTAATGTTTAAAAATGGCCAGCATGTTCTTCTGATCAAAACCAAACAAAAAACAATTGGGGCATTCTTGTTCAACGAATATACGGTGAAAATAAGCAATACCAAAATGTTTCAGAGTTGAAAAACGTTGTCTTTGAACCATGGGAATCCATTACTCAGGACAAACTTCAAACAACCTTTAAATAGAGCATTTAAAAATCACATTTTTGAGCTAATTAAAAATAAAGGAGTTACCAATTTTCTACAACTTGCAATTGGATCAACTTATATATCGGTCGGGAATTAAAGTCGCCACAGGACTTATATAATTTCATAATGACGGAATGTCTCTGTTGCCTTTCAGATAACACGGTGTGTTCACAAGTTAGAACATGACTATCATTTGCACCTATCAAGTATTTACATGACGCTCATACAGTAAAATCCTAAAAACTCATTGTTGATATCAACATTTCAAGCAATATTTATGTAGGTATACTTAAGCAGTACATGCATTATTTAATTCTTATCAATTTAAAAGTAGAAAAAAATCATTTTTAAAAATAGAATAATATTTAACGTAAATTAAATAAATGAAATTAAGTATTTACTATTCTAGCAAATAAATGAAGTTATAAACTTACCAGACAATCACGTAGTTAGTATATAAATTTAACTGAGTTTGAATAATAAAGTAAAAATTGAGGAAGGAATTTTTTTTGTAGGTATGTCTATGTATTTGAGCAAAAATTTTAAATACACTTTTGCTTATTTTGCAAAGCAAAATAAATACGAACAAAATATGAATATTGGCAGAATCAACGGGCTGTCATAAAGATATCAGCGTAAAAAGTACATAGATACTAACTACAAACACTTGATGACTTGATACTGTGAGTATTATTATTATTTGTGTTATCACAAGTTTTTGCACAAAAAATTCTGATTAGATCAAAATTTTAAAAGATAAGATTATAGACAAAATATATAACGCAATGTTTTAAAAATTTTATACCAATTTGTTGGATGTTTTTTGTTTTTGTTTTGTTTGTTCTAAACTTTAACTTTACGGCAGTAGTTCAAAATTGTTTGTGTTTTTATTAACACTTGTTGTTGTCAGTAGCAGTAGATCTTCATACCAATTTTGGTAACAAGCACATCCTTACACTGGAAACGAAATTGCTTTGTTTGTTTTTACTTATGTATTTCAGTTTACTGCATTTAAAATCGATTTCATTCGAATTTAGTATACATTCGATAGAACTGTAAAAATGTTCATGAATTTATTTGATAACACAATGTTGGATGGATTTTTTATTTATTTATTTTATTTTTTTTTTGGAATTTTTAAAGGGACTTAAAAATTTTAATATTGCTGATACACACACACTCACACACACACACTATGCGGTATTCCTTTTATTCGAGTATCCTTTTTCACAGTTAGTTTTTTACCCTTAAGGGCAATAAATTCTATAAAGTTTTCGCTTTGCACTTCGTTTACGTTTTAAGCGTTTTGTAGCGTGTGTAGCGTGTGTTGATACAACGTAATTGTTCCCGTAGAATAAATTCCTAGCGCAACCGTTTCAGTTCACGTTTCGTGAGCGACTCGTTGTTGGCTGTTGTTGTTGACGCTAGTTTTTCTGCTGCTCCCAACTATTGCTTGCTGCTGTTAACTTGTCTTTATTTTTTGTTTTTAGTTTCTTACATTTAACCTAACTATTATTATTGTTGTTGTTGTGTGGCGGCGACAACGTTGACGGCGTTTATACGTTAACGTTAAGGGGCTCTATGTATTCTGTGTATACATACGTCGCTGGTTGAAGTCACGCGAATAATAAAACTTCTGTCGATGCCAAGTGGGCGCTTTATTTGTAATAATTTTTCCTACTACATATGCAAGTATGTGTACCTACTACTTTATTACACATACTTATATATTTACTTCTACTACCACTAATGTTTTAATAATAACGCTCAATGTTAGTTGCTAAAGTTTTGTGTATGGTTTTTGTAAACAGGAAAATGCCCTCAGCATTTTTCAACTCATGAAATTTAGTTAGTTTGTCGTTCTCTCTCTCAAGGAGTGCCAATGTTAGGGAAAGCTACAAAGCTCAGTACCTATATATTCTGTTAACCTTTTTGTACAATTTACATACATTTTTCCTATGTATTTGTATATGTAAATTGCATTTAATTATTGTTAATTTAGTTGACAACTTTTCTATAATTCTATGCTAAATTAATCAATCGGGCCGAGCAAAAACATTTTAAGTCGGTTTTTACAAATATTTAGGAGCAACAATTGAACAATTCTAGTACAATTTTAATATTTTTTTTAGCTGTTCAGTGCTTATACAAAGGCATTGTTTCACACTGATCAAGCGATTATTGTTATTGAAAAAAGTCTTTCACGCTTTGCAGAAGAAATGAAATTAACTCGGTATTGATTTAATGGGACCTTCTGGTCTAGCGCTCTTGAATTTGACGAGTTTTTAGGATTTATTTTTTTAAATGAAATAATGAGCAATAGTATTTAAACTTTGTAGATATATTTTATTACTTTAACAATATACAAAATTAATAATAATAAAACAAAAAAATTATAATTTTAAGTAAACCAAAATTGGTGTTATAGTTGCCCTCTTCAAAAAAACGGATCTGCTAGTGGGACAGGTTTTGGATTTTCCACTGATCTCAAATAAAAAAAAAGAGGTTACAATTGGTATGAATGCAGTTATCGCAGGAACTAAAATGAAAAAAAAATAAATAAATTTGACAAAATGGCGAGTTATTGAAATTTACTTTACGAAAACAGAAAAGGGTCTCTACTTTTTGTATGTAAAAAGAAAGAAGTATTCAACGTATTTTTAGTTCCAGCGATAAGCACTGGTTTTCTGAATAATATAGTAAAATTTGAGACGAATCGGTGGAGTAGTTTTTGTTTTTTGTGTCCCACCGTGCAAAAAAAAATATGGTTTCGAGATAAATGAGTTTAAACTTCAGTCGGCTCTTTTACCTGCTTCTGCGCTCACCTGCTAAATAGACTGTAGAAGTCAAAATACTGGAAATATTGATACGAAATATGATTTTACAGTGTACTTTTAAAAGTCTATACTTTTGACATATAAAACAAAAAAATCAATTTTTAGAAAAATCTAGACCAGAAGGTGGCCTTAAGTCGCAGAGACCTTACAGTGTTATTGAGAAAATAATAGTGCCTTTTTAATGAAATTTCATAAAACTCGAAACCTTAAAATCGGAGTAACGAAAAGTTCGCTCTAAGGAGTTCGCACGAAAAAAATGTATTTTTTTTGTTTTGTTTTTAAGGAAGTTTAGGACTTTTTCAGGAATTCCCTCCAGCAAGGCCTTTATGATGCTTTCACTTATTTTGATATTTCATTGAACACAAAATATAAACACTAAAAAAAATATTGTTATTAATCAAAGTTAAATAACTGTATATTATAGTGTAAAAATAAAAATTTTCGGCATTTGTATCAAGCTATTGACAAACCCTATCTTTATAAAGCTGGCCTGCAGCACTAAAGAGTTGCTAATTGGCAACACTAGATGGAGCGATAAGATTTTGGGTTGCATTTATTACCACGTTTATATCAACTCGCTTTCAATGGTGTCTGTCTGTCAGTCTGTTCGGTACAAATTTTGCAATCGATTTTAAACTAACTTCTCGATGAGCTAGAGACTTGAAATTTTAAATATAGTTTAGAACTGGAAGACAATGCAATATGAAGTATCTAAAATATATATAAATATAATAATATTTAAAATATTAGCATCGGAAGTTTTTCCATTTTTTTCATAGATCAAAGCATTGAATTCATCGTTGTTAAAATCATTGCTTTAGCGGGAGTAGAATATATGTATATGCGTATACATACACAAATTCAAAGGCAAATGAGAGAGAGAGAACAAAAACAAACAATAACGAACTTTTCTTTTCATTTTGTTCCGCTTACAAAGAGTATAGATTGTAAAGAGATCGCAATTTGCTCTTGCTGGAACCGAAACAAAAAATCGTAGAAACAGCAGCGAGGTGCAATACCGATGGTGTGACAGCGACGGTTGTCAACACATCCAGCAGACAAACATGTATGAATGAACGAGCTTGACGTGTTTGATGAAATAAATATTTAACATTTCTTTTAGCAAATAACTTTCAACATTTACAGTATTTATATATTCTTTATATAGAAATATGTAAACGTTTTGTTTTGATTTTATGAATTTTATATAAGTACTTTTAAATCTTTATCTACTGATTTCATGAAATCAAAATGCGAAGAAATATTATGACTGTTTTCAACATTGTACCTATATATATGTATGAAAATAAGTATATTTAGCTAAAATTTTAGAACTTTTCATATTTTTTATTTTAATATATAAATAAATTATTCTTCTTGTACATTTTTACATCCATAACAACAAATCTCCTTCTTACTATGTATTTGGCAAATGCCTTTATTTCATTTCTGTTTCAAAATGTAGAATCACAACGAGGTGCAATGTAAAAACAGTATTTATGAGTACCCATTTATGTGAGAAGATATAATTTAATTCTGTTTTATTTAATGGATAGGGCTATTCGCAATCTGGGGAAAATGATCTTGTACGAGTCCAGTAATTAATTGTGACATTGCTTAGACAATTGGTTCTGATTCAATTATTTTACAGCTCTGGTCTTTACTTAAAATCGATTGCAAAATTCCACACACACAAGACTAAAAAGTAAAAAATAATAATTTAAATAAAAAATATTTTTAATATACCACGTTTTTAAAATGGACTAAAAAGTATAAAATAATCTCTCCTAACCCCACATAGATTCACAATCACATATAGATTCCTTATCCCATACAGATTGTCTTGAAAATTTGTAAGTTTTAGTAGGACGAAAATACTTGTATGAATTAAAACGAAAAACGTGGGACGCATATGGATAGAGATAAAATTGCTAGCCATTTAGGTGAACTATTCATCCATCAATTTCCTATTGCATGCGAACCACGTTTGTTGTTTTAAATCATACAAGTGATTTCGTCCTACTAAAATTCACAGTTACAAATTTCCAAGACAATCTGTATGGGATAAGGAATCTATATGTGGTTGTTAATCTGTATGGGGTTAGGGGAAATTATTTTATACTTTTTAGTCCATTTTAAAAACGTGGTATATTAAAAATATTTTTTATTTAAATTATTTTTTTAACCATAATTTCTGGTTGTAGTGTCAAAAATTTTTGTGTTCGGCTATTGTTCGGCCAAATTTGGCCGAAGCCGAACACCAAATTTATGGCCGAGCATGGCCGAAGCCGAAACTTGTTCGGTCGAACTCTACTTTGTAGTATACCCGCAAACCAAAATTTCAAAAAAAAAAATTGTAAGAAACGCTGCTATTAGGGGAAAGAACAGTTATCACCACTGTATTCCTTGACCCCGAATTAGTTAGAAACGATATGTCTCCCGTCTGCTACAAATTTTGTTTTTTTAAATTCGAGCACAGTGTTATTTCAATAAAATAATTTTTGAAAATATTATTTCTAGTCATTTCAGTCACTTTAATTAAAAGAATAGGCTATTTGATTTTAGTACTCGGTTTAGCGAAAAAATCGATTGAACGAATTGGACTGACAACAATTGTGACCGTTAAATCTGAAAACTACTGTACTAGAATCCCAATCCTAATGAGCATATGATCCAAGGTATTTCAGGTCGAGAATTATGTTAAATTAGCATATAGAAAGGGGGAGGGCGACAATCGAAATTTATGCCAATATTAGTATTCTAAAAGGGGGAAGGAGGCAATCGAGATTTATGCTATTATTAATATTCAGACAGGGGGGTTAAAGAGAACAGCTATCATTATTCTGCATGATTCTTGAACACCAGGCAACTACGGTATCGTAAAAATGATGCAACCTTCATCGACATTGTACATTGGCTGTTAACATTACTGTGGACTCGGATGAGCTTCTCCAAATCAATTTTTAGGAGTGGGCGAGAAATCACTATGGCCATATCACAATGGGCCGTTCAGGATTAAGTGTGTCCCTAGACAACCACTCCAACCTAACTTAATCTATTGAGAACTAGGGATGAGTTAAACAATCAGAATCGCTAAGGAACTGAAGATCGACCACAAAACAGTTTTAAACCATTTGCATAAAGTTGGTCTCAATATTTGGGTGCCTTGGGGATTTTTTGAAATATTTTTTTTACACTTAAAGCAAAAACTTATTCTTTTGAAAAACTTAAAACACCTAAGTTAATTAACAATTTGCCTAAGCTTAGGTATGCCAAAGTTAGGCAAAATGTCAAAAAAAGGTAATTTTTCTAAGCAAAACAAATTATTTTCTGTTTTCGTGTTGATTTGTATGCCACACATTGCATATTATAATATTATGAAAAATATGAATATATCAATCAGCTAAAAATATCTTTTAGTCAGCCAACCATCCAAAACAAATACTAAAAATACAAGACCCCTCAGATATTTATGATAATATCTACTATTAGTTTGCGTTCCAAAACCAGACCACTATTCTCTTCAAATTTTCCCATAAATGCTGTCGCAAAATTTCCAATTTTATACTCTTTACCGCTTTGTTTTTTAATCATTTAAAAATTTTTATAAACATCACAAGTTTTTTTGATATTAATTTTATTTATTTTTTTTTTTTAATTTTAGAAAATCGTACGGTGTGTGTGTGTGTACATTATACCAATTTTGGGTGTAATGTGTATATATCTCATACATTTTTATTTAAAAACTCCCATAGTGTAAATTTAGCCATTGACAGAAAGATTTTTTAATTTATAGCCGTTATTTTAGACAATTTTTATTTAAATTAATAAAAAAAAACATTTTATCAATAACTGATAGTAATTTTTCCTTTACAATCAATTTTCGGCAGATTTTGGGGGTTCAAACACCCCCTCTTCGTACGCACCTAATTACAGTACTTCCAAAAACGAATGCTTTGATTTTTATAAAAAGTAAACTAAATTTCTTCATTAAGGATCAACTTTTCCATTATTACTTGACAAATCGGGCTTAAATTTTTTAGTTCCCAAAAAAAAAAAGTTTGGTAACATCTTTTTAAAACTGTTAAATTTGTTGAAACTCATTACGTTTATAAACAAAATTATAGAAAAATTGTAGAGCAGGGTACTGTATATTTATATTTTTTTTTTTTTTTTTATTTATTAATTTAATTTATTTGTTTGTGTTTGTGGAAATTAAAATGCAAAATATTTTATATATACTTATTTGCAGTCAATACTATGAAATTCACCCTCCGAAGGGTTAAATGTACTCCTTTTTTCATGTCTTGCAACTCTAGTCAGACTGTAATATGATACCTTGAAAACTCTTCGAGTTATCAGCATGAAATGTAACAATTTGTTCTTATAGCTTTATATTGTTTTTTATGAAAGTAAAAGATACAAAATCTATTCCTAACACATAAATATAAAAAACTTAGTAACTAATTTTGAATTAACTGTGAATTGCGACTCACCAATTTAACTTCAACAGGCTTTAATAATCCTTTAGAACGCAACAGCTTACTTAGTAGGATGAGTTAGTCTGCTAGATAGATATCTATTCAGTTAACAGATAGTAATAACTAAATGCAAATTAGCCGCTAATTCTCGCTCGTTCTCTCTCGCTCTTACTTTTTCTCTTTATACAATTAGACTCAAATTTACACTCGAAAAAGCTTCAAAATGGGCACGCTCAGAACTCGAATGCAAACGATGATTCACTGATTAGCAAGCACAAAGGTGTGGAGTGCTGATAGGAAGCTATTTTGTTATTATTCTTCCAATGCTCTCAATTTTGCGCTTTCTCTCTTTTTCTCTTTTACAGCGACAGCAGCACGGAAGCTTATGACTAACTTGGGAGTATGTAATTTAGATAGATACACCTTTCGCGCTACTAATAGCAACAATTGATTGATGATGAACTTTCAAATTAATTGTTAAAAAAATTGTTACACTCGTAAGCAGAATCGAATCAGTGAATTCAAAGTTGAAATTGAACGTTTGCGTGAACGACGACGCAGTGTGTTCGCGTCTAGACTGAACTTGAACGTAGATTGTTCAAACACTTTTATACCTCGCTGTGTGTGTTTTGCTGTGATTGCGGTTGTTGTTGAATGAGTGCGTTTTCCAAACGCAGGTGTTTTCGTTTTTGTCGGTCTGTCTGTCCGTTGGTCTGCCCGTCTGTCTGTTTGTCTCTAATGCAATTGAACTGGCGACGACATTACCTTGTTATGTATCATGTCCAGCGCATCGCACTTGTCACACTTGCTCCTCTCCATTGCATATGATGAAACACATGATTTTGCATATGTGAGGAGAGTGTCGTCTTCCTCATTTAACGCATTTATGCAGTTATTGGTTGAACGTTCAAATTTCTAAACAATAATTTAATAATGATTCAAATGTTTTTTATTTTTGAGTGCGGTTAATTTATTGCGGAACGATACAGGCACGTTCCAAGCCCGTCATCTCATCATGGTAGCTGCGCACGAGCTTTGATAGAGTTTCATAAGATCATTTATTGTAATTTGGGATTTAGTGACAATTCAATTCAGAAAATACTTCGTACTCTGCTTATAAACAAGAAGATATACTTGCGTACGTACACCACATTCCAATAGAATAGAGCCACTATTAATGATAATATCACCTTGAAATATATTTGCATTAAATTATAATCAACATAGTATTCCTCAAAGAGAACCAGGGAGGTTCTGGGTTCGATTCCCGGCTTGGTTTGGTAGTTAATTCTTATAACCTTCGTATATTCACTATCAATATGGAGAGATGTTATGCAATGACAAAACCACCCAGTGATAACAAATTGCCACCTCGCTGTTCGAAACCGGCATTAATCTGTTGGTCCAACCATGTGGTATCGCAATGGGCCTTTCTGGCCTAAGTGTGTCCCTGAACTGCCACTTAACCTAACCACTCCTCAAAGAATGGAAAAAATCGAAAACGCATTCAAAGAATTTGGAATTTTGAAGGATCTTACAGGAATTTTGCAACTTTCGCATATTCTACGGATGCCAAGTTGGGAGGCCTCTCGTTTCCTTTAAGTTAAAAGAATTTAGAGTTTCATTTATTTTTCCCATACAGAGAACCAGCCATGTGGTATTTGCCAATGTATTTGTATGTTAAATATGACGAAATCCCGAAAGACAAAATCTAAAAAAACAGAATAGAAACAAGACAGAATCTAGATAAGACAGAATACAGACAAGACAAAATCCAGACAAGAAATCCGAAAAAAATAACAATTTAAAAAAAATCATACGAATTCGTCATAAATTACATTGAATACATTTTCCACCGTTATGCTGTTCGTTTTGAACGAATAGCAAGTAAATGGCTGAGTTATTCAAAATTTTCCACTTTTCAAGATTTTTTTCAAATTTTCAATTTTAAATTCAATTTATTTTTAATTAAAAGTCAAAATCAGGGCCGTTTATCAGTTTCAACGAGTTTTTAAATATCGATCGGACTCTTCGTTATAAATAATTTGTAATAATTAACTTTCTGTTTTTTAGTTTGATTTTATTTTGATCTCAATTTTATTTCTTACTTTCTGAATCACTCTTAAGCCCAGCCATTCTTTCGTATTTTAAAAGAACAAGCATTAAGGGGGAATATACTCCTAGATGTGCGAATAAAGATAATTTTTGCAAATTTTTTAAGGAAGAATGTACGAATTGTCGGATTGAGTTTTTTTTTAACTTAAGGCACTCACTTTTAGAAATATATTTAATTGTTTTTATTAAAAATCTTCAATATTGGCCGAGTATTCGTGTCCTCTTTCAACTGACGCAATAAAAAGTCTTTCGCGGTGACATTTAATTTCATCTGTAATCGTCAGAAACAAAAAAACCAAAAAGATTATTCAATTCAATTTAAAAATCGTTGTTCCCAGTCTAAATTGAAAAAAATGAATGAAAAAAAGAAAGAGTTTTAAGTTTTCTTATTTGCATTGAAAACTCCTCATTAGAACCTTGCCGGAAATAAATTAAAAGCTTTTCTTTTTGTAACTTTTGTCATATAATTAGGGCGAAATGAAAAAAATACTGTTTCAGGGGAAAAACGTTTTAAAGGCTTTGAAGCTTGTTATTTCAAAATACAAAAGAATGAGGTGGGCTTAAGAGGAACCCTAAAATATTTTTATTCAACAGAAAAGACTGACATAAAACTTAAACCAAAATGAAATTAAACGAAAAACAAGAAGTTAATTATTTCAAATTATTTACAGTTAATTTTTGCAGTGAAATAATAAATTTAGAAGAAATTTTTTGTCTGGATTGTGTATTGTCTGGACTTTGTCTTGTCTAGATTTTTTTTTGTTGGGATTTTGTTTCATCTTGGCTTTGTATTGTCTGGATTTTAAGGAAGTGTCTGGATTATGTCCTGTAAAAATTTTGGAAATCGGGATTGTGGGGTGCTCCCGTTAAATAGAGCATAGTATTAAATTTCATTAGATTAAGAAGCTCCCACATTTAAATTATACTCTGGCTTTTAGGCGAATTTACCTTTTCGATATACATATATAGCGCTTTGGTTGATTTCCGAGTTAAACATAAACCTGTCGCATTCGCAATGAGCACCAAAGGTCAGAATATTCAATTTCTTGAATATGCTGATTTTATGCAGTGGAATAACTTCTCAGCCCCACTCCACCACTCTCATTTCTTCGTTTTTTTTTTTTTTTCTTGAAAATAATTATCTTTTGATATAAAAACTAAATTGTGTATTAACGAACACAAGGCAGAAGTGAAGCTTCTTGTGAACTAAATACAAGCAAATGAAATTTTTCAATCGCTAAATTTTTTACTTCATTGGCTTGTGGTTTTTAATTTCATTTGCTTGTGTTTCGTTTAGTTCACAAGAACTTTCACTACTGCCTTGTGTTCGTTAATATACAACCAATTATGGATTAATGCTAGAACAAAAATTGCAACTCTGTACCGGTAATGTCGATGACAATTGTAGACGAACTTTTCTTGTGTGCGACATCTTCATGTAATCCCTTGGACATTTGCGCCATCTGTAAGTGAAATGTTTAACTGTCATAAACTTTAAGATGGCGACGCTGCACATTGTTCTTCCTGCCATAGGCGTGTGTGTGTGTGTGTAATTAATATGTTATATTGAATTAAAATTATTTATGAATCGTTTATTATATAGTTTGCTCGTGAATTCAGTTACGGAATATTGATATTTAGCTCCTCATGCACATTGCTCGACAAAATTATGTCGCATTGCAAACTTATGCGCGACGTCACATCCGGTTGGTTTTACTCTAGGACAAGAGAAAAGAAGTTTCACTTCATAAATGGTTCTATACACATGAGCTAGAGTGTAAATACTTACATATTTATTCTATGTAGTATCATTCCTATTGCGTTATAATTTTAATGATATTTAACATTGTCGTCCAGCATATTAAAATTACATTAATCTTCTGCGTTTTGTGTTTTTTTTTTTCTTTGTGCTTTTCTTATAAGTACGCAAATTTCAATGCGGGCATTAGTCATGGTCTTGGTTGTTGTTGTTTACATTATTTCACTTTTAGTTTCTTTTAAGTAATATATATTATTGTGTGAAAAAGATATACAAATTAAACAAACACACAATTATCACAGCTCAACACAAAAAATATGGCAAGTGGATTTTTGAAAGTGAATTCTGAAATAAGTAGCTCAAAAAAATAAATTTCGCATGCCCGGCGTTTTAAAAGGTGCATCTTTTTCATGGCATAACAGCACATGGATGGCTTAGACAAAGCTTTTCGCATCCATTTATGTTGCGTGAGATATATTTATACACGAAAGGAAGGGACCTACAGTTATTTTGCTGAACCTAAACGGCGAAGTTCAAAGTTGTTCCTAGGCAATTTTTACTTTTGTAGGTTTGTCATAGCCAGCCAATAGGTGGTAGCTCGTAGAAATCTTGTATTTTTTATTTTTGATCACACCCAGTGCTGAAGCAGCCTAGTACGCTGACCTTTATGCCAGGGCAATCAAAAAGCTTTCATCTGATTTATATTCTATTCGGGTTTAAAATTTGGTGATTTTTATCTATATTTCTTTTGAACCAAAAATGCTTTAAGCGCACAGCGACTTATAGTAAAATTGTTTGTAAAATATTTTCAAGGAGCAATTACATAACCCTTTATCTCTCTCTCTCTTTTATAGTTTTATTGCCTATACAATATTATATACAAGAATCAATATTTTTTATCTTTTCAAAGAGATATAATATTTTAAAGAAATATTGTTCATAATACTATAAATTATAGGATACATTGAATACCAGAAACCTGTAAACTTATAGCGTTTTCTTTTCTTGACAAAATGTTACACTTTTTTTTTGTCTCGTGCGATGGCAACAATTTTTTAATGTTGCCTTCAACCCTGCCAAAATTTTGCCTTTTTCGTGCAAGAAAAGAACATAACAATGCTACTCTGTTAGAATCAGCCAAATTACAGAGCAACATTCTCACCCCGTCATTTAATTGAGTGCAAAAGGCAACATGTTTTAGAAAAGAACACAATACTCTCTGAAAAGGTTGCCTCTTTTTCAGAAAAGAACACGAAATTTGACAGCCCTCGCACGGTGCTGAAAAAATGCAAAATATTATCGAGAAAAGAAAACGTTATTAGTTATTACTAAGTAGGATAAAAAATCAGGTTATCAAAAATTTATGAACGTTGCGAAATTTTGTATAAGTACTTAGTTTTGTAGTTTATTTAGTTAATTTTTTAAACTAAAATTTAGTTTAGGATTTTCTACTGTTAGTGAATTTTCGTAAAATGAATTTTAGTAAACTTTAACCCCGCGTAAAATATAAATCTGAAATAAGCTTTTAAAATGCCGGGCACGTACTTTTTTTTTTTGCGCTCCATGTTTAAAACGTTGTTGTTTTTGAAAATTTGTTTTCTGTCGAACAGTGCTTTTATTGCAACAGAAACAAAATACGATACTAATGTCATCACAACACAGAGAGAATTTTATCAGAAAGTTTCATCATTTAATCATTCGATGATGATGAAGAATAAGAAGGATAAAATACTTAAATTGTTTGTTTTTCTCAATTTGTTCGTTCATGATAAGCCCATAAAAGCCAAAACACTGAATCATTTGAGAGTTGGGTCATCACCACCAATGCCTCCTGATTTGGTTGTTGTTGTGTTGCTTTGCTTTGATGATATGTTGCCATTGTTTGTTTTTTAATTTATTTTTTGTAAACGTGCTGGAATTTTCCTTATGTTTTATATTGAAAAGATTTGAATAATAAATGAAACCAAACAAAAAAACAAAAGGATTTTGTTTAATAATTCTCCGAAGAATTAAAAGAAATAAGGAAACTGTTTGCAATTTTTTTTTGCAAGCGGAAATGATCGATTAATGATCAATATCTGTCTCAATACTTATAACTATTTGATTTATTCAATTAGTTCAGTAGTTAATTAAATTTAAAATTTCACGCTGTCACAATCTTGTTACAATCTTGATGCTATTTTATTTAGATTTTGTTGTCAATCAACATTCCTAATATAATAAAAGCACTAATTAGATTCCTCATTCCCATGCCATTCAAATTAAATCCCATTTAAACGCTTTTGTTTGCATATACAAGTTTATACATATGTAATCCCATGAGTAAAATGTTGTATGCAAGTATTCCTCAATAATTGTTTATTCTCAAATATTAAATAATGATTAAAGATGCATTGGATCACTTGCGGATCCTAGAGGGGCTTTGGGAAAGTTTCATAAATTTTGATCGTGTGTTATGAATGAAAAAAAAAAAACAGTTTTTTGTACAGACGAATTATACCTCCCTTAGGAAATGTTTGAATTAACTTTCATATTCAAAAAAAACTGAATGGTTCAATTCTTCAACTCTTCCTAAAAAATGCTGTGAAGCAAATGAAAATAATTTTCCACACGAGTTATTTCACAAAATGCCTGTTGCTTCCCAAATGGAGGAGTTTACATTTACAAGAAGAGAATATAGACTTCGACATCGATTTGTGATAGTTATAAATTATTACTCTGTATATTTTTTTGTGATCAAAGTGTATAAAATACTCTTTTTCCATTATCTTATTTTAGTTTTTCTTGTGATTATATAGTTTAAAAATGCTGTGAATTAAAAACTACAAATATACATGTATTTAATTAATTTTCTTTTTAATACAGCGAATCGCAATAATTCGTAATCACAAGGGACCAGCAAGTTTTTACGAATTACAAAGGTTTTCGATTTAACTCTTTTATCCCCGAGTTTCTTAAATAATTTATGCATGTATTAAAATAAATTTAAGAAAATAATATGTCCAGGACTCTTAATCCTTACAGTTATCCTTAATTTGTCCAATGGGTCATAATGTCTGCTGTAACCTTTGTAACCAGTAGTGTCCGACCGAAACCAACTTTTTCGGCCGAAACCGAAACCGAATTTCTGCACTTTTTCTAATATTCGGCCAAAACCGAAACCGAAACTTTTTAATATGTATATATATGTGGTCACAAAGCATAAAAGCATAAGTGTGTTTTTTGTATTTTACAGTAGAGCACTTCAAAGGTTCAAGTGCTAAGAGAAATTAGGTTGAGTTGTGCTATTTTTCCGCCCTAATATCTCGTAAACCACTGAACCGATAGTCATAAAATTCTGATACAATATGAAAACGGATATGAAGATTCAAATTATGATAATAACTCGAATTCGACAAAACTCGAGTTTTTTGTTATTGCTTGTGACCACAGATACGTTAAAAACAAAATTCAAATCATTTTAATTTTTTTTTAATTAAAACTAAAAATAAAACAATCCATGTACATTAGGGCGTACCAATTTTTGAAAAGTACGTTGACAGAAAAATTCTATATTCGATTCTGATCAACCTTGCCGGAGAAAGTACGGCAAAAAAATGGATCCTACCCCGCCGTAAAATTCGAAGAAGTTACAGTACTACGTACTGTAGTTGTTCGAATAAAAATCGATAGTTACGTTTAATATTACTTTAACTTCTACGAATTTTACGGGGGGTAGGATCCATTTTTTTTGTCATAGAATATGGAACTCGGAGTACTTATAAAAAAAAAAAATCATCCATACAAATTGGTACGCCCTAATGTACATATGTATACATAATATAACAAAAATACATTAACTTATTTTAACAATAAAGAAAATACATATTAAAGGCACTAAAAAAATACATTTTGTGGTATAGGTACAAATGAAATTCACATTTTTATTCTAATATTCAAAATTGAATAACTTTATGTTAGATGCTAAAAATAAAAACAGCCCTTTGCGTACTGAAATGCAATTTACAGTAAAATTTATAGAATTTCGGTTTCGGCCAAATATTCGGTCATATTTTTTGCCGAAACCGAAACCGAATATTCGGTCGGACCCAAGTAACCAAGAATTATAGCAAAGCGATTTACGGCGATGACACTGCATTTATACAATCCACTCATTGACAGCCAGCATCCGTATTTTAAAGAAAACTCAAATAAAATGGAAACCGTATCTCCCATTTTTCTTAAGTTTTCGAACATTATTGGGATATACAATCCCAGGGTTAATTAGGTTAAAATAAGAAAAATACGAATTAACGGTTTTGTAGTTTAAGGCTCTCCTCGCAAAAAAACACAAAAAATTTCATAAAAAAAGTAAACGTAGCTATCTACAATAATTGATTTTTTTCGAATCATAGTTCCATAGAATTTTTCTTTGCATTACGAATTATATGAGGTTGTCAAAAACCAATTTCGATTTACAAGAAGTTAAACAGACCTTGTATTGAAAAAAAAAATACGAATTAGCGAGGGGACCACAATGTGTAGAACTTTTGCGAATTAAAGCGATTTTCAAGGGACCAGCAGTTTGTTACGAATTATTGAGATTTTCGAATTAATAGGGTACGAATTACTGCGATTCTACTGTATATTAAAAATTTGTGTTTAACACTTTTATAAGGAATTTAGCGCTTTTTGAAAGAAAATATCTTAATTTTGGCGGATTTTGAAAAACAAAAGTTGACCACACTGCGGAAAGAGATTTGTAGTAATTTTAATCAAAGGTGATAAATTTGCAAACGACCATGAGAGAAAACTCATTTGTTCATCAAAAAAGTAGCTTAGTATCTTGGTACATTTGGAGCGACGAAAAGTTACAGTTAAATTTGGTAACAATGTGGATGAGCCTTCTAATAATATTAGTACTATAGTCACGACCCCGGAAATTTCAAGAAAAACTGGTCATCTTAATATAAAAGTTTTGGCACAACAATTTACAAAAAAAAAAAATATTTTGTGCCATGTAAAAAATTTAATAATGTACTGTTGTGTTCATAATAATAGCAGTGACATTATGTTAAAGCAACCAATCCCTAATATATAAATTTTTCCCGATATATAAAATTTAATTTAATGCCTTAGATATCCTAAATATAAGAAGTTTTTGTTCTCAAATTTGTATAAAAATTGTAAAATTATAGGGGACTATAATCCAAAAAGTTGTCAGTTAATAAAAATAGCAACGCTTGAGAAATCTTACCTTAAAACAAGTTTTTTTTAGAATTTTTCTATTTAATTATTTTAATACATAGTAGAATCACGTTTTCTTCGTATTTCAGCAGCACAGCGACAGATTTCTAGGTTCAACTAATTTTTTGCGTCTCTCTATAGAGCACTACTACTTCGCTACCTTCATTCCAGTCTACAGATTCTCATAAATATTCAATTTAATTATGAGAATCAGTTTTCTAAGATCAACTCAAAAGTCGATTCTAAGGATAGTGATTGTTCCATGCTTTTCCAGGACATTTGGTATCATGAAACGATTAACTGCGAATTTACTGGTATTCTGAGCGTGATTGATTGAATGTATTTATTATGTTGACGTTCATTTTGCATGGTACATCAAACATGATGCCAGTAATTTACAATGTAGTACCACTGTAATTGCAGGACCAGTAATAGCCTAATGTACAATTTTTCCTACTTATGATTACTGGTCGAATGGATGAGTTTTGGGTTGTATTTATCTCATTCTGGGTTTAGGACAAGTTTCTTGGAGCCTGGAGAACCAAAATCTAGTTCTTAATACTCATTTTCCAAAAACAAATTATTTCTACTTTGACACGAGACAATCTTCATGAAATCATTCAAAAAAATTTCTTGAAAAAGTTTAAGGATAATATTTCTCAAGCACTGGTATTTTTATGAACAGCAAACTTTTTGGGTTGAAAGAGATGTTTATTTTTTGCAATTCTTATACAAATTTAAAAACAAAAAGTTTTCATCTTTCAGATACCCAGGGTGTAATTCCCAACTAAATTTTATTTCAATATATCGGTCAAAATATTTTATGTAGCTTGAGCATAATGCCATTGCTATTATTTTGAACACAACTGTGTGTACATATTTCATTTACATACATGCAATGAGTCTATATTTATTTTAACTCATTACTATAAAGTACTACTTACCCAATATGTACATATGTATGTATACAAGTATATACCTGCATACATACTCGTATATGAATGAGTTTACATGCTTTCATTA
Source organism: Toxonevra muliebris (assembly GCA_963691655.1). Taxonomy (NCBI): domain Eukaryota; kingdom Metazoa; phylum Arthropoda; class Insecta; order Diptera; family Pallopteridae; genus Toxonevra; species Toxonevra muliebris. Next base: position 41,955,688 of record OY829328.1, on the reverse strand, counting down.
AGTATATACAGAATTGTGCAGCAATCAAGCCATCAGTTAACGGAAAAAGGTCAATATTAATATTGGATAAATTCTAGAGTAAACACGATTTACAATAATAAAATAATTGCAATTCATTGAAGTATTAAATATGCAAAAATAGTAAAGGGCTCCAAGGTGATCTATTTATTTTCCACTATTTTTACATTTTAAAACGTAGATAAATATTTATTAAGTAGGAATAACTACCAAAGTCAAAGTGACTAACTCCAACTCGCATTTTTGGTTTGCTTGGCTTTCTTTTCTTTCCTTAATATTTAGGCAAATCTTCACTTCCAATATTCTATTACATATTTTTTTTTACATACCGTCACTAGTGAATCTAAAATGTTACTGAACTTTGGTTGTGACATCAAAAAACTGGGAACTTATATTTTTTTTATCTGTTAGTTAGCTAAACTTTAAAAAAAAAAAAAAAATCAGCAAACTTTAAGGGTAGTTTTATGGTGTAGTATATTGCTCAGAATTAATTAACTAAATTAATTAACATGTAAATGCAGCTGACCTCGATTTTTAAATTGATTTGTTTGAGTCATCGATGAGTTTATTTTATAAATTGCATGTGAATTTGATTGTATATTACTGGAATTCACTTTGTAAAGAAATCGTAAACTGAATTGGTATTGCCGTTTTATTCTTGTTTACAAAGTTAATTTTTTTTTAGAAATATCCATTGTTTAGTTAATTTTCACAGTAACGTAAAGTGCCCTATCTTCGGACGCTTCCTAAGTCCGGACACTTTAAATTTTAGCGAATGTCTTTTCGAAAACGTACATAAGAATTCTGCGGCTTTTTCCAGTGTGTAGCTGCATTTCTTGTGTTTAAATCGCCATTAACCCAAAAAGGTTTCATTTGTGTATCATATTTGACGATTTTTTAAGGTAAAGTCCTTAAATTTGTGTTTTTAGTTTTTTAGTTTTAAAAAAGAAACAGTTTATTTATTAGCCATAATAAAATGCAAAAGCTAATTGAAATTTATGTTTTGTTTTTATTTGAAATAAGAAATTATGCTGTCCGGAATTAGGGAAGCTGCAATACAAGTATTGCCCTAAGTTCGGACACTGTTAGCGGTGTGATTTTTAAGTTGCAAAAAAATTAGTTTAATGAAAAGAGATTTTACTAAATTGTATTTATTTAAATATATGTTAGCAGAATTAACTCTGGCTTGTCCTAGGGAAAGGTATTTACTTTTTCCACAATTTTTGGTAGAAATACAGAAAATTTTGTCATATATTAAACTTTTTATTTTTAATTTTTTTTATATTACCTACTTACATAAACTTTTTTTAAATTTGACTTAGTGTGCTGGACTTCTGTTTGTCCCTTTTCTACGTCATTCACTATTGCAACATGCAAATCAAACAAAATTATTCAGAAATATGTTCATGCAAATTACTCTAAAAGAAGTTATTTCTTATATCTACTGACCAAATAATCTAAGATCGATAAAAATATGATTTTAAAAAATACTTTTGATAGTTTCACATATTTATTTCATTTGTTTTCCAGTTACCCCACCCAATTTTATCTAAATAATATTCATGTAAAGTAGCGAAATCTGTAATCTTTTTTTATTTTCTTTTTGAATGGATTCACTTTATTTTTTACCTTTTTATTTTTTAAATCACTATTTTTTTTTGTATTATAACTGATTAAACTGAGTAAAAATATAATTAGATAATGAATTTTATTTGAAAGATAGCAACCAAATAGGTCAAACTATAAAAGTAAGATTAAAACAAAAATATTTAAATGTTCTACATTATTTGGTTACAGAAATATTACTTAATAATTTTTCTTTTAATTTCTGTCAAAAAATCATTAATCATAGCAAATTTTTTAAATAAAAAGTGTAATTTTCTGTAAAAAGCCATCGTGTCCGGACTTAGTCAACAGAGTGTCCGGACTTAGGGCATTTTTAGCGTTTTGCATGACACCACTTTTAAAATAATTTATAAATAATACTATTGAAAAAATATTCGAAAATTTAGTTTATTTCGGTTCATTGATATATTTTAGTTCCATTAGGCTTTTATTTCGAAGATTTACTGTATCAGCAGCTTAGTTCATTAAAAAAAAGATTGTGCGACCTTAGCTGTCCGAAGATAGGGCACTTTACGTAAAATGTATATGTATAATTTAAAATTTTTTTAATTTTTCATCCGAATCGGAATATTGAATTTTTTCAGCGTCCGGTACAATTGATACGAATTTATAGCCCATCAAGAGAATTAGAGTTATACATTTTTGATACCAATAATATCTGACATATTCTTTTTGATAATTATCATAGAGTTTCAATCCATAGCAGACGATTTGTAGTTATTGATTCAATAACGCAGTTCAACAAATAAGCGATTTTTGCTTATAACAGAAGAAGCGATAGATAATGCTGAAAGAGAATAGTATGCTGAACATTTTCGATGAAGTAAACTATAGTCCAGCATTGACTCACCAGTGGCAAAAACGCCTCCTGCAACCCAAGCTTACCGCAGCCCTTGAGCTCGCTCAACATCAACATGGTTTCCGCAAACAGCATAGTACCACCAATGCCATTCAGATGCAAATAAGCCGAGGCATGAACCAGCATAAACTAGTCAAAAGCCTTCGATACTGTTAGCCACTCCACATTACTGCAGGACATCCTTGAGTCAACGTTGCCGAGCATCACCAAAAGATGGATAGCGAACTATATGAGCGGCAGGTAGGCTTTCGTGGAGCACAGAAACGTCAAGTTCAAGTATCGACTTGTGAAACAAGGCGTCCCGCAAGTAGGAAACCTGTCTTCTCTACTTTTCAACTACTATATAGCGAAAATGTCCACACCACCAGACAACATCACACTCGTATTAAATGCAGACGATTGCACCATACTGGCGACAGGGAAGAACATAGCCGACATTACAGGACATCTAAACACTTACATCAATGAACTCTCGAATTTCTTCAATCCATTCGAAAAGACCTAACGATTTATGACGACGATATACAACGCTTGACAAATAATAACCCACTGGACCATACCTCACGTTCAACCGGCATGAAGCAACTACACGCCGAATCTGTAGAGGCAGCAACAGGCGCTGAATCTGAAAAGACGTTACCAAGGAAAACAAGGTGCACCCAGGCACAGCTAAGGTCAGGCTACAGCAAACTCCACAATTGGTACATGTCCAGAATAGACGACACCATATTAGACGAATGCCCAGATTGCAGCCTTTTCCACTGCCCCTCGCACCCAACAAACCTCTCTCCGGGACAACTTTGGATACACCCACCAGAGGCAGCATTTTTCCTAGGACTGGACCTTGCAGCTAACACTAACGAATCATAAACAGTTGACTATAAGCCTGAAATTGACGAAATTGTAGTTGCTACAACAACAACAACAACCGTATTTTCGCCCCAGTAGAAATAGTATGAAAAAGTATTTCCACGGATGTACACAGCCATTTAATTGAATCCATGCCGCGCAGATGTGAAACAGTGTTAAAAACTAAGGGATACGCTAAGTATATTGTTATTCTTGACTTCTTATTATTATTTTTTTCACAATGAAATATGATATTAAGTTTTTGTTAATTTATAAAAACAAATGTGTGTTGTTACCAAATTATTAAAAACAAATGAATTTTAAACTTATTTTGCAATTAAATGCTGGCAATGTGAATTACGTGCTTTACTATTGTCTGACACTGTATGTAATATAGTTTACAACTTTTAAATTAAATTTGTACCAGTTTCGAAGGAAATTGTTCCTAATAAAAATTTTCCGAGTAAAAATATGACACAGAAACACTCAACAATTTCACGATAAGAGAGATGCGTGAAAAAAATGACGTGTTCTTTTTTAACTGATGAGAAATAATTTGGAGAAAAACATTTAACTTCCTAGAATTAAATTATTCACGCCAACTAAATCGAGACAGGCGATTAAAATCACTGTGTGACAGTAATCTGAAACTTTTATGGAGACCTAGCACACATTGTAGGTCTAATAAAGCTAAGAAAAAGAGTAAGGTTTCATTATACCCAGGAGTTTGTTAATCTCGATGTTTTTGAAATCTTGCAGGAATTTGAATGTCGTATATAGATCATTATTCTTGAACTGACCTAAATTTGTTCTGAATAATATTTTAAGCTCATTATAAATATTTTTATTTTATATAGAGAAATTGTTAAACTGAAACTTTATTTAACTCTTTGAGGCCCTCGAGCCTTTTCTTTTTATTTTTTATTATTTAAAAAAAAAGCTTGTCTATTTTGCTACACAAATTTAAAATGGCAAACCCGGCATTTTGGAAATGCAAGGCTTTATGGAATGCAAGACGCACGCCAACCAAGCCAACAAAACTCTTTAAAAAAAGAGTGCGTTCAATAAAGTCTTGCATCGATTTTAGGCATTTGATGTTCTGTGCATGTCGATACAATGTGACGTTCGTTGGAATAATCACATTTTTGAGGTGGCGAAGAAGCAGCCAAGTGCCTCGGCTTTTTAAAGCGGTGTAAGAAATATTTCACTCCGACTGATCTCCGCATGATCTACACCACCTATATCAGGAGCTTCACGAGCCCAACTGGGGCTCCTGGACCGTATTCAACATCAAGCGATAAAGCTAATAGGAGACAGTAGGGTTTCCAGCTCTATTCAATCCTTGGAACATGGTAGAAACGTGGCTTGCGTTACTCTATTCTACCGATATTTTCGTGGTGGATGTTGTACGGAAATGCGAGATTTGATCCCACCAGTTCGAGTGTTCCCGAGAGCTGCACGAACCGCAAGCAGAAGTAACACATTCCACGTGGACACAGTATTCCAACGCACCACGCATTACAGAGATAGTTCTTTCCTCTGTTGTATCACGCGATTATGGAACAGGCTCCCTGCACTCAAATATCTGCGGAGCAAATACCACAATTTTTGTAGTAATATTAATTATTTTCGTTAATGGTTTTTAGCCAAACCAGAAAAGAGTAATCCTTACCCCGACGGAGTATATTCAACTCCGAAGAGTGAGTTATACTTTTGAGGAGTCATATTAACTCCTGTAAGGAGTTATATTAAGAATAGAAATTCTTAAAGTAGCTGATAATAAAAAAGTTATACCAACTACGTACAATGTTGATTCCACCCTCAAAAGAGTTTAATTAATCACTTGAAATTCTTGAACTAAATGTAAAAACAGTTAGTTGAACTCCGACTAGGAGTTGAATCAACTCCGCAAAATGTTACTTCAACTTTCAAAAGAGTACAAATTCTTCAGGTAACATTGAAAAGAGTGGCTCTAACTCAGACTAGAACATTGTCCCAACCCTTAAAAGAGTTCGATTAACAAGCTAAAATTCTTGAATCAAAAGTTAAAAAAGTTCGGTTTTTATGTTTTAATTAGTTTTTTATTAATTTATTGGTTAAATATATGATATTCACAGATATTTTAGTAGAAACAAAAATGTAATAAATATTTAAAGACACATATTACAAATGTACTTGAATGACATTTAAAAATATTTGATTCTTGTACAGCATATATTGTTTGGTAACTTATATTTATGTATTGGTGGACCTTCAAACGATGATAATTTAAAAACAAAAAATAAATCTAAAGTTGACCCAAGTATAAAAGATTTGAAGAAGATATGATTGTCAAATTGCTTTATATTCTGAAAATGTAAATTTTTTGATATGAATTGAATTTATTATTTTTATGAAATCGAATATTAAAATAAAAATATAAACAAACCAATTTGTAAGTGCTTGTTCTTTCCTCCCAACTCAACACACTGGTATTTAGAGCCTTTGAGCAACTACAAGCGTTAGTTCCAATGCCCTGCAAGATTTACAATATATATATATTTTTTTTTAATTATTGCACAAAAATAAATTATTTTTAGTTTACCACATTTTTTTTCTTCCAATTTTTCAATGCGTGCTTAAAATCTATTCGTACGCCGAGATATTTTTCAGGAATGATGGTATTTATTTCCTCGCTTTCAATTTTTCCCAATCTACAAAAAGTTTAGGACATTAAAATAAGTTTTTCTCTTTTTACATTTTTATTATATAATATTTACTTTGGCACTGTTAATAAACAAAATCAGGCAAACGCCACTCCTTAAGTAGGCCCCTTAGCTCATCAATTTCTTGACTTTGTTGCGCAGGAGCAAATGAACTACCACTTTCAGATTCGGCTAGTAAAAAACCTTCATTCAACTTTGATGAAAAGTGGTTCACTTCAGAATTCAATGTAACCACCGCATAGTTCACATCGTCCATATTATATCGTGATAAAAAATCACAATTATTAACACCAAATTTGATAGTAATTAAAATTTAATATTTATCACACACGTTTTTCACAATGAAATACAGAATTCGAAATGAAAATTTGATTTATTTTAAACTTTCTTCGGAGTATAGTTAACTCCGTTTAGAGTTAATCTTACATTTTGGGAAAGTAGATTTATTTTCAACTTTGTTTCGGAATACAGTTGACTCCGTTCAGAGTTGATCGTACATTTTGTTAAAAGTTGAATTTTATTAAACAGTTTCGGAGTACAGTTAACTCCGTTTAGAGTTAATAGTAGATTTTTATAGAAACTTTGAAAATGAGTTGTCTTTACTCAAAAAAAAATTAATTGCTTTACCTTTTCCATGATTATATTAACCATTTTCAAATTTAATCGAACACATATTGGTTGAAACTACACAGATAATTTGAAATTGCCTTCAGACTTATTCTGACAGTGACAAAAAGTTAATATAACCAATATAACCACAAAAAGAGTTAAATCAACTCAAAAAAACTTCAAACAACTCTTTTCGGTGTTGGTTGCATAAAAGTAGTATCAACTCCGCAAAAATTATATTAATTCACAGAAAATGTTGTATTAACTCCGCATATTGTTTTCGGTGTGCAAATATTTTCCCTGATTGTTATGACCTTTCCAAACGTTCACAGACACTGAAAATTGAAAATCCAAAAAAAAAAACAAATAAAAAAATTTGTTCGAAAAATATTGTAAAATGCTTCTAATAAGCCGTTATGAGAGAGGTGACCCGCAATTTACACTGATTTTTCTCTGGTTCGCTCGTAACGGCTTCTTAGAAGCATTTTACAATATTTTCCGAACAAACATTTTTGTTTGCTGTTTTGTAATTGAACTAAAAGTGAATCAATTACTTTCAGGGAATCATTCCAACTAAATTGGAATTTAATTCCAAGAAAGTAATTGATTACACCTAAAGATTAAGTTACTCTAACTATCTCTTTCTCTTTTGTTTGTAAATACTCTGCTATTTAATTTAGTATAATACGTTATATATATGTACAATCTGTACTTATTTACACTTGTAATAGATTTCCTTGACCCATAGGAATTTATATCAGTTGCCATATGGTATAAATTTCGATGGCTTGAGAACATTCTAAGATAGTATCTAGCAACTCTTGCTACGAACGGTTAATCAACTAACGACCCCTGCTAGAACTTATACTCAATAAAGCTCACATCTCTTGTAATGTATTTGTACTTTTAAAACCGAAAATCTCGTGCGTTCTTATTTACACTTTCAAAACCCTTTCAGTTTATACTTATACCGAACGATTTCGTTCAGAATTGAAAACAAAAAGTACCAATTACAAATTCCCTGGAATTGGAATTGTAATGTAATTGAATTTTCCCAGCTCTGCACAAGACGAATACGATGACAATGACACTTGTTCAAATACGAGTGAAGACGTTTGATTTTTAAAGTGCTTTAATCAATTTTTTCATTATTTTGCTTCATTTTTACGGGTTGTTATACATTGAATTTTTATTTGATAAATCAAGTCTACATTTAAAAAGGTCCCAAGAATGATATATTAAAATGTTGTCACTACAAAAACTACATGCTTGTGTCGTTCTTTCACTCTCTTAATCATGTCGCTTTGCAAAATCCTTAGGGTTGACAAATTAATACCTTTAAAATGTTCACTGGCTCTCCGGCTAGAACGATATGCAAAAATTATTTTAAGCAAATTGTTTTAAAAATGTAAATTTCGTTTGATAAAAAATCAAACTACATTCTTATTTTTTTTTTTTTTTTATTCAATTATTCCAATATACATGCCCAATAAGAAATCCTAACGGAGCACGGCGAAAAAGACCACGGATTTAAACTCAGAAACACTTTTTACCTAGCTCGTTCCCTAAAACTAAACCAACAAAAGTATGCTGGATAAAATCGAAAAACGCATATAAATGTCGAAGATTTTTTCAAAATTGCTTAAGTCCTTGTATGCGGGCAAATTAAATTTGCCTAAGTCTCCCTAAGCCAATCATATCATATCAATGCTATGTCTGAACTTTGACTTCCTCTGACGTCCTAGGTGACAGCACTATCATTCTTCGACGTTTGTGTTCTGTGATAGTAATCATTTTACCATGGAGCACTACACCATTCAATAAATCGTCGAAATTGTTAAAATATTGTATAAAAATTCGTGTTCTGTTCGCCAAACTTTTCGAAACGAAATATTTACGGTCTAAATGATCGTCCAATCAAGCCAACAACGGAACGAGTTATGGCAAAATTCGACCAAAGCAGTTCGGTTGCCGATCGATCAGTTCCTGTACGACGCCGAAATGCGCAGTCAAGCAAGAATTTTGGTGCTATTACTGAAACTGTGGCTGAAGACTCAAACCTCTCGTTTCCTCGTCGTGCACAAGGAGTTGGCCTTTCTGTGACCTCAACTTAGCGAATTTTGCGAAAAGAGTTGGGCACACATCTGTATAAGATTCAGTTGACACAGGAACGTCACACAGTTGGTCGCCCAGATCGTGCGATTTAACGCCCTTATACTTTTTTCTCTGGGGCTACGTTGCCAACAAACCAACCACAGTTGGTGAGATCCAGCCCGACTTATACTACAGAGTCATACAAAATTTGAACTCTCGGATAAAGCTCTGTAAACAAAGCCGTACTTTAATCCGCAATAAAGGTTTCTTAACGGGTGAATTTGAAAATTCGTAAAAAAAAAGTGCCAAATGGCCACTTTAGGCGCTAGGGGTGCCTTTCGGTTCAGTTGTATCTGGGTACGCCATTCGCTTAATCTGCCTATTTTACATAGGACTACATATCTGAAATCCGTTTATGTGCAAGATAAATGTTTTTCCATACAAGGTCCCAAACCCATTGTAAAACATCCTTTTAAATCACGCTTTTTGGAGTAGCGCATACAGTTTTCGTAAATTTAAAAATTTTTTTTTTCATTTTGTTCGGTTTTTAGCACCCTATTTTCATATTCTGCTGTCGCAAGTAAGATCTGAAATACTTTAGCAAAATGTATAGAGCAAATAAGCCATTTAGTGTACATACATACAGATTGCAACTTAATACATGCTGAAACTTCCTAAATAATATGTGTGGGCAGATATTTTAAAACCTCGTAAACAGCGCAGATTGTGAAAACTGAACAAGTTTGCGAGCTCGCAAATAAGCTGTCAAAAATTGTATGAAAAATTTCTTGCACAAACCACATAAGTTTGCGCTATGAATTTACTGTTTCAAAAGGAAATGAAAGGAAAAAGGCTGAAGTTTCAAATTTGATTGCTTAAAAAGTAAATAACGATATTAATGAGAGCACAAAGAAAATGGTTAAAAAGAAAATTGAAAATCACTTTAACTTTTGGAATTTCCTGAAGCTCCAATTAACTTCGATATGCCATTTACATTGAGCCACGTTTGACATAAATATAATGGCAATTTTGATGAAAATTTAGTGAGACTTCCTGAGTATTCATTTGAATTAGAATGTAAAATCATAGTAATATTTTTTAACACATACCACATGGTTTCGTATTTACTCAATATTTTTCCCTTTTTTTCAGATGCATTTTGTCCGTTCACCGTATGTATATAAATATTTTTAGTAAAACGTTATCTTTTTTCTTGTTCTTATAAATGTTTGAAAGATTTCAGGAGTATATGAAAAGTTTAATATGAGACTTCTTTGAGAAATGGGCGTGGACCTCCAATTTCCAAAAATTTTTGCATGACTCTTGGTAGTGACTCCTTGCATCTTTATTCCAAATTTCAACTATACACCATGTTTAGTTCCTAAGATATCCACATATATAATTTTTGGTTATTCGACAGGTGGGCGTGGTAGTCCACCAATTACGCCCATTTTGAAATATATGCTATATAGGGTTGTAGTTAATTATACAATTTGCGCAATTTACACGTTTGTCGAAAAGAGCGTTCCCGTAAGCAAGCATGTAAACTTGCACACTTGCGCAGTAAATATTAAAAAAAATACTTTAATTGTTTACATTAATGTATTTTATACAATGATGTTTACATTAATACATTCTGATACAATGATACAGTTTGTTTACTTACTTTGCTTTTGCTTCATAAGTTTCAATTTCTAACTTTGTATCAGTTGCTTGAGTGATATATTTTTTTTGTGGGTCAGCGTCTATGTGACTTCCTTAGTTTATGTTTCTTAAGTTTCAGTTTTCAACTTTGCAGCAATTGTATGTTTTCTGGTCTTTTTTTATATACGTTCACAGGCAACAACCTACATGTACCGCAGAGCTTCTGCTTTTATCCGGTAATGTAGGACTACCTCTAGGTATAATTGTTCATCGTTAATTACGAATTTGACCGATATCTCTTCTAAGTCGTTCAAAACGTGCCATACCATAGCTTCAATACCATCGAAGCAGCCATGCTCCTGTCAGCACCAACATGTGTTTTGCTATGTTTTCTAACACTTGGATTAGTGGTAAGATTTTTCCGTTAAAAAAGTGGTAAGGTCCGTAGGGACCTATGAGCAATTGAATTTCATATTGAAAATCATATTTCATATGACTACATTAATTTATGCTCATTTAACCCTTAAATGGTTTTTGATGCATATTTGCTTTTACTGTTTTTCAAATTAAAAAGTAGGTGATTTTTCCCCAAAAAGATCACTTTTTATAAATTCAATTTAAAGAATGGGGAAATGACAACTATCGTATAGTTACAGTTAGTTTTAACTCGAAAGTATGTTTTGCAAAACAAATATATTGCCCCCCCAAGGTTACTACAGTGGCCAACCATATAAATCAAAATTACGGGACCTTAACTAATTTATTTGAAAACTCGTAGAACAAATGTTGTTCGGAATCATAAATACTACCTCCAAGAATGTTTTTAATTGAAATCGGACTTATTGCGTATTTAAGGGTTAAAGCACTCAAATCATTGGGTACAATTGGATTATCAATAAAACGACGAATATTTTTGTTTGTTTGTTGTATTTATACATTATTTTATTAAAAAAATTAGATTTTAAAATTAATTGTTAATCTTGTTGCCCTGTACTTGGGGTTAAAGTATAAGTATTCAACCTATGCAATTGTTTTGAATGTTAAATACAAACCGCATTTCACAATTACAGCAGAAAGCTCTGGTTTTTCGTTGATAATTGTTCTGCTGACTACACAAATAGCATGAAGGTCTATTGGATCGCTTTGCAAATTGGGGTGCATGTCCTTGTACTAGCTGTTGGCTTGTGATAACTACTCCAAACGACATCATAGCATTTCTAATGCGAGGAAACGAGTTATGCGAGCGTTCGTGGCCCGGTTTCCAATATTTTTTTTTTTGCCAATTGCGTGATGAATAAATGCAGGAAATTAAATAATATCAAAATGCCCTGCGTGGTTCCTGATCAATTTTGTGAGTCATTGTATATATAGGCTCAATATTTCTTAATTTTATACTTTTGGGGCATTGACCGGTTTAAGTTGATTTTTAGGGGTTACCTATGTTTATTGTTTACACTTAAACGAATTTGCATTTAGTGTCAAATTCCAAACCCTGTATTAACTTTTTGCTGTTACAATACTCTACAATATTGTAGCTCTATTTTAGAGAAACAGCTTTGCCGAAAACCCCAACACGAAATTCCTTGTGGTTTATGAGTTAAACGAATTTATATTTATAAACTCTAATGTAGACTTTAACCTTGAAAAAATCGCTTATTTGACCTAAAGGAGCAAAACGCATTGGCAATATTATTAAGTGGGCTTAGTGCTATTAGAAACCGTTGAGGGATTTGGATTCATATTTTTGGTGTCTCACAGTGTTATGATAGGTCCCAGTGGACCTTATCACTAATCCGCGCCCTTAACACATAAAAACCGCCATAAAATCTGACCCAATCCACGAATCGCTTTGTTAATATATTCTTGGAATTACATTGTCGGTCCAGGGTACCTTATCTCGGCCGAAATATAAGCAAATTTCAATTAAAACTAAAAAGGTCCCGAGGGGCCTTACCACTAATCCTAGGGTTAAGCGTAATTGTTTCGCCGATTATGTTCGCCAAGTGTTCACGTTCTTGACAGAATCGAGAGCATTTGAAAAACACGTGTTCGGCATACTCGGGAAGATCACTCCATCAAGTGCAAAATAGATCGCAATCGCGATTGAATTGATGTAAATACGCATTAAAACACTTCACGATCCTATCTTCCAAGCCACACTCGAATGTCAGATATCAGTTGGTGGATTCAGCGGCCTTTGGTTGCGTTCGCCCACCTGCATTACCACGCATCAAGTCACCGGTGTGCTGTAGCTACTTGTGTTTGATTTCGGGAATTTTTTTACAATTTACTGCTGTTTTGTCCCTACGCCTCCAGCGTACTACTATATGGTTCAGAAACCCAATTTGGCAGCATAAAATCGAATAATGAAGATAGAGCGCTAAAACTTCATATATGGGATTCAAAAATACACATTAAAGTGCAACGTCCATCTCTCATGTAACCAAAATTTGGATTTTTGTATATCTTAGTAACTATACATGGTGCGCTTATTAAATTTAGAAGTTGTCAATACCAAGGGCCATATTTCTTCAAAAGGTGCAAGTTAGTTCAAGGAATGTAAACGCCATATAATAATAGACATTAGTACGTTTCATTTCGCATTAATAACTTGGGCAATACCGCTAGTTTTATTCCACAGAACATAAACACGATTATTATTTTCACCACAAAAACCCTTACTCCTTTGCACAGCTATTTCGCGGTAACTGCAACAATTACAAAAAACGTTTTTAGCATGGTTTTTGTGCATAACTTGATTATTACTTTTCATTTTTAAAAACTAAATTTTTAAGAAATGCTAAGAAAAATTTCACTTGTTGAAAATCACAATTTTCCCTGTTTACCGTGCCAAAAAAGATACATTTCATATTCGAAACATAAGTAGTATTAGGTATAATTACTAAGAGTCGTCTTCTCATAATAAAGACTCCAAAATAAATTTTATGGATGTTTTTTCAAAATATATTTTGAATTGAAAATAGACCCCAAAATAATAAATATCGGCGCAATTCAGGAATTCGTTTTATTGCTTCAGATACAAATTTTCGGGTTCTTTTTGGTTTGAAGCCATTTTTCAAATTTCAAAGTTATAAAATATAAATAAATATAATGTGCTGAAAAAGGCTCCACGAAATAAATCCTAAATGAAATAAGTCCTAACGCTAAATAAGTCCTAATGAAATAACTTGTAATACAAAAATGAAATAAATCCTAATTTTTAGGAGTTATTTTGCAATTTGGAGTTATTTCATAATGAAATGAAATAATTCCTAATACAAAAATGAATTTACTCCTAATTCAAAAATGAAATAACTTCTAATAAATGAAATTTATCTTGTAAACTTTCCAAAGACACACTACGAGGTACTTAGGCTAAATGTGGATATTATTAATTTTGATATTGTTGCACCCTCTATAATAAATTCATTCTACAGTGACGGCACCTAAACGTCTATTCACCACACTGTTTGGTTTTGCGAATGGAATAAATCCAAAGAAACTCTTTAGGATCTGTGAAACTCCACCAAAATTAAAAAGGAATTCCAAACAAAAAAAAAGGAATTTAGGCCAAAATAAGTTTTTAAGGAATTCGGGCTAAAACATTTTGGTCGGAATTCCTTTGTGATTTTGGTTGAAATGCATTTTAGAAAAGGAAGTTCGACCAAAAATTTTTATTGGCCCCAATTCCTATTTAAAACGTAATTATTAATATTTTTTTAAGTAAGGAGTGAGATCGAAAAAATCTTAACATATATAAAATTCAATAATTTTTATACTGTTGATCTTAGAGTTTTGATTTTTTTATTTAATTGATAATATTTTACAAATTACACAAAAATATAACTTTTATAGTTCAAACCACTATCCAGGTAAGCCTTCCATTAGAGATTTGATAGTTGTTTCAGACACCTTTTCGGAAGAGTTTGCTCATCTCCTTTTGAAATCTTCGATATTTTGGTACACCTTTTTTGTGCTCTTTAAGTTTCTTTTCACAAGAGCCCAATATCTCTTCACTGGTCTTAGCTTCGAACAATTTGGAGGATTGGCCTCTCTTGGTACAAAAACTATGTTATTACTTTAGCACCACTCCAGAGCTTTCTGCCCGTAGTGACGTGATGCCAAATCGGGCCAAAAATATGTGGACACATTGTGCTCTCTTATGAAAGGAAGAAGTCTTTTATTCAAACATTCTTTGATGTATATTTCGGAATTTATATAGCCCACTGTAACAAATGACTTGTTTCTTTTGCCGCAACTGCATATAGCTTGCCATGGATTCTAAATTGTTCTTCGACATTTCCTCGAGCATCAGCAACATAAAAATTTTAACTCGGAAGCTGCGTAAAATCTGCTAGTACATACGTTTCGTCGTCCATTATACAACATGAATATTTTTGTATGAAATCCAATTTTAATTTCTGAGCCCTACTTTTGGCGTCTAAATTTTTTGCAGCATTCCTGTCTCATTATGAAATAACTCCTAACATAAAATGAAATAACTCCTAATGGAAAAATTAAAATACTCCTAAAATTTTTGCCGATTAGGAAATATCTCCTAATTTTTTTATATGAAGAGTTTTTCGATTAGGAGTTATTTGATTTAGGAGTTATTTCGTGGTGCCGTTGAAAAAATGTCTTCATTTTGGGAACAGTTTTAACTGCCATTGTATAGGCAATATCATAATTTAACAAATAAAATTCAGGTATTCTTATCTCTAACACCATCATAAATATTAAAATCCTAACTGTATGTGGCTGCTAGATAGGCAGCATAGTGTAAATTAGCTTCAATGAAATTAACCAATATGTAAAATTTATGTGTGTGTGAAAATAATAACAATTTAATTTTAATACCATAAAAATTAAAAAACAATAAAGAAATATGTAAACTTGTCAATAATCGCAAAATCTTCATAAAGTGAACATGCGTCGCATAACGGATAGATAGAAATACATACACATAAATAGAATTGGCATAAATTTTTCAACAGCATATGCAAATACATAGCTGTGTACATGTATGTGTGTGTAGATATTAGCAACGGAATTCAAATAGCTTGGCTTACAATAGCAATACATTATGAAAGTAGGAGCTGTCAAAAAACACAGCTAAAAAATCTAACTGTCAGCTCAAATACGTAAACGTTAATGTGTCTGTAACTAGAAGCACGACGGCTACAACGAAAACGACATTAACCGTGAAAACATTAATGCATTTTAATGGAAAGATAAAGCAGGAGACAGAACAGTAGGGGCAGGTGACTGATTTTATAAATGACAAGTTTAGACATTCGGGAGGGTCAAAACCTGATTTGCATTTTACGCATAAACAAATACAAACTGCAAAACACAATGAAATTGAAACTAGTTTATATCGCATATAACTAACTACATATTAGTTGACACGACATCTTGGCAGTAGTTCAATAGTTTTATCCAGCGACTTTATTTCAGCAGCTTGTAAAAAATCTGGAAGGATAGTTAAGTATTTGTGTTATCGAATATCATTGCGTATTAGGAATGAATCATTGCATTTCCGCATAACTATCTGGAAATATTTCTTTTAAGTTCCTGTGGTTTTTCATTTCTTCTTATACTAAATATACAGAGGAACTTACAAAAATTCGCTAACTCGGTTGAAAAAAAAAACAGAAAAAGGAGATGGAATTTAATTTCATATCTTTATTTATAATAATTATCTAGAGAACGTAGGATAATTTCTATTAAGAGGACATGTCCATTGCTCGAGTCGAAAAAATTCAAACTTAGAAATTGTATAAAAAAAAATAAGGTATAGACTTGAACTATTTTTTATTTTATAATTTATGTTTAAATTATTTTTTATAGTTTTCCTGTCCAAAAAAAATTGAATGCGTATATTTCAAAAACCATATTTATTTTTTTATAAAATTTTAGATACGTATTCTAGACTCTATAAGGAAACTTTTTGTGCAAAAAAAATTCATTTTTATGTCGATGAATCCACCTTTCAAAATATTTCGCAAAATCGTCTTTCTGGAGATTCTTTGAAAATTCATCAAAAATATAAAATAAGAAATTGAAAAAAATTATACGAAAAATAATAGCTGTTTGTACGACATATAATGTTTACAGTACATATACTGGCTTTAAGACCGCATTTTATAACCTGAAATTATTAGGTCTTATCTGGCAAAAAACAAATTTAACTGTTTTTAACTTATAAACTTATCTCTCCCATTTTGATCGTTGGTCATGAATAAAAAAATTGTAAAAGGACGTAAAATTTAAAATCCAATACAGTCAGGAATTTTTGAAACTTTCATTGTTTGAGTTGACGTCAAAATCCGTAGAGAACGTCGGTGGGATTTCTTAGTAATTTTATATTTTCTGGCGCCATTCTTAGCGATATTCCTGAAATTTTAAGAGAAATATCATAATATTATTACAAGACGTCGACCATTCGTTGAAGTCGTTGATTTTTTTAAAACTAATAAAATACCACCAACTTAGCGAGCTTTTGTTAATCTCCTCGTACGCACAATTATGTTGAGTAATCATTCTGCATCTTTTTGTAGTCGAAATATTCATATAAGTGGATATTGGATGGGCGGATGGAGATGCATTAGTACGAATACGCGCTGGTATAATGACTCATTGACGATGCTAAGCATTTTAAAATTTACTGTACAGTTTCTTTTCTCAGCGTTGTGCTGTGCACTCAATGAATTTGTGTATCACCCACGCCCATTTTTCGTGAATGCTTTTTCTTCGCTTTGTTTTTGTATGAATAATACAAAATGTTTAATTGAATATAATTTTTTTTTTTTTGGGGAAATTTCGGCACACGTCTTGTTGTGGTGCGAAATATTTGATTGTTTTTATCATTAAATGTTATTTAGTTTTGTTTTTAGCATTCTGCTATAACAAACACTGTTCAACATAAAAGAAAGTTTCAATATATTTTTCATTCACAAAAGTATAAGAATTTGCTTATGTTATTTCTGGCATAGTCAGTCAGAACGAATATTACGGGCTGTTATCAAAACTTTTTAATATTTTATCGTTCGTTGCGAATTAACCAATCAATCATTTATACTGAGTGCATTATTTCGAAATTTGTTGAATAGTGTAAACAGTGGTATTGTTGACTTACGAAATTATTTCTAAGAAAGTCTAAAAATATTAATGTTGGATTGATTTTAAATTAATTTTGCAGACCTTTTATAAACAAATTTATGCAGTTTTATAATTCTCCATGACTCAAACAAAGTACAAAGATATTTTTATGCAGTCATATTTTGATGATTAACGTAATTCGCTGATACAATAACAAAGAAGAAAAGCATATGCACGTACAAAGATGTTTAGTGCTGAGTAGGTACTTCTGGATGTGTCTACAATATGCACATACGTATATAGCAAGTACTTGTTCGTTGAAGGAGGTACTGAGGAAGGTACTTCCCTGCTTGATTTAATCTCACAATTAGCCCGAAACGTTCCTTATTGTGTATGTTTGTTGTGGGACATTCCCAAGGTCATGTTTTGTTGGCTGGTATCATTATTATTACAATTTTTTGTTTCTTTAGTTGTGTATTTACATTTCAAGCACTACTCAGGCATAAAGTTATGTGCGACTTTTTTTCACTCATCGCTTACAAAGTGTTGTGTGTAAAAATATACCTACATATGAAAAGATGTAGGTGCTTGTATCAAAGCTACAAAACATTTTCACAAGTATTGCCTGTAAAAAGCAAACAAGTTGTTAGTGTTTACACAATTTAATTTAAATGGTAACGAGACATCATTGACTTACGAATGGTGTGGTGCTAAGTAAATTATGAAGGTGGTAGGTGTTTTTCAAAAGCTTTAAATTTTTGGTTTCTCTTTCATTTGACTTCTGACAGGCAAGTGGCTTTTGTGGTCACGGCGAAATAAACCACAAATTCAGATCCCTTAAAAGAGTTTAATCAAAACATTGCAATGATATTTTAATAAAATACGAGTACTTCCTTGTTTGAATTAAAAAAATTATGCAAAATTATCATTTCCTCTTGATTTTAACATTTCTGGGCGAAAGCTTCATTACATTCAACAACGAACCATAAATAGTAGGGTTTCCAGCCTATTGTCTGCTTGGAACTAGTGTTGCCAGAGCCCAGAACTTCGCTAATATTTTAGTATTTTTGTACCTTAAAAGGGAGCGCGGAATTTTGGGTCTAAAATGAATTTTTCAGACAATGTCAATTTTTGTTCATTTCGAAGCTCTGAAATATTGAAATATCTTTTTATGCAACCAAGTAATGTTAAGCGAAGTTAAAACTTTTATTCTGAAAAGTTTTTTAAAACAGTTGAGTTTTTAGATCCAAAAGCCTTAAAGAATAGAAAAATATATTTAAATAAATCATTTGATGCATATTTGCATCGTTTGAAAAAAGTATCATAGAAAGAAAGTTTTTCGAATTAAAAAGTGGGCGATTTTTTAAGAAAAGCAGTATAGTATATATCTATAAAGCGGTATACAAAAAATGCAAGCCCCCGGAAGATTACCCTAAATAACAACGTCATGTATGAACCGAAATCTTTGTCTCTCCATTAAACTTGCCGGTCGATTTCAATGAACTCACAATCCTGAGCTGCCCGTAAAAAAAAATGTTGATCTCTTTCAAATTTTATTCATTCATCGTCGTGTAATAAAAGTGAATTAATTATATATTTTTTGGGTTATAAATTATTTATTTTTTTATATCCGACTGTCAGACAAAAAATTTCCAATTTAGCAATCTCCATAGTTTTTAAGAACTTTCATTATTTAAGAAATTTCAATATTTTGGGTTTTATAATGAAAAATACGCAACATGTTTTTAGTCGACTTTTGAGTTTAGTTGTTATTCCTTATATTCCAAATCTAGAAGACGACGAATAAAACCAAATAATGGGAAAAGCTCTTGAAGACGTAATAATTCTTTAACGAATTTGGACATATATCTTATAGGATCAACAACTACAACGCCATCAACATCTTTTGGCTCCCTATTGAATGGTAGAGCATTGACTAAAATTCTATAAACAACCAAAAGATATGCCATCGGAGTAGCCTGAAGAATTTTATACTACTAAACCAGCAGTATTTATATCTACTGTCAATTTACCAATTGAAAAAACGCTGTCAAAAACGCCTCGTGCTCATCGTGTTAAAAGTTCTCATGTTCGTATTACATTGAAATCAAATACGACTCCAGCAGCGAAACCATTGATAAAACGTTCGAAACGTAAGAATGGGAAGTGTGCAAATCCGAAGCTATCGAATAAGCCTTCTGAACCAGTTACTCAGTGGTTGGAAGATGAGGATATCAGGTGTCAGGCAATTTTCACGTAGCCCAACTATTCTGGTTGCAGCAATTTATATCCTAATCGGCAATTTGAGGAATTCTTCGATTACGAACTGATTCAGTTGTTATGCGATAAAAGTAACAGCTATGGTGTGTATTGTGGTCAGCCAAACCCAAACATAACAGCTAATTAGATGCGCGTTTTTATCGAAATCCTGATAGTCACCGGTTATTCATTTATTCCATCGGACAGGGGCTATTGGTGGACTGAAAAAGATTTGCAGAGTACGATGGTTTACGATGCTATGAAACGAAACCCATTAGTCTTAATTATTCTCTACATCCATTTTGTAGACAACTCAAAACAGCAACCAGATGAAGAAATTTGGAAACTACGACCACATACAGATTCATTGTAGAAACGATTCCGAAGCACTTTTATCCAAAAAGATGTTTGCCATACGATGAATCAATGATTGAATATTTTGGCCGAAATGGATGCAAACAATTTATAAGAGGCGCTTTGGATATAAAATGTGGAGCCTGAATACTCCTATGGGGTACTTGATAATTTCAAAATATGCCAAGGAACAAACTCAAAAACATAACTCCATTATTTTGCATGTTAGATGATTATGAAAAAAGCATCAAAGATCTGAAGTATTTATTTTATGTTGATAGCCTATTTACATCACCTGCTGCCTTAGTATGATAAAGACAGCGAGGTTACAACGGAACAGGACTATTCGCGAAAATTTCATTGCAAAAACGTGACGTCTGCCTTCAAAAGACCAACTGAAAAAGAAAGAACGTCGGCATATTGAAAGTGCTAAAATGGAACCAACGGGAATAAAAATAAGTAAATAGAAAGCCTTCAATCACAAGAATTGGACAATATTCCCACGTAGAACTCAAAAAAATTATAGTTCCATTACCAAATTCTGTATTACATACAACCAGTATATGGGAGGAACTGACAGAATGGACCGAAACGTAAACACAAACTGAATTGGCGCACCGGGAAAGAAATGGTGGCGCTCTTGCATCGTAAAGAAGGAAGTGGTATGACGCAATTAAATTTCAGCAGAGCCATTGCCTTTTGGAACTGCACAACTCTTTGTACCGTAAGACCACCTCAGAGCTATCGTCGAGCAGCTGTCCCTGAACCTGGATATTCAAGCCGGTATGATTGCATTGGACATTTCATTGTTGAAACAAAAGACAAAACGAGAACTGCAAAAAATATCCCACTTCTATTGCGTATTTTAAATATTTTTTTAACTACATATGCACTATATCTACTTTTAACATTACAGATCAATAAATACAATTCTTGAATACATTACTCTCATATAAGCCATAAGTTTTTAATTAAGAATAAAGAAAAGAAGCTTGATCAAACAGTGCTGGGAACAGCCCACTGTTACTTGTATGTCACGGCTTCCACAGCCTATTCCTTCATAGGTATCAACATTTTTTCCCCCATTGCAGTTCCCGAGCTCTATAAAATATATGTTACAAAATTTCAGACCCTTAGAACTGCTGAGTTGCCGTGGGCATTAACGGGTTAAGCCTGTTAAATATCACTTATGTAAAAACTAGACATGAACTAAAGTAATGTCTTTCAAAAATTAACATTTAGATTTAAAAAATATTTGTGGAGAAAAGTTAAAATAACCATAATTACAATGTTTTAAATTAGCAACTGAAATTAATTTTGGTTGGTTTACAATTGATTTATGGTGTATAATTGAAAGTAGTTGAATATGATTTTGTTGAGCTTATAAATTTAGAATGAATTAACAAGTTATTTCGTGCTGAATCAACGCTCACGTTCGAATATAAAGGCGCTAGTTTCTCTTAGGTACTAATTTTGAAACAAAAATGTTTTGCACATTTTGAACAAAATCTGCGCTTTTACACTGAGCCAATCTTTGAAGGTAAATTCGTTTGAATAAGAAGCTAAAATTGTTCATCTATTTCTTCAAAAATGAAGAAATCTCTTCATAAACGATAAAATTTATTTAAATTCCACATCTTTCTTCAAAATTTCAGGAAGTTTTTTCCAAATTAAAAAAAAAAGAAAAAAAATGGATCCTGCTGGAATACCCATCTTTCTACATTGAATAGACTATTTGTTTAACCTTTTACTACACCCTCTAAAACATATTGGTGGTACACAGTTTTAACACCTCTTTTGCAGAAATGGACAGATGTGGCACCTTAGTGAGAAACTCCCCACCACACCATTACAAATGCAGGGTGATGAGCCCCCTGAACCCTTGGAACAACACTTTTTGCTTCTTTTGACGTCCTAGAAGAAGAAAACTTCCTCTACAGTAAAGATTTTATCGTCTTGTTTTTTCAACAGTGGTGGTAACAAATGCCCAGTTGATCGAAGGAAAGCTTTCATATTCAGATCATCTCGAATAAGTCTAAACATGGATCTGGAGAAATATCCAGCTCTCTGGACATTATTTTCTTTTTCCGAAGAGGATTTCTGCAAATTTGTTATCGTACAGGTTTTACGACTGCACCTGTCCGGGCAACGCGTGGACGACCACTTCTTGGCATGTCTTCTACTTCGGATGATTCTGAGAAACGATCAACAACACGATAAACAAACATTCTTGATATTTCAAGGTCTTTCAGTAATGTGAAAATTTGACCAGCACTTGTATGAAGCAATTTTTTAATTTTTTAATTTTTTTTTTTAAGGCACTAACCAAGAAGTGGTTCTTCTGAAATTCAGCTAAAGATTATAAGTCATGAGCTGATAACGACATCTCTACATTTAAAAGAGTTAAGACATTTTGTTTCATGGAATCTACCGAATCACAAACATCAATAACTTTATAGAGGTTGTTAAAATCACGGCAGGCTCATTGTCTGAATAATTGGTCTTACAAATAGATAACTTTATAGGAACATAGTATCGAGTAATACGCGTCGGAATGTTCAAGTTAATATTCCTTAGCAATGATGGAGAATTAACTGTGCCAGATAACAATTTTGCAATAAAACATACGTTACTCATAATTCTTCAGGTTTCAAGAGTAGGTAGATTCAAAAGTTTTAATCTGTGCTTGTAAGGTAGAAGATTAAACTGTAAATCTCACGGCAAGGATCTCAAAGCAAAAAGCAAATAACTGTTTTTGAACTGATCCCAATTGGCCTATATAAATCCTATATTGAGGACACCAGATAGTAGATGCGTATTCAATAATAGGTCTGACCAATGATGTATAAAGCGACTTTGTGACATATGGGTCGTTGAATACCTTTGACCAGCGCTTAACAAAACCTAGCATTGCTTTTGGTTTATTTACACATATATTTAAATGCAAATGAAATCGAAGTTTAGCAATGTGGTTCTCTTTAACACTCCCACTCCATTGTAATCAAACAAAAGCTGAAATCAAACTGATTTGTTTTTGATGTTCTATGATGCACACATCATCGATCGAAATTTTGTAACAGAATTTATGGCAAGACTAAGTACATTAAAATGCCTCGAGTGCCATACACAAAAAATCGGTCTTGTTGTACACCTCTGAAAATGAACCTCGGCCTATTTTATGTTTGTCATTGTTCGTGAGCTAGACCATCTTGAAAAAACCTCTAAAAATCTACTTTTTTGACGATGACTTTTTGGTAGGCTACTTTCGGCCAATTAAAAGTTTACAAATAATAGAAATTCTAGAATTCTAGGGTTCTGCATTTTTTAAATCTGTTAACATACTCGAGATAATGACATTTTTCTTTAGCGATATTCTTCATACGATTTCTATGCTTCTAGTTTTTTTTTTTACAGTTTTAGGCATTTTTATATTAAAATCAATGTATTTTTCATGTTTTTTTTGAAAATTGAAATGTTAACAGCATAAACAGCTGGAGAATGTGGATGAAAAGAGAATACCGAAAACAGTGTTGTTAACTGTCCGCATAAGAAGGAAATTATTTGCCTTATGTGTTTCAAAATAGTATCTGCGCTCTGTTATGGGAGGGCAGCCCCTGTAAAAAAGAAAAGTGGAAATGTTTGTATTCATCAAAAAGAGTCTCTTTAAAAGAGGTATCTGTAAATAAAGCGAAAGCTTGGCCTAGACTCACCAAGGCTCACCATGAGCTGTTATGCTATATTAGTAGTAGCAGTTATTTATTTTCAACCACATTTTCAAATTCTAAAGTCTGGTAGTTATTTCGATTTTTTAATTTGTGGCTTATACTTTTTTATTTCAGAGAAGTATTTGAGTGAACTACCACTATGTATGTAGAAAGCAACAAGGACATATTGCTCGTTTGCCGCAAGACTGGCATAAGTAAAAAAACGAATAATAGAAAAAATCGCAGTTAAAGATTTCTACCACTCGGTGGAACACATTAACCCTACACTTTCTACTCACGAGGAGAGCTCATAAAAATCGTTATAATATTTTTTCACAAGAAAAGTATTAAACAACAAATATAATTTTTTTTTGAGAAAATCGCATTGAAAGTTGACAATGATTTACCATTCTGTAGAACCCAATAGAGACAAATAATCTTCTCACGCGAAAAGTTTATAAGATACTGTTATAATTTTTTTCAGAAGGTAAAGAATTAAATAACATTAGTTCTGCATTTTTTTTTTTTTTTTGGATTATGACAGTCTTGCAGAAAACGAGCGATATACTTTTTTCACAAAAAGAGCTCATAAAATATCGTTATGATATTTCGGCACAAGACAAAGCATTAAATAACAGTTATTTCTGTATACGTAACTCGATTTTTTTCTTTTCGATTATGAAAGTTTGAATTGAGTGACCAAATATTTGAATGAATATCATATTCTATTCTTAGAATAAATGCAATTTACATCCATTTTCTTTCAAAAATTTAAGATGCGTCCGACTTGCTGTAAAATAAAAAATATAAACAAGTCGATTTTTTTAGTATTTGAACCTTTTCTGAAGGATCTCTGTTTTTAATTTTTTATGGGTAAATCTTCCTAATGCATCAGCATTTAGAATTAAAAAAGAAAAGTGATTTCTTCCTCGTTGAGTATTTAGAAAATGTTCAGAGATAGTAATTTTAAAACTCAAGTGAACATTTTTTTTGCATACTTAAAATTTTTGTGAGTCTCGATGAGCCGGTTTACAGCGGTCGGTACAGAATTTCGGTAGTAATTTTTAATAATTTCCAAACGTTTCTGGTTCGTGAAATTAACCATGATGAAAATGTTGACTTTAACTAACCTTTGACATTGACAGTTCATTAAAAAGTTTAAAGGTGCGTTCATATAAAAATACGAAATTGTTATGTTCCTAATGGAAAACCCTTTATACATATACATCCTAAATTTATCAAAGAGAAATAAAGAAACCATTGAAAAACATAATGAACATAAATTTTATTAACGCATCTATCGGTTTTTTTTAAACCTAAATGAATAAAATTTTTTGATAATCCCATTTTTAGAATTATTTCTTGCAAACTTTTGTTTCGGCAAAGTTGTTGATAATATTATCGAAATCATTCCTTAAATTGATTGCAATTTGAAACTCGATAGAGTTTCATTTTAGAAAACGAACATTCGGCCGAAGCAACTGTAACTGGAATAGTCAGAAACAAAATTAAAACTGTGCAAACTTCTGGAAAGTTGGCAGATAAAGCAGCGTTCTCGATTATTAAGATTCGCCTTGTGCACCTACTAACCCTTCTGTTACATTAAGGTCATCTCGTGACCTTTTTTTGCTTAATCTGCCAATATTTCCTAAAATAAACATATGTAATTTTGAGATTTCTCTTTGTGAATTCCAGCATCGAGGGGAAACCCTCCGAAAAAGTGTAAAAAGAAGCTTTTTGTTTTATAAAGTAAGTGGCAGTATCAAAACTTACGTGTGTGTACCATAAGGTCATTCAGTGACCTATACCTCTTTTATACGTCAAATGTAACTAGTTTCAATAAGTATTTTAAATTTGTTATTAGACTTTTTTCGCTTGAGATTCGCCACATCCTTTGACAGAAAGCTAAAAGAAGACAAGGATATTAATAAGTGTAGTGACGTTTGGGTGCGAAAACTATTTAGTGGAAAAGTTTGCGGGCAACGAATCTTCTGTCGACCATATAAAGAGTGGTGACGAGGAAAGTGTTGTTGGAGCCCTATCAGCAAATTATAGCAGCATTCCCATATACTAATCGAAGGATAAAGATATTGAGTGATCAACGGAACCGACTGGACCCATTAATGCTCGGGCCAGGGTAAAAACGTAATTCAAGGACGTCTTGGATTTACTACATATATAATTTATTCGATTTATGCTTCACAGCGCACATGAAAGAAATTTTCATACAAATAAATTGATAAAATAGAATTGCCTACGTTTTATAAATAGAAATCAACCCTCTGGAACGCGTCAAACATATTCAATCGAAAATCTGGGCTTAGACCTTCTTCAGGAAGTGATTCGGCATAGAAAATGATAGCCAAGAACTCAATTGTCTAGCAGAAACACACAGGCGCTGCTCTGAAGGAGAGAAAAGCTAATCAACTTGCGCAGTTTACTCAGCTGGATTTGCCATAAAACGCACGAGTGCTGCACTATTTGCAAAAAACCTGCGTATCCAAAAACCCTTACGGCGATTTCAGTTTATACAAGCTATTGCCTTGAGTCCACATATTAAATATATACTTATATATAAGTATGTAAACAGTATTAAACTTATTAATAATTAGTACAACTAATAAATGTTAAAATTTAAAGCTCAATTCATACGATATGCATAAAAAACACTGGCCAGGTCATTCCGTGACCTTAATATCACAAGTGTGATTTTTTCTTAATGTAACAGAAGGACTAATTAAACCTAAAGATTCAATATGAGCATTGACCATTCGCCAGAAAAAGCGTCACAAAATTGTGGTAAAAAATATACCGGCCCTGTGCCGCCGTGGCTCAGGATAACCAACCGGATTTTGTTACGCCACTGCGTAGAAACCGTTTATTGGACGTTATTGGATTCTAAATCAAAATCATAAGGCATAAACTATTTACCTACTGACGAATGTCAGGTAAGATTTTCCAGGGAAATAAACTCCTATTTATCACCAATTTCCGTGATTTCGAAATATTTATACGATGACTTATCCGTTATTTCGGTTGAAATTCCAACAAATATAAATAATGCATTAAGACTTTTTTTAATTACTTAGACCACACTTTAGATATTCTAAGGAATCGTGCTTGTTTTTGAGTTGTCTCCAAAAAATTAAATATTAACGTTGAAGTTATAAATATGTTTGTAGACGAGTAATACTTATGTCCACATGGGGTCATTAATACGTGCAGCGGTTGAATTTGTGTATGTGAGCTGAATTTTAAATTATAAGAAACAACGTTTTATACTATTAAATACACAGTACCTGCTATAGCGGGGATAGGATTCAGAAAGGCAGAAAGACAGACAGACTGAAGTGATACTTCAGTCACACAATGAGATGGAACAATTACAGGCAACGATATTCAATTTCGTTTACTACTCGCATGTAGATATGATTGCTGTGTGGGTGTCAGGTGAAAAACCATTAAAAATAAACATCTTATATGGAAGGTTATTGTACGAAGTATTTATTTATATTTATTTTTTTTTTTTTTTGGAAATTTCAAGCTAAATCCATACATGATTCTTTCTTTTGCAATTCTTTGAGCTGTTGCACCAAAAATTCGTTAAAAGATTTTTGGCATTTCGCAATGCCTTAAGACACTCGAATTCATACCTCATTAAATTAAATAACAAATGTTACATAAAGAAAAAGGTTGCAGATCAAATTTTAATATGCAGATCCATACCATGAGGGAGTTAAAGTACATTACCTGAATTTATTATCACACCAAAAATATTATTGCAATGCTACTGCACGTGCTGTAAACGGCTCATCAAGTAGCAGCCACACCCATTTAGCAGAGCAAACCTTCAAAATCTGATATTGACGAATGTGTAATTACACACATTAAGGAATATAAGGAATAACAGATACAGGCAGAAGAGAAGTAAGTTCCTTGAACTTGGTATGTGCAATTTTTTTGACGAAATCCATTGAAATTCTTTTTGGAACTTATTTGCATTTTACTTCTCTTTTTTTTTTTGCTACTTCATTACAGAATGTCAAAAACCATTTTTGTAAACAACAACAAACAGCAATTGTTAAATTAACTTTGTCACCAGAAAAAACAACACAAAAAAATTACAAATAAAAAATATATAAAATATTAAGTATATATTGGAGCTGATTTATAATTTCGAAATATTTCTTTTAATAATATTTGCCAAATGCAAATATATATACATATAATACACAAGAAGTTTTTTTTTTGTTGCAGTTGAAGTTCATAATTTCTTTGGATTATTTTATTCTTTACTCCTACTAAAATCAATAAATTTTGCACAATTTTTTCCTCGATTTGCTGTTCATTTTGGGAAGAACATTGCCCGCCAAACGTGATCAAAATTGGCAAAAAATATACAAATTTCTTTCTCGTTTTTTTTTTTTTTTTTGTAATCATACACACGTTTATTTTATTAAAATTATTATTTATTTGATCAGTTCCATTGAATATCGCCGCCGATTTTTATAGAGTGACCAAAATTATAATGATGAACTTCCACCAAAAAAAAAAAAATTCATCACATTTTTTATTATAAATAAAGAAAAAGCTAAATATTGACTGTCATGGAATTTTATAATTGGCCAAAAAGAAGTTATTTTTATATTTTTCTTTGCAGATAATAATCTTATCATTTCGTTTTGGATGTTGAACTTTTTGACAGGTGATGATTATTACTGATCCTTTAAAATAGTGACCACATGTGATAATTATTAATTAATCTCGTAATCCGTGAGTAAGATTAATTCTGAATTGCTGTATTCTGGAATTAAAATTGTAAGCTTATGACCGAATTTTTAATAGCCAGGGACACTTTAACTTTCAATCGATAAAAATATTAAAAATGACTCAAACAAATACTCTGCAAAAAATTGTATTTTGTGAAATTGGCATAAAAATGTTTGAGAGCAAAAACGAAATACGCGGTATTCTGTTTTTGCTCTGAAGTATAGTTATTCCGCTTTTGCTCCGAATTTTTCATTACTGCGTTTTTGCGCAATATTGTGCAATATTAAATTTGTTTATTTTTTTTGTGTTATTCATATCGATACCTTTTCGGCAGAATATTGCAACCAATAAAAAGCAAATTTTATAAAACAAAGTACAAAAATATTTTATCGTAACATTTATATTAAATACATCTGTGGTAGAAAGGAATAACAGCTTTTGCTCAGATTCTTGCCAGTCGAGTTTCATATCTTTGAATAGAAATATTATAGAAACTGTAGCACTATTTCAAAATACTTTGTACTTAAATCAAAGACAAGTTTGAAAACAATATATGATTTAAAAATTATTTAAAAATTTGCACTAGTTTTATATATATAATCTTAACCGCCAAATACAACGATTTGATCGATCTGATTCAGTACCTTTCGGAGAAGGAAAAAGCTTTTTATAGAAATTTGAACACAAACAACGACCCGCAGGACAATAAAGATTATGGAATGGCTAGTTGTGAAAGTGATGACGAATGAAAGTTTGATCTCCTGTTTTCACTTAAATTATTGAAATTATTTCTTACATTGCTTTGTAAATATTTAATAAATAAATTATTCCTTTGATTTGTTAATTAAAATGTTGTTGTAAAAAATTTATTGCAGAAGTTAAATAAGTAAATTGATATTATTTATAGGATGAAACAAATTCCTGGTTTAAAATTAAGATGTATTAGTTGGCCTATATTTTTTAAATATAAATGAAAAGCTCCAAATCAAAACGCAGTAAAAGCACAATAGTTCAGGGTCATTTATTGCGTTTTTATTTGGTGGTCTTCAAATGTATTACTATTAATATGTAATATATCAATATTATTTTCAGACTCTTAAAAGTTACGAAAAGTGCAATAAATAACGCAAGAAAGAAAATAAACAAATTTAATATTGATACCAAATTGAATAATCAAATGTCTTGAGCACTAAAACGCAGTAATGAAAAATTCGAGGCAAAAACGGAATAACAATACTTCAGAGTAAAAACAGAACACAGCGTATTTAATTTTTGGGCTGAATGTATTCTATTTCACTTTTTTACACTCAAATGGCGTTGTTTCATTTCGCTCTCCGTTATTGTTATTTCGTTTTTGTTCTCAAAAATGTTTATGTCAGTTTGTTTTCAGCCTGTCATATGTCGAATTTAGTGGTTTCATCATTTTGTACAAATGGTTTTTTTAATTATATTTTTTTGGAATTGCAGAAACATATATATTTATATTTTTCTTAACAACGTACTCGACTGGTGTGGGAAGACATTAGAACCACTCACGGTGTGATATATTTCATATTAGTGTATCTATAGTAAGTTATTGTATACAGGTAGACTTCACTTAACACGGGGGTTACGATACTGGAAAATGCCGTGTTAAGGGAAATCGTGTTAAACGATACAAAAAACCAGTGCAAAAAGAGGGGTTACGTTCCAAGGTTTTAAAAGACACCCAAAAATAATTTTTTGTTTTGTTTTTATTTTAGTAAATCTATACATACATAAGAAAATAAACAAGAACATCGATCGATCCCCTAAACTTGAGGACTTTTCTCTTTGTCCACCAAAAACTGGCAACACGTCTAGTTTCCAGGTAAAAAACTGAGCCTCGAGACCTTTAAATTTCAATATTTTTTCGTGAAAATTTTAGGATGTCTAAATGAAGTCAAGTGGACACTTTCCCATAAAGTGCACTCAAAAAATTTCACCGATTTTTTTTCTGTGCAGTCTAATGTGAATATGAATACATACATACACACATATATATATGTATGTGTACAAAAAAGCAAAAAAAAAATTTTTTTTTCCGAAACCGTGTTAGAACGAGGGTTTCCCGTGTTAAACAAAAATATGTCGTGGTCATCTGCTAGTAGGATGATCAAATGATCCTCAACCTGACCACTCTTAAGTGAGCGTCGTCAATATTAGTAAATAAATCATAATGTGAATAATGTAATATTAACTGGAACATACACGACACTGCCCAGGTTTTTACTTTTGATATTACGTCTCCCACACAAACGTTTATTATAGAGATGAGTGATATATCGATACCAGTGACTTTATACCAGGGACCACTGTATGTTAGTGGTCACTTTCAATATTTCAAGCTTTTTTTCCAATGAATATTTAATTTTTAACAATTTTTTGTACTTATAACTAACGTTTTTCTTTCATATTTTATTATAAATTTATCCTCTTGTTTCGTTTCTATTAGTTTTTGCATTAGAATATAATAATAATATTAATAAAAATTTATGTCTTATCTGATTCAGCTGACTTATTTTACTTAACCAGCGACCTTGGTTAAGTAAGATAAGATGGTTACTTCAAAGTCGCTGTCACCAAGTCACTGGTGACCAATAAGTCACTGCTAAGCTCATCTCTAGTTTATTATCATAATTGTGAAAAGTGCCTCAATCAACGGAAACAGTTTAATTTCCGTGGAAATATATTTTCTTCGATAATTGTGTGCTATTGGAATGATTAATTTGAGGCTACATATGTATGAACTAATTGTATAAATTATTTGAGTAACAATTTGTAATTGTGCCAACAATGTACGTCTGCCTAAATGACATTGTGCCAATCAATTTGCAATTCATTATCGAATATGTTAAAATTATAAAAACAATAAAAGCTGGAAGCAAACTAATATTAAAAAAAAAATAAACAATGAATAAAAATAATAATTAAAAACACAATGTAACTAACATAGGTCATGATTCAACTTTACGGCGATAAATGGATGAAAGTACTCACTACCATAGCCGAGTAAAACCCTTAGTATGTTTTGCAAGTTGAGCGACGGTTGCGATTTCACAGTGGGTTGAAGTTTTCAGAAATTGCATGAAATAATATGAAAAATTATGGTTTAATCTACATTTAGGATAAATCTTGTCTTTAAGAACCCACAATAAAATTTTGCGGGAAATTTTTCTTAGAACACTTTAACCCTTTAACTCCAAACCATATGGGTATTGTTGCATTTTTTTGAGAAATTTCAGAAAAGCCCTCTTTCAAAGGTTATTTAGGGATTAAAATATTCCACAAAAATATTTTGCAAAAAATTGCACTAGGGTTCACCAAAGACAATAAGCACTTATGGCACTTATAAATGTAAGGTGTAAACCACGACTTTGTTTTGTGATGTGATGAAATGTATTTTCTTTAACCCATAGATGCTTCTTTTTTTTAGTAAACCTTAGTTAAATTTTTCGTAAAATATTTATGAATTAAAAGGGACTTTTCTGGAATTTGTCAAAAAAGAGGCATAAAACCTATATAGGGTTAAAGTATTCTACAAAAACATTTACGAAAAATTTCACGAGGGGTCACTAAAAACAAAAGGCGTGAACGGGTTAAAAATAAGGCGTTTCAACATATTGTACAAAAAAAAAGTATTGTATTTTACGCCTTTCCTTTATCCTGTGGTGCTTTTTGCCTGTGGTGAATCCTAGTGAAATTTTCCGCAAAATATTTATGTGAAACACTTTAACCATTGACCACTTTTTTAAATGGAGCTTTTCTGGAATTTCTCACAGAAAAAGTGAATAATATCCATATTATAGGGTTAATGGGTTAAAGTGTTCTAAGAAAATATTTCTCGTAAAATTTTACTATGGGTTCTCAAAGGCAAAATTAATCTTAAATGTAAATTTACACATAATTTTTTATATTATTTCATGCGATTGATGACTAGAATTTGAAAATTTCAACCCGCTATAGCAGTACTTTCACCCACTTATCGCTGTATAATTGAATCATGAAACTATTTTAAAAATTTTGCACTGTTTAATATTTTTAAAATAAAATAGCTTTTTTCTGTTTTTGAAAGCAGATTTAAAAAGATAAATATTACGTTAAGTCTGAGACTGAAAAAAATTTTATCTGCACAAATTGCTCAAAGTCGGGAATCTGACAACCCAGATGAATCCTGATCGCCTGGCAACCCTGCATGCAATATTGGCTATCAAATTTGAAAACACATAATTTAAATTTTGAAAACAGACGTGGAATGAGAAGTACTGGCAAAAATTTCGCCAATGAAACAGAAATTTATAAAAACTAACTTTTGTGTAGCCAAATTTTTCATAAATAGCCTATCCAAAAATAATTCAAATTTTGTTTATAAATAACCAGGATATGCTGATTGCTGAGTAAAAGGTGTAAAGCTTGGTTGGTAATATAAGGGTTAAGTCTTTTAATTATTTGTTTAACTTTTTATGATTTTTAAGAGACTTTGAATTGAATTCAAGTGTTAACTTTTCAAAGTCATGACTTTAGTTCCGGCATTTAGTTTTTATTTAACTGAATCCGACAGGCTTAACCCTTAGAAGCATTCATTTTTTATCACATCCAACAAATTATAAAACTTGCCATTTGGGGAGTTTAGAGGTCGCTGATTACGTATCTGAAGTCCGTTTTGAAAAATTCAAAATGGCGGATCCAATATGGCGGACGGCTTTTGCCGGTTTTCAGGGTCGCTGATAACGAATCCGAAATCCGTTTTTGAAAGTTCAAAATAGCGGATCGCTCATTAACTTTAAAAGTTCAAGGGTTCGACGGTGCTTATACTAAATGCATTCATGCTGAATCCTTTGCTGTGAGTTTCCTTAAAAAAAAAAGGTTCACAAAGGTTTCGGAAAATTATATAAGGGTTTTCTCCAATGACTTGTACTATTGTAGATCAAAATTTAGATTTCAAAGTTTGAAAATTTTACTGGTAGATTTCGATTTAGATCTACTATCGATTTTCAGATTTACAATTTAGCTTAAATTTCATACTTGAACTCCTACTTCGACGGTCGTCTTCGGATTCAGTTAAATAAAAACTAAATGCCGGAACTAAAGTCATGACTTCGAAAAGTTAACACTTGAATTCAATTCAAAGTCTCTTAAAAATCATAAAAAGTTAAACAAATAATTAAAAGACTTAACCCTTATATTACCAACCACGCTTTACACCTTTTACTCAGCAATCAGCATATCCTGGTTATTTATAAACAAAATTTGAATTATTTTTGGATAGGCTATTTATGAAAAATTTGGCTACACAAAAGTTAGTTTTTTATAAATTTCTGTTTCATTGGCGAAATTTTTGCCAGTACTTCTCATTCCACGTCTGTTTTCAAAATTTAAATTATGTGTTTTCAAATTTGATAGCCAATATTGCATGCAGGGTTGCCAGGCGATCAGGATTCATCTGGGTTGTCAGATTCCCGACTTTGAGCAATTTGTGCAGATATAATTTTTCTCAGTCTCAGACTTAACGTAATATTTATCCTTATAATCTTGAAATAATTTCAACTCTAAGGGAAAACATCGAATGAATTAATTGCACAGTGCAACACTAATTGCCGGTTAATCCTTAACTATGATAGAATGAAAGTACTACTATAGCCGAGTAAAACCTTGACTTGGTTTTGAATAGTGGACTGGCGATAAATTTCGCTGGGTTGCCAACTTTCCAAACCCCAGCCAAGTTTCAATGTTTTATAAGATTAAACTATAATGGAGACTGTAAAGCGTTCAGCGGCTTCTTTAAAACATAAAAAGACAATAAAGTGACACACTTGTTGATCTTTGGTTTCTATCGCATTCGCAATTTTAAGCGGACACACACACAGCGCGATTTCATCGGTGCGAATCCGTAACGTAAAAAATTACGACAATGCAACCCATTGTCTCATATGAGCGTGCACACACATCGTTTTTTTTTCGAACATTCACAGTTCCTCTCTTTTATCGTCTCGGAAATGCAACCTCCTACATTTTCGTACCGACAAGTAACAAAGTAAAGTAGAGGAAGTGAAATAAAGAAAATTGAACAAAAGGAAATAAATCCATAAATGTTTGGCATTATTTTGTATTTTAATATTTTTACTTTAATAAAAATCAATGAGTAAAAATCTCAAATAAATATCTCTTATATGTGGCAAAAAGGCATAAAAATCAGCTATTGCAATTTCAATGCGAAGAAATCGCAACAGTGTGGTCTTTCCAAGGGATATTAGGTCGTCCTCTTCTTCGCGTTCCACCTCCGAGGCTTGAATAAAACACCCTTCTAGCCTGAGCACTTTCTTCCATTCGCTCAACCTGACCCAGCCAGCGAAGCCGCCTATGCGCTTGACTACGCCAATGTCGGCGTACGGCTCATGCTGCCATCACGTCGTTCACGCACACTGGACCATAGATCTTG
Source organism: Toxonevra muliebris (assembly GCA_963691655.1). Classification (NCBI taxonomy): domain Eukaryota; kingdom Metazoa; phylum Arthropoda; class Insecta; order Diptera; family Pallopteridae; genus Toxonevra; species Toxonevra muliebris. The sequence continues at coordinate 41,920,639 of OY829328.1, read as the reverse complement.
CGGAGTATGTTCCTCTTGAACGTTTCCAAGAACCTCTAATCGTTGGTGCTCAATGCCCACGTCTCAGCGCCGTACATTACGACGCTAAGGATGGTTGGCTTGAAGAGCGTTATTTTCGTACGTCGAGAGAGGGATCTGCTTCTTAATTGCCTGCTGAGCCCGTAGTAACACATGTTGGTAAGATTTATTCTTCGAATGATCTCAAGGCTAACATTATTGTTGGTGTTGATGCTGGATCTTGTTGATACAAGGTATTTCGTTTTGTCCTCATTCACCACTAGTCCCACTGGACGAGACTACCTTTCTAAGTTGGAGAATACTGCACTGACTGCTCGCGACGTGTTGGTGCCAATGATGTCAATATCATCAGTGTATGCCAGCAGCATGACACTTTTGTAAAAGATAGTGCCAGAGATGTCGATGTTCGCAGCTTGAACTATTTTCTACAGCATTAAATTAAAGAAGCCTCACGACAGAGAACCACCTTGTCTGAAAATTTGAACTTGACGTCGAAATCCGTTATAAATAGGAAATCGGTTTTCTTGCTAACTTTTCTCATCTCCATTCTAACCGATCTTTCTGAGATTTTAAATGAAATATCGTCTACCAACTTTTGATTTTTCAAAAACTAATTAAATACCATCAACTTGGCGAGCTTTTGTTAATCCTTCCGTATGCTTCTCCCCTTAAAAGCGGCACCTTTGCTGTCTGCGTTTTGAGTGCTTTTCTTTCTTACCCAAAAAACAGGAAGTTACAACCCATTGTTTCTATACAAAGTGCATCAATGAACTTGAACTTGGTGCGTGTGATTGAAGAAATTATGAAATGGCATCTTAGCTTTTCGGGCAGTTTCACAATGCAGGAATAAATTTGTCATGCAATTTTAAAATGATTAATAACAATAATAAAATGATTCTTTGAATAAAAGTTTACTGGAAAGATTTATGTTTGTAAAGTTTTAAATAAAATCCAAGAAGATCGAGAGAATACAAAAGAAACATCAAAGGTGTCACGTCGTCGTTGATGCAGCAGCAGCAGCTAAAGCGTAAAAACGTGCGGCGTACGATGCAAATAAAACAAAACAGTTTTCTTTTTTAAATTTTTATATTTCATGATGAATTTCTTTTGTTTCGCTTTGTTTTTTATTAATTTATTTCGATTTGAATACACAGCTATTTCCGTAGTAATAATTTTCGATATAAACAAACGTATGTATGTATGTGTATATGAATATATATGTAACTGTGTGAATGTGTATGTACTTAGAACGATCGATTATTGCTTTATAAATTCTTCTGATTTTAAACGTTGATTGTTCTTATTAATATTTGTTTTTTGTTATTTATCAGTAATAATTAATATAATACGATTGCTTTTGAATGAAATACCTTTGTATATGGTATATACATATGTAAAACACACAAGCGAAAATGTTAATTATCGATTTGTTTTGATTAAAAATTTCGTTTCGATTTTTCGTGTTTGATTGTACAAAAGGAAACGATTTTGTTTATTTATGCATTCATGCATAAAGGAAGGTTCAATGAGAATTCATTTTGGAATCCTTTGGCGCATATTTGTAACGATTTGTATTTTTATTTCCTTTTATCTTTCGTTGTTTTTCAGTTAATAGCCAAGAAAGTTAAAACCGCAAAGCAATTTGTCCGGTCGTCGTATGCGTAGTATACCAAATTGAAACGCGGTCATATCATCGGCCATATTCATATCGAGTGCCATCAGCTTTTCAGCTGCCAAAGGATGCCATGCTCCAAATGTGCATGCTGAGTTCATCTACAGGAAAAAATAAGTGAAAGGGATACACAAGAGAGTAGGAACATTGAAAATTTTAAATAAATATTCATGGAGAGTTGTTGATATGAACAAATTGGGTCAAGAGCTTGAACATGTATAGGGAAGAGATCTATGCACACATGCACACAGGAATGTATATGTAAAAAATGTACGCACCTCCTTGCTATAATAATGGCAGCGTCCATTTAATCGTGTCGATGGTATATATTCAATGAAATCCACATAAGGGCAATGAGGCAGTAATAGTGCGAGTCCTGTAGCAAAGAATACAAAAAATAAACATGGAATTGAATAAAAAAAACAATTTCACATTACACACGTTTTGGTGAATTTTTTTACCATTTAAGTTTCAAATGAAACATTTATAATTTTAGGCGATTACCAATTCTTAGTGAGATAGTTATGTTGAAAATAGATATTCGTTGAAGGAATGAACATTTTTCAGTTGAAGAGGACGTGACCCTTTAAGGACTTAAGCATCCGTGATTTAGGAATTAACAATACCGGCACACATTATCGGATCTGGGGGCTTCTTTGGGGATAAACTACCATTAACTAGTGAGTTCCAATGAGTAATAATACAGTGTAACAAAAAATTTCGTACCTAAATATTTCAAGTTTTAGAAAAGGCCTATTTTTGAGGGTAGAGTTCAGAGACAAATTGTGTCAAATTTGTATATATTAAAAAAAAACATTTTGTTTCCTTAAAGAAACCGTGGGGAATCAGACGGAGAAAAACTAACTTCAGAAACATGATCACTGACTTGAGGGCAAAAATTTGGGTACGAAGGGAAAAGTTGAAACTTTGTTGCACTGTACATATCGCACCCTAACAACAAAGGTGGCACAGCTCAAATTTTCAAATGTTGACTTTTAGCTAAAAACATATTCTTCTTTCTTCTCTTTTGCTTTCGTGTGTCTAAAATCATTTTCGATCTTCCATATTTTTAAAAATAGATATAAGTTGCTATATATTTGTCTGTACATAGCCCCTGAAGACTCCATTTTTCCGAATTCAGGCCAATATTGAGGGAGTACTGGATGTAATGAAGAAAAACTGAGTACCCTAATTTACTATAAAACCGTTGGAAAATCTCGCGCATAAGACAAAAGTTGAATTTTTGTTGCACTGTGGACTGTGCACTGTCATATTGCATTACCTACCAATAAAACCCGAACTCGGTGGGTTTCGACGTATAGGACGATGACCAATAAACATTTGTAAACTTTGCCATAAACGCCAAATGGAATGTGGATCGATGAGAAAAGCACGTGATTTAGCATAACGACGACGATAAATTTCATAATTGGTAAATAAATCATAATCGGCAGTTGTTAACCAATCGCCCAGCGAACCATTATATTTTCCAGGATCCCAAGCGGCAATGGTGACATTCTGAAAGATGGGCGCTTGTGTGAAATCGAATTCAGGTTTGGTGACAACCTGCCAAAAAGGAAGTAAAGCACAAAATATATGTAAATATAAAATTAAATAAATTAATTTTCTATAATGAACCTACTTGCGAATTCACTACACGAATCGTTGTTTTACTTCCCACATCCACTTCAAATCCTCGCGTTGGTGCGTGATTAAATCTCATTACAATGTCATGAGTGTCTAAATTGTAGAAATTAGAGTAGAACGGGCATGTGTGTAATCGTAAATATATCGTTTTTGCTTTTTTTTATTAAATTTAAATTTATGTAAGGAGTGAAATCGAAAAAATCTTAACATATATGAAGTGCAATAATTTTTAAACGGTTGATCTTAGAGTTTTGATTTTTTTTTTTAATTGATAATATTTTACAAATTACAGAAAAATATAACTTTTGTAGTTCAAACCACTATCTGGGTAAGCCTTCCATTAGAGATTTGATAGTTGTTTCAGACACCTTTTTGGAACAGTTTGCAGATCTCCTTTTAAAATCTTCGATATTTTGGGACACCTTTTTTGTGTTCTTTAAGTTTCTTTTCACAAGAGCCCCCCAATATCTCTCTACTGGTCTTAGCTCCGGACAATTTGGAGGATTGGCCTCTCTTGGTACAAAAACTATGTTATTACTTTGGTACCACTCCAGAGCTTTCTTGCCGTAGTGACATGATGCCAAATCGGGCCTAAAATATGTGGACACATTGTGCTTTCTTATTAAAGGAAGAAGTCTTTTCTTCAAACATTCTTTGATGTATATTTCGGTATTTATAGAGCCCACTGTAACTAATGACTTGCTTCTTTTGCCGCAACTGCATATAGCTTGCCATCCCAGGAATTTTTTAGGAATTTTGTCTGCTTTTGGATTCTCAATTGTTCTTCGACATTTCCTCGAGCATCAGCAACATAAAAATTTTGACCCGGAAGCTGCGTAAAATCTGCCAGTACATACGTTTCGTCGTCCATTATACAAAATGAATATTTTTATAAAAAATTCGATTTTAATTCTGAGCCCTACTTTTGGTGTCTACATTTTTTGCAGCATTCCTGTCTGGAACGTTTTGGACTTTGTATGTTTTCAAACCCGCATGGGCTTTAACTTTTCGCACCAAATAGTCAGAGCACTGGGCTAACCGGGCAGCTTTTCTACCAGATGTGTTTGGAGATCTTTTCAATATGCTTTCTATTTTCTTGGCTTTCCCAATATCATGTGGTCCTTGTTTTCTTCCCGAACCAGGTTTCCTATCGATGGCCAAATTCTCGTGAATCTGTTTAATAACATTGGAAACAGTTTGACGGCAGACCTTCAATTCTTTGGCCAATTTTTTATAGGACCAATTTGAATTTTTTTGAAAATTTTTAATAATTTTAATCAAACTCACAATAAATCAACATGTTTGTCATTAAAAATAACAACTGACACATTTTTCAAAGATAACTAGATCAAAGAAATTTTTAAATTTTATACCCAAAAAAAATTATTAGGTAAAACGTGTGTTAAGATTTTTTCAATCTCACTCCTTATATATTTAGAAAATGAAATATTCTGTAATGAGTTTTCGCCTTTGATAATTCCGAAAGCTATAAAATATTTCGAGATGATTTCGGTCGCTTAGAGTCGATAGACGGGAGCGTCTTCAATGTCAATGTATTCTTGACACTAAAGCTAAGCATTTGCATTTTAATTTTATCCATACAAATATATATAGCGTTTAGAATGGCCATCGATCTTTTTAATAATGTAATAATTTTCTACCCTTTTAGGGTAGTCACTATCTGTTTATGTACCAGATCCCCGAATCTTTGCGAATCAGTGGCTCACAGTTTTCTCTATAGATTTTCGGAGATTCTTTAGCTTCATTGCAGTAATTGTATGTACTGATGTTACCAGAATTCCTGAAACTCTAGACTTGACGACAAATCCCTCCTTGGGGTTCTAGGCTAAATGAACAACAGCGTATATAGAGACGGGCAAATCAGACCGATTTGTGATTGATAAAACTCAATGTTCCAGGGGACTAAAAAATTTCATGTTTTTTTCGGTCTCAAAGTATGTGCATTTGGACAGGTACTAGAGATAAATACAAGAAAATACTTTGTGGAAAAAGATATAGATTCTAGTGATATAGGAAAGTATAGTTAAGAAAATCATTATTCTGAGACTTGCAAATAGGAATTTGGGTATTATCCGGTAAACACCAATGCAGATGTCAATTTGGGTAATATTCGGTAAACACCAATGCAGATGTCAATTTGGATTCACCCAAAGTTTTGACATTCCTGATGAGACTGAGTGGGGCACAAAAGTTGAACTTTGGGTGACTTCAAATAAATAATTTATTCATTATTAGAGTATTCACAAGGTCTCTTAATCGGAAACGTATTCTCTCAATTTCCATAAATTTATTATTTATCATACAAAATTATATTTCATCATATCATTTTTTCTAATTACCAATAAATCTTCCCAGTTTTGAACCAGCCATCGAACCAGCACTCGATATAATCGCACATGTCTTGATATTCTTCACATTACGAAAGAGTTTTTGTTTGGGAAACAATTTACCAAATTCCAATTTATGAAATGGTGGATCCCGGCGTTTTAATACACGTACACCTGCCTCCATTACCAAACAAGTTGATGGATAATATTGCTCTTCGAAGCTGTCACCGAAAACAGGTTTAAAATCGACATTGTAAAAGTTCGATTCATTGATAGCCTCACTGAGTGACTTCTCGAAATTGCGTACAATACGCTGGCGGAAGACTAAGGTTTTATTGCGACACAAACCCGAATATTTATCATGACAGAGATACAATTTCGGATTCAGAGTTAATTTTGTATACTTGGATAGTTTTAAGCGTGGATGCGGTGATAGTTTGGTGGAATTTACTGCTGGTTTCTCACGGCTTTCAACAATGAATTTTTCATTGGGATTCCAGCGTATATGGAAGACGCTGCGACGTTGACGATGCTGTTGTTGCCGGGTGTTGGTGAAATCTTAAAAACATTAAATAGAAAATAAATACAAAAACCATATACAAGCCACTTGTTAATCATTCGAATTTTTGCTTAATATCGCACCATGAGAATAGAAGTGTCGTAACTTCCAAAAACATAGTTTTGAGATAATCGCATTTCAAATATAATAATTGTGTGATGTTTCATGGGGTGGAAAACTGTTGTTAGCTAAATAGCGTTTCAACGATAAGAGATGGAAGTTTCGCCAGTATTGCATTGAAAAGTGCGGATTCAAATATATTGAATTCAATCATAATCTGAAAATTGTTATTTTGGAAGTTATGACACTTCTATTCTGATGGTGCGATATATTGTTGAGATACTAACCATACTCTTCTTTAACGTTGCTAAGGCGTTCTCTTCTTAACATATTCACCACATTTGGCCACCGCCATGTTGGTGTTGTTGATTTAGCTGGTTTGTAACTTGGCTGTGCTTTTTGTTGAGTATTGACTGCTGTTGGTGTTTTTCTGCTGCGTGCATTTTTTGGTGAAATTATTGTCGGCGGCGATGGTGATGGTGTGGATGACGAATGCAATACTGCATTATGCGTGAGAACATTGAGTTCTTCTTCTCTGTTGTTGTTCGTGATTTTGGCGGCAATTATTTCAATTTGAATTATAATAAGCAGATACGTTGTTAGTGTAGCGGCGATTGATATCGTTAAGAAACGAAAATTTGTACGCATTTTCGGTCAACGAGTTTAACAATTATTGTTCACTTTTGTTTTAAGCATTAAAATTCATACTAAGTAATTCTAATTTAATTAATTTAACTATTTTTTGTACTAAATTTCATATATGTGCCATTATTTTTTTAAGTTAGTAATTGATTTTTTTAAACACTCGTAGTATAAAGTTTTTTACTTAGTAGAATGATAGAATATAAGATTAGGCATTGCGCAGGTTCGCTATATTGAAAATTTTTTAGCTACGCCGTACCAGGCCTTCGTTTAAATTTGTATTTTGCTTACATGGAGAAAAAAAAATTCCGGGACCATTTTTATAATTTTGACTCTAAAGCTTTACGGATAGCACCAACAAAAGCCCGATAGAAGTGTATTACCATTGTTTAAGATCCTCTTATGTGGTTCGATTAGTGCTCCCGACACTAGTAGCTCTTCTAAATGCACATCGATACTCTAATCATGCAGCTCGTCCATCCATTAATCGCTCTAATGATATTCCTAAGATTCTTACTAAAATGAACAAAATCAAACCTAAGGTTATCGATAACTCTCGTAGCAATATCAACAACAATGCAATGCAATCTCGTTGTGCATAATGTTGTTCTTGGCCAGAGCATAAATGGTAATCTTGACGTTGCAACTCGAAAAAAAATGGCTTCACTTATCATCATTTAAACACACAGTTACTGAAGATAACAGTATTAATTATATGTCTCAGCAAGCTTCTATTGCTAAGAATCTCCTCAGTTGCAGCAAATTGGTAAAAAGGGATGCTTGTACTAATTCTCTATGCAACATCTACTTTAAATTGGGTGTTATTCAATGTATAAAAAGCTACTTAACCTATCGATTTGGCCTGTTGGAGTAAATTTTAAACCGTTCCAGCTTTTTCCAAGGAGACGGGATATTTAATTACAAACATGAAATCATCTACTGTCAATAATTTCATTCCTCTAAAATTATACTACCAAAATTGTTCTGGAATCAGAACGAAATCGATATTAATATCGGAAGAAATCTCATTATGAAAAAACAAATATCAAAAGAGAACCAAACTACTCGTTGTTTGATTTTGTTATTTGTGTATGTTGATAATTCGTTAGATAATTTTGAGAGATGCCGTTACTCATGTCTTCTCTCTTTCCCTTATTTATTATTTACTCCGGCTTAAGCAATGATTTTTTCAACGATAAATGCAATGAGTGATTTTTGAAAAACTTCCGACGCTAATTTTTTGGAGTTGGCTTAACCGATTATAGATTTTTGGCTGACCTACTCGTCAAGCTCTTTAAATTGATATATAATATGATATTGTAGCACTTCTGGATCTTCTGGAATAAAATTGTAGTTACACTAATAAATGTTTAGATTATATCTTTTTTGATTATGCCGCTCTTTTTTCCAACCCTAGTGTGCATTATAGTCCGATTGCTTTTAAAACTGAGTTATATAACTTTGTAATAATTTTCAATTATAATGATAAAATTAACTTCTATTATAGATTATTGAAATCAATATTAATCGGCTAATTTTAGATATTTGTTGGATTGATTTATTTAATAATCTAGATTTGTATGTATAATATACTGAGATATCCTAGAAAGATTCATAAATTACCAACCTAACCATGGTATATTAAAGAACTAAAAAAGCTAAACAATTTGAGAAATACAAATTATAAAAATTTCAAAAGCACCAATAATTCATATTGCTACTCTAGTTATCAATATTATAAATTGGAGTTTAGCATTCTCAATAATTGTCTTTACCATAATTATATTCAACAGTTTGAAATCAATATTAATGCCAACCCTAAGGCTTTTTGGAGGTACATTCAATTCAGAAAATGTTCATCTGCTATTCTAGCGATGTGCACTTCGACACATATGGGCAATAAACACATATGAGCTGATGCTATACTCATAAGGGCTAGACGAGGGGTAACGCTGTGCTAAGGGGAAGAGTAACTAGTATGAGAGAACAAATGTGATTTCTTTTGTGTATGTATAAGTATATGAATTTATTGATTTCGTCCCTGTAGAGAGTGTGAACGTGAATTCATGAGAAAACTTCGTACTTAGCTATACTTTACTCATGCTTTTTGGATTGATTTCATAAACCTAGTAATTGCGTTACCAGGAAAAGAAAGAATTTTTCAATTGCCTTTGTATTGTGGAACTTTTTAATTATATTATTGAATGCATATGTAATTTTCCTGCTTGGTTGTTACTTTGAGAGATCGAAAAAAAGAGAAGCAGCAAAAGCTGATCAGAGATGCCAACTCTATATTTTAGATCCAATTAATAATTAACAAAAAAGTAAATAATATTTTTGTTTACGATTACAACTTTTATGCATGTATGTAGTGTATGCAAATACTTTTAACAAAAATTAAAGAATAATAAAAATAAAAAATTAATAAAAGGTTTTACACAAAAAATATATACTTTTTATATCTACAAATTGACAAAAAATTAAAGTTTTCAGTCGCCCACTAAAACGATCTCACTCCCCAATTCCCTGAAACTAACTAAATTTGAAGTTGATTCCCAAAAATTCGAGGAATTCCTTATAAGTTGGCATTCCTACTGCCAATGCTCACATTTCTTCGGCGTTCTGGCAGTAGCCAAGGCGCTCTCAGTTATATTCACTCACTCTCCACATTAGTGTGGCCAAATTAACAATTTATAGTTAATCGAGCTATTTTTGTTTTTTAATTGATTTTTTTCTATCTCACACGATATGTTTTATAAATTGAAAGTTGATTTACTTTTGGTAATGGTAATATAAATGGGTAAATCGGACATATTTTGGTAGCTAAATTTAAAAGAAGAATGCGGGTTGTTTTAATATAGTCTGGTCACTCTGCTACACAATTATGTAGGCCAGTGGCAGTTGCAAGGGGATAAATGGGACCATTGCTTATTCCCCCCGCCCCTCCCCCGAAAATTTTTCAAATACATAAAATAGTAATATCTGATATAAAAATTCAAAATATATGGAAAATTTTTTAATATTTATGATCCCTCAGAAAATTTTTGTTTGTATCCGCCACTGGTGTCCTCTCTTCCTTATGTTAGTTTTTTGCACATATACATGCACATTTATGTGTGCTTTTAGCAAAACAACAACAATAGTGTGTATATGTACACACAATAAATCCACCACCGCTCGTCTTTAAATTTACTCCCCGCTTCTAGCACTTTCTTACACACGACGTCGGCAGAGTGCAACTGAAGTGCACATCCCTATGCTATTCCATCAACAGTTTTCCTTAATGAGAAATCTGCTTGCTCTTCTGAGGATGTGGCTAATCTCTTTGCGGAATTCTTTAAGTCTAAATTTGATGATGGTACTGATCTAGATCAGGGGTGACCAGCCAGAAGCTCAATTGGCTCTTTTGGCTCTTTTTCAAATTGTGTTTGTTGTAATGGTTTTTTGGCCCTTTTAAAATACATGTGTTTGTTGTATTTTAATATTTTACAACAAACACAAGAATTGTTGTATTTCGAGCACACATGAATTTTTGTTTGTGTTTTTTTTTATCCTCGAGCACATTTGTTGTTGTTGCCTCGTTACCGAAATCATTTCATTGTTATGAATATTTGTTGTTGCGGTCTCACGCTAAGAATATTTGTTTTGGTTTTTCCATAGCTTTTGCTTTCAATATGCAAAAACAAATATTCAGCTCAATTGGCTCTTTACAACAAACACAAAAATGGTTGTTGATGATTTTATTTCGCACCGCCCGATCAGATCAGGGATTATTGTTTGTGTGTTTTATTTTTTTAACATATTTCTTAAATTCCACCAAAATATTTTTGGTGGTCACCCATGATCTGATGATAGTTTCGTATATAGGTCTGATAACTCAGTTTATTTTGGGCCCCCTGTGTTAACAGATGATGGCATTATTAATGGTATTCTTGATCTAAAGTTATATACCCAAACTGATATTGACGTCCTTTCCGCTCTATTCTTTAAAAATTGCACATCTTCTTTCATCCAACTATTGAGACTCCTCTTCAATAAGTCTTTATGCTCCGGTGTTTTTATTGATGATTGGAAAATCACTTCTATCTTTCCTAACTTTAAAAATGGTAAAAAGAATGATATTTCTTACTTTTGATATCTCTAAACTTTTGAAAATATAGTAAAAAATAAGCTTTATTTTTCTCAACAATTACTAATCTTTCAGTTTTTACCGAATTTTCTAAAGCGTTCGACAAGGTTTCTCATAACTTATTGATTTTTAAATAAGCAAATTTGGGTTTCCACTCTGCCTTTTTGGACTGGATCAGAAGTATCTTAACAAATAGGGTTTTCTTTTGTGGTTATCGACAATTTTGAATCAATCAGTGGTTGCCAAGCGGTGGTCCACGGACCACATGTGGTCCTCGGGAGTGGTCCATGAGAGAGTACTATAAAAGGTTTGTCAATCATCTGTTGAATTAAAATATCTTCAAAATAATTTTCACAACTTTTGTTTATATGTGGCAAATGAAATGTCATTCATATTAATTTTTGACTTATATAATGATGATAGAAATAAGTTACAATTGTTATGAAAAAGACAATATAGCTGTGGCAGCACTGTATACCAGCTCTTAAATACTTTCTAATACAAAACTGAAATATATTTGTACAATTCACAAGGTGTCATATCCTCTCATTTGTCATAAATTCTCTAATTTTTCATGCAAAATAGTACGACATTATGATTATACGATAGTATATGACAGCTTGTGAATCGGCTAATTTATTATTTTATTATTCTTGAATCTTGTGGTCCCTGCTTACAACAAAACAATCAAAGTGGCCCTTGGTCGCAAAAAGGTTAGGAATCACTGCTTTAGGGTCACCTCAGGCATTCCTCAAGGTAGTATTTTAGGTCGGCGCAATAGCACCGATTTTTTTGGACCCTTACACACTCAAAGTATTGTTTACATCCTTCGTAAGATCAATCCTTGAGTAAGCGGCTTTGATTTAGAGACCGCATTATCAATATCATATCAACCGTCTTGAATATATTCAAAAAAATTTCCCTACGTTACGCTCTGCGCTTCTTGGGCTTTGTAGATCCAACTATATCATACGAAGCTCCCTGAAGGCTGATTAATTTAAGGTCTGTACAGATTCGAAGATCTATCCTGTCTCGTGTAAACCCTATTCATTAAAACTATTTTAGGTATGACGATTAGCTTGGATATCGATTTTCGTTTTTTATTGCATTTACTTTTAACTGGTAAGCCCAAAAATAATGAGCAGTTTCTGATCTGCTGGAAATACGCTTCGGAAAAATTACAGAACTTTCTTGTTAGTTGAATTTTGTTGCATTGTGAAGAGTAACTAGATATCCTTTTTTTGGCTTCACAATGTTTTGCTTACAAGATATAGGCATAGGAATTATACACCTATTTAATTTTTTTAAATTATAATATAAACATGACGAAATATCAACTTAACTTTAAAATAATAGGGTTTTTAAAACTCAATATTATGTTAAAGTAAACCTATTTGTATTCTCGTAAAATATTCATTCGAGCGTATTCGAAAGTAAAAGTTTGTTTTATTCTCAAAATAACCAAATATTCCTGCAGTAGCTTATCTACATCTATAAATATATGTAGTAAGTATTTAAAATAGTGACATATTAAATGTAAATATCTCGTGGGCATTGTACAAGGAGTTTGTGAAATGCTTCCTGTTTAATGCATTTTCAAACTTTAGTCGACAGATAAAACGTACATATCTAGTTTTTTTTTCATTTGCAACAATAAGTTTTAAACATTTTATGGAGCACACACACACATATACGATAAATATGGTAAGTAGGTACCAACAACATGACAAATATATTTCAGTTTGCCAACTGTATATTTTTTAATTTTCAACATGCAATAATAAATATATAAATTTCAATTATATCGCAGTATTTTTAACTTTTATGCATTATGCATTATCATGCAATGATAAATTTAAATTGAACACTTTTAAAATTTTAATTCCATTTGCTATTTGTTTGCTGTTGTTTCCTTTGCTGTCGATGTTGCTGCTGATGATTTCGTCGACAAATTTATAATTGCTGCTGCTGGTTTACATTTATTTTTTTTCTACCGCACTAAGATCTCAATAATTCAACGTATTTTTCTTTTGCAGTTGAAAAATATCTTCAACACAAGTAAACACACATACAACCAGAAAAACACACAAGTTAATTTCCATTGGCGGCAACCAGCAACAGTGGCAGTGGTAGTACTCTTGGGTTCCATGCTACGGTTGTGCAAATGATTATTCAAATAAAACACAAACATTCACTCACACACACACATGTACACTCTCTCACATATATATACACGCAGCACCAGAACCATTTTGAACGACATACACGCACATTATCGCATACGGGTCGCGTGCGCTGCTGCTTTCATTCAATTCACTTTCAGTTCGGTTCGATTTAGTTTAGTTACTTTTCGAGCTTCTTTATAGTATTTAGAAAAATTACCGTATGCGCATCCGAAATAACATCAAAAATTTTGCCGACAACAACGACGACGACTGTCCCTTTCGCCAGTCGATACGATTCTGAGTCGATGTGGTACGTCCGCATGTTGTCGAAACTTCAACACTGCGTGCTAAGTTTTCGTCATGAGCGATATACATACATACATACATAAGTTGGCTTTTGAGGGTGGTGGCCGTATCACCCAAAAACTTGAGCTGCACTGTTAGTTGCTACCTTCTTTTTTTTGTCATACTTTGTTGTTGGCGGTTAGGTACTTTAAAAAATTTACAGTTACGGTGAATAAAATAGGTTCACTTTTTTAGTTTTTTTCTTTCAAATACCTTCGCGAAACCTTACCCTCCTTATTTTTAGAGTTTAAGGGGTTATATATTTTTATACCATGCATTAACGATCCAATCTAAATATTTCTTAAACTTGAGCAGACCAAATTGCTTCGTTCTGCATTTTTTTCTGTAAGCTATTTTTTATATTAGCATCTCAGGTTATAGTTCACTTAATATTGCCATTTTATTGACATGTTGTATTCAAAGTAAAGTAGCATGGCTGCTCCAGAGAAATTAGGAACAACATACGAATTGGCACAGGGTTTCTCAAAGGGATATATTCTGTGTGGTCGCCGTAATGTAGTGTGCTGGACTGCTATGTAAGGTATTCGAGTTGTGACGACATAAAATTATCAGTAATTTTAATCGCACAGCCCTAAACCACTAGCACATATATGCCGTTAAAATATATATTAACATTTATATTTAAGTAATTATAATATATATATTTCACAGAACGGAAATAATACGGTACAACAAGAAGAAATTGATATAAAAGGACATGCATCGCACAGAAGAAGACACTCAGACTTAGACTGTGGCACAGGTCATTTCTTCTTCTCTTTGTTAGATTATATGAAGTACTCCTTACGGTTGCGTCAGCACGGAAGGATAAGGCTTAGACATTGGTAGCTAATATCAAACGAAGCGACAGCACGTTTGATTCCTCTTTAATTCTCAGAAATCGGTCAGGTATTTATTGGACCTTGCGAGTGAGACATCACACCAAGGTATAAAAAGATCAGGTATTCATTAAACACCAGGGTGTGCGACAGCCTCACTGGTGTAGTATAAACAAAGTTGCCACTGACCATACAGCAAACGACAAAGACTTAGCCATCGTGTCACGAGGACACGCATCGTAAATACAGGAACAGGAACGAGCGGCAACGAAGCCACAGCAAGAAACCCGAGCGCCAAGAAAGGCAAACAAAGTGAAACGAGCACGAACGAAGGCGAACGAACAAACAACATACGAGGTACTAAGGATAAAAATACTAACGAATCAAGTGTAAATAAAATGACAGTGAAGAATAGCAATAAACAAGTGAACCGAAATAAATCGTGAGTTATTATTTACGCACCCTGGTTACTCGCTGAGTATACCCTGACAAAAAGAAAAGGAACCAGGAAGGTTCGTTACAGAGTTCAACGCACTGCTGAGTAAAAATCAAAAATAGAAAATAGGCCCTCCCTGAGCTGTTGTATCATAAAAGAATAAGATATATTGTAGACTCAAAAAACAATTTTGTACTCTGGCAACTGTGGTACGCATACTTAAGGAAATGGTATCGGTACTCCATACTTTGAGTACTCGCAATTTTTAAACCGGTACTTGATATTTTTTTACTCGATACTTTTATTATGAGTACTTGTACTCATTGAGTACCTTGATGCTGGTATCGAAATTCGATACTTTTAAAATTTTCCAGTGCAAAAATTTGTACAAAAAACGCAATATTAAAAAAATATCTACATTTTTAATATTAATTTTTTATGTACATATATGTGTTCATTATTTATTTATTTAGTTATGTATATATTTCAAAAAATTAATAAAAACTAAAAATTTAATTATGTGTAAATTTTTTAAGCGCATTTTATGATAATTTGAAACCCGATACTTTAGGTATCGAGTACATTTAGGTCGATACTTTTGGGTACCCGATACTTTTCGGTCGATACTTCAAATGAGTATAGTATCGATACTTTACTCCCGATACCATTTCCCTATGCGTACCACCAGTGGTACGTGAGGCCTCCAAAGGTGGTACGCTGGCAGACAATAAACGGAAAACGAAACGAGCGATTGCTGAATTTTATTACAAATCTGTACTTCCGCACATTTTTTTCATTTTATCGGTATTTCTTATTACTCTACAGTTTTGGTGGACATAAAGTACACAAAGCACAGTTTTTTAGTTCTGTGGTACGCGTTCGATCCACATTGTACATTGATGATACTGGAAAGAAAAGCTTGTGAACCGCTGGTTTAGCACAATTTTATGCCACTGTAAAGATTTTATGAGGACACGACTTCGTTACTTAGAAAATTATATTCCTTTCATGACCAACAATCAAAATGTATGCGACATTCATCGGTAACCCCAACAGGATTACACTTCTTGGGAATACTATCTCACTTGTGATTAGCTGGACGTAAAAAATTCTTTTGAATATTCCTCTGAGCCCCTTTAAGTAGAGTGTTCCGCACAAGAGATCTGCTGAGAGAAATTTTGAAGCAGGTGACTCATTTATCCATTTCCCTCAAAGTTCTTATGGTCCGCATCCTAAATAAGGGATACTTTTGCTATAATACCTAGAATTAGTAATAGTTCCCACTGCCTTTCTAGTTTTGATTTGATAACTGTGGGGTTTTAAACTTTAATCGTTGCTTCAGAGAAGATGCCTGCACAAGCTTCTCTAATTGTAAGAATTTTTTTCTAGAAGACCCCGGCAGTATTTGGGAAATGGAGGGTTCAAACATTACTGCTGACCATCCATCTTAGACCAGTCGATGTAGAGAATTATGTAACTAACAACAACAATTTATTTCAAACATTTCTTAATATTCCAAAAACTTATTTCACAGGGTTATTTTTTCCACGGAGGAAGGATGGCCAAAAAATTTCACAACGTTTGCTTTTTCATAATTAGTAACCCTTTTTAATTGTCCGCAACTGTATATACGTAACTTTTTACACTGAGGTAGGCTCTAGTTTGATATCAGTTTGTGTTGCAGTGTTAAAAAGGTAAAAAGCTTTTGCCGCCATACAGCTGTGTATACTCGTAGATGTAGTAGTACATTTGTGCATGTGTCGTCATCAACAGTGGCATAGAGCTATATGTGAATGTTATTGCTGTAGGCAATTAAGCTTTTCACATTTTTGTTAAATTTTTTTCTTTTCAAAATGTTGATTCGAAAGTGAAAGTTTCCCGATCTTCTTCTTCTTCTTTTGTTACGCCGATGCAGAAGGAGTTTGCTTGTTTGTTCAACAGTTTGCTTTCTGAGGCTTTACGCTTCATCTTCATGTTTTTCTGTTGCTGCTGTGTTTTATATTGTCACATGAGAATTTGTTGTTGCTGTTTTGTTGTTTGCATGCGTAGTTTTTTTTTATTTGTTGTTGTTGGTATTTTTAAAGAGCCTTTCCAAACTTAGTTACTGTTGTTCTTGTCATGAAGAGTTTCTTTTGCTTGCCTTTTAATGACTTTAATATGTTATGAGTTCCCAAGTTAAGCTCATTTGCAATTTTCCTAATTATTTGAGCTCTTTTTATGTCAGATTTAATTTGCACTTTTTGTGTTTTATTTTGTTTTTTTTTTTTTGTGAGAGTGTGTGTGTAAAAAAATGGTTTCTTAGATTATGTTTATATGTATGTTTATGTGTGTGTGTGTGCATAAATACTATGCGAATGTGTGTGTGCCTGTGTAGGCGTTTGAAGTTATCATTATGGTAATTTTTGAAATGGCGGTATTTTAATTTGTATATGCGTGTTCCACATAAAATTAATTATTTTTCATCAAAATATTTACACTTCTTTTTTGGGGGAAAAAACTTAAAATTTTTTTAGGTTTTGTAATATATAATAACCAAAGATAAGGAACTGTCGAAAGTTGGTAAATTTTACAGCTTACCGTGACTTATAATCATATGAGGAGGGATTTCCTGGTTTTGGGAACTATTTCCTGCTATTTTGCTCAATGCATCAAACTCATTCTTTCCAAATCAAAATTTGCATATGTATGTGCGAAGAAAACAAACAGCGACAACTGAGCAGTACCAAGTAATGCGCGAGTAGCTTAAAGAAGTATATCAGACTTTTAGCTTTTGCACACAGGCGCACAAATGAACATCCCCGACTTAAAGTTCTTTTGCATGTCTTGTTTGGCCGTCACTGATCTAGTCAAGTATTATTATGGAACAACATGGAGACTTAAGCCGAGCTTTTCGTATATATTCACGTTGTGCGAGTTATATTTGCACATGACTGGGAGGAACATGCGATTGTGATTTTTATTTTTACCCGTTCGAGGATTGAACCCAGCCTTAACAGTCAAGCGTAAACCGGATAAGTTATCCATTTAAGATTTCAAGGGTGTTTTCATTAAACATTTTGTAGGTGTATTATTGCGATTCCAATAGACTAATAGGGCGATAACTGGAAGGATATTTGCCTTGCTTAGTGATTTGAATGATTTTTGCTTTTTTGAAGCACTCAGGAAAATACGAATTTTGGAGACAAAAATTAAAGACAAGCAAATTTAGTTCAGTCAAGAATCTTCTTCAGTAGGACATTATTTATGGCATCAAGTCTTGGAGCTTTATTATTCTTAAGATTAATATATTTTATTGTATAATATTTTATTTCATTGAGGCTATTGAGTTTTTCAGAGATGTTATTAAAATAATTTTTGTCATTATCTAATTTTTAACAAATAAATAAACTTTTTAATATTTATTGGCTGCTTAAGATTGCTGGTAGTAAAGTAATGATTGTTTTTTTACTCTTTAAAACAAAGAAATATCGTGCCCAAATCGTTGTTGTAATTTCTTACAAAGTCAAAAACATTGTCGAATTTATAAAAATGTAGTGAAAGTCAGTGTTAAATGGGATAAAAAATTAAGTGAACTTGTCGGGCAGTACATGAGCTGTTCTTGCAAGAATATAGCAAACTTGAAAGTTAATTAAAAAGTTTGAGTCGGTTGACAGATTGTTGAAAGTAAGAGATATGAATTGGTTGCTTGAAAAATTCGGCGAAGCTCCAGTGAAAATAATAATATTAAACTTTTTTATATCGCTTAACGACTGATATATGTATTTTAAATAAAAGCTAACAAAAATAATGGAATTTTTTTTTAATGCAAAAAGATGTAAATCATTTGAAAGATAATTAATAATATCATTCCTAAAATGTAATGCTGATATCAAAAATTAATGATAAAAAAACCAAACAGTTTATTCCTGTAGCACTGTGTATTTTGCCCTTCATGCTCGGAGCGCTCTATAGCGCGCACTTGAACATAAATAATTGTGGTAAATTAACTACCAAATTTTTCAACAATGGAATGCCAGAAGAATACCGCAAAATATTTTTCTATTATAAATATTCATTGAGACGCAGTTGTTGCATTTTTAATTTATTTATAAAAACTATTTTTTTTCAAATAATAGATTTAATATCTTTAAAATAAAAATTATTAGCTTTAAATTTACTATTAAATTAACATTGTGATCTACCAAATTTTTCAACAATGGAATGCCAGAAGAATACTGCAAAATATTTTTCTATTATAAATATTCATAGACACGCAGTTGTTGCATTTTTAATTTGTTTATAAAAACTATTTTTTTTTAAATAATATATTTAATATCTTTAAAATAAAAAAATAATTATTAAATTCGTTGCCGAAAAAATAAATTGTTAACAAATCTCTGATGAAAAGTTTAATTGTTTATAACAAATTAACAAGTTAATATTTTGCATTAAAATTGATATGACATATTTTTCTCCTCTAGAACTTTGTTTTAACAAATTTTCTTTGAATAACTCCGACCCTTGGTAAATTCGGCATCCACTTCAGAAAGCCTTACCCACATGCAAATATTCTTTATCTCTTTGTGCTTAACAACTTTGCTTCAGACATCAAATTCGTATCTGTTAAAATAAACTAATTTCTTAATAGCTCCTGAAGACCTTATTTACTATAAACCCTTTGGAAAATCTCGCCTAAACAGTTTTTGTTGTACTGTGTAATCAGTGTAGCACACCATTTAAACTTTAAATTACGGAGCCGATGCATAAATATTTTCAGCGCCTGAGACTTTTCCTCTATTTTTAAATTGTTCAATGTGTTTTTTGCTTAAATTCATCAGTAAAAATTTTATCTGGACAAATTGCTGAAAATCGGGGCTCTGGACACGGGACTAAAAATCTGGACAATCATGACGAATCAAGATCGTTTGGCAACCCTACCTCCGACATTTAGAACAAGTCGATTTTTTCCATTAATTTTGGAAAATAATCAGCAAAAAGAACAAAAACAAAGTTTTGCAAAATAAATTGCAATGGTAACGGTAGTTTACAGTTATGACGCGATGTTACTTGTTTTTCATTTCATTGTTTGATTGATTTCAATTAGTTTCATTGTGCTTGCTTGCAGTGACGCGCGTGTGAAAAAGTGAAGGGAATAAAAAGTAACTTTTACCAAAAATACTATTTACTAATATAAAGGAGATGAGTGCCACAAAAGCAAAAGACAATATGGAAGGTTAATTAACAAAAGAAAAAACATTTAAAAAAAAAGGCCATTAGAGCGAAAATCAAACTAAGGGTTTTATTCATTATATCATTATATCTTTTTTTAAATTGTTTTATCAATTCATTTTAAAACATGTTGCTAAATAATCACAAATTACATCTTTTATTTATATATACAAATAATAAAATATTTTATTGCTGACTTGTTGAAAGGTAGTGTAGTAGGGGACAATTGTCTTCTCGTATGACATTAACATTGTAAAAGAGGCAGTTGACCAGGCAGCACGTAAACCAGTACTGGCTACTTTGCAACTAATTGCTATACTATTTATAGAACTAGTCGGCTTCACTGAAGGAATTGCATCCGTAGTGGGTCACTATTGCCATATCCTCCAATGGGGAAAATCTCGTAAGACGGCACGGCAAAATCTGGTAGGTCGGATTGAGCGGGCCCTCAACAGAAAAGAATATACTATTGGTATTTTTGTTGATATTGAGGGAGCTTTTGACAACGCAACTTTTAGCCGCATGTTCAACACAGCAGGTCACCATGGAGTGGAACCGGTTCTGGCTAACTTGATACGCTCAATGCTGTCAGATAGACTTATAACGATTTAAGCTGATTGAGTTCAATCCATGACTTGAGGCGTGAATAAAGGATGCCCCAAAGGTGGCGAATTCTCTCCATTGTTGAAAAGTCTACTGGCCTCCCTAAATGAGTTGGGTATCCACACACAGGTTTATGCCGATGGTTTTGCCTATATAACCACGGGTCAATCGCTAGGGTAAGTTTGTAAGAAGGTCCAAACTTCTCTGGATATGAGTAGCTCTTGGTATTGCTCAAATGAGCAATCGGTTAACGCTCTTGAAACAAGTGTTATTCTTTTGACCAGGAGAAAGAAAATTTATGGTCTCATTTTACCTGTACTCAGAGGAATCTATCTAGAGGATGCTATCCCATGAAGTGAAATATATAGGGTTCATTCAAGATACCAAACTTTTATGTCGTTCTTATGTTGAGCTAAAAGTACCCAAATCACTGGCAGCTGTTTGTTATTGTAAGGTTATTTTCGACAAAACAGGCTGTGTATCACCGGATAAAGTCTTATGGCTCTATGAGGCTATTATTAGACCCACCTTATCTTTGCAATGCAATTGGACCATCCTTGGATGCAAGGCCGTATTTAGAGGGGAGGGTTTGGGATTCTGACCTCCCTCCCCCCGAAATGTGGAAACTTTCCACAAATTTTTGATATTAAGTGCCAGTAGATGGAAAAGAAAAGTCAAAATAAAATCTATTAAACGATTTTTAAATATTTTTTATTTCCATCGGTTTCTTTCTAAAAAGTCAAATATAAAAAAATAAATTTAAAATCTTAGTTACACTATGCGACCAAATCCGATTTGTTTTTTTTTGACATGAAGTTTGACTTTGGATTCAAAAACAGAAGGTGATGCTGAGCAATCCTGCATTCATAGTTTTTCTAGGTCAGTAACTGTTTTTGATTTAAAGTTTCGTTCTGAAACAGTTTAAAAAGTTTAAAAATAATAAAAAATAGAAAAAATTATCGGATCCTTGTAAAATTAGACTTATTTGAAAGGTCATAAAAAGCAATATTATTTTGTGTAGTATATTTGGAGTTTTTCTACCATCAGATGGCTCTTTCACTCTAAACTCTTCCGCCATCATTATCTCTGGCCGCGGGTGTAAGTAAGATAAGATCCGTTATGTGTACATTTTTTTCCTGCACCCCTAAACATAAACACAACCCCTGCTTTAAGGTAGCATGCGAAAAATTTGGCTTTTTTAAATTTCGAAATTTATGGGACGTCAGGATTCAGGTCTCCAATTTTTTATAAATTGTAAAAAACGCTATTTTTGCGGGTTTCCCATTCTTTTCTTCCGATATTTTTAATTAAAACCACCATATTTGATAAAGGAGAAAATCATATCTAAGTTGTCGTTCTTCATTAACCATAATCTTATACTATTTTGTAGGGTCCATTAAATGCAACATCGTATTTAATTTATTGTATTTAAACATCAGTTTCATAAAAATTATTTATGAATATTTTCTTCGAATGAAAACCCGCCCCCCGAAAAAACATTCTGGCTACGGCCCTGCTTGGATGCATTGCTCAGCTTACCACCTTCTGATGTTTCTGTTCAAATAAATCTAAGCCATCTATAGGCTTAAATGGTATGACACTTGCTGGGATATTGGTGGCATTGTTGAAGATCCTGAATTGGATCTGACAGTTCTATTAAAGCCATCCGATACAATGCCAACAATTCCAGTTTTAAAACAGCGCTAAGTTAATTGCAAGCACATTTTCACTGACGGCTCAAAAACGGTTTTGCGTTTTGGGGTGTTTATAGAAAATAATGAATTGCATCTTCATTACTCTCTGGGGTTACATGCTTCCGTTTTTCAGGCAGAAATTTTTGCAATCATCAAGGCAATGGGCCATGTTACTGAAAGCGGTCGAAGAGAAAGGGGATTTTGTGTATTTAGTCACAGTCAGGCTGCGCCCTGTATTGCAAATCCAGACTTAATTGTGTTGGAAAACATAATAGCCTGCTATTGAACTGGGTTTTTAGACACTCCTGGAATCTTAGGAAATGAATCTGCTGACTTCCTGAATAGAAAGGGTTCGAAAACTTCTTCACCAGAACCCGTACCTTTCTTTGTCGTCTACATTCATCAAGACCACCATTAATGAACGATCTCATATTTGTCAAAGTGACAACAATGTATGTAAAACGATAGCTACGATTCCTCACCAGTGATCTTAGTAATAGGTCTTACTAGCATTTAAGCATCCTATATAAGCCATGGTTAGGTTAGGGAAGTGCTCAGAAAAAAATTGAACGTCCACGGGGCCAAAAATTTGGTCCATTATGATGTCGAAAACGAAACGAAACAGATCTCTTTCACAGAGATGGTGGTTCATGGTCTCGTTTTTCTCTTCGTCTTCACACCTTCTACAGGCTTCAAACCCATTGCGCTAATAACACAAAAGCCTGTGAGTACTCCAGCTAGAACTTAAGTTTGTTTTCTCTCTAAACAGAGACAGTTCTGAGTTCTTTTCTTATCGATAGAAGGCCACAAACTCCTGTAACTCCTAAGCATGCTAATCTCTCAACTTTTACAAGATGGTGGAGATAGCTGATCTTGTTTGCTTCATTTCATAATACCAATGATCCATTGGTAAGTACAGGACTGATGACGGCCATGTACATCCAATGGATGAGTCGTGAGACACCTTCTTTTTTCTTTCTTCCAGCTGAGCTTACTATCAAGTATAATTTCGAGATACTTTGCTTCGGATGAAAGTTCTAGAGTGATATTGTCATGTTTCGGGAGTTCGAAGTACGGTACCTCATATTTCTTCGTGAACAGAACAAGTTCAGTTTTGGAAGGATTAACTGCTAAGTCGATGGTTCCACCCACATTGAAAGCTCCTTAAGTGCAGAGGACATGAGATCACTTATTGTCGGCAAACATTTTCTTCCACATCATCTGCACACGCAATTGCCTTTACTCTTTTTCGCTCAAATACTGTAAGTACTGTACTGATCTGGTTGGCAACAAGTAACCAAAGTAGCGGTGACATGACCTCCACTTGTGGTACCCCACATGTGACCAGTTTCTTTGTTGCACTTGGAAAGTCATTTAATATCCGAAATTGTAACCCAAAATCACGAAAAAAATAAGTAGAATATCTGTTAAAAATTTTCATTTATTTTCTCTCCTTCTCTACAAATTTCACAAATCAAATGTTTAAAAGCCAACCTTAGATTAGTGATTAACAACCTAAAATTTATTATATTATATTTACACTCCTTAAATTCCATTTTGATCAAGAAAAGAAGATATTTGTTGAACAGTTTACACAGAGACTTTGATCTTGAAAGAGCAGCTCAATTTCTATTAGCAACAATACATGAATTATGAAAGATTTTCACTCAGGACACTGTAAACTTTGCACATGTATATAGAACTGAACAGAAATAGCTGTTAGGACATCCCAGGACTAAAATTTTAAATTCCACACCCAATAAAGTAATAATATTTAGCAATATCTAAAGCAACTGAATGATACTTCAACTGATTTAATATTACTACAATACTACCGGGCATTATTTTCTTTTCAGCTTTATAGATATGGCTATTAAAATAAAAAAAAAACAAATTCCTTTGAGCTGCTGACCACAGAGGCAGTAAAAACTTGAATAATTTTTAATGTAGCCAGCACACAAAATGTGATGAAAATGCATATTAAATGCCCAATTTTTGCTTATTGATGCCCACATAAACGTGTATGTCTGAGAAAACTCAGTCAAAAGGAAAACGATAATCACCACTACATACTCATATACATATACTTACATACATATACATATTGACATGCATACATCCTAATGATTCTGATGTTGAAGTGTTTGTGGCTGCCTACTCTTCATAATTTATTCAAAGACCAAAATTGTTTGAGGAAAAGAAAAAAGGAAATTCAGTGTTAGCAAGAATATAGTTTTTCTTAGTTTTTCTTGCCATCGGATATATGCATATGTAGTAGTATATACCGGTATGTAAGTAAGTATGTATATTTGTGCTTGAAGACATAAAAACTTGGCATTGGTTTGCTTAGAATATAAACACAAAGTTAAACGCAATTGTGCTGCTAAAGAAAATAAAAGAAAACCGGCAACGTATCTACATATGTATGATACCTCGAATGCAGTAAGTTTATAGCCGAAAGGGTGTTAGCGATGAAGACATTGTTCTTGTTGGATAAAATTGCTCTGTTTATTGGTTTCGTTGGATATTTACATAAGCCATAAAAGTTTATATCGTTCGTGTGCGCCGAAAGATAAGAACAATACTTTACTAGTGCAACAATTTGATAAACAATTGCCTAAATGTTGGTAACTTAGAGCAAGAAAATAAAAATCGAAGCATGAAAGTAAGACGTTTGTGGTCAAACTGAGATGTTTAGCACACTCAACTAAAATGGGAAAAACCAAGCAAAAACTTAAAGTTTATTTGTTAACATATAGCAGGCACCTTAGAGTTTAGCAAAATTACAAGCTTGTTGGAAATGATTTGATCATTGCCTCTGGTGAAATCGAAACAGTAGCTTGCATGAAAAGCTGTAGAGTCGAGTTGGTAAAGTCAGTCTTGCATAACAGAAGGTTATTATTTCCTTTTTTCGAATGAAAATACAATAAAATGGAAGTCGATCTCTTTTGATTTTTCTCAAATTTCCACACACCTTTAAAAAAAACCAAACCAACAACTAACTAACTTTAGTGGCTAAGAATAGTTTTTCGTTGCGGTGGGACTTGGTCGCAAAACATCACACATATTCTTTATTTTAGTTTGGATAACGTCTTTAGAGATTTTCGACCCGGTACTTGCTGTTCTTTACATACAGTAGGCAACAAAATTGAGCAAATGAAGGGACATTTTTGGGACTTTTATTCAGATGAATAAAAGTGGAGATAAATTTTTGAAATCAGAGAATATTTTCAGGTTCCAAAAGGGTCTTGAAAGTACCGAAATTTCGAAAATAAATTATGATTTTTAAAAATTTTTTGGCTGAACATTTTTTAAATTCAACAGCTCTGTTATTGTTGATCGGATAATTTTTATTGGTGCCACAAGAGTTTCAAAATTCAGCAGTTTTGACCATAATTTATACTTTTCATACAGTTTTTGCTGAATTTCTGAAAACTTACAAACTTTGTACATCTTGCTAGGCAATTTTCCATTTTGATTAATTTTGCTACAGATTGTAAAAACTGACGTACGTGCGTGGCTCACTACGGATACATTAAGTCACATTCGTAAGCCAATCAAATAGTTTTTTGTAACATTCCAAATTGAAGGGTTGAAACTTAGAAACTACTGCAGAACTGCTTGATTCCAGAAGTTTCAAAGTCACACAAATCTGATTTTGCACGTTTCTCCAATTCTGCTTCGCTGCCTCTGATTCGTTAAAATACATAAAATCTTCCTGAAAAGAATTATTATTTTTTAGAACTGTGTCGATTGGAAGGATTTTGAATCGTTTTAGAAAAAGAATATACGAAAGATTTTGAATAAGTAAATCCAATCGATACGTATTACCTTCTTCAACTTATTGCGGGTGGTTGAATTTGCAGCACGCTGCTGACGGTCAATATGGAACATATCCTCATTGGTGGATAAATAACACAATACGTTTTTCAAATTACCATGAATCTTCTTATAAAAAATAGATTTATAATTAAAATAATACTAGTAAGTAATCATCATGGTTTCTTGGGTCTACCAACCGTACAGGGTATACTGCATTCTTGAACATTCTTTCGCCTTTCAAAAAAAAAAAAAAAAAAAAAAATTATATGTCTGCAAGCACTCGCAGTAGAAGTGAAACTATGTCGTTTATTAGAAAATTGTTAGAAAACATTTTCCTCTGTTGATACTCTCTACACTTATCGGTACAAAGACGACTTAAGGTAGATACACATTAGGCTGATGACACGCAACACACGTCATCTGATGGAAATCAAAAAGCATCAGCATTCGTACATTTGTATGAAACATCGTTTGGCATGTACACACTATGCTGACGTGTTGTGACGTTTCGTGGCTGATCTATTTGGTTTGGATCAGTGTGTGTCATATTTGTGTCGCCGAGCGCCTCTTCGTTCGCTAATCGATGAAATATGAGCTTCGGGTTATTTGTTTACATTTTAGTCACTGAAAATTTTTGAAAAAGTGTGTAGTAATTAATAAATGTAAAATTAAATATTTAATTAATATAAATATATGCATTACTATTTATATATGTATATTTTTAAAAATATTAGGGAAGTTTCAGCTACAAAATAAAATGAAATAATCACACAAAAAAGTAAAATGAAATATTAATTTTTAATTTTAATTAATTAATTTAATTTTTGTTTTTTTTGTTTTTAAATATTTCGTAAATAACTAAAAAACTAAAAATGTTGAAGTGCGCATAATTGGTCTTCACCAGCTTTCAGTTCCTCTTTCACAAGTTTTATAAATTCTCCACAAGTATCTCTACTTTTATTAATGTTATGCCACCCATATTTTCTGTTAATTTTCTTCTTTTTTTTTTTTGCTAAAAATCTTTATAAAACTGATTTGCTTCGTCAACATATTAAACGAAGTTTCATGATTCGTGTGCGTGGCGCCAGTCTAGTGTGTACACAGTGCATCATGTCAGCCTAATGAGTAGGGCAAGGAACTTCATGCAAATGCATATTTTTGCTGGGTATCTCAAAATTGAAATGGCAAGTTATCTTTACGAATCATTAGATTTCATTTAAAATTGCATTTAATCGTTAGTGCATATTTTTGCATATTTTACAATTAATGCATGTTTTCACATATATTTTTTCTTTTTTTATTTACATTTAATAATTTTGAAAACTTTTTAGTGAGCTGCGAAAAAAATTTCAAGTTGACCAGCATTTGAAAAGAATTGAATGAATGCGTCTGGCAAAAAACAATACAGCCATTGATTACTACCTCTGCAGCGGCAGAGCTTAAAATATTTAGTCTGGATTTATGCCAAACTTTTACTTCAGCAGATATTCCATTGTATCTTACAATCCATAATTAAGATATATTAATGAAATCATTCCTCCTTCTTGAAAAGTCAAATATATATTCGTTTATTAAAGAAATGAAGTTTGCCCTAAAAACCACTTCTTATGGGTTTCCATAGATGAGGCCAGATATGTAAATTTGGAAATTAATGACTTAAATTGTTCTACAAACAACTATTCTATAAATGAATTTTGCGCTCCTATCGTCCGTCTGTTGATGTAGAGCGATCATTTTCTTTAAACAAACAAAATTTTATTGTTTACGCCAATAAAACAATAAATTAAGATTGATCTCATGGTTATTTACATATTTACTTAAATTCGATTTGAGTTAAACTTTTTATGTTCATTCTATATTTTTGTTGCTTTTTATAAATTTATTTTATTTTTTAAAGTGAATTGTTCTAGTCCTTTGTTTGTTAAATTACGTGCAATATTTTTGTTTTTTTTTACCGAAAATACCATATGCAATTAAAAACAATATATTTTTTGTTTTTAATTGCTTATTTTCCATGTTTTTAGTGCATTTTTTGCAGTTTCAGTTGCATATTTTTAAACTTTAAGTGCATATTATATGCGCATATTTTTGATTTTTTAATGCATGAAATTCCTTGCCCTACTAATGAGTATCTACCTTTAGTACATGTATATCTTATATACAATCAAGCCGAGACTTCTATATCGACTCTCTCACTAAAGCACATGCGATAAAACTGCGAGATTTCGTCTCTCTGCTTGATTGTATGCAGCCGATCCCCATATGATTTCGTTCGCTAAATACTAACAACAGCATAACTTCGTTTCGTATTAGTTTTGTATGAGTGCAACAACAACACGACTTCCGTTGCAAAATTTTCGATTTACCCTCGCTAAAGAAGTTTCACTTACAAAAAAAACTATCTAATAATAACATTTACAAACCAAAAATAAATAATTTTTTTTTTTTCGATACTACACGAAATAATTTATTGTCCAACAAATCAATATTTTAAATTGCAACTCGAACTACTTATTAGAGAATTTTTAAAACTAACTTTTTTTTTGCTATTTGTTACTGGGGATCCCGTTTTTTTTAAGGCAAAGTTAGTTTAAGTTTAGAGCTGACTTTAAGTCTAAAACCTTAATTTCAAGTATTTACGTCGTATTTATATTACGCGGATGATGAAATAAAAGCTTTTTTTATATTAATATTATAAAAATTTCATAGTGTACACAAGCGATTATTTGTACGAAATATTGTATATATAAACATTCAAAAATATTTCACATATTTGACTTCATAAATGGTTTTAAATACATTTCAAATGATTTCGGCACTGGGTCCTTATTCAGCGGACTCTTTTTGGCCGATTCGAAAATTCTTTCATAGACATTGCCATCATAAGAGCCCAAAACCGAATTTAATACACGATCATGAAAATCGAAACCATCACAAATTGCAACTGCATTAGGGCGTATTTTCTTGAGAACAACTTCGAGCCGATTTTGTAAAGATGTCCAATCGTCATCAGTAAGATTAATGAACTGCAGTAATAAATTGTGAGAAAAATATTGTATACTATTTTTAACAAGAAAAATCACCAAACAAAATTGGCTAATTCACAAAGTGTCATAAATTAAAAAAATTGGAGAATTTATGACAAATGAGAAGATACGACGCAGAATAAGACAACTTCTGAATTGACCAAATGTTTTTTTACTCACCCTCAAAACATCTGCCATATGACGTAATACCGTGTGCACCAAATACAATTCCAAAATGTTCTCTAACACTTGATTTAACTCTGTAGAACGTTTAGCCGCCTTTGAGCCAGTAACTTCGACGAGAAGAGCATTAGTGACAAAAGCGCGTCCATGCAGCTACATATATAAAAATAAAATAGAGAGAAAAAAGCTGTATTTCAGAACTAGTTCATATTACTTATTATTTTCTCGATAACAAATTATTTATATTCTATGTACAAAGTGATATTGTACAATAATGGATTTGATTTGTATGTAGACAGGGTGGAGTGAATGGGATTCGCATCAGAGATAAACCAGAGTAATCTCAACCAAACTTGGTATAGACTATGCTTATACCCAAGATCAAATGAAGTTCTGAAACGAGCAAAACTAGACAAGTGACAAAAAATTATATGAAAAGAAAGTGAAGAAAATTAAATAAAATTCAGCATAATTTCTTGAAGTAGCATTGATATCTGTTGACAGAAAGAAATTGAAGGCATGTCGACAATGACAAATACCGTTACATGAAAGTTCGCATTTTCCAAACAGGCATTTTCACTATGGTTATGCGCCATATAATTTAAAACTAGATTTTTCTATGACTCTATGAGCTCAGATTTGCTCAGGTTAGGTCGAAAATAAAAACCTCCACACATATTACGTTAATAATATATTTCAGCGGCTATAAATCTCACCTCAGCTGCTTGAATCAATTCAATTCCAGTATTGTTAGCAGCTTCCGGCTGTGTCTGACCTTGCTCCAAACGTTGATTGTAACTCTTGAAAGCAATACGTGTTTTGCTGAAAGTCATTATACAAAAGGTGATTTAAAAAAAAACGCTGCTGAAAACCAATTATATGTTACACTCACTTTGTAGCCGCATATTGCAAAGCCTTAACTAAACAGTCCCATGAGCCTGTCCATTTGGGGAAACGTTCCCAAGCAGAACAATCCTTTAAATAAGCCATCGTAGGCATAAGTTTTTTGCCAGCCAAGACATCAGCCCATGTTTTGATAAGAATTTTTCCAACTTGCAAATACAATACTGTATTTTCACCTTCATACGTGCAAGCAGCAGTAGCAAGGGTAAAAAGATTTCCCAAATTGGCTGCAGCAAGATAACCATGCCCACCACAAGAGAGACGTAACCGTTCAATGCCAAAGCTGGAATCGTAAGAACATGAAGCTTTTAAAATGCACGCTAAGGCATGCAGCTCAGGCAAACGTGAATAATCATTTTTGTTTATAGCTGTAGCGGTTTCCTCATATAATCTGAGCAAATATCCAGCTGCAATACGATATGCAATAGCAGTAGCGATTTCGGGAAAGACCTTCATTTGTTGTGTTACATGATCGATTATTTGTGGTTCTGGTTCGCTAAATCGAATTTAAAGAACATAATTAGGAGAATATTGAATTGAAATGCGAGTGAATACAATTAAACTCACTCAGGATTGATAGGACTTTGACGTCTCACTGCTGAGTAACGCGTGGTAATAGTAACCGCTTGAGCCAACATTGCCGTATTGCCCAAAGCAACCATGACACGCACGAAAACCATTGGAAAGTAAGTCAATTGTGATACAGGACTTTTGACATATGTACCATCCGGCAGCACTTTCGCATTCTTCATTAACATATTTGTGCGTGGTATATGCACATTTTTCAAGCCCAGATAACCGTTATTCACGCCTAGCATACCAATCTTTTTACCAATATCACCAATATCAATACCTGGCAATGGCATATGAGTTTCCTCGTCACGCACTTGCAGTACAAACATTTGGACTCCTTTCGGTTGATTGTCGATAAATAGCTGCGCCACTACAATGCAATAGTTTACTGTTTGTCCCACTAAAAATTTAATAATATATTATTTCCGAGTTGTTAACGTGCAGAGTTGCTTTTAAATATTACTCACAACCCCCAGGCCACCATTTATATGCAGTTAATGTTGGTGTGTTTAGTATGAATTCGTCAGTTAAGCGGTTATAATCAGCTCTAGTTTCTAGTCCTCTTAAAAATGTTCCATGTCCTAATTCCGTTTGAGCGTATGTTCCAAGAATTTCACAATTATCTGCACGCTTTCCAAATTTTTCATATTGTTCGGGCGTGCCTTGACCTTTAAGCGCTCTAGTGAACATAACCAAATGTACAGCTAGAGGATTGCCGGCTGGCATAAGTGCTCCACCCACAGGGCCACCCATCAGGCTTCTGTAAAATAACAAGTACATATAAACATACATAAATAAATTATTTAAATTTTTTTTTCATACGGATAAAGTTCAGTTCCTCCAGGATGAAGTCTCTCTTGTAGGTTTCTTAATTTTTTCGTGGCGTATACTGCGTGTTTAACAGCTTTATTGTACACATCTTCGTAAGACAAGAACTCATGCTCAAGCGGATCATCCAAGTCATTATAAAGTTCCTCTTCTAAAAAGTAAATTTAGATTTACTGTATGTTAATCAAATAATTGAGCTGAGAGATGTTACATATGTCTCTGCAGCACGGCCACTACCCGATTAAGATTCGCTTACCACAAGTGTAAGTGTATTAAATATTTTAAGGCTTAGGCAAGTAGTGGGGAATAGTTACAGCTCTTTAAAAATTGATAAATAGTCTAAATAAGCCCATTGTTAAACTCCAATAATACGCCAATACCACATAAAGTGGGAGAAACCCTACTCCTGGCTGAATGGGTGAAAGGATAGTTAGACGCCTTGCAGTGCTACATTTTCTGGGTAATCCATCATATGTATTTTACATATGTAAAACGATAAATTTAAAATGAGAAAATTGTAATGTCGACCTGCGGCCCAAGGAATTATGGTCTTAATTCACGGAACATTTTAGGAATATTTTAGGCCGAGGAGTGAAGAAATAATATACCATAAAACACAAACATAATTGTTAGGTTTCATATAAAATTACACATAAAAGCAAAACATTGCACAATTGGACAACAGTGCATAGTTATGAAAAAGTAGTATTTACTATTTATTTAACACACCTTAACTAATGTTTTCCATATTTTCACTTTATCTCCGTTTAAGTCAGCGTTTTTCCCAAATTTTTGTCAAGTCAACTTGCTACTCAATCAGTTGACTTTGATAGCGCGCCAAAAAAAAGTATTGCCCATAATATTCAATTTAACATATTTTTTCTATTTTGGGTATCTAGATTCAGAAAATGGATTCAGCTTTAAAATATAAAACCATAAAAAATTTAAATTTATGCCAAAAAACGGCTTTTGGAAGTATTTTAAGTGTAATCGTACCTTTTTTCGCCGTTTTTCATTTTCAAGGTACTTTCGGCCCTACTGAAGCGTTTCAGGTTTGATTTGGAATTTTTACACTTGTGAATTAAAATCGGACTGTATTTGTTCTTTACTGCGGAGCTACTTACAGCTATACCTAAGTTGGAGTGTCAGCGTTGTTTATCTGTCAAAATATACTCCGGAAAGAAAAGCTTCTGATTTGCTTTTACATACATATGTACTTCAGGCACACCGTGCGTTCCTGTTGTATACCTATGTTCTTTATAAAATACATAGGTAATATGAAATGTCCAATTTATTTTGTGAAGTTTGCTTTTTTTTTATTTACATTTTACATAATATGCAATATTTTCTACCAAAATAAAATAATTTCATTATTGGATTTTTAAAACTTGATTGAGAATTAATAATTTTTTATGCAATTGCCGCGGTTTTAGCTATTGTACAGCTTTATTTCATGTATATTGTTACGTCACAACGCAGAAAATATGTTTAAAAAATTTTACTTAAAAAGAGTCGTGTTGGAGTAAATCAGATCGGATAATGCCATTGAGCTCAACGTAGGTATTTGAATTATGTAGAAAATTATATCATACCTCTTTTAGGTACAATCGGACTCAAAGAGGTACAATTTTTACATAATTTAGGACCTTTCAAAAAAATTAAAATATCAACACTGATTTTGACGCTTGAACGATTTGCCGAGAATTAACGAACATTGTGTTGTGGATGAGACAAATTTTTGAATTAAACAATTTTTGAACAAGCTAAATACTTATTCATATGCTCGCAAAAATATTCTTGTGATTATTCAGTGGAGAACCAGGAGTTGCTCGGCTAATGTCAATTTTAGGCGAAACGCATTATCATATTCGTCTGACTTAAATCCGCCCGATTTCTGTGTATGAGCAATTTTAGAAGCAAAGGTCTGTGCTAAAGAACACAAAATCACTGATGAGCGGAAACCCTCCTTAATAATAGAATAACTTGATCGAAGAGACTTCGTCTTATAGTAAAACACAAAGGTGGCCGTGATGAAGAATATTGATATTATGCTAAAATTTGAACAAGATTGCTGCATCATTACTGACAATTCAGAGTGAACCACTCTAAAAGGCCCGTACATATAAAAATTAAACTAACGAAGTTTGAAAAGCGCGAAGAGCTACTGATATATGCTATAACCGAGCACATATTCGTTATCTGCGAATCACTCAACATCAACCTAAAACACCCCATCTGCTTTTTTATTGTTGGACAGTGTAATTAATTACAAAATTGCATATAACGCTTTGTAATTTCACTAGATGTAACGTGTAATTAAGTTAATTATGCAGGTGGTATTTTATTGAAGCAATTAAGTACTTAAAATTCTAAATATAATTGCTAGTTCGATTAATCTTCATCTATAGAAGAAAAATTGAAATTTCATTCAAATGCAATATCAATCTTTACCCTTACTACCTGATAAGATTACTTTCTATTTGCACCTATTATTTTAATCGATGTTAAACCAACACAAGATCTTATTAATGATAACAAATTAAAAATATGACCAATAAATTACTTTGATATTCGTTGAAGCGATCAGTGTACGCTTTCAAAGTTCTCATACACTTGCATGATATATGGTAAGTGTAAAGTAATTTACTTGCTAGTTTTTGTTTAATATATTTGTAAAAATAATTTGAATAAATATATTTGCAATTCGATTACGCTGATTTTTCTGTTAAATATATACTAAAAAATGACTAAAAATAGCTTAATTACCTAATTAAGTATAAACAAAACCTTAGTGCAATGTCACTGCCCGCTTGTAAAAGGCACGACGCGTATACAGTGTGTCCCAAATTTATAGAGGTATCCACTTTTTCGGGGATATCTTTTTTTTCCTACAAGCAAACCAAACTCGATTTTAACATTATATATGACTTACAACTTCTCTTTTATTTGTTTATGCTTACGGTATTTCAATACGGTAAAAAAATCAGAAAGTTTTAGTTTCAATAAAATGGCTAGAGGAAAGGAAGTTTAAAAAGCGCTCATTGATGCATATAAGAAGTCTGGCAAGTCAAATTGAGAAATAGCTAGGCCAATAAACCATTCTAGCAATGCAATTGACAGATACGTAAAAAATGATTCCAACGAATCAACAAAGAAGTAGCGTGGACCACCACCAAAGCTTTCTGAACGCGACAAACGAAGGATTGTTGCTGTCTCAAACGACAAAGGGCTGTAGGCGTGTCAGAAATGTAGTCACTCCACATGTCTCAAAAAGCACAGTTCATAGGGTTTTGAAAGAATCTCCGCACTTGGTTTTCGAGAAAATGCAGAAAGCGCGTAGTTAAAGCTTCATCACAAGCTGGAACGCTACAAATATACCGAGGAGAAATTGCATTGGATGCATGGTTGAAAGTACAGAAATTCCGTTTTAATTGTTAACTCATTCAATCCTGTAAGTTTATGTGGGGTTGGATTAAGATTTTGGATATTTATATGTGTTTCAGATTGTTTGGTCCGACGAAAAAAAGTTCATCTTAGATGGCCCAGATGGCATTCGGCATTTTTGACGCGATTTGCGAAAGAACCACGTTCTTTTCCACGTGAAATTCCGTTATGGTATGGCG
Source organism: Toxonevra muliebris (assembly GCA_963691655.1). Classification (NCBI taxonomy): domain Eukaryota; kingdom Metazoa; phylum Arthropoda; class Insecta; order Diptera; family Pallopteridae; genus Toxonevra; species Toxonevra muliebris. The sequence continues at coordinate 41,885,316 of OY829328.1, read as the reverse complement.
GCATATGACGGTTACGGGAGAGTTGGCCTGGGCTACCATATAGTAACTTCTAGACTTTTGTCGTTAGAATTATACTCATTAAACGATATCATCTGTGGTTTGATTTACGTCGGCTCATCACTATCGTGTCGTTTATCGTATGTCTATCCGTTATAATTTACAGTTTAAGAGCCACTGACGACTTCATTTGATTTGTCTAAAATGTTAATTTAGTTTTCGTTATTTACAAAAAATATTTTAGAATTAAAATTGAAAAATAAAAGTATTAAAAGTTTAATGAATTGATATTTAATATAAATAACTCAAAAACAAGTATATATAGATCAGCTACACCCTTAAAAATGAAAATATTGGTGAATTACGTGAAGGAGCATTCGCAAAAAAAAAAAAACGATTCAGGAAAGGCAGACTGAAGGTAAGGTTGGAACAGTGTTGCCACGGAAGAAATATTTTCCCTACCAAATTTTTGCTAGAAACCAAAACCACTCTCGACCTACCAAACATTTTTTTACTACTAAAAAACACAAATTTTTACAGCATTTAATGCTTTTTATTAAAAAAAAAACTTAAATTCATTTTTACAAATTCTCTCTTTTTTTAAATAAGTTACATATTGAGGGCTTCTTGCCATAAGGCTGTATCCGTATCCCAAAATGAGTTGATATTCATATCACATTTTAAATTATTGACACTTAATCTAAGCAAATTCCATTGCTTAACTTTTTTGTCAGAGTCGCAGTCCATTAAATTTTGAAATTTTAAAACTAAGGGTAACATTTCTAAATTACCTTTGGCAAGAACATTACTTAGCGTTATAAATAATTTGTAAAAGTTTAATATTATATCTTCCCTGTCATCTTAATTTGATCCACAAGCGAGTGAAAAATGAGCGCGATTTTTAATTGATTTTTTGCATTTGCTTCACACAGGAGACAGGGTCCACATACTTTTTAAAATCAGTGTTACCAAAAATTTTGGTAAAGATATAAATAAAACTTTACAAGCTAAATTTTTTTCTTTGAAACCGTTTTGCATACTATTTTTTCTTTAAACGTAAACATTTACATTTTTTTAAAACCTACTAAAAAACGAAAATTTTTTTTTTCAAAAATAAAACTACCAATTTTGGTCCAATAGATGAGCTGACACATCTCTCAATGCACGTCGCTGCCTCTAAATTGTCAATCGATTTTCATTTTCTTCTCTCTTTGTAAACAACATAATGCGATAGTGAAATGTTTGGAAAATAAATTGAATTTAAAAAAATTTATTTAATTTATTAAATTTTAAAAACCCAAAAATTCTAAAGAAAAATTACCTATCGTGCAAACTCCATCGTTGAGACGATAGTATTTGACAATTTTTGACGATAAGTGAAACAAGCAGTGTATCGTCGAAACGATATCGTGCAAACGATATAACGTTTCAGTGATTACTTACGTGAAGCAAAAGTATCGCCAAAACAATGCCGTCAAACGACTATAGCCATATGTGATGAGAGCTCTGGACTTTGTGCAGCATCAAACAGCGCTCAAAACGCACCCTACTTGCGTCGTTACTGCTCTGCTAAACTAACATTTCAACAGAACAACGTATCAACAACATTGTTGATATGTTTGCAATTTTTTGTTACTGATTAATCGACTTACCCACCAAACGTTTCATTTGTAGTGTAGAAGAATCTTCGTAAAACCAAGCCGCAAACTCGTCAACAGTAAAGCTTGCATTTTTACGCTCTTTAACAAGATCAGGATTTACAAAATTTGGCACTGGCATCTTAAAAAATTGTAATAATAATTTGTAAACAAAGAACCTCACGCCAAAACTAAACGCGAACGACTATAACATTATTTATTTTTGTGAGGGAATTGTTGTTGATAAGCTCAAAAGCGAGATACAAAAGCTTTCTGATTAAAGGTGTATTTATGGAAACTTAATGTAGCATGAGACAACACATAGCAAAATTTCATTCTGATTATAACAATAGCACATCAGTATAATAAGCATGGATTAAGTTTTGCTGTTAAATTTGAGTTTCTTCAACTTCTGCAATATATATCAAGAATGCAAAAATCGATTAACTTACGTAAACCGATTTAGTATATAAAAAACCCGTTTACTTTTTGCCTCGATAGATAATTAAAGCAAACAGAAAACAGGTGATTTTGTGAAATACCTCTTAGCATAATATATAAATCAAAATTCAATAGGCTTCTATGTTACGTTATCGCTATATATCTATAATTAGATACACATATCATTAGCATTTATCAAATTTATATGTGACAATTGTCTATGCTACGTTTAGTTTCTATAATATGGCCTTAAATTTCTTTATAAAAATCAATAAGTATACCAATAGGAAAAAGCTTTATAATCTAAATAAGTTGTTAGAGATCATAGAGCTTGACGAGAAACAAGACGATGATCGCAGTGTGGCCAACGCAGCGCTTTTCCCGCTAAATTTAGTGTTTTTTTTTAATTAAAACGCGGAAATAGTGATTTATCTCTCAGCGCGTTTTTTTAATTTAAAACCAACTAAATTCTCCGCTAAATAATCCATTTACTGAATAGCCCTAACAAAACTTTTTATCGAAACAATGAGCAATGAACTTATTTAAAACCAAAGTTCGTAACCGTAAGTCACTCAATTCAATAAATTTTTTACTTCACAAAAGACGAAAATTCATTTTGTGAAAACTGAAAAATACCTGATGACGTAAATAAACAGCACTAATGTTTATAATGCTTCTGAATTCAGACTAAAGAGTATGTTAGGGCCAGAAGAAAGACTTCGACATCGATATGTGATTTAAAAATTTATTTAAGTATTTAACCCTTTTATTAGGAAAACATTTAACGAAAAAATTTCATTTTAGCGGATTTTGAAAAACAAAAGTTGGCCACACTAGATGATCGTCGCCAACGAGAGAGTAAACGCAATGGAAAATTCCGGTTGTTTTGGCATTTGAAAATCTAAATTTATATACATAAAAGCAACAAATGGCAATTCTGTCAATTGAAGAGCTGATAACTTGGCAGCACTTTAAATTTTTGGTTATTTGATGAAAATATTGCAACAAAATCTATTTAATTGAAATTAAAAATTATGTATAGAATCGTATGGCGTAATAGTATTTGTTTTTTTTTTCTTTTTTATCATAAGATAATTTAAACAAGAAAAATGTTCGGGAAATTTTTTTCTCTTAATTTGGTGTAGTAAAAAGTTACGCATGCTGCATATTGTCCCTAATACACTCGATACGAATGATAAAACTCATTTTTGATCACCATTTGTATTATAATATATGTATGTTTTAATATTTGCGTAGCGAAAACGTAACACTGGATTTAAGCACTGCACATTTTTTAAGTGCAACAGAAGTATTAGGCACCGCTTATAAATCACTGTATTTAAAAATTATGTTGAAAAAACCTCTTAATTTTTTAAACAATAACTAAATAGGCACTAGCTAATAGAAAACATTGAATCTGGAAAATGAATCCTCATATTAGATCTAAATCCTTTAGAAAAATTGAAAAAAAAATGGAATAACCCTCGTTTTTTTTATTTTCAGTATATGTGGGCAGTTCGAAGTTTAACCCTTTGACGCCTGAATTATAATGGGGCTTGAAAGAAACCTTTTGTTGTGAAATTATGGTTACTTAGGTCTTCCACAATCATGACACCGCATTACTTGCTTCTACATTGATTTTTTTTCCCTTTATTAAAGGTTTAAAAAAACATAGCTAAGAAGCAGTAGACAGCCACTGGATAACTCCTTTTCTTCAATATTTTGATTTTCATATTCTCTTATCTTTTATAAACATATCTGATAAAAATAATTTCCAGTTAGGAATAATTTAAAGCATTATTTTTCAAAAAATAGTGCCAAAGATTTTACTAAAAATGTTTGCACTTAGGTTTTTTGCTGGACTTCAAAGACAAAACATTAAAACAAATTACTTAAGCAAGAAATTTCAAATATTAATTAGACAATTAGCAAACGTGAGGAATGCCTAATAGAACCGAATACAAATAGCGTTAAAAGTAATATCTGTTAAACATTTTATTTATGCCACATAAAAGTGAATGTTGCATATACGCAACAATGGGTATGAAAGAGTTAAGGGCTATTGACTGGTTTTGTTAGTAATTCACGTCACTTTGTCGTTGAAATATAATCAAATTATCAGGAAGAACACCGAAAAAAATATGCGGAGATAATTCAACATTTTCAGTGAATTAATATAACTTTTGCGGTGTTAATACTACTTTTATGCAACCAACACTGAAAAGAGATGTTTGAAGTTTTTTTGAGTTAATTCAACTCTTTTTATGGTTATAATAACTTTTTGTCAGTGTCAGAATAACTCTGAAGGTAATTTCAAAATAACTCTGCAGTTTCAACCAATATGTGTTCGATTAACTCTGAAAATGGTTAATATAACCATGGAAAGGTAAATCAATCAACTTTTTTCTGAGTAAATATAACTCATTTCCAAAGGTTCTATAAAAATGTACTATTAACTCTGAACAGACTCAACTGTACTCTCAAACAGAGTTTCATATAATTCAACTTTTCCTAAAATGTAAGATTAACTCTGAACGGAGTCAACTGTACTACGAAACAAAGTTTAAAATAAATCAACTTTTCCCAAAATGTAAGATTAACTCTGAACGGAATCAATTGTACTCGTTTTTCCCTAATGTACGGAGAGAACAACGGTAATATTTTCATTGCATAATCTATAGTTCATTGTGAAAGACGTGTGTGATTTATATTAACTTTTAATTCTTGTCAAATTCGCGGTAGTTCATTTAATGTATTTTTATTTATTTTTTTTTGTTGATACTAAAATATCTGTGAATATCATATACTTATCTAATAAATTAATAAAAAACTAATAAAAACATAAAAACTTTTTTCAATTTTGATTCAAGAATTTTAAGTTGTTAATCGAACTCTTTTAAGGGTTGAGACAATATTCTCTCTTTTCAATGTCACTTCTAGTCGGAGTTCAACTAACTGTTTTTACATTTAGTTCAAGAATTTTAAGTGGTTAATTAAACTCTTTTGAGGGTTGAATTAACATTTTACGGAGTTGGTATAACTTTTTTATTATTAGCTACTTTAAGAATTTTTAAGGGTCGACTAGTAGTGGGGCCTCTCAGCAAACACTGTCTTCTGCGACTTCAGCAGTACTGCCAGGTGGAACTCCGCTGGCGGTTCTGCCTCGCAAATCGCATTCTTCCGCTCGGGGAGGAATGCCACCCAACTCCCTTGGCAGGGCTGCAGCCCATGGCAGAGGAGGAAGAGGTGCTAGAGGCAGAGGGCCTCGACGAGCTTTGGCTGGGAAGCTCGTCCAACGGTCTCTAGAACAGCAGAAACGATGAGTGCCATCAAGGTACTCCAGGCGAACCTGCACCATGCCATAGGGGCATCGGCCACAGTATGCAGGCTTTTCGCTAAAAACAAATTCACCCTTGCGCTAATACAGGAGCCCTGAGTAAGCTGTGGCCAGGTCTGCGGACTCAATACGAATCATAGTAAGTTGCTTTACTTTCGTGGAGATGTTGTGCCAAGAGCGGCTATACTAATTGAAAAAAGTTTTAATTATCTCCCTCTTACTAATTTCATTTCCAGAGATCTCGTAGCCATACTGGTGGAGGTCCCCACAGCGAAAGGAGTACAGGAGGTCGTGCTGGCGTCTGCATACTTTGCTGGGGACTTGCAACAAATCCCACCAATCGAGGTCCAGGATTTAATTAGTGACTGTCGTCAGTCCAATCGTCAATTTGTTGTTGGCTGTGATGCTAATGCCCATCATACCATCTGGGGTATTAGCAACATCAACGAACGAGGTGAGTGTCTTCTAAATTACTTAGTATCTAATAGTGTAGATATTGTAAATAGGGGATGTAAGCCTACTTTCATTACTGCAGCCAGGGAAGAGGTGCTGGACCTCATGCTAGCCAGCAGGATATTGTCCGATTCTATTGTGAATTGGAGAGTCTCAGATGAAGCGTCCCTGTCTGATCATCAACACATAGTTTTTGACATTCCAGGACGTACTGAACTCCTTGCTAATGTAATTAATCCTAGAAGGACTAATTGGAGTCTGTTCCAAGCCATTGTGGGCACAAAGATAGATTCCATTGCTACCTCCATCAGCTCAGTCGATGAACTGGAAGAGGTAGCAACTCAGCTCAATAATGTGCTAATTTCTTCCTATCAAGACAGCAATTTCGTTCCTACAACTAAAATGGTGCGCAAGGTACCCTGGTGGAACAATCAGCTGTCAGATATGCGTAAGCATGTCAGGAAGTTATTCAATAAATCAAAACGTACAAAGCAGTGGAATGAATATAGGGTTGCACTGACGGAGTACAATACAGAAATTAGGAAGTCAAAACGCGATTGCTGGAGAAGACACTGTGAGAGTATCTCCTCGCTGCCTGAGGCAGCACGTCTTCAAAGGGTTTTCGCCAAAGACTCTTCTAATGGGGTTGGTCTCCTCAAAAAGCATGATGGCACTTTTACTGCCAATCACCGCGAGACTCTGGAAACTTTACTTCATGTTCATTTTCCGGGGTCTTCTACGGAAGTTACTCCGTCCTCTCCTGAAGTACATGATCATAGGATCTGCTTCTCCAATAGGACGAAGAGCCTTTCAGGGGACATTTTTGACCGGAATTAGGTTAAATGGGCAGTGGCCTCTTTTAAACCTTATAAATCCCCAGGGGGTGACAGGATCTTTCCAGCAATGTTGCAGAACTGTCTGGAAACCATCCTTGACCACCTAGTTAAATTGTTTAGGGCAAGTTTCAAGTTCTTGGAGGAAGGTGGTTGTCGTCTTCATTCCCAAACAAGGCAATAGGCCTCTGGAACTCCCTAAATCTTACAGGCCTATAAGCCTCACGTCTTTCCTGCTTAAAACCATGGAAAAACTGCTTGATTTACACTTTAGAAGCAAACTTGCAAGCTCGATACCTCTTCATCGCACGCAGTTTGCTTACATTAAGGGTAAATCGACCGAAGTCGCATTACATTGCCTTGTCAGTAAAATTGAAAAAACCTTTCGATCCAAAGAGATTGCGCTCTGTGCTTTCCTTGACATTGAGGGTGCCTTCGACAATACTGGATTCGGTTCTATTTCCAAAGCTCTGGAATGTAAGGGTATTGATTCCCAATCCATTGCCTGGGTGGATGCCATGCTGAGGAAGCGTGAAATCTCATCCACGCTAGGCAAAGCCACTGTGTGCACTAAGGCTGTAAAAGGCTGCCCACAAGGCGGTGTTCTATCACCTCTGTTGTGGTCCTTAGTAATTGATGACCTTTTGACCAAACTAGATGAGTCTGGTTTTGAGGCCATCGGTTATGCGGATGATTTGGTAATCATCGTCTCTGGAAAGTATGATTCAACTATCACGGAGGTGATGAAATCAGCTCTCCTATTGGTTTCAAATTGGTGCTCCGTAGAAGGCCTATCAATCAATCCCAACAAAGCAGTTCTTGTTCCCTTTACTAAGAGAAACTCGACCTCGGTCCCATTTCCATACAAGACACTGTTATTGTGTACTCTGATGAGGTCAAATATTTAGGCATCACGCTTGACAAACGACTAAACTGGAACACTCACTTACACACTGTCCTCTTAAAAGCCACTAGGGCTTTCTGGGCCTGCAAGAGACTCTTTGGTAAAACATGGGGTCTTACTCCTAAGATGATCTTTTGGCTCTACACCATGATAGTTAGACCTGTCATAGCCTATGCGGCTCTAGTGTGGTGGCCCAAAGTCATGCAGGGTTCGGCCATCACCAAACTTAACAAGCTTCAAAGGCTTGCTTGCGTCTCCATAACTGGAGCTATGCGCACCTGTCCAACTCCTGCCATTGAAGCGTTGATTGGCCTGGTGCCATTACACATTTTCATCAAGAAAACAGCTGCAAATACTGCTTTGCGGCTGCGTATATCGTCAAGCTTACTGGAAGGCAACTATGATCACCTGAGCATTCTTGACGAAATCCCCAGCACTCCAATATGTACTGTATCGGATTATATGGTTAGGGATCTATGTTTCGGTAGGAAATTCAACATCATTCTTCCTTCCAGGTCCGAATGGGATGGCCAATGTCCCGATTTCGGTCCCTTTGCTCTCAATTGGTATACAGACGGCTCGAAAATGGACTGTGGTTCTGGTGCCGGAGTTGCTGGACCCAATACTAGAATCTCAATCCCTCTGGGTATTTGGCCCAGTGTTTTTCAAGCCGAAATATACGCAATTGAGACCTGCGCTAATATAAACCTGTATAAAGGTCTTAAAGGCGCAAACATTGTAATTTTCTCAGATAGCCAGGCGGCTCTCTTAGCACTCTCTTCATGGAGTTTTTCATCTAAACTGGTGAAAGAGTGTTTTGATAGTCTCCAGCGCTTGTCTACCCGTAACAAAGTTACGCTTTGTTGGGTACCCGGCCACCGTCACATTGCTGGTAATGAAGCCGCCGATGAACTGGCTAGGCAAGGTTCATCTACCAAGCACTTTGGCCCCGATCCGTTTTGCGGAATCGGCTGGGCCTCTACGAAATCTATCGTTGAGGAGTGGTCTAAGGCAAAATGGCTAGAGTATTGGAACTCTATCCCGGGTTTAAGACAGGCAAAATCTCTCACCATTCCGCTTGCCCAAAATCAGCCCATCTTTTATTCCAAACCTGACCTTAGGCTATTGGTGGGCTACATGTCTGAACACCATGGGCTCATATATCACCTAAGCAAAATAGGTCTGTCCAATGAGACAGAATGTCGTCTATGTATGGAAGATGACGAGACGACACTTCACATTCTGTGTGAGTGTCCGGCCTTGGCTCGGCTCAGAGGAAGAATCTTTGACTATTCGTTTTTGACGGCTGATCACATGCAATCTTCTTCTACGAAAGATGTCTTGACTTTTATTAGGTCAGCCGAACGTCTTTTGTAATAAAATGGGGAATGGCACAAAAGATCTTTTAGGTCGCAGTGCCTGCCTGGTTGGGCTCCTCTAATACTAATAATAATACTTTAAGAATTTATATTCTTAATATAACTCCTTACCGGAGTTAATATGGTTCCTCAAAAGTATAACTCACTCTTTGGAGTTGAATATACTCCGTCGGGGTAAGGATTACTCTTTTCTGGTTTGGCTAAAAACCATTAACCATTAATATTACCACAAAAATTGATGTATTTACTCCGCAGTTTTTTGAGTGAACCAAGAATTCCGAGTTGAGGGCATTGCAGTGCTCCTAACTTGATATACTAACTTCAAATAGCCAAAGCTCTGAGGCCACGAACTAAATTATTCCCTTAAAAGTTGAAAATTTCTCAATATGTTTCCACTGGGAAAAATTATAAAATAGCAAAGTCTTTAATTTTTTTGCGGCTACAAGCAGTGCACCGGATACGGCGCCCGGAAATCAACTGGCTTCCGCGAGCGGTGACTATGATTAAGTTGCCGCGAGCGTGGTGACGGTTGAGATCCGTGGCGACGGCGGACAAAGTCTACTGTCTTAACAACAGATAGACTTTGTCGACAGCCAAGTCTGGGAGGCCATAGGGACCTCGAAAGAGGCCCCTAGTTTTGAGCGGATAAGGGCGGATCACGGCATCTTGCAGGTGCAGTGCTGCAACTCTTATTCGCTCGACTGGCTAACTAAGACGGTGGCTGAAATGCCAGCCTTTGAAGGCTGTAAATTTGTCATTAGACAAATTAACAAAACTCAAAGACTGACGCGGGTGAGCATGATGACCCCTGAGCAACCAAGGGAGCCTCATGCCATAATCACCCGAATCCGTACCCAGAACGCTGGGCTTGATATGGCGCACTGGACAACGTATCAATATACTAAGGCGGGATCGGATCCAAGACTTGGAAACGCTTCCCGTTTTGTTATTGGTTTCGATCCGGAGTCGTTGAAGGTCATACGATCTAGGTACGGCATGCGCCTTTATCTGAATTTGGGACGCGTACTCGTTACGCTACTGGATTCAGATGAAGGCAAGGTGAAATAGGTAATGATGACCAACTCTATGTCGTTCAGCATTACTTTCTCACAAATTAACTTGCAGCATAGCAAAGCGTCTACTGTCCTCTTATGCAGTAGCTATGCGAAACTGCATACAAATCCCCACATAATTTTAATCCAAGAACCATGGGTGTTTAACAGACGCGTATGCGGATTGGGAGGAGTTATGTGGGGTTCCGTCCTTTATTGTGAAGGAGTGGTTTGTCCGCGTTCTTGCATGATTGTGCCGAAAGCAGTTGAGTGCACAACGTTAAGACAATTTTGCTTTCAAGACCTCGTTGCAGTTAAAATAAAGTACCGTTATGGTGGAGGTGTGGTGAAGACTATTGTTGTTTCGGCTTATCTTCCCTACGATTCTATTATGCCCTCTCCTACAAGGGAGTTGATGGAAGTCGTACGATACGCGGAATCAAATGGCTTAGGACTAATAGTGGGCTGTGACGCCAATGCTCAGAACACTATCTGGGGGAGCACCAAGTGTAACTTCAGGGGGAATAAGCTGTTGGATTTCATTCTGTCATCCCGACTGGTAATTCAAAATGTGGGCACCAGCCCGACTTTTGTTACTAGTAGGAGACAGGAGGTGATTGATCTGACACTATCACACAGTAAAGTGGCTGATAAAATCACCGAAGTGCGAGTTCTTAGAGATGACTCCCTTTCGGACCGCCGTTACATAGAGTTTCGGCTTGCAGCTGACCTAGAATTGGTTCCTGCCGGCCGAAATCCTCGAAAAGCGGATTGGACACGATTCGGTGAGCTGGTCCAAGAAAGAACTCGCGTCGTTCCTAAACTCCGGACAATAGAGTCAATCGAGGAAGCCTCTAATACATTAGAACGAATCTTGGTTGATTGCTATGAGATGGTGTGCCCGGAACGTAGGAGTAGACAAGGTAAGGCGGTCGCTTGGTGGAACGCTGAGCTTCTGAAACTCCGGAAAAACTCCAGGAAGCTTCTGGATCGAGCCCTTAAATCTCGGTTGGAAGTGGACTGGACTGCCAACCGTCAGCTGCAAAATGACTATAAGAAGAAGGTGAAATATTTAAAACTGGACTCTTATACAAATTTTTGCAGTGAAATGGTAGATCAGAAGGGTTCGGCGAGGCTATGCAAAGTTCTTCAAAGGGACCGGACGGCTAAGCTGGAATCACTTCTGAAGCCCGATGGTTCCTACACCAACTCTAGGTCAGAAGTTAATGACGTACTCCTTGCAACGCACTTCCCGAGTTGCAAGGTAGCTGCTCCTCAGAGCGCTGTCAATACTCCTGGTCAGGTTGGCTCCAGTATCAGAAGGCTTGACTGGTTTATAGCCTCTAGGATAGACACCGAAGAGACATTAAGGTTTGCCTTTTCGTCATTCGATAACTTTAAGACCCCTAGATCCGACGGCATTTATCCAATCATGCTAAAGCGGGGAGGGAGAAATCTTGTGAAGGTTCTGGAAAGGATCTTCACAGCTTGTCTCGCTCACGGATATATTCCACGTAAAAAGTATCAGTATCTTCCGCAGCAATTTGCTCAATTAATTTAGGGCTTGATTTCAACAATTGAAAAAATTCTAAACATGAAACTCGTAAGTTGTACTTGACGAACCTAAATAAGAGAAATTATGAAATTAAATAATAATTTCTTAGGTAAAATTGAAAATGAATCTGCTGACAATATACATACTTCTGAGCAGAGTTCGGACTTCGGAAACCTAATATCGTAGTAAATGTTAGAAAAATAGAAAAAGGAATTACAGCTTAAGATTATTTTCTGCTCAGACGAGCTTAATTGCTTTGAATAAAAATATTGAAGAAGCTATAGCACTGTTTCAAACGAATCTACGCTCAAATAAAAGATAAAAGAAAAGGATATACAATTCTAAAAATTATTTAAAAATTCGCAACAGTTTAATTTTTATAATGAAAAATAAATGATAAAATAATTTCCATCTTAAGTTGAGTTAGGCTGTTTTTCATTTTTACCACAGACACCTGTATTCTTTTTGGCAAGCTCATCAAGTAAAAGAGTTATCATATTCACGTATTCAGACCTTTTCGTGCAACTATGCAATGAAAAAAATCGTAGTAGATTTTAACTCAAGCGAAGTGACGGAGTAGACTTTAAAATTTTACGAAAAACGTAGTTAGTTTACTACGATCGTAGTAAAGTCCTAACCCTGGTTCTGAGCTATTGATTTGCAACCTTGTCTTCTTCTCAGTCCAAATCTTTTTGATTATCGAGAACACTTAACGGTCGTCGGAGTTCCTGGTAAACAGAAAACATGCGCAGCAAATTATTGGGAGGACTTTTTTTTTGAAGAAATACCCGGCAGCAATGCGATTCTCTTCCCAACTTAGAATCTTAGCATCTGTGACATAGCTTATCCAGCAGCTAAAAAGATCACTGTCACTTAAAAGCATTTTTTTGCACTTTCGTATTAAAAGCAAAAGAAAACAAATATTTTTGGATTTTGAGTAGCCAATGCTTCTAACTCAAAAAAAAGTTATTACTTAAAACTCTAACATCAGAATAAAGATTTTTTAATTTTCTGTGTAAAAGGCTTAATTTCTTTGATCTACATTCAATATTATGGAAGTTATGTATAATGTAAGGTGCTTTCTTAAACACCCTGTATTTCAGTAGAGTTTAAAAATATTAAGGAAGTTATGTATAATGTAAGGAGCTTTCTTAAACACCCTGTATTTCAGTAGAGTTTAAAAATATTCGCTACACCTAAATAAATTATTTCTCGGAACTAACCAAAGAATTACATCTGAAAATATAGACTTAAGCCGGACCACCTTGTATAAGCGATTGTTACTTGTCATTTTTCATCTTTTAACGTTTCAAAATCATATTATTCATTTAGTATTTAATCCATATATATTTTATTACCCTTCAAAAAATATTCGTCCCTATTCTAAATACTCCCAAAATGAAATGCCCGGGAAAATTTATTTCTTTCTCACATATTCCTAAAGGAAAAAATTTCCCAGGGAATTTCATTTCCGGAGTATTTAGAATAGGGCTGATTGCATCAAAAATGAAAAAAAGAGATTAAGTTATGGGAGATAACATGCAGGACCATTGCCGTATTTAGGGGGTAGGTTTTGGGAGCTCCTACATTGAAACTGGTTCTGCATTATAAATCCATTCTTAATTGTGTTAAAAAATATAATAACTTCCTATTGATGTGAGTTTCTGGGCACTCAGATCTCAGGAAATTAATCTGCTGACCTCCTGGCCAAAAAGGGTTCAGAAACTGGTTTCTTGGATCTACCACGCGTACTTTCTTTGACGTCTACTGCCATCAAAATCACCTTTAATGAGTGGGTCGATTTTATCCACAATCGTAAATGGCAGGAACTGAGGAGCTGTATACAAAAAAGAATCATGTTCCTTGTCATCTCGAAGCGCCTAACAGGCTTTTTGTTATCACATAATAAGAAGTTATCATTTAGGAATAAGAATGCGAAATGGCGGTAGACCACTTTCTTAGCGTCTACCCCGCTTTCTGTCTGAGTTATCATATTTGGGCATTGTAGTGTTGAGAGACAACACCTGAGCTAAAAAAATTTGGTGAGTTTAAAGAATAGCAAAAGGGAACACCGGATATAAGTACTTCATTCTTGAACATTCCTTTTTGCCTTTCCGACAAAAAAAAAAACATTTATCTATAACATGGAGGAGGAGACTAAAACTCCTGGGCTCACCTTTCTTCACTAGTCTGTCCGAGCTATCATCCGTAAATATTAAGGACATAGCCAGATTCATTATGGAATCCTCATGGTTCTCCAATCCGTAAATGGGGGAGTCGCGCCGTACTGTGGTATCACAATGAGCCTAAATGTGCTTAAGTGTACTTTCAAGCAGAAGGCTGCACTCCAACCTAACCTAACCTAACCTATCTATAACATTTTCAAACCAAAAAATAAATAATTTTATTTTTTCTTCGATACTAAACGAAGTAAATCTAAAATTTATTGTCCAACAAATCAATATTTTAAATTGCAACTCGAACTACTTATTAGAGAATTTTTAAAACTAACTTTTTTTTTGCTATTTGTTACTGGGGATCCCGTTTTTTTTAAGGCAAAGTTAGTTTAAGTTTAGAGCTGACTTTAAGTCTAAAACCTTAATTTCAAGTATTTACGTCGTATTTATATTACGCGGATGATGAAATAAAAGCTTTTTTTATATTAATATTATAAAAATTTCATAGTGTACACAAGCGATTATTTGTACGAAATATTGTATATATAAACATTCAAAAATATTTCACATATTTGACTTCATAAATGGTTTTAAATACATTTCAAATGATTTCGGCACTGGGTCCTTATTCAGCGGACTCTTTTTGGCCGATTCGAAAATTCTTTCATAGACATTGCCATCATAAGAGCCCAAAACCGAATTTAATACACGATCATGAAAATCGAAACCATCACAAATTGCAACTGCATTAGGGCGTATTTTCTTGAGAACAACTTCGAGCCGATTTTGTAAAGATGTCCAATCGTCATCAGTAAGATTAATGAACTGCAGTAATAAATTGTGAGAAAAATATTGTATACTATTTTTAACAAGAAAAATCACCAAACAAAATTGGCTAATTCACAAAGTGTCATAAATTAAAAAAATTGGAGAATTTATGACAAATGAGAAGATACGACGCAGAATAAGACAACTTCTGAATTGACCAAATGTTTTTTTACTCACCCTCGAAACATCTGCCATATGACGTAATACCGTGTGCACCAAATACAATTCCAAAATGTTCTCTAACACTTGATTTAACTCTGTAGAACGTTTAGCCGCCTTTGAGCCAGTAACTTCGACGAGAAGAGCATTAGTGACAAAAGCGCGTCCATGCAGCTACATATATAAAAATAAAATAGAGAGAAAAAAGCTGTATTTCAGAACTAGTTCATATTACTTATTATTTTCTCGATAACAAATTATTTATATTCTATGTACAAAGTGATATTGTACAATAATGGATTTGATTTGTATGTAGACAGGGTGGAGTGAATGGGATTCGCATCAGAGATAAACCAGAGTAATCTCAACCAAACTTGGTATAGACTATGCTTATACCCAAGATCAAATGAAGTTCTGAAACGAGCAAAACTAGACAAGTGACAAAAAATTATATGAAAAGAAAGTGAAGAAAATTAAATAAAATTCAGCATAATTTCTTGAAGTAGCATTGATATCTGTTGACAGAAAGAAATTGAAGGCATGTCGACAATGACAAATACCGTTACATGAAAGTTCGCATTTTCCAAACAGGCATTTTCACTATGGTTATGCGCCATATAATTTAAAACTAGATTTTTCTATGACTCTATGAGCTCAGATTTGCTCAGGTTAGGTCGAAAATAAAAACCTCCACACATATTACGTTAATAATATATTTCAGCGGCTATAAATCTCACCTCAGCTGCTTGAATCAATTCAATTCCAGTATTATTAGCGGCTTCAGGCTGTGTCTGACCTTGCTCCAAACGTTGATTGTAACTCTTGAAAGCAATACGTGTTTTGCTGAAAGTCATTATACAAAAGGTGATTTAAAAAAAACGCTGCTGAAAACCAATTATATGTTACACTCACTTTGTAGCCGCATATTGCAAAGCCTTAACTAAACAGTCCCATGAGCCTGTCCATTTGGGGAAACGTTCCCAAGCAGAACAATCCTTTAAATAAGCCATCGTAGGCATAAGTTTTTTGCCAGCCAAGACATCAGCCCATGTTTTGATAAGAATTTTTCCAACTTGCAAATACAATACTGTATTTTCACCTTCATACGTGCAAGCAGCAGTAGCAAGGGTAAAAAGATTTCCCAAATTGGCTGCAGCAAGATAACCATGCCCACCACAAGAGAGACGTAACCGTTCAATGCCAAAGCTGGAATCGTAAGAACATGAAGCTTTTAAAATGCACGCTAAGGCATGCAGCTCAGGCAAACGTGAATAATCATTTTTGTTTATAGCTGTAGCGGTTTCCTCATATAATCTGAGCAAATATCCAGCTGCAATACGATATGCAATAGCAGTAGCGATTTCGGGAAAGACCTTCATTTGTTGTGTTACATGATCGATTATTTGTGGTTCTGGTTCGCTAAATCGAATTTAAAGAACATAATTAGGAGAATATTGAATTGAAATGCGAGTGAATACAATTAAACTCACTCAGGATTGATAGGACTTTGACGTCTCACTGCTGAGTAACGCGTGGTAATAGTAACCGCTTGAGCCAACATTGCCGTATTGCCCAAAGCAACCATGACACGCACGAAAACCATTGGAAAGTAAGTCAATTGTGATACAGGACTTTTGACATATGTACCATCCGGCAGCACTTTCGCATTCTTCATTAACATATTTGTGCGTGGTATATGTACATTTTTCAAGCCCAGATAACCGTTATTCACGCCTAGCATACCAATCTTTTTACCAATATCACCAATATCAATACCTGGCAATGGCATATGAGTTTCCTCGTCACGCACTTGCAGTACAAACATTTGGACTCCTTTCGGTTGATTGTCGATAAATAGCTGCGCCACTACAATGCAATAGTTTACTGTTTGTCCCACTAAAAATTTAATAATATATTATTTCCGAGTTGTTAACGTGCAGAGTTGCTTTTAAATATTACTCACAACCCCCAGGCCACCATTTATATGCAGTTAATGTTGGTGTGTTTAGTATGAATTCGTCAGTTAAGCGGTTATAATCAGCTCTAGTTTCTAGTCCTCTTAAAAATGTTCCATGTCCTAATTCCGTTTGAGCGTATGTTCCAAGAATTTCACAATTATCTGCACGCTTTCCAAATTTTTCATATTGTTCGGGCGTGCCTTGACCTTTAAGCGCTCTAGTGAACATAAGCAAATGCACAGCTAGAGGATTGCCGGCTGGCATAAGTGCTCCACCCACAGGGCCACCCATCAGGCTTCTGTAAAATAACAAGTACATATAAACATACATAAGTAAATTATTTAAATTTTTATTTTATACGGATAAAGTTCAGTTCCTCCAGGATGAAGTCTCTCTTGTAGGTTTCTTAATTTTTTCGTGGCGACTACTGAGTGTTTAACAGCTTTATTGTACACATCTTCATAAGACAAGAACTCATTCTCAAGCGGATCATCCAAGTCATTATAAAGCTCCTCTTCTAAAAATTTAATTCAGATTTAGTGTATTTTAATCAAATAATTGAGCTGAGAGATGTTACGTATGTCTCTACAGCACTGTCACTACCCGATTTTGATCCTCCCACCCCAAGTGTAAGTGTATTAAATCCATTTTAGTAATGAATATGGTAGTGTCCGACCGAAGGTGATTTTTTGGCCGAAGCCGAACTTCGGCCATTCATCTAACCTTCGGCCGAAGCCGAAGACCGTAGGATTTTTAAAATATAAAAAATAAAAACCTGAAAGTAAATTTTTTCTACCTATGTATTGGCAAACATACACAGAAAAACTTAAATAGTAGATACTCCAAATAAAAAGCTGACCAGTAACACTAAATAACTGTTCACTGTCGAAGGAGCTGACAAATATTATTTATTTCAAGAATCATTTAAAAATTTGTTTACGTCAAAATACATAGTTATAACGACTATATATCTGTAGAACGACTGTCGTTCAACGAAACCTGTGTCAAAAAAAGTTGGCCGATGGCTGCCATGATTCTGCTTATCTAAAATCAAAGATTGAATCACCGTATTAATCGATAGACCTGTAGCCGGAACCAGAAATAACTCTCTAGCTCCCAAATTTTTGATTGATTTAAAAAAAATTGGGATTGATAAATTTTAATATAAAAAGCATAAATCAGATTTCAACGCCCTTTAATGGGCGTGGTTTTATGAGACGAAGAAGTTGAATGCCTAAAAGTATTTGTTGTTGAATAAACTTTTTATCAATTTTTTTTAAATAACTAAATATTTTGCATAAAAAATTTAAATTCCTAGCTACTCACAGCTAGTTTTTTATCAGTTCATTAGATTTGGAGATATCGTTGCAGCCATTTCGAAAAATGCTGTTTTGAGAAAAACTAGTTTCAAAGTTCAAATATGCACGACTGCTGTATCAGGGCTTGCAAATAAACATCTGTAACTTTCAATCGGCTGCGAATTTCAAAGAATATCTTTCCACATATATTCTAGAGCGATTTTAGCCAAAGCAATTTTCAATTTTTTTGACCTCCTTGCTGCCTCTAATTGTATTAGCTTCAGCAGGTTGTTCATTAAAAAAAATCACTGATTATTGTTTGTACGGTTGTAAATCTGTGGGTTACTTCAAAAGTAAAAATGGACAAGCAAACTTTATATAACCACTACACATTTATTTATTTGTATAAATTTTTACTGCCAATCTGTAGTAAAAATTATTATAAAATAAAATGCTTATAATCTTCGGCTTCGACAAAATACTTCAGCCAAAACTTCGGCCATTTTTTGCCGAAGCCGATGTCGAAGGTTCAATTTTAGGCCGAATAGCCGAAGAACCGAAGCCGAATATTCGGTCGGACACTAGTATATGGGTCATTTGCACACAAAATGATTTTTTGTGATTAAAAATTGAAATTTATTAAGTTTAATTAATTTCAATTTTAAGACTGTGAAAAGGTAAAACCATTTATGAAGAATTCGGAACAACCGTTGGACCCTTTCAAAAACGTTAATTGTAATCAGCACTGATTTTATGTAAAGAGTGTTACCTTGTTTATTTCCACCAAAAGATGATAAAAAAACCAACATTGAAGGAAAAAATTACAGCTTCATTTATTTGTATGTTATTTAATAGTTTAAATCATCTCTCATCGGAAAAGTTTATTTTGAAACACCAAATATATTCTGAGAATCCACATATTTTTGAAAAAATGGTCAAGCATTTTATGAAGTTGACTTTGAAAATTTGGGAATTTTTAGAAAAAATAGATAATAGTAGGGTAGAAGGGGGAGCATTCGCCACTGGGGCACATTTGCCACACCCCTTATCTTCTAATTTAAGAAAGTTTTATAATTGAAACAATCTATAATTTGTGCTTTTATCGATCATCTTCCATCCCTTCTACTTTGACAGTTGAGCTTTGTAAGTGATCGTGGGCAGACGTGTTTTTGTATTTTTCGAGTGGTTGCAAAAATATTCGATAGTAAGTAAATCTTGTAATAACTTTTTTATTTATTGAGTGAAAAAAAAGTTGTTGAACTATGTTATTCCGGCCTTTTGGAAAGAACAATTTGGTGAACTCTTTAATTTTTTTATTAACTACATATACTACATACATTTATTATTTTTATTTATTATATTTACATACAAAATAAAAAAAAATCCAAAATTATGCTTCACCAAACATTGGTGTTTGGTGAAACATGAAAATGTATCAATACCAAATCAACTTATATTTACTTTCATATTAACCATATAGTCCAGTCATTATAAAGATTTGCATCATAAAAATTCTGAACTGAGATTTTTTTCCAGTAATTGTTAGTGGGGGTATGATAGATGGAAAAACCACAAAAATCAGTCCTGGTGTTGCAAGCGACCCCCTCAAAAAATCCCCCCTTTGGTGAAAAAAGCCTTTTTTTTACTAATAACTGGTTAACCGTTGGAGATATCAAAAAATTATCAAGCACACATAAAAAGCTTAAGTGATTTTCTAAAAAGAAGGTCTTATATAAGTTTTTCGTATATGTCATAGTTTTCGAGATATTCAATATTTAAGAAATTGCAAATTTAGTACTTTGGATATACTGTGGATGCGCGCGCATCTTTGTTTATTAGAATTTTTGAGTGCGGAGCCTATAGGAAAAATTTAATTACTCGAAAACCAAACAAGCTAAGAAAAAAAAATCAAAAAGGGTTTTGAAGAGGATATAAATTTCAACATCCTCTGCCATTTTCATTGACAACGGATAGTTTTTTGCATACAAAAATAATATAGTATAGCTGTCTGTTGGTTTTTACTACTTTTACTATTTGCAGGCCTAATAAAAATAACTGGTTTCACTATAAGTTATAAATGTATTATCTTTTAATTCAAGACATTACTTCTGAAAATCCTGTAACAGTTAGAAATAAATTATTTTTAGTTTAAATCTGTTACATAAACATACATATGTGATCTGAAATGTCGAAAGGGGTCGTTGGTCGTTCCTGACGGAGAAACGTAGGCGCACAGTGGTTTGACTCTATACAAAGTGCAGAACTAATATAATGAATTATCTCAGCATAACGGTTTTTGATATGAGTCACTCTTAGGTCGTGGAAAAGAAAAATTATGAAAATGGGTGTGATGGGTAAACTCCCACCTCCCATACAACAGCAAAACTGAAATAGCTCTGAAATACGTTACAGATATTGAGATAAATATCATTAAAAACAGTTTTAACTATTTCAACATTTCATTTTATTTTTTGCCTTTTACGAAAATCTTTCAATCTCTTAAAATTACACTGATACTACAAATACTCACATTTTCATACAGTTTTTACCCGATATGCATATAGTATTTTGTTAATAAAAATGGGATCCGCAGCCATTTTTTTTGTTATTTAGCTAAGAAATTATATTTTACATTTTTATATATTATTTTGCACACCTTCACAATATAAACCTGATCCACCAAACTAAAGGAATTTCTTGAAATTTTAGTTCCTAAAAACTAAATTTTTTTCCGAAAAAAATGTACTCTTTTTTCTTTTATTTATGAAATACATTCTTCATATATAACATACCCATATAAAAAAAGTTTTAAGATTATAACAATAGTTCCGAAAAACGCTTCAAAATTCTCTTCACTTTGTGTTTAGCATTAATTAACTTCGACAGCTTACCCACAATTATTGAATGAACTAATTCCTTCAATTTTTTTTGATATGGTAATGAAATATTTATGAATAGAAATTAAGAAAAAAATTTTTAATATCGACGAGTCAAAAAAATGTTTTTTTTTTCGCAGTCAAACCACTATGCGGCGGTATGGTCGGGTAGGATTTTCCAATCTAGATATTTCCAATCTCGACCGAATGCAATGAGAAAAATCGTATATGAATGGGTGAAGACACGTTGGTCCCATACGGCATAATAGTATTTAAAATCAATCTCCTGGCCTCGAGAGACCGATAAGCCACCATAAAAAAAATGTCTGTATTCCTGGACTATTTCGTATATTTCAATAAAAAAACAGATATTTTGAATATATGTACAGTATTCTATCATATTCTGTAAAAAAAATTGTGCTGGGTGGGGTCGCACTTTTTTTTTTCTAATATAGTGGCACTGAACGTGTTAATTACCTAATTAAGTATAAACAAAACCTTTGGGTAATATTTCGGTTTCTGTTAAAATGTAGAAATTTCCTTTCAATGAAATGATTTTTAATATAATTATTTAAATTTAATAAGCTTTAAATGAACAATAATGCCAGAAGAATACCAAAGAGTCATAGAACTAGCAATCAGACGATCGTTTCGGAACTCGCTGCAGTTCCTCATCAGTGATCCTGGTGATAGTGTTCTCATTTAAACAATCTATATGAAAGAAAACATTGTAAGGTAAATGAGAATTGCAAGACAATTATTTTCACTGAATAGTATTATTGAAAGGAATTACCACTACTGTTCTATATATTTTTTCTATTTTTCTTTGACACTTTTATATATAATGTAATTGCAGGTAATTCGGATCGATTTTTGCAAGGGAACTTTAAGCGCTAAAAATAAGGATTACAGATCTACGAAAAAAATGTTTTAACACAAAGTTAAAGCATATGTATAATTCGGAAGTGAATTATATTTTTTGAAATTTATATTGAAATTAAATATTTGAGATTCGGTTTAAATTACTTTATAAAGTTTATTGAATTGACGACCTCGATAGCCTAGTGGATAGTGCACTAGACTTTCATCTGGGAGGTTCGGGTTCGATTCCCGTCTTCGTCTGGTGGTTAATTTTCATAACTTTCTTATATTCACTATCAATATGAAGTGTATGAGAATTATAAGATAGTGTACAAGTACACACATTGGTTGGTAATGGCAAAACCTTCAAGCCGATAAAAAATTGCCACACCGCCGTTCGGAATCGGCGTTAAACTGTAGGTCCAACTATGTGGTATCACAATGGGCCGTTCAGGCCTAAGTGTGTCTCTCGACAGCCACTCCAACCTAACCTAACCTTATTGAATTGGAAATAGAAAATTTGAAATATAAAATGTATCAAAAGGCAACTGAACGGTAGGAGAATATTCATAAGAAAAGGAATAAAGAAAAGAAAGGAATAGGACTCGAAGGATAGAATTGAGTAGGAAGATAAAAACGAAGAGAATAGAAATAGATAAAAGATAGTGTTGGAAAGGGTACCAAACATAGAAAGGAATAGATAGAAAGGAATAGAAAGTAATAGATGACTTAGACAGCATATTTTTCCCTCTTTTAAAGTTGTTAACTACCAACAAAAACAATACATAACTTTTTTTTTAATAGTTACTTAGGTAACATCACCTCGAAAAAAATGGATTGCATGTAATTCGGATCGAAAAATTGAGTGTGCATGTAATTCGGATCGATGATGTATGTAATTCGGATCAGCAAAGTTTATGGTAAATTATCTTTAATTTGAGTTTTATTTAGATGCAAAAGATAAATATGGTGTTTAAAGAAAATATATATATATATATAAATGTATGTATGTATGCGTAAATACACACACACACATACATACAAATTGTTGTCCAAATCTATGTATTTTCCTTATGTAATCATATACCGTTTATCAGATCTTAGTGAAATTTGGTATAGAGATTCATTTGTGTGTATGTCAAGTTGTGGCATTTTCGCAAAAATTCAATACCTTCGAATTTCACATCGAGCTAAATTAATAAAATTTGATATGAAGACTTACTTGTTCTACACCGAACTAATTCTCAATTATGGGCCAACTCATGGGAGTATCAAAATTAGGGGAAGAGGCTGTGGCAGGGCGATAGATGCGAATATATTAAAAACAAAAGTATGGGACTGTGCAGTCTTACGTAGGAGCATAAGCGGATCTAAGAGGCGTATGAAAGGGGAAAGGATTTGGGGTTAAATACCGCTGACTTCTCTCCCAACTTCCCCTTAACCTCCCCCAACTCAACCCTAACCGCCACATCCCTTTAAAATGCAAAATTTTTGACTAAAATTCAAAATATTTTTCAAGTTTATCTAAACTTTGAACTTTTCACAAAAACTCTCTAAACAAAGGGTCGATCCGAATTACCCCAAACATCACCTATTATATCTAAATCACAACTAAAATACTTTTTCATTAATCAAAACTATGGAGTTTTTCTAAATTTTGTAATTATGCAAACACCTCATTTGCTGGTAATTCGGATCATCGATCCGAATTATATGTAAATAGAAAAACGCATACTGGTAATTCGGATCGATTTTAAAAGTAAATTTTCTTCTTAGTATGTTTTCTAAAATGGTGCTTACTTTTACCAAACTATAGCAGAATGTTTAGTGAACAAAATCCTATATAAATTATATAAATATACTTTCCAGCACACAAGTTATTATTGTTATAAAATTTGTGGGTTTCTTTTGGGGCAAGATTTTTATATCTGTAGTCTAATGTCCAAAAAACTATTTCAATTACAACTTCGTAGATATGTTTGCAATTCTTTGTTACTGATTAATCGACTTACCCACCAAACGTTTCATTTGTAGCGTAGAAGAATCTTCGTAAAACCAAGCCGCAAATTCGTCAACATTGAAGCTTACATTTTTACGCTCTTTAACAAGATCGGGGTTTACAAAATTTGGCACTGGCATCTTTAAAAATTGTAATAATAATTTGTAAACTGAAATATATAAGTATATGTGTGTGTCCGTACTCCGACAAAGATCCTCACGCTAAAACTAAACGCGAACGACTATCACATTGTTTATTCGTTGATTATATTTGTGAGGGAATTGTTGTTGATAAGCTCAAAAGCGAGATACAAAAGCTTTCTGATTAAAGGTGTATTTATGGAAACTTAATGTACCATGAGACATCACATAGCAAAATTTCATTCTGATTATAACAATAGCACATCAGTAAATACAAATTATCTGTTTTGGTGCTCTGCAATAAAACAATAATCATGGAGGAAGTTTTGCTGTAGAATTTGAGTTTCTTCAACTTCTGCAACATATATCAAGAATGCAAAAATCGATTAACTTACGTAAACCGATTTAGTATATAAAAAACCGTTCACTTTTCGCCTCGATAGAAAAATGAAAGCAAACAGAAAACAGATTTTGTGAAATACCTCTTAGCATAGTATATAAATCAATATTCAATAGGTTTCGTGCTTTATGTTACGTTATCGCTATATTTCTATAATTAGATCACATAAAGTGCATTTATCAGATTTATATCTGACGATTGTCTATGCTACGTTTAGTTTCTATAATGAGGCCTTAACTTTCTTTATAAAAACCAATAAGCTTACTAATAAGTAAAAGCTTTCTAATCTAAAAAAGTTGTTGGAGATCATAGAGCTTGAAGAGAAACAAGACGATGATCGCCGCCAACACGAGAGTAAACGCAACGGAAAAGACCGGCTGTTTTGACATTTGAGAATCTAAATTTATGTGCATAAAAGCAACAAATGTCAATTCTGTCAATTGCAGAGCTGATAACTTGATAACACTTTAAATATTTATTTTTTTACAGTAATTACATTTATTTCCGAAAACTATTAATACCGAGTTAATTATAATTGCCCAATTCACAAGCTGTCTTATTCGGTTTCGTATTCTCTCATTTGTCATAAATTCTCTCAGTTTTCATACAAATTACGACAGTATATGACAGCTTGTGAATTACCAATTATGCTTTATCTTTACTTGACCAAAATTAAAAAAAATAAATAAATAAAAATATTAATTGTGTCGGTTTTGGAGTAATTCTTGATTTTAAAATACCATCGAAATGCCAAAGGGCTACGTTAAATTCACAATCAACTGTAAAATTATTTGTTAAAAACAAGGAAAAAGTGGTAGTAAATTCAAATGATTCTGTGTTTTGAATTATCATTTTTATGAAAGACACTACACTCAAAAAAAAACTTACATTTTATTTTTAAGATGCCAAATATTAAGAAAAATTTCTTAAAAGAGTTTCTTTAAAAATAAGGAAACTGAAAATAAAATGTATTTAACCGCTTTTTTCACTTCTTCTCTTCCCTCTTCCGCTTGCCCATCTCTTACTCCAAATCCAACCTTAGGCTGCTGGTGGGCTATATGTCTGGGCACTATGTGCTCAGATATCACTTAAACGAAATAGGTCTGTCCAATGAGACACAGTGCCGTCTTCGTCTAGAAGATGACGAAACGACTGCTCACATTCTGTGCGAATGTCCGGCCTTGGCTCGGCTCAGAAGGGAATTTTTGGTACATCTTTTCCTACGATAAACAAAATAAAATATTCTTCATCAAACGACGTTTTGGCTTTCATTAGGTCAGCTGAACGTCTTTTGTCATAAGCGGGTGTTGGCACAAAAGATCTTTTGGGTCGCAGTGCCTGCATGTTTGGGCTTCCTTCGTTAACATATAACAATAATAATACATACACATACGTGACCTCACATATGTGTAAACTTGACTGTTCGAAATTTCCAACGCTAGCGCTTATCCTTGTATTTGGCGTTAGATGTGAAAAGACGCTTCGTTATTTTGTTCTTGTTTTATTAAGTGTTTTTACATTTAATTATCAATTATATTCGGCGGGTCGTAATTACCCTAAAACAGTTGATCTCGGATCGAAATCGGTTAAAATTTAAAAAAATTAATCTTTGATTTTAATTCGCTTATATGAACATGTAGTAAAAATTGTTTTTTTTTTTCATTTTTAGAATCGTATTGCAATCTTCAAATAATTTTACTTCCCTCTCCACAGTGTCGTTTACCACATGCAAATTTCTTATGCAACTTTTGTCTTGAAGGTAATCAAAATAGTCAGTCACCTCAAGTCTCAGGAGGTAATTAGAAGAATGTGCTCTTTATGTCTAGAACTGAGAGCGTTTTCAGTGTTCTTTGTAATGCATAGTCTTCTAATGTGGCTTCCGTAGATAGTTGAGCAGAATTACCTTGTCCTAAACGAGAACCGCCTTCAACATCTATTCTCTGAACAATGACCATTTTCTCGCCATAACACAGCTTGTCGGATAGCAAGGCAAAGGCTCATCAGGCAAGTACTACAAGTGCCGCTCTAAGACATCCCTTGCTACTGCACCGATTCCCGAATTAATTGCTTCGAATGATCTTAATCTTTTCCAAAGTTGCAAGTCATTAATCGGTGCATTTGCTGCCCAAGGCGCTGAGACGTTGAGTGCACTGAAACTAACAAATTGAACGATTTGTTTATTCTCTCTTTTAGTTAGCTTAAATGATTGCGAACTACTCCTAAGAAGAAATATCTTGATAGCATACAGCAATTTCCAGGGCTTGTCAATGAATCCTCGCAGGTGGCTTGTTCAGAACAATCATTGAGAGCTCTATAAACTAGTTGTAATTATAGCGAATATGTTTTTCTCCAGCTAAAGCAATCGTAAGACTTTCAGGAGTATTTTCAGTAAGCGTTTTCATGCTAGTACTGGAGTCAAGACAATCGTAGTTCTCTTAAGGAAATGAAAGTAACGGAATCTTGGCAGAGCTTGAGCTCGTAGCTCATTATAAATATTTTTGAAATTACTTATTATTTCAAACACGCGATGACGACAAGGAAGCCATAAAAGATCACAGTCCGTCTTTGCTTCTAAGAAAGCGCACGCTCCTTTTTTAGCAGGTGTTAGAGGCTGTAGTGTTAAAGCTCATAGCTCGGACTTGATTTATATAGACGTGTTTTCCCCCGTTCCTGCAGTAAGTTTGAGTACGCCTAACAGTTTTTCGTTACCATTACCGGAGACAAGAATCGAAAGGCGTTCTACTTTCTTATTATCTGTTATGTGAAACAGTGTATTCTCAACCCAATGTATTACGACTTATCGGATTGCTTTTATGTTTGCATTGAAATCTATCTGTTGAAGTAGCTTGGTTTGTCTGCTTATTATTCCTTATATGCTTCTTGCACTAGAACATGAACCAGTGCCAAGAAAAGGAATTGGTTATTCCAGCACTTCAACCAGAACAATACCGTAGAAGCAGTACAAAACGGTCAAAAGTTAATGAACACTCGCTGATATTTGCGTTAGGACTCAAATGCATAAGCAACATATATGTATTCTGTTAAAATATTTGTAGACACAACAACAACATATTCAACAAAATCTTTCACAGTAGTTGCTGCAAAGGTCTAGTTGCGGAATATGACGTCAAGTTATTTAAAGTCAACCGGCATATTAAATATTTCTGTATAGATTGTGTGGATATGTCTACTAAAATTGTCAAGGCTTATGATTCGGTCATGGAGTCACAACGTGCTGGCTTTGATAAGCTTTTTAACGCATTGGAAGCTGAATGGAAATCAATGTATGATATTTGCGGTGAACTAAAACCCCATATGGAGTCTGAAGTGAAGAACCATTTAAATTATCATAATAAATGATCATCTAATTTTGCTCATATTACGGCTGAGGTGCTGTTGCTGAAAAATTCAGTGGTTTATATGCTCCGTAACGGTTCGAACTGGAGTGACAATCGCTCATCTCTCGCACTTGCTTCTGTTACTGACTCTTCAGTTCCTAATGCAGGCTACACACGATACAACCAGTTGTACAATGCGTTGAACGATGAGTTGAACTGCTTTTTCATACACACTTTTCAACACGTTGTACATAGTGATGATTCGATACAAGTAAATACGAGTAAAAACTCGATACTTTTCATTCGATTCAAGTACTTTTTTTACTCGATGCTATAACATAAGTATTTTACTTGGTATCGGGAAAAAGGGTCAGTATCGGAAACTCGATACTTTTGGAAAATATTTATTTAAAAAACTGAAATATTGCTATACAATATTTAAAATTGTGGATCATTTTACAATATTTTACAGCAATCAATAAAATATGAAAAAAATGAAAAAAATGCCACTGCAGAATTATTCAAAATATTTCAGTCCATATTGCAATATTTTAATGTTTGACAATATTGCAGTACAGTATTGAAGTTCTAGAAAATATTTCCGGCCATGCATGTAGAACATAATGTTTATTGAAACCTTTTCATTAAAATAAAATATTTTTAACAAGCTTTAATCTGTTGATTAGTTTTCCGTCCATTATAAATTTTCTAGCGATTTGCTAAATTAAATTAACGTCATTTCTATATGATTCACATGTTTCCAGTGGAAATATCTCAAAACCATGATTTATTGGCAAAAAACTCGTGTTGAGTAGTGTAGCCGTTCTGGCCAGAATGTTTTCCTTGACAACCACTTAAAAAAAAGAGTAATTTGTCTCTTTAAACGAGTATTCGATACAAGTACATATCCGATACTTTTTTCCGATAATTTCGGTAGCATCGATACTTTTATTCGATACATGTAATGAGTAAAAGTATCGATACTATGTGGGTATCGAATCAACACTAGTTGTACAATGCGTGGTTTTATGAAGACGAAAAAGTTGAATGCCTAGAAGTATTTGTTGTTGAATAAACTTTTTATCAATTTTTTTTTTTTAATAACTAAATATTTTGTATAAAAAATTTAAATTTCTAGCTACTCACAGCTAGATTTTTTATCTGGCTAGTATAACGGGAAGTATTCTATTCATTGGAGATACGATGATAATTTAAGCGCAATCAGTTCATTAGTTTTGGAGATATCGTTGCAGCCATTTCGAAAAATGCTGTTTTGAGAAAAACTAGTTTCAAAGTTCAAACATGCATGACTGCTGTATCAGGGCCTGCAAATAAACATCTGTAACTTTCAATCGACAGTGAATTTCAAAGGATCCCTTAACACATATATTCTAGAGCGCCAGTAATGGAAACTGTCGGCTTCTCTAACAATTCACGCTTCTTTTTAATATAATATATATATAAAGTAAAAAAGTTTAATTGTATTAGCTCCAGCAGGTTCGTTAAAAAAATCACTGATTGCTGTTTGTACGGTTGTAAATGTGTGGGTTACTTCAAAAGTAAAAATGAAATAAGCAAATGGAGCAAATATAACACAAAAATTGTAATGTAAATACTTTATATAACCACTACATATTTATTGTATAAAATTTTACTGCCAATCTATAGTAAAAATTATTATAAAATAAAATGCTTAGAATCTTCGGCTTCGGCAAAATACTTCGGCCATTTTTTGCCGAAGCTGAAGCCGAAAGTGCAATTTTAGGCCGAAGAACCGAAGCTGAATATTCGGTCGGACACTAAAACAGATAGCTCATCCACATATTATAATAGAAACAACATTGTTTTTTTTTTATTTTTTTGAACAATAATTATTATTTATAATCATTTATTATTCATTATTATAATTCATCATCATAATCATAATAATTTTCTATACAAATACATTCAATAACAACAATTTATTTACTTCATCGTTTATTTATTTTACAAATACAATAATTAATTATTTTTACTTCATCTTTTTTGTTTATTTATTTATTTATTAGTAGTTTTACTCATTTACGTTTGTTTTGTTTTTGTTTTTTTTTTGTAATTTATTTAGTTTTTTTTTTATTAATTATTACAATGTTAGCTTATGAAATAATTCATAATTCTTGTCACATCTTCATGTGGAATATTTTTATATACTCTATTCTTTTGGTTTTGTTTTTTTTTTTTGTTTATAAATTTGGCTTTATATTCATAACAATTACAGAAATTTATTCATTTTGTACTTAAATCTAATGTTATTTATTTTTGTTGGTTTTCAGTTTTTTTTTCAATGGTTCTGCTGAATTTACTTTCTTTCTTATGCAATGTAAATTTTTTTTTATATTTTTTCATACATTTTCAATTTGAGATTTTGTGATGTTCCTTGTTTTTTTTCGTGTGTGTATTTCTTATTTAAAATTATTTTTTAAATTTTTGGTTGTTGTATTTTTGACATGTGACAGTTTTTTTTTAGTGTAAAACGATGGTTTTTTGGTTTCATTTTTGTTAGTGTTTTTTGTTTTATTATTAATACGTAATGATATCAAATACAATTTTCCACATAAATAAGTATTCCTAAATCGCAATTTGCTTTTTTCATCTCAATTTTTTTAGATTTCATTCACTTTTAAGTAATTTTTTCCTTCTAATTTTTTTGTTAATCAAATTGATGTAAAAAATAATTATTACAATTACAATAACATTGTTAATGTTTTTGTTACTTTGGTGAACGACAGCAACAGCTGCATGTTCTTGTTGCTGCTGCTGTCTGAATTATTACAAAATTATTGTTCAATTTTTTTTTTTTTTGGTTGAAAATGTTTTTTTTGTTCTTGTTTTCTTCGCTTCACAAAAATGACATAAATTATTATTTTTTTGCTTTTGGTATGATTTGTTTTATTTTGTTTTTTTTTTTTTGTACACAAATTTAAATGTAATTTGCTGTAAAGTAATTCATTTTCGTAATATTTTTAACTAATCGATGGCAAATTTTTACTATACATAACTTCGAGAACAATATTTTGCACGTTCCTCTCGCACTAAACTTTTTATTTACTTTTTATACTATTCTCCTAGAATTTTTCCGTATTTTTACTCCTATGTTTTTCATTTTCTTTTTCATATTTTATTTTAATGTTTTCTTTGTATTATTTTGTAATATGTTCCTTTTATATTTGACTACTCCCATTCAATTATTATTGTTTTTAAATTTAAATAAATCAACGTTAATTTATTATTTAGGCAACTATTCATGTTAACTATATTATATCAAAAGTTATACAAAAGTATCTTGTAACAATTTGTTATTAATCATTTGCTTTTACATATACATCTGTGACGTCATATGTGATCAGCGCCATACGGTTGGAAAGTGAAAATCACGGTAGGAAGTCGACTGTGGTACAAAAGTTTATCAATTTTTTTCTATTTATTTTAATATTTTCAGTTCAACATTTTTTTGAAACATTGAAGACGCTCTCTAAAGTTGAAATTAAATTTTCAAATTTGAAATAGTTTTGGTTGAAAAGGTTTAAATGTGTAAAAAAGACAATAGAAAAACACAAGAAAATGTATCTGAATCAAAACAAAAATTATTTCTCTGCCTTAAGAAGAAGAACAGTTGTTCCGCAATGTAACACTAATGGCTAACATTTACCACTCTTATTTTCTATGGTATGAAAGCTTGTGGCAAATAGAAATCGTTGAGTGAAAACACAACATCAGTAAACTGTCGGTAAGTAATTCGTTTTTGGAGGCGTTTGCACCTCCTTGCAGCTCTGGATACAATGAGAAAACCAAATATTAATTATAGTTCAAGCTCAATAGGTAAGAAATCTTGGGATTCAACTATACCATGTGTAAAGCATCCAGCTAGAAGAATAGTCCTAATATCAGGGATAGCACTGGTCAGCGCTGAAATTTTCTTGTGAAACTAAATAAGTCTTCTTTGAGTTTTTAGAAAGTGTGGAGGATTTATTTGGAAATAATATTAGTTTATCGGAACTGGGGAATTCTTTAAGAACGTGTACAGCCTTACTACAATAATAATCACACTAAACGCAAATTTAAATTTAATAATCGATTTTGTGAATTTTAAGTCGACTTTAATAGTAAAAAATTGTTTTTAATTTAAGGCTGATAGTTTAATTACTAGAAAAAAGAAATAGTTTTTAAATTTCGACCTATAACTTTAAAAGCTCAATTATGCATAAATAACGGAACGCAACGTAACGTTGCCAACTGTCACATAAATATCTGTGATATGGGCAGTGAGTGCAAGTGATTACCGAAATCGTAACGCAACGTAGAGTTCTATTTTCGATAGATTTTTACGTTCCGTTACGCTACGTTGCGTTACTTATGCATAATTGAGCTTTTAAACTACAGATGATGGCGTAATATTATATTAATGGATTCCATGTTCCAGCTCCACTGCAGTACAAACATGTGCTGTCAGGTGCTGAGATTAGAGCTATTCACATCACATTCACCTGATAGATTAATTTTTGTTAGAGATTCTGAATATGTGGAAACCATAGATTTTGGCTCCTGCGTTGCGCTCTGCATCACGATGGAGACACTACAATTTTAATGATCTGAATGCGCTTTTATTAGCATCAGAAACTTTTTTAATAGTTCCTTCAGCGACTAACTTGGGAAAATAGAATTTTCGAGGCTTCACTGGCAATCGCTCTAAGCTATTTGCTCTTTTTTAATTCTTTTTTAGACAGTTTGTGGAATTTCAACCAACTTACTAGATTTCTTGACCTGAAACTGATAGAGCACACCTTGATATGATAAAACAACAGAGTATACAGAGATGCTCAGCGTCAGACAGTGCAAGCAATTGGGACAATTTGTACTGTTTTAAGAATAGGAAAAACGATATAGAACCTTTTCTTTTTAGAATTGTTGAAACACGTATGCACATAAAATTACGTATAACTGAAAATTTCTATACATTAGACTAAAGTTCTGAAGAGTTATTTACTTATGCACTAACATCAACAGGTTAGAAAAATCATTCCTATACAATTTATTGGAAATTCTTTTTTTATTTTTGCACAATTTCTAAATTTTTTTTTAAAGTTTTGTTTTTTGTTTTCCAAAATTTGATACCATAACTTGTTGGCTTTACAAAATATATTTGTTCTCAATTAATGTATGTAAAAGGCATCAAATAAATATATTTTGTTTGTTTGTTTTTTTTTTTTATCAAATCTAATTAAAAAAGGAAAAAAGAAAGGGGTTAATAAATAATAAAGAGAAACATGTTTTATTTAGAATCAGAATATTTTCTTATGTTAATGTGTATATACATATGTCTAAGGATGTGTGTGTCTGAGTGTCTGTATGATTTTATACAATGTCTCTTAGTATGTGTTTGTGTGTATTGTGTCTTCGAGTGGAAATCTATTTAAATTTTTTTTTTTTTTTTAATAGTACACATTAAATGATTTATTATTTTGTATTGAAATTTTCTTTTTATTAATTTATAAAATTCTCATTTAATTCTTTTATTTTTTTTTTAACTATTCAATTGATTTTTTTGTTTTTTTTTATGTTTTTAAATATTTTTTTATTTATTTATCTTCAATGCATGTTTATTGTTTTTCTTTGCTGTGCATTCCTTTTTTGGTGTTTTATTTCTCTTCAAGATTTTCTAATAAATTGTATGCATTTTTAAATAAACTTATTTTGCTTCTTCTTTACTTTCACTTCTTCTTGCATTAATTTTTCTTACAGATTTTGTTTTTAGTATTTGTTTGTTAAAATTTTGCTATTCAAAATATGTGTGTGTGTTATTTGTTTTTAGTTGCTTTCTTGTCTTTTATTTGGTTTATGTTATTTATTAATTTAATCCTTATTATTATTTTTGTATTATTTCTGTACTTTTATCGTTAAAGTAATTCGTCAGTTTTCCAACAAAATTATCCTTTATTTTCAAAATAGAAAAACATTTTCAAAAAAGTAGAATAAGTGGTAAAAATATTTTAAATATTGCAGATAAACTTAAAGTGCTGTCAATTATTTATTTTTTTATTTTTATTAGTTTTTCTTTTTTGAATGTATGAAAACTGCCAGCAGTTTGTTGTTGTTTAATTTTTGTTTTATTTCTACTATATATGTATGTAAAATTTTTTGTACAATTGTATTGACATACAATAGAAAAAAGGAGGAAGTACTGAAAAAATTAAAAATTCATTGCTGAGCGAATTGCATATTTGCATGTGTACATATAAATATACGTACTAGTTAGTAAGGATGTATGAGCATATGTATATCGCGATTAGTGTTTATTTTATTTTTATTTTTTTTTTTGCGCTGACCAATAATAATTGCAACACATCAACTGTGGTACTGAGGTACCTGCATTAGCAAATCGATTAAAAAATATAAAAGTATTGTTTGGAAAGGGCAGGAGAGAGGACTTTTTTGTGTAATATCATAAAGCTGACAGTTGATATACATATACTATAAATATTAGCACTGTAATTTTCAATATTTCATTTTTCAAATTTTATTTATATAAATTGATATTTTGTGGTTGAATTTTGAATGAATGAATAAATTAAACCGATCATTTTAAACATATGTCTATATGCAGTTATATTGAATTAGGGCAGTTTAAGTTTTGCGATTGAAAGGAAAAATATATTATTTTTATTTTTTCAATTATTTCATTTAAAATTAAAAATTTAAGAGAGCGCTCAATACGAATTTTAAATAAGATCAGAATAGACTTGAATATAGCTTAAAAAACTGTAAAAATAACTGCACACAATAAAATTTCTTTATCAATACGATGAATTTCTTCAATGAAATCTCGATTCATTGAATTGATGTGCAGTTTCATCAATATCGTTAGCTGAGACTGATAAGGTCCTTACTGCGTCAAAATCTAGTTTTCCATAAAAAAAAGTGGACTTAATGATGCCTTTTCACATTAAGCTAGCAATGAGGTGTAAACACCAATATTATGAACACATTTTTTATATCTATCAACGAATTCTTTACATTTATGAATACATTATATTAGGGCTGCGTGTTTAATAGTTTAATCAAGAAATCTGATTAAATTTTTCGATTAATCAAGATTCTGATTAATTGGAATAAAATTAATCGAACAAAATATTCAAATAATTTCTTTTCTTTTTACTTTCAATTTGTTGGGTTTTTTTTTTAAATTTTTTTTTTCTTTGCGCCATATTTTGCCCAGCTTTTTTGATTTCTGAACCACGGTGCCACGCCGGAATTTTGTTTTGCTTACGATCACAACGTACTGTGCTTTCTAAATAATTCAATATGTTTTATAGCAATTATTCACTGTTTGGGAACCAATGGAAACTAGGTCTCCAGTTGGGCAAAGTATAAAGCGCAAAGTGAAGTATTTTCAGAATTCTTGATTAAATGATTATATATTATATGAATTCAATATTTTTATGAATGAATTCGTCATATTGATGAAACTGTATACTAATCGAATTAAACGTGATATTGATGAAGGAATTAATGTGTGTGCATGTTTGTATGTATTTTGCAAGATTTCAAAATATGAACACCATATGATCTAAGATTATCATATAACGTTGAGAGTAAAAACCCAATCATGACCAGATATTCATTGGAAATACCAGCTAACGTCCAGTTATGCCTCAAGTTGAAGCATCCAAGTTGGCCACTTTTTGACACTACAGTGTCTACACAGTGACTATAGCATGTAAGTAAGATTACTATAAACTTTTTGGTAGGAACAAGAATCTTAATAACATTTCATAAGTATGCTAACTACAATACATATGTTAACTAACGTAAATTTTTTTTACCTTGCAAATCAAAGATGCACAAAGTCGCTTAAATTCAATAAAATTGAATCAGTTTTCTGAAAATTAAACTCGAATCAGTCTAGAACTTAATGGTTAGATTATTTCTTTTTTCCAAAGAACGATTTGATGTGATGTATGAGCAAATGTTCATCCCTCGATGGCTGTCAAGAGCTTCTGCTGATTATATGGACGGATTGAGGATGTACCATGTCGGTCGTGCATCTATGCAAGTGAATATTTATGGCCAAAACCCCAAAGTCTCAGAAAGATCATGAACAAATCGTAGTGGGTCTTCAAGACATTGGCAATGGGTACCTGAAGTGTTGGGATCCATCTTGATGAGAAATTAAAAGCAAAAGCGGAAGCTGATATCTTATTTATATAGAATGGTGTGCAACGACTGCTGATATTTGAAAGAACAGCTATTGTATAAACACTTAAACTTTCTGTAATAAAGTTTAAAAAAGTTTTACTTTTAGATTCCCTCATGTTTTTCTTTAACACTATTTGGGCATATTTTATATGCCTAACGAGTACGTTACACTTCAGCTTCGCTAACTGATGACGATAATTCAGGACTTGTGAACTGTATTGTTGGAGAAAAGCTATAGAATTTGTCAAATAATTGCTTGCAAAAAATTGAAAATTTTATATTTATATATATTTACATTTATAAATATTAAGAAAATTGCAAAGTTTAGTAATTATTTAAAAATTTATATTAATTGAATATAATTTCATATAATATTAAAATCTAAAAACAAAAAAGCAAAACATCCCTTACTACAAATTGACAAATAATTCTTTGCAAAAGTAAGCAACCATTGAAAAAGAAACACCGTCATTTTAGTGAAAGATAGCGATACTTCTCACAGAAGTTTTGAATTAGCATCAGTTTTCCATTATGTGTTTGTAATACTACGTTCCCACTGAGCCGAAATTGCATAGTTTCGGCAAATGTTTTCGAATGAAACTTCAATCGTTCACATTGTGAAGTTGGTTTCGATTATGGTTTCGTTTTACAGTTCATTGTTTATTTCATGTTGTAAAATGCCGGGGGCTAATATAATTATTTCTGAATATTTTAGTCTTAGCCATTTGAATATGAAGGGAATCAAAATGATAAACGAAATGTTTAGCAACGAAATAAAAGTGCATAAGAGAAAGCGTCAATTGTTATGTACCTCACTGTTGCAGCTCCTCTGCCGTTTGTTCATGTACATGCCCTACGCATCTTCTCCACTATCTTTAATTTCTTAGTATGATAACCCTCCGAACCATACATCATGAATTGCTAAATCGGATGTTGTAAGCTAAAATCCTAAAATTTTGTAGTGGCTTCCATAATTGCACGAATCAATTATTACGGAAAACATTTGGGGGTGACTTCAGCGTAAAAGGAATAACTACAGAAAAGAGTACAATTATTACAATGGTCTTAATGTTGGAATTAAAACTTTCTGGCGAGAGATATCCTTCAATTTAACTTAATATTATTAGGGAATATTTGTTAAGAAAATTTCAACACAGTTTAGAATAATATAAATAATAGAAAACGATTGCAATTTGCGTGGAAGTATCTTTTATGTTCGACCTGGATACTGAAAAAAAGAAATATAATTCCAATAGTCAAATTTGGGAAACTATTAGTGAATTTGGGAAACTATTAGTAAATGCAACCGCACCATTTCTAAGAGAAGTGTTGGAGATTGAGTATCTATGGGCACTCTTGAAGAAAAAAAATGGCAAAGAAGGCACCAAAAACAAAGAGTCAACTAATTTAATACATCAAGGAGGAATAGTTTAAAATACTGGATGAATACGATTTTTAAAACTAATTTCAATTTCACAACAGGGGTTATTTTTTAAAGGTCAAGAAAAAAAGTATTGATTTCTCGGGCAGGAATTCTATAGTAGTCAAGAAAATTTGGATTTTGAATATTCACCTCTTTTCGAATCAAATAGCAAAAAAAAAAAAAATTGATGTATGCCACTGACAGTATTTGTTGCCCCGTGTATGCAAATCTAGGCTTATATAGAAGTAATATTTTGTGGAATCGAAAAAAATAGATTTCTTCCTCGCATTTTTTTATTTTGAAGTTCTAGGGGCAACCGATTGAGCACAAATTCCTCAAAGCTCATTTTTGCATGGAATGGAACTAAACTGAGCCCATCAAAAATTATTAACAATTTAAAAAAATTCCATATAAGATCCACCCTAATGGGCATACTAAATATTGACTTGAAATAATAGGTTAGGTTAGGTTGGAGTGGCTGTCGAGAGACACACTTAGGCCTGAACGGCCCATTGTGATACCACATAGTTGAACCCACATTTTAACGCCGATTCCGAAAGGCGGTGTGGCAATTTTTTATCGGCTTGTTGGTTTTGCCATTACCAATTGTACTTGTACAATTTCTTATTCAATTAAATTTAACTTTATTCATTTCCGCAAATTGCTTACAATTTTTAAATGATTATATCCCGCGAAGCCCTTTGGGCTTGCCTGCATTCTCATACACTTCATATTGATAGTGAATATAAGAAGGTTATGAGAATTAACCACCAGACGAAGATGGGGGTCAAACTCGAATCTCCCGGATGAAAGTCTAGTGCACTACCCACTAGACTATCGAGGTCGTCCTTGAAATAATAACTTTTCAAACTTTTGCAAACAATTAATTGACACCTTGAAATATGGATTGCATAAGTTTTTGATTATATGAAAGTGAAATACTTTATAGTATTTCTTAAATTTTGTGATTTTTCTTTATTTTATAGAATGCCTGAAATAAACATTTTCCGTTTTTTTAGCTTGCAAGCAATTAGTTGACAAACTGTAGATGCGTAGCCAGTACAGGAGTTTCTCCGTGCGTTGTAATACCCGTATAGTGTCTATGAGTGGTTTTCGGTTTGTGTAGCTATGTGATGATATCATCAATACATGTATCTTCTCGTCATATCTACTATAAA
Organism: Toxonevra muliebris; assembly: GCA_963691655.1. Lineage (NCBI taxonomy): Eukaryota > Metazoa > Arthropoda > Insecta > Diptera > Pallopteridae > Toxonevra > Toxonevra muliebris. Next base: position 41,846,861 of record OY829328.1, on the reverse strand, counting down.
ATTAACACAGTAGTAGTAGTAGTAAAGAATTATACAATCAACGGAATTGGAAATGTTTGAGTATGTTCATCTAATTCTACGAAGAACTGACTTTAGCCATGAGATTTTTTAAGTATAAATCTTTTTCTATTCTTAATCGTAAGTTAGTAAAAAATATTAAACAAGAAAATTGTATTATTTAGATTCTATTAAAAAAATTAAGAAAATAAATTGTTTAAAGAAATTAATGTTTTTCTTTTTGTTTGGGACATTTTAATAATAGTCTCGAGTTCAACTTTCTATTCGCATATGAAAATGCACAGACATAACTACAGCATAGAACACAGCTCATTAATGGGAACGTGTATTCCCATAGAAATTTTAAAGGAATTAAATTTAAGCGCATAGAGAAAGAAAGATCGAACACGCTCATCATTAAGTAGGTAGGTAGTAGTAGGTTTTTTTCGTTTTTAAAATAAACGAAGTAATTATCAACTTATCTTTTCACCTATATTATATTATTTTATGTAGGTATGTATGCTTTTCATTATGCGATACTATTTTACACTGTTCATCATTTATGCTCATTTAGTTTTTGAAATAATGTTTTTGTGTTTTTTTTCTTTTTTTGATTTTTTTTTTGTTTGACGATATTTTTTTATTACAAAATTATTATTTAGTTATTATTAGGTTTCATATATTCTGTTAGTTTTTGTTGTTCGTTATATATATAAGTATCTTATATATACGTTTTCTGTGCGCTTTATTATTTTTTCTGTTTTGATTAAAACTAAATGAAGACAATTTTAGTTTTTTTTTTTTGTAACTTTTTTTTGTTTGTTTGCAGTTTTTCTTCTTTTTTTTTAACTAAATGGATAAAGTTGTTCATTATTCATTTTGTAAGGTGGCTGATACGCGAATTATACAATAGTACGTGTTTGAGTTTGAGTTTCATTTAATTCGTTTTTTTAAACTAAAACTGTTTTTTTTTTGTTTGCTTTTAATTTCATATTTCATTTGTTTTATGTAATTCACTTTATAGTATATTTTTTTAAGTTCTTTACTTATAACATGAAGATTTTCTTTCTCTAGAATTTGCTTATTTTTCTTTGGTTGATTTTTTCGTTTCATTTTTTGTTTTTAAATAATTTATGCTAATTGTTTTTAACATTTTGGTTTATGTATACTTATTAATTTATTTTTATTTTTTTGTTTTTGTTTAAGCTAGCCTATTATCTTTTTATAAGAATTTTTTAATGTTTTTTAAATATAGTTTTTTGTATTTAAATGGATTTAGGTTTGTTTTTCTGATTTTATTAATTTTGGTATGTTAAATTTCTTTAATCTTTACCTATAAAACTAATTTTTGTGGCAGTTTTTTTATGTAAATTTTTTTCTTTAATTTTTACATTTATTTTTTTTTCTTTTTCTAGTTGTAATAAAATATGCTATTTTGTTTGTTAATAAAGTTTCATGTTATATTTTTTTGGATTTATTTCATTAGAAAGAGGATAATTATTTTGGTTTTATTTTGTTAAAGATTTTTTGCTTGACTGTGTTGTGTTATTTTCGTAAATAATATAATACAAGTTTGTTGCTCTAGTTAAGCTAGATTTAACTATGATTTTAATTTTTAGTTTATGTTTTGTTTTTATAAATTTAATTTAACTAATTTCTATATATTTTTTAACGTGTCTTTAATATTATTTGCTTCTATTTTCATAATTTCCTCATCTCAGATAAATGTACAAATTTTTTTCAGCAGTTTCCTTTTGTATAATAAAAAGAAGTCTGTGTTAGTAATAAAACAAAAACAATTCTCAACGTTTATTAAAATTTTTCTTTGTTAGATTTGCTATTAGTTTACAATCAATAATAATAATAATAATTATAATAGTAATAATAATAATTATAGATATATGTATGTATATTTGTTTTATTTTATTTGTAATTTTATTTAGTTTCTAGTTGTTTGCTTTTGTTTGTTTTTGTTGTTGTTTGTGTATTTTTGTTTGGTTTTAAGCTACACGAGCATTATAATGTACTACTACGCTGATGCCAATGTATATCGTACGATCGTGTTGATCGTAACGCTGATCGTATCCACCATCGACGCCACCAATCATTTATGTTGAAATTGTAGTAGTAAAAGAAACGATAATTTTTTTTATTATTACAGCTATTATTATGTGTTATTATTATGTAATTATGTTTAGAGTAGCAGTTAATTATTTTTATATTAATGTTACAATTTCTAGATTTACTACTAATGTTTTTGCTACGATAAAATTTTATTTCATTATTAATATTATTATAATTATTATTATTCCTACTACTAAAATATGCTTGCCTAGATTTATGAATGTTTTGTTGATTTGGTTGTTTTTTTTGAACGGTTTTCATTAATAATTTCATTTTACTATTGTTTCTACTAATTACTTTACTAATTTTTTTACTAACATTTCGGCTACAATTACTAATACTACTACTATGACTACAGAACCGTGGGCTACGGCAACGATAGCAGTACCAGGGGCGATAATTATTGCAGGGATCAAGATCAATAACGCTACCACAATCTCTGGCAAATTGTTGTTGGTTAATCTCTTGCAATGATAACGCAGCAACAGCTTTGCGGCGTGTAGTCGGGTTCGCTGTAGTAGTAGAAGTAGTAGCAGTAGTTTTTATTGTAGTTGAACTTTTTGTGCTAACCTTATTAACTTGTTTGTTACTGTTGACGATGACGACGGCGGCAATTTCGCAATTTCTATTATCCTCTGCTGGTTGGCAGATTTGGCATTTTATTATTATCGTTGATATTTTTGTAATTTTCAGCGTTTCATCCTTGACAAAATGTTTAATACGCCGTCGTCGATGTGGCTGAGACTGTTGGTGTTCGTGTTGCTGATGCTGATGATGTTCCTGATGCTGATGTTGATGCTGCTGCTGTTGTTGTTGCACTACATTGTAGCTACTCAGCACACACAATAATGTACTTAACCATAACAACAACTGGTGCATAATAAATGCATTTCGCGTTTTTGGCCTTTGCATTATTGATTCCGATGAGGAATAGTACGGTATGGTGCAACGGCTGGTGACAGTCGGTACCGGTGGGCAATCGTTGGACATCGCTTCGTCGGGCATGTCATTGATTTCAACATCGTAATAGTATGTGCCATCACAGTATGCATAATATGGTAATCGCTCCAATGCGTACGCGCTCATTGCCGTGGTCAGTGTCTCATTATTATGTAACGCAATGGCAATACTCGCTGCACGTGTTGCACTTGTTTCATTGGCCAATCGATGTTGCGTCGTCGCTGTTAAAGTTATATTATGTATACGGCGCGTTAAATTCGCTAAACGTTCCGCCTCTGCCGCTGTTTCCTCTTCTACATTCGATCCATAAGCGAATTCTATGCAATAAGTGCAGATGCCATTGCTAGGATCATTGTCGCAATATGCATAACAACATTCGGCGGGACCGTAACTGGATCGGCGTAATTGTTCACCGGTTTCGGGTATATTTTGATCTATAAGGTAAAATTCATTTATAAAAATTATGTAAATGTGAAAAGTTGCTGATGATATATTCACCTAAACAGAGAAATGTAGGCTCTCCGGCATATTGTGTTGGCAGCGCTGGTGCTCGATCTGCTGGCAGCAGATATGGGCATTTTTGTTCTACCGTTTGACAAACACTCAAACAGGGTCGTATTCTTCGTCGTTTGCGAAATTCAACTTTTCGTTTCGATCTACAATTAAATATGATTCAGAGTTAGGATTTATATAAATACAAATGAGTAAAATAAATTAGTCTATGTAATAAAATTTTAGAGAAATTCGATTTATGAAAATAAGATATTAATCTGAATTTATCAATGAGGTAGATCACAAAATGCAAAAGATTCTTTCGTACAAATTATTTATGACAATTTATCAAGGCGGATATTAAAGCAATTCATGTCGAATAAGTTTTCGAATGTAGTTTTCTGAGTAGAGTTAAGAACATTTACTTGCTAGCTTTGTTCAGTTAACTACTCCTACTTGTCGGCTTCAACTGGTCATACGTCATCCACTTTGGGCACATGCTGCTACATGCCAGATTTAACTATTCAATATATCTGGCCATTGGTATTAGTCCTACTTCTAGTGGTAAGTCGCATACTTTTAATTTCTTCCTTGAATTAACCAGTTCCTCAAACTCGCTGTCTTCAACTAATCGCCATTACTCATACTCATTACTCATCATAAAGAATATTTTAAGCTCGAGGGCGATCTAATTGGAAAAGGAAAAGTATCAAAATTCTATTTACTCTGGAGATCTCAATCTTTTGGGCTTTAAACGGCTGATTTCTACTGTTTGGCTGAGATTTATATATTGCATATATAAGGGAGTGTCGTCAGGGTTGGAGCATATTTTGACTTTTGCTCATAACTTCCGTTAAAAGTCGAATTTTTATTAATGTTGTATATCATTTAATATATCTCACAAATATAATTGGAGTAATTGTTTAGGAGTTATGGGCATTTATAAAGAACAAAAATTGTAGTCAGGGTCGGGACACTGCTGTCTGGGTCTGAGCAGTGTGGAAATTCGATAAGAAATGAGGAACATGATTGAAAATACCATGAAAACCAAAGGAAAAAGAAAAATTAACTTGAAAACCGGGGAAAGACACCTGAAATCATGAAAAGAGTGAATTTAAAAGAAAATTTGATTTTTTTATTTCATTGATCAAAGAAAAAAAAAATTAAGATTGGTTAAAAATTATTCCGAATCGCAGTTCTGGCAGATAAAAAAACTTGCCGTCATATTAACACATTTTAAATGCACCTCTCTTTTACATTCGATGCAAGCAATTGAGTTTCCTGTTCAAGTTTTTGAGCGAGATCAATGTAATTGGCAAGAGTGAGAGCGCTCAGTTGGCCCCGCACGTTACTCGTGCAAACTACATCAACCCTTTGAAAAAGTTCCTTTCTCGTTTGAAACTTAGTTAGATTTAAAAGGCTTAAGTGTATCTGCGCAATTTCACGGTATAAATGCTGGTAAGTCACATGTACAATTAATCTCGTGGTTCCTAGTTTTGTTTATTTACTATTGGCGAAAGTGTCGCTGCCGCGTGTTGATTTAACAAACCAAGTGCATTGATAATTTCCCGTTGACAGAATATACACATGATACGATACGATAAAATGACACGAAAAACACGCACGGGTGAAAAAAATGTATTTCCAGAGTCAAAACGCATCATTACAACAAAATTTTTGGTGTTCCGACCCTGACTACAAGCACTGCTCCGACCTTGACAACGCACGTCATTTAGCGTCGCATCATTTACAGCATATTTGCGCAATGCAAACAACATGAAATGCTACATATTTCCACTTCTTAAACCTTATCGAACAATTTAAGTTAACTTACTTTGGTGTTTGCATGTTATTATTAATTAATATATTACTTTTTCTAGTTCTGCTAAAAAGTTTTTTACTCTTCTTTTACAACATATATACACTTCACACTCTGAATTCGAAATGATATGAAAAGTTTGCTTTCGTCATGACAATCAATACTGTATATTACCTTAACGGAGAGATATAACGGAGAAAACGACACTGCCTCGTCCCTGACGTAAGTAAGTATGTTCATAACTTTGTATTTGTTTTTATCATTAATGTCAATATGTAAAGTGAGCTTATTTTGTAATACTTTTATTTCAGTATTTTGGTCATAAAAATAAAAATTAAATAAAAGTAGAAGCTTGCAGCAGCCAAGCTTGACTAAAGTTACAGTAAACATACCATATTTTTATAAGTACATATATTAGTTGGATATCTACTAATAAAAAAAAAACAAATATTTTAACCCACAGAAAAGATGATTTGTTTCTTTTCCTAAATCACTCTACGTCGGTTCTGAGTCTATAGGGATCCAAGAACTCAACGTTAAAAAGGACGGCTATGAGAAAAACGTCGCAGTTATGTGGCGCTATACGGAAGTCGAAAAAACAACTTATTTCAGCGAAAAATCTGTAGTTTGTCTCAATTTTACGGGGACACAGTTAAGCGGGACTTCTTGTAAGTTGAAAACAGTCATATTTTCTGATTAGTCTAAGTTTAGTTTATTCGGATTGGACGATAGGTGTCTAGTGAGTATTCAAAAGGAACGGGCAAGCATTAAGGTGCCGCAACATGGTCTGGGGCTACTTCTCTGCACAGGGAATCTGCCCAATTCAACAAATTGAATGCAAAATAAAGTCTGACGATTATAAAGGCATACCATACTGTATAGGCCTACTATAGTAGGCATAAAATACTGTGCTGCCATGTACGACTTGAGAAATGTAACTTGTTTGGAGGTTTAAGCAGAATAACGACCCTAAAAACACGTCAAAAGATTAGTTCGCTCTGCAAATGTTCTTCAACGGCCCACACTGGAGCAGAATTCCCAAAAACGTCTATTAATTAAAAAATTGAAGTTGGGAGCTTACTTGCAAAGTTACTTCTAATATAAAGGCTATAAAATTCTAAATCACTAATCCAAAAGTGTGTCAAAAGTTTTGATTTTGGATTTTTTGTGAGGAGAATATTTTTGAATTGTATCGAATTTGGAGCTATTTTTTAAATTAATGGGGAAAAAATTTGTCAGGAAGTTATGAATTCGACAATTTTAGGTATTTATTAAAATTAGTGTGTTTGGTTTAGCGGGCAGCTGCTTGATACAATTTAAAAGACGTTTAAAATTTTTTTAAGTGTATTCATACCACCATCAGTCGATAGATGAATACCGGAGCTGCATGTTGCATACTCTGTGCTTCAGGACTCTATGCGTTGTTTCGTTTCGAATCCATCGTCAGCTGAAGGTCAGATTTCGAGTATTAACGATACTTTTAATTATTGAAAAAAAATATTTATAGTTGTTTATTGGAGTTGAAAAAGTATTTGGAAGTAGGAAATTGATTATATTTTACATTTATGCGATTTGAATACATAATAATTTTTAACTTTTTCATTTATCGCTTTTATACGTTATAATTAACCATCCCTTATTTTTTTGTAATGCTGAATAAAATTGTCCTGCTAGATGGTTAAAAGAGTAAAGTGTATTTAACAACACACTTTATTTGTAAAAAATATAGCACAAATTATCCGAGGAGGCACAAGAATTTGAAACCGGGAACCCAACGTAAACTTGCCCTACAGTGTCTTATGCTGCTCAAAACGATACGACAATCTTGCACTACCTTTGCCTTTTATGACAGTAGATCCAATAGCTTTCAGGGCAGCTTGGCTATCCACACAGATTACACGTTGCTTTCATGATGGCAAAAACCTCTGATTGCAATACGCTACAGTAATCCGGTAGCCATATGACCATCGGGTTTATTGCGTTTCACAACAAAAAAAATTCCCGCACCAATTCCCTCATCTGTCTTTGATCCATCAGTAAAATAGACTGTTGGAATATCTTGAAGGGATAGTCGATCGGAATTTTCCAGGTAAACTAACTGCATGTTACCCAGTAATCAGTTGCCTTACTTATAAGGCTGTGCGTGATATTACCTCTCATTAAGTTGCATTAGCCCTTAGCTGCATTAGCCCTTACAAACATATCAAGGGGGGAATGGTGCAGAATCATCTCCAGGGCCATTCGCGGCGCGCATCTTACAGCTTTTGTAATGCCCAGAATGGTGAGTCTTTACATCGGTTGCTCTTTTTGGCCATTGTTGACCATAGGTGATGATCTCTTCCTGAAGGTCATCTTGCATAGGGCATTAAGCTCTTTTATCATTCTTTCTTCTTATGCCTAAATTTTTGGCATTTTTTTGTAGGTTTAGAGGGCACCCTTCCATTTTTGGAAGTGTAAGCTGCTGAATCTTTATTTTCTTGGTGAACAAGGCTAGATAAGTCTTTGCAGGATTAACTCCTAGACCATTGCGCATTGCCCACGTTGAAAGATCGCCTAAGGCGGATTCCATCAGTTCTCTGATCGTTGGTAAGTATTTACCTTTGGAATTACTTAAAAACCACTTTTTATATATTCTTTATGCTTTATTGCAAGGTGTCAAAGTATGCCCATCGATATAATGGTTTGTATCCACTGTCGTTGTTGAATTGTAGTTTTAGTTCCGTTGTTTCAGTTCCGTAGTATTTAAGGTTTCGTACAAAAATAAGAACATTTAGTTTCATTGCAGCGAAATACCTCTTAAGAACTTTTTGAAATTACAATTAAAAAATTGGATTTTAATAAAGTATTTTCATTTCTTGAACTACAGTACAGTCGCGCTAATCCGGATACATATTGTTTCGGCGTATGTCCGGATTACTGAATTTGTCCGGAATACAGAAAGCTCTATAATTATTGTGTATATTATATATATAGAATTCGCTTTTCCAGTATTTTTGATAAAAAATTATAAATACATAACTAATAAATAACACAGTAGGGGAGTGAAAATAACACAGAACAGTGACCATTGCCATCGGTTAGGTATTCAAGAGTAGAGTTTATGTGCAAGCCGTTTGGTTAAGTTGGCGCTTGTTTTCCAGATATTTAATATTAAATTTATTGCGTTTCAGGGCCTGATTCTTTATTGAATCGACTTAAAGGTTGAACTCACGCCTAGCTATCATAATCTCTCATTTAAATGAGCATTTTAGGCTTTTTTTTTGTTTTTCTTTTATTTAAATTTAAAAAATTTACAAAAACCTTTTTTAGTAACGGTACTGGAGCGGATCAAAGTGAAAAAAATAGCCCTATTCACTCTTTAGAGTAAAGTGCTAAGTAACGGAGTAAAAAAGTAATGTTTCACCCTACAGCATGAACGCATCTAAAACTGATATAGTGCACTCTTTGCGATCAATGTTCCCAACTGAATGTGCTAGCAACAAAACTTTTGTTTTTATTTTTTGTTGTCGTACAAATCAAGAAGTAGGCAACACTGATTTTCTCTCTTACTTAGAGTAACAGAGTAACAAATATTTTACTTAAGGGTCAAACCAGAGTAAAAGTGTAAAGTGAGGGTAAAAGCAAATGCCGTAAATTTTGTTATTGTATAGTAATTTTGTATTACACTTTTAACCTGTTACTCCGTTAACCAGCACTTTACTCTAAAGCGTGAACAGGGCTAATGTGTTAATTTTCAACCGTTCACAATTTTTATAAAATTTGTTCAAATACACCAAATTTTTAATTGTGGGAAAAGCAATTTACACAAACATGATTTCAATTATTTTTAAATTTTTGTTCACTTTTTTTGATATACAAGTTTTGCTATGGGTCACCGATGACCCTAAAATCTTCAATGAACATTTTTTATGAACTTTTTTACTATGAAATGGGGGTTAAAGAATCCAAATCCAAATCTGGACTCAGTTTTGCTCTATCGGTCAAGAAAGGTATAAGGGAAAAATTAATACTAAGTTACTTTAAAAAAAATATCCAATAAAAATGTAAAAAAAAAAAAATTCGGTGAACCATAAAAGCTCAGACTTTTAGAAGCGCACAATGTCTGTTTTGATAAAAAATTGAAACAAAAAATTGGGGTCAGACAATACTGGTTAATATAGGGTTAAAACTTTTTAAGAGCAAAATTTTTGATTGGCTACTTTATTTAGCCAGTTAACAGTTGAATTACTTCAATATTCCTCTATATTCCTCTTTTTTATTTACTTCTTGTTCCTCAAATATTGAAATTCAATTTGTAAACAAAAAAAAACCGAAGCGTAGAAATGTACGGATTACTGGGAAGTCTGGAATACGAGTGTCGGGGTAAGTGTGATTGTACTGTATTTATATTTTGAGGATCAAGTTTCATTTTTATTTCGAACGAAATAAAAAGTTATTTCTCCTTGGTCGTTCTATTCTATTCTATTTATCTCTAATTATAACCCTCACCTACCGTAGCGGGTTTGAAGCTGTTTGGTTCCACAGCTATATATCGCTGCCTTAATTTGCAAAAGCCCTAATACATACAAATTTTTCAAATTTTACAGGAGAACCAAAAAACGGGAATTTGGAATTTAATCTAAAAGAAAAGGTCGTAAAATTTTCGGCATAGATGAAAGTGGACACACTTTATCGTAATCCATTAAAAAGTCAATATGGAAAAATTAAGGCAACGATATATTTATATGACTGTGGGGGTATGCTGGCCAAGATCTAACTTAAATGTTTAAAATATTTAAATAAATTCACTCTTACCTTTTAATTAATTTTGATATCACTGGATCCTCGATACATGGACCCTCATTATTGGCAGTCGATATGAAATTTTTGGATTGTTGTTGCTGCTGCTGATTTTTTTGTTCTTCTGGTTGCTGTTGCTGATGTTTTCGAATGCACCTACCATCGGCATCACGTTTTCTTCTCCATGATGATGATATTGTTGTTGCTGTTATATTGTTGCTGTTATAGAATTTATGATTTTCAATGAAATTTCTGAATGTTAGTGGTGATGATGATGACGGCAACGATGACGCTGTCCACGACGATGTCGTTGATGTTGAATTGATACTTTGAAAATGACGTTTACTGCGTTTGATGTTGTTGTTGTTGTTGTTGTGGTTGCTGTTGCTATCATCATCATTCTGATAATTATCATTTGATAATTTATTGTTGTTGTCATCAATTAAATTAATAATATTTTTGTTGTTGTTGTTGTTGTTATTATTATACTTAGCGGCATTATTACTAATTTTATTATTGTTATTATTATTAGTTGAAGTGAAATTCGATGTTTTTGCTGTTTTTGTGCTATTGTTGTTGTTTCTGTTATTTTGGCTATACTGATGATTATTTCTGTTGTTACTATTTTTGTTGTTGCTAGGCGGCTTTACAGTAGCATCACTTTGTTCTGCGAAATATGGAACTAGAGTACTGCATACCCAGCGTCGATAGGCTTCCTGCAAAAAGAGAGAGGAAAGAGAGTGTGAATAAGTAAGCTACGATATAATTCAGCAATTTCTGCATTTTCAAGGTTATTCCATTAAGGTAAAATTGATTTTAATGAATGTGCTAGCACATACATACATACCTACTCACACATGCATCTAATTATGTATATGTACATAGGTGGCAGACTTATGCAGTAAATATCGCTCCCAAATTACACCTTAAGGCAATTAAAACTCAAAATTATTACACTTTCACTACATTGGAATTTGAACGGAAATTCATTTACATATATACAATTTCAGTTTACATGTTTGAATCTGCCATCAACAATATTCTGTACATTAGTGCACAATGTGAGCAATGCGCGAAAATGGGGAAATTTTAGTAGCATAGCAATTTGTCGGATTTGGTACTTTTATATAGTAATTGAGTTGGTATTTAATAAATTAACACTAACTTTAGAGTCCTAGTGTCTCAAAATTTAGTACTTTTATATGGTAATTGAGTTGGTATTTAATAAGTTAACACTTACTTTAGAGTCCTAGTGTCTCAAAATTTAGTTCGAACCTGAAAGTACTAAGTATATGTATATGAGTTCCAAATTTAAAAATAATTTGATTATCTGAATTGAAAATCTGAATGATAGAGTAATTTATTCAGGCGCATATATTAAAAGCAATAGCTTTTTGGCTCAACTGACTGCATAGCTCACAAAAGAAGTTGGTTTACTGAAAATTTTAAAGCTAGCTTCATTAACCGTTTTAAAGCCGATCTTAATACCTGTGATTAATAACTAGATTTGAATGTTCGTAACTGTAAACCGTTTAACTTTAAAAAACTATAATCGTTATTACTATTTCACTTCAGTGACGGCTTTTCGACTTTATTGACAAAATGCATATTTATTACTGTTACGATACGCATTAGAATTAGTTTCTATAACCTTTCTGTAAACGGTCTGGCCAGACCCATTTTAACTTTGAAACGAAAGTTCTTATCTTTGTCAATAAATTAAATATTTACGATTTAAAACCATACGCCAATATTCATAGGACTTATAAGGATTTTAACATCATTATATCTTACATATATCGATGGAATAGGTCTGGCCAGATCAAAATGCGTTTTCTATACAAACAGCACGCAACGGCTTAATATGTTGGTTTCTTTTGCTGTTTTACATTTTATTTTTATGAAAACAAGGCAATGTTTCTCTCTCTAACCTTTCTTCAACACATCATGTGCGGTTGCAGTGTAACATTACTGCAGCGTTAGGAGATTTCTTTGAATACACTTTCCGACAAAAATCAATTTTTCCTAATAAACTAATAAAGTTCTGAAAGTCGATTGGGATTGTTCACTGCGTGCAAAAGGTGAACATTTGAAACATTTTTGGAATTTGGTTTTATTTTTTACTAAAACCAAGTGTAAAGATTTTTGTTATTCAATAACCTACAGTAAAATTAGAGGGGCAGCATATTTCTTGAACATATTAACCCTCGTAAAGAACAAAAAAGGATCCGTCTGAATCTGATTCGGCTAGTCCCCAAATTAATATTAATAACCCCCGTAATGGGTCAAAAAAGTGATTTCTTTCGAAAAGGCAAAAAAAGAAGTGGGTGCCAAAGGGCTAATACATTGGAGGAAAATACTCTACAGAAAATTCCACTATAAATTTGCTGAACACACAAACAATCTCAGATGCGAAACTAAAAAGTTGCTTTATGGTTAATTATACTTAGTCTGCTCGAAATGGGCAAACACCAGACGAAAACTTTTAAAACGCCGTGACCCGTATAATTTTTTTCCCCGATTTCTATCAGAATCTAATTTCAGAACTTTGTTAATTTTTTGAGTGTTGAACTGTGCTATTGATGCAACCAAATGTAACCAATGCCCTCTCGATCCTGGTGTATTTGAAAAAAAAAAAAAAATTTTCTTGATTGCTTTAATTCAAAAACGTTGAGAAAAATAATTTTTTGGCCTTTTATTATGGAATTTACTTTTTCAATGATTTTGCCACACTGTTGTGCAACATATTTTTAAGCAACAATACCAAAACTCAAAATTTCTAACAGGTGCTAATAAATTATTGATCAACTAATGTTTCATATACATATGTAAATACATACATTTGTGTGAATTACACTAGCGGAGCCATAGGAGGGAGGGGGGTAAAAATCCAGTCCCCTTTTACCGATAAAATCTCATACATTTTAATCGTTGGTCACAAATCAAAAAACGAACACATTAAACCCTGCCTCCTTTAGGAAATCTCTGGATCTGCTACTGTGTATATACATATATAAATAATTTAATACATTTAAAATTGTGAATCATTTTCTCCTGTATATGTCTATGCATTTATAAGTATGTGCATGGGCTTGTACATGCTAACATGTATAAATATAATAGGCCATGGTTATGTTATGTACATTTTGCTGTTCTTGCATAACAATTTTCTATTTACCCTTGCACCAAAAAATAGCTTTCACTCAACAATATTCTACTTTCACTTCTTGCTGCTGCTGGAGCAAGCTGCAAGTTATGCAGCAACCAACAGTTGCTACTATTCATTGAAAAATATTGGAAACCAAATTCCATATGTCCTTGTAGCATACATACACATGCACGCATGCTTGCAAGAACCATAACCATAGATTGTTATTGTCCTATATTGACATGATTGAAATTGGACATTGTTTATGCTTGTGCTTTGCTTTCCTTTGCACATTGTTCGTGCGAATTAAATAGTATTGCTTGATGTTGCTGCTGCTGTTGCTTTATCGGTATTGCAGGAGTATTTTCTAGAATTATAATGTTGATGAAATTTAATTTTGATTGAATTGAAGAAGACAGATTCCGGTAAAAAAAAACCAAAAAATATTTGATAGCTTTGGCAAGTGAAAACTATTTTTAGGCTATAAATAAATTGCTATAACTTTGCTGGCCTGTTCGGCCCAAACAAAGTTTGGGTAATAGGAAAGTTACAAATAAAAAATAAGAAAACGTTTGTAAAAGAAATTACTATATGTCAGTGGAAACGATCTAAATCTAATTATTGTATTTTGCATTTATATTGATTGCATGAGGTGTTTTACTTCCAATTATTTAATAGTGCCAAAATCTCCTGAGTTAGTACTAGCAACATCTCTTAAATGCTCAAGGACACCGATTTTAATGAGATAAGAAACAGATCCAATACTCAATACATATTCGTTAGAACAACATGGACCAAATGTGTCACTTCTAGTAGAGTTTTGGTTGCTGAAACTAAATATTTCTAGCACATCAGGTTTTTGAGAAAATCAATCTAGAAACATTCTATAAAAAGACAATTTTATTTAAATTTGGAAAAATATTTTTTCCCAGCTTACGATTTCTATATATTTTAATGTTATTAATTTATAAAAGCAAAAATGGGTTTAAAAGAAAGGTCTGTTATCATAGAATTAAAACGAAGAATTATAAAGAAATTTTGGTACAAAATTGCATCTTTAAAGATACTGTGGGCATTTAAGGGTTAACATACAAATTTCATCATCTTTCTGCTATGCCTTAATTACCAGGTCAGGTAATTGAAGTGTCCGTATAATTCAATCCCTCTCAAATGTAAACCGCGCATCTGGCAGCAGTCAAATTTTATTTCAATGTAGCTTATAAAATGGTCTGTAAGTAGTTAGTAAGAATTATTTCTGGCTGGAAACACGCGTTCTAATTTTTTTACCATTCCATAATCCAATAAGTTACAGGCTTATAAGGGCGCAAAGGTGGGCCAAACCGGTTTTTTAACGGTATATCAAGATTATGGGGGTTTTTGGAAAATTTTACATACAGACTCTTGTCTTACTCGACAAGACCTACAAGAAAAATAGTATCACTTCCCAGGTATTTTTTACTGTCGCATCGTGTTATTCTATTTAAAGAATTTCACAAGTAAAGGATTGCTAAAACAACTTTGGACGGTTTGTAAAAAGATTTGGCTGGTGAGTGAAACCGTTTAAGCCAAGAAATCGTGCGAGCATCGTGTGCGTCGATTAAAGTGCGATTGAAGTTGGTAGTTAAGGCATTTTTTACATTTATCAATTTTATTTAAGCAAAAATTTAAAGCAAATTGACAATTTTATTGTCAATTTGACTGATATTGATTTTGGTATGACATTGTCATTTACAAAAATAATGAAAAGAATCGGTCCCAGCACCGAGCCCTGAGGAACACTAGCCAACATTTTAGAAATTTTAGAATAATTGTCATCCAGTCGAATAACAAAGGTTCTGCAGCTTAACATATTTTTGATAATTTTTATGATAACACTGTACAACGGCCAAAAAAGCTAAAGTGTTTTGAAAGTGGATCTTATATAATTCGAGTATGCTGAACATGATGGCGTTTTTAGTCTAGGTTGATAATCAACCAAAGTTACAGGTTTATAAGTGCCCAAAGGTACCCAAAACCGGTTTTTAACGGTAAATCATGATTTTGGGGGTGTTTGGAAAATTTCAGGTACAGACTCTTGTTTTACTCGACAAGATCTACAAGAAAAATAGTATGAATTCCCAGGTATTTTTTATTGTCGCACCGTGTTATTTGATTAAAATGTTCCAAAAGAGGTTAAGGCAAATAAAGTTTAAATTATATTGGAAGCTGGCTACAAAATAATCATTTTTCTTTGTTTATAAACATCGAGTTTACGTTTTTTGTAACTCTTGGTACAAAAATTTTCTTTGCGGAGCTTTCTATCAGCACCGATTTCTTCAGCAAAGAACTTTCAACATAGAAAGATGATCCAGGTTACAAAAATGGAATTGAAAAACTTGGGAAGAAAGTTGTAGTCGATGACGTTGCAGAAAAAAATGTGAAACTCACTTAGAAATACAATAACATTTTCACAAAAAATTAAGTTGAGAAACAATTTGTTTTACAAATCGCTGCCGAAGACCAAAAAAAATACCCAACTACTACTAAATTCTCTCTTAAAGTGTGAATACACGGGAGTAATTTCGTTGAAATTATGAATTTCAAATTTAGCTGGACACACGACAAAAAAGGAACTTCATTGAGAAACGAATTTCGTTTTTGACTTTATAAGTTTGGAGAAGAAGAAGAATTTTTGTGTGCTATAATTATACGTGTTATCTCTGCGGCTTTGTTGTTGTTTTCCCATACAATTATCGTTGTTAGTTATACATAACTAGACGCAATTGGCAGATAAATCGCAGCTATTGTTTCAAACGAATTTATCTTCAAATTAAAGATCATTCTTAAAACGTTATGCTGTTTTTCATTTTTACCACAGAAATATTGCAGGGGCAACTGTTATGAAAATAAAATGCAAAAGGACACAAAAAATATATCATATTTGCCCTGTTTTCAACAATCATGTGTTTGAGGTTGACGTTCCTCCTAAAGAAGTTGTGGGTGATTATATTTTTCATGTTGTTTTAGGAATTGTGCGAATTTACTTTTAAAAAATTTGATCCAGAAAGTTTTCACACAATTTCCTGGATGTGTCCAAATAAATTTCTCTAAGAAGAAATAAGAAAATGGTTAAGTTAGGGAATATTTTACCGCTTTCGAACGGAGTTAATAGTTGCATATACTATGTTTAAACTTCAAGGCGTTTGAGGGTCACCTAAAAGTTGTCCGATGGAGCTGAAGTTTTGCACAGCCCGGTTTTTTTTCTTGATTGGAACCAGATTAGTGCAAGGGAGTAGCAACATTTTAACTTTCGAGAAAGTTTTCACATTTCAATTTGCATATTATTAAAAATCAATATTGACTTCAACATTGCGGCACCTGCTTGTATCACCACATTCTTTCCTTCTCCCTCTCTCTCTCTCTCTTTCACACGTTTTGTCTGTGTTGCTAATTTTAAAACACTTTCTATTCGAGCACTTAGTAAATTTCTATACCTACACAAAAGAAAACACACAAAATTTCGATAGCTTTGGAAAACAAACAATTAAACTTGAATTGGCAACAAATTCAAAACAATCGATAAATGTCCAAAACTTTGTAAACAAGATCTTTATGTTTTCCTGTAGTAGTCACAAAATATAGGTATGTATAAATATACCAGATATATATAAGAATACACATACATATGTACATACCCAGGAAGCAGCATGAGTCTGAAAAAACTTTTAAGATTCTTGCTTTGAGTTATGAGCAGTAAATATGAGTCTAAAAAGACTCGCTTATTAAGGTTGAAGTGTTTTCAAAAAAATTGAATAAAAAGAGTTGCTTCCTAATTAAAACGCATTTACGATTAGTTGTAAACCTCTTTATTTATTGTATCTACATAAGTACTCAAATAATTTTCAAATAAAAAGCTGTATAAAATATAAAAACCTCTGCAGCATATAAAAATTGCATCTTCTAGTTTGATCCAATTCTAAATTACAGCTAATAAAGCGCGATTTCCAAAATATTTCGGCTCTAGCGATTACTGTTCGTGAGCTGTTTGGGAAAAACCTCTAAAAACAGACTTTTGTACAAGGCTTTTTCGGCCAAAAAAAAGTTCACAATAGGTAATCGCTAGAGCCACAACTTTTTTCATGTTGTACTTTAATATTTACAGTAGAATCGCGATAATTCGTACCCCATTAATTCGAAAATCTCAATAATTCGTAACAAACTGCTGGTCCCTTGAAAAAATCGCTGTAATTCGCAAAAATTCTACACATTTTGATCCCCTCGCTAATTCTTATTTTTTTTTCAATACAGGGTCTGCTTAACTTCTAACAAATCGAAATTAGTTGTTGACAACCTCTTATAATTCGTAATGCAAAGGCAAATTCTATGAAACTATGAAAAAAAAAATCAATCATTGTAGCTCAAAAAAAAATCAATCATAGCTAAGTTCTCTTTTTTTATGGAACTTTGTGTGTGTTTTCGTGGTTGATAAGATACGCAAGAAGAGTCTTAAACTACAAAACCGTTAATTCGTATTTTTCCTATTTTAACCTCGTTAACGTATATCCCAATAATGTTCGAAAACTTAAGTAAAATGGGAGATACGGTTTCTATTTTATTTAAGTTTTCTTTAAAATACGGATGCTGGCGGTCAATGAGTGGATTGAATACATGCAGTGTCATCACCGTAAATTGGCTTTGCTATAATTCCTGGTTACAAAGGTTTTTAGCAGACATTAAGCCCCATTGAAAAACTTAAGGATAACTGTAAGGATTTAGAGTCCTGGACACATTTTTTTTTTTAAATTTATTTTAATATTTGCATAAAATATTGAAGAAACTCAACAAAAGTTTTGAGAAAAAACTCGGGGGTGAAAGGGTTAAATCGAAATCTCGTTAAATCGAAAACCTCTGTAATTCGTAAAAATTGCTGGTCCCTTGCGATTACGAATTATCGGGATTCTGCTGTATATGAGAATTGTCAGAAAACGCTCTTAAATAAAAGTTCTTTAAGAATCAAAATTGTGAAATTTCACAATTTTATTTCCTGGGTATAAGTAAACATATGTGCATACAAAACTTTTCTTCTTTCGGCAGTTCAATATATAAAAGTAAATAGGTGGGAACAATAAAAACAAAGCAAGTGAGGGAGGGATGGAAAATATGCATACTTACAAATGAAATTTGTATTTACATGTGTATGAAAATTAATTTCATCTACATATATTTTCAGTTGAAAGATAATTTGGAAGTTTAAATTTAAAATGTTGTTATTCTATCGTATTGCACTTTTAAGGGTAATTTTTTCATAAACGTTCATTTTCATTTTGTTTGTTTCTTCCTAAAAAGAAAAAAGAGCTACGTGAAAGAAAAATGCGTGATGAAAATAAAATTGGAAGAAGGAAGACAGTTCATAAAACGGAAACAGCATGCATAAAGTGAATTTTTTTTCTACACTAAGAATTTGTTATTTTTTACTTAAATGTTAATTGATATGAATTTGTGAAACAATAACAATAAAATAATAATACAATTGAATGCATCTTAGATTGAAATTTGAAGAAATTTTCGGTTTCAAATTTTCATTTACTTCTGCAACGAGCGGGTAACACAAAAAAGAATGCTTTACTTTTGCTATAACATAAAAATATAGATAGGTTCGGTTAAAGTGGCTGTCCTATAATAGGCCTTTTTCAAGATGTTTTTCCAAGTAAACCACTAAAGTTTTTTAGAAAAACTATTTATTATCTAAAAGTACATATATTGAACTTAACTTTAACTAATTTTTAATGACAAAATATTTAAAACTTTATGAGTAATACCCCCAACTCCTTTCTGAAAAACATGTTTTGCGATGACCAACATTTTGCAAATCTGGATTATCTAAAATGCAAAATTGTAATCGATGTACTTTTATCATAACAAAATGGCGACCTGTCAAATTTAAAAGTTTGATTTTCACTGAATGATAATATGATGTAAAATGAAGTGCCAGAAAGCACGCTTTTGAGTAAAAAAGAATCGGAATAAAAGTTACTGAAACGGAGGAGTCGGAAAACATCTAACCAGAAAAACTAAACAACCAGAGGTTGCGGAAAATACGACTAAGGTGATGAAAAGTTCCAAGTTACCACCTGCAGCACAATCATATAGCGATGCAGATATAATAGTTAGTCTCTTCATAGTTTTACCTTTTTTTTCATATTTAAAAATAAAAAAAAAAATAATATTTTAACTCATAAACAATTCCATAATTGCTTTATAAATAAGAACTAAAAAATAATACGACAATAGAAAGTATATATGACCCATTATTATATATGGGTGTCCAATTTGGTTCAATATTTCACCCTCTTACATGGAAAAGATACGTGTTTTTGAAAGAAAATGCTTATGAGCATCCACATCATTATTAAGAACACCTCAAAGCAATTATATAAAATACATATCGAATAAAAAATTGTATAATACATCAAATGTTATAAGAATAGATAACTTTATCATAAAATTAATAAGAAATAATATAATAAGATGTACATTATGTAAAGAAAATAATTTAATAATGGCACCTTACTATACAAATGAAGAGTATATATATATCGCATACCTTGCACAATGGGTTTGTACCACCTGAGGCCTTTTTGTACCTCGATAAGTTAAAGATTATACAAAATGAAAATGGCATCCCAGTTTTTTACCATAACTATAGATGGGCCAATATTAAAGCAGTTAATTGCAATGCAACAGAAAATAATAATTTCAGATATGATACCAGTATAGCTAATAGTGAATACCTTTTGCAAAGGTTCAAAACTAAACATTTTTGGTGGTTATCGCAATAAAAAATTATACTTTTAATCTTTATTTTATACCTAGGCCTTAGTTTTTAATTTATTTTTTCATTACAACAAATTTAGATTTAGTCTTCATTTGAAGTAAAAAAAGTAATATGTTTTTTGTAAAACAAAATCTATCTGGATATCAATAATACTTGAGAGCCCGTTTTAGGGACTGTGTACATATTATAAATTAATGTTAACTATTGTTTATTATAGTTTAAGAATTAATATTATGAATAATAAACTAATAAACATTTACAAAAAAAAGTATATACATTCTTATAATGTTGTGAAAAAATTAGTAAATTAAAATATTGTAACTTGAAATTAATTTTTAATAGAGTCGAACTTCCCTATATAATAACTTTATTATATAGAAACTTCATTGTCCGCTTTGCCGAAAAAGTACACATATGTGTACTCACGTTTCTGCGTATTATTAATTTTTTCAATTTATTGTGATTATTTTTCTCGAGATCTAGTATAATTATGAAACTAAATAAGAATTTTGTTTTCTTTTAGAATTTAAGAAAAGTAACTAAACTAAAGCAATATCTTTTTGATGTGTAAACATTTTAGCTAACGAAATACGAGCGGAGTTTGTTTGTTTGTGTTTCGATCAATTTACTCACGCATATATGTACATACGAAAACAAAATGTGTGTGTACATTTATTCGTGGCAGAATTATTGGTTCGTGTTAAATGCGTGTAGATCGACTATACCATACAAGCAGAGAAGTCGCCGTAGCAAACACAAGCGTTTGATAGGTTCTGCATTCGGTTAGTTAGATTGGATTAAAATTATATATTTTTTAAAATATAAAAACAATACAAAATGATAAATAATAAGGAATCTAGGTTTCAATAAATGTATAAAGACAATGTAGTGATAATGATAGCAAACCACGGCATTATAAAAATTTTGCTTTATGCATTAACCTTAGAAAGGCAACACTTTTTGTTATCTATGTAAATAGCAAAAATGTTAAACAGAAAAAATCAAACTTATTTATTATAAAATCACTTATTTACTTCAATGAAAATACATTGTTTGTTATTTTTATTACCACGTTTATATCAACTCGCTTTCAATGGTGTCTGTCTGTCTGTCAGTCTGTTCGGTACAAATTTTGCAATCGATTTTAAACTAACTTCCCGATGAGCTAGAGACTTGAAATTTAAAATATAGTTCAGAACTGGAAGACAATGCAATATAAAATATCTAAAATATATATAAATATAATAATATTTAAAATATTAGCATCGGAAATTTTTCCATTTTTTTCATACATCAAAGCATTGAATTCATCGTTGTTAAAATCATTGCTTTAGCGGGAGTTGAATATATGTATGTGTGTATACATACACAAATTCAAAGACAAATGAGAGAGAGAACAAAAACAAACAATAACGAACTTTTCTTTTCGTTTTGTTCCGCTTACAAAGAGTATAGATTGTAAGAGATCGCAATTTGCTCTTGCTGGAATCGAAACAAAAAATCGTTGAAACAGCAGCGAGGTGCAATACCGATGGTGTCCAGCAGACAAAAATGTATGAATGGATGAGTTTGACGTGTTTGATGAAATAAATATATAACATTTCTTTTAGCAAATAACTTTCAACATTTACAGTAGTTATATATTCTTTATATACAAATATGTAAACGTTTTGTTTTGATTTTATGAATTTTATATTAGTACTTTTAAATCTTTATCTACTGATTTCATGAAATCAAAATGCGAAGAAATATTATCACTATTTTTAACATTGTACCTAAATATATGTATGTAGCTAAAATGTTAGAACTTTTCATATTTTATATTTTAATATATAAATAAATTATTCTTCTTTTACATTTTTACATCCATAACAACAAATCTTCTTCTTACTATGTATTTGGCAAATGCCTTTATTTCATTTCTGTTTCAAAATGTAGAATCACAACGAGGTGCAATGTAAAAACAGTATTTATTGAGTACCCATTTATGTGATAAGATTCTGTTATATTTAATGAATAGGGCTATTCGCAATCTGGGGAAAATAATGTTGCACGAGTCCAGTAATTAATTGTGACATTCCTTAGACATTTGGTTCTGATTCAATGTGTCAACAATTTCAAATTCCAATTGAGTAAAAGTGACTTCAAAGCCTCAATTGGCTTCAAGTCACTCCAATTTAGTGCAAATTGTCGGTTATTAACCATGACTTCAAGGTATTGCAATTAAATTGAATGCATTCTTTTACAGCTCTGGTCTTTACTTAAAATCTATTGCAAAATTTCACACACACAAGACTAAAAAGAAAAAAATAATAATTTAAATAAAAAATATTTTTAATATACCACGTTTTCAAAATGGACTAAAAAGTATAAAATAATTTCTTCTAATCCCATACAGATTTACAACTACATATAGATTCCTTATCCCATACAGATTGTCTTGAAAATTTGTAACTGTGAATTTTAGTAGGACGAAAATACTTGTATGATTTAATGGGTGGGACGCATATGGATAGAGATAAAATTGCTAGCCATTTAGGTGAACTATTCATCCATCATTTTCCTATTGCATGCGAACCACGTTTGTTGTTTTAATCATACAAGTATTTTCGACCTACTAAAATTCACAGTTACAAATTTTCAAGACAATCTGTATGGGATAAGGAATCTATATGTGGTTGTGAATCTGTATGGGGTTAGGAGAAATTATTTTATACTTTTTAGTCCATTTTAAAAACGTGGTATATTAAAAATATTTTTTATTTAAATTATTTTTATTAAATGCAGTTAAGGCGAATGTCTTTGCGGTGCTTTTAAAAAGTAGTGGGGTGACTGGTCACCCCTGTTGCCTTTCTAATGTTAAATGCTGAAAGCACTTATCGTCGCCTGAGAATTGATTTGGCGTATGTGTGTACAAATTCATATACCTATAAGACAAATCAATTCTCAGGCGACGTTATGTAAACTTTTCACATCTAATAAAATTTCAAATCGATAGGAAGAAAAAACTTAAAGCGCGGGAAAAAGGATGCAATTGCAGCTGCATATATGCGAGCATATAGTGCCCGATGCATTGAGTAAAAGAAAAATAATGCAACTACAACATATCAGCCTTATTCATGATGTGGTGCAATTGCAAAATATTTCTGCTATCACAACAACAAATATATGCGATATGGAATAAAAATTTGCATTTGCAATGATGCAAGACCATTTGCATTTTATAGTGAATTGGGCTATTATATATAAAAGATAATGATATCCAATAAATTTTGAAATTTATAAAAAAATTGTTTTAGTTTGAGTTATTTATTTAGCATATAGATTATACATCAAATCTCTTTATATGGCTATACATATGTGAGCTTATGTATATGGAATTTAGTTGGCTTAACTATTTACACATCAAATATCTTGCGTGCCTTGCACACATCCATTGTTTTTTTATTCTTGTTAGGGGCCGTTCACATATTGCAATTTTTGACCCCACTCACCTGGTTGTAACGCAACGTAACAAAACGTTATTCAGAAAATGTGGAATTTCGATGTATTCACTCAATTGCTCATGATCTTGTCTCTTTTTAGTCGATTTTCGTCTGGCTGGTTTAATTTTTTTTGCGTAAAAGTGTCAGCTTTACGCACGTAAAGAGAAACCAGACGTTTTTCATCGTTTTTCACAATCAGTTGTAAAATTATTTTTTTTTTAAATTTTCAAGAACGGCCGGACAATTCTAGCTTGAGATACTCGTATGAATTTTAAAAATCAATTAATTGCAATGCCACAAAAACTGATATACATAAAAAAAATTTAACCTTGATTATCGAATTCAGCGGGAGAAAATCCATAAAAAAGCCAATGCTTGGTTATGATTTCAAATATTAGTAGCTTATATAGGATATTGAAAGATTAAGAACTATCACTAAGATCACTGATGAGGAATCGTGGCGGATTCCGAAACCACAGTCTGATTTGCCCGTCTCTGTATATACTGTTGTTGTGATGACTACACATATACGTTCTCTAAGCCTGTTACACATTATTTAATAAAGCCACCTTTCATCAAGTACACATGAAAAAAATTTCATTTTATAAACTAGTGTATTTTTTGAATTCATCTGTACGTTACGTAGCGCAACCGATGATGAAAGTTCTGCTGAGCAGTCCCTCATTTACAGTTTTTCTACGTTTGTAAAGTTAGGAACTTTTTATTTCAAATTTTTTCTTTAGGACTAAGTTTAGAAATTAATAAAAAATTAGAAAGAATTGTCGATTCATTGCAATTTTACACTTATTCAAAAGGAAATAAAGATACATTTTTCGGCACTATTATTTGAGATTTTTGCAGCACCGGGGGTACGACACTTTAGATTTACGACCAGTAAAAAAAAGAGATAGTGATAGAGAGGTGTTAGAGGGAGTTATAAATTTTTCATTCCAATTTTTAAAATTTATTTTAAAACCGAAATCACGACTCTGTTTTGCAGTGTTATTATAATATTATGAAGACTTTTTAAGAAAATCATATGCCTCTCTTTTTCTCACTCAATCATAATCTCCATGTTTTCTTCTCTTCGTACATTCAATCGCTTTTACCGAGTCATCTGGTAATGCAAAAACTCCAAATATACTGTAAAACAAAACATTGCTCTTTAATAAGTTTTAAATTTAATCTATTTTTAAGATTTTCAAACTCAATTCTCGGCATCACCTTCTCTTTTTTAATCCGATTGAAACCCCATGCCAAAGACAACAAATCATGACTGAATGACTGGTTTGTTATTAAGGCCACCTTCTGGACTAGATTTTTCAAAAAAATTATTATTTTTTTTATATTTCAAAAGTATAGGTATAGTAAAGTATACTCGTATCAATATTACCAGTATTTCGACTTCTATAGCCTATTTAGCAGGTGAGCACAGAAGCAGGTAACGGGTCGACCGAAGTTTAAACTCATTTATCTCGAAACTATATTTTTCTGCACTGCGTGAGGCAAAAAAAAAAAACTACTCGACCTATTTGTCTCAAATTTTACTTTATTATTCAGTAAATCAGTGTTTATCTCAGGAACTACGTTGAATACTTCTTACTTTTTACATGCAAAAAGTAATGAAAAAACGGTCTGCTTTCGTAACGTAAATTTCAACAACGCACCATTTTGTCATTTTTTTTCCCATTTTAGTTCGTGCGATAACTACACTCATACTGATTGTAGAGATTATAGCATATTTTTCCTTCTATCTATCAACGAAGAGTGTAAGCCGGAAATTGAGAAAGCAAGTAATCGCTATGTTAGGAAGGCGAAGGTTAACATGTTTCAACCGATTAATCCCGAAGACTCAGACAGTTTGCTACATGAGTTTCAATACAGCTGAATAGTGATCATTAGAACACTTATGAACATTTTTGATTTTGTTGAATTTTTGGTATCCTTAGCTTTGATTCTAACCCCTTCATATACCAGGTAATTTCTGTTTGTACACTGATCACCATGTCGTATGAGTAATATTCGGTTCGCAAATTTTTATGCTGCTATTCTGGAAAATTGGAAAAATTATATATGGTATGCAAGGTGATTCAGAATTACTTAGAGATTTTTTATTATATAATATTCCTTAGTTCAAGAGGAGTAAAAATAAGTATGAGAATTTTCTGCATTCTGTGGTTTTTTGCAGTTACCGGATTTGGTACTCTTCGGGTCACAATTATATGTGCAGGCATCTTTTGGCATTAAAACATGATCGATAGTGCAATTGATTGATATTGAGGTCTATTAGACTTTACAATATAAGAACAATGAAACAAGATCTATGATAAGAAAATTCATTTAAACCAAATTCATTTTTTTCTCGAAAAAATACTTGATTAATTTTCCATTATTTTGTTATAAACCGAAAGATTATATATATTTAACCCGATATGCAAATTTTCAGAATCAAAAGTTTTGTTTTTGGCCAAAATTATGATAAGCCCGTATTGTATTATGGAAGTAATTAAATGCGGTCATGCCAGTGGCTATTGTGAGTATAATTTTGAAATGCTATTAAGTTTTACTAATGCCTTCAAGACAAAAATTGGCATATGCCTAAAACTGAAACAGATAATTTCGACTCTAAGGCTACCAAATGCTGCAACAATAAAACAACTAAATTTTGAAAAGTACACACATTTTTACTCCTCTTGAACTAAAAAATTTGTGTTAAAAAAAATATGTACTTACAAATGCAGTCTGCATATTACTTATGCTGAAAACTTAAATAAAATTTTATAAATCCCAGAACACTGTGGCGCTTACCAAGCATTAATTCTGTATTTTTTTTTAAATCTTTCTCCTGCTGTTCAAAAATTTAGGTCAACACTTATTAAAAAAAAATATAAAAACAAAATGCTCCCTAAATGGCTTTTCCCTATGGGACGGCGATCTCAATGATGCTGAATTTTGGTTTTAAAAATGTTTCTTATCAAATATTCTATTCTAATTGTAGTAAATTTGTTGCCAGCAAATCAAATTAAAAGCAATCACACGTAGCGACAAAGAATGATGAACTCTATAGCTCCCATATGTAGCTAATACTCCCATGTAGAGTGTATATCGCCATACCTACTCGTATGTGTGCGTATATGTATGTCTATTAAAAATATATGTACACATAATAGAATTAATCGCTCTTGTCGTCCAGGCACTCATGAGTATTTTTATCGCTAATAGACGCATTTATTATTAATTTAATATCAATTTCATGTAGACTATTTTATGTTAATAACAGCAAATAACAAACAAAAGTCAAAAACAATGAAAAAGAGAAAGGAAAACAGAAACAACAAGAAAAAAAAAAAGGAGACAGCGTTGTAATAACATTATAGAAATGAACAACATAAAACAAAATAAAGCATTTGATAACTTCACACACATACACACACACACCCACACACAAAATAATTCCCTAAGGCTAAATTCAAAGAGAACGTTGTATTGACTTCATGTATACACAGATGCACATGCATGCTATATATGTACTAATGGATTTAAGGGGGGCGGGAGGGGTTGATTGTTTATAAGTCCTTCTCCCGTCCCGATAAATATCTCAGTCATTATGAATGTTGCCCTTGCATAAAAAAAATTGAAGAAAAAACTCAGAAATCCCTCCACCGTAACCTTTGAATCCGCAAGTGTATTCATGTATGAATGTATGCATGCAAGTACATGTGTAATGTACATATGTACATATGTACATGTGCATATGTGTTTATACTGTGAAGAAGCGCGTTTTAATTTGGTATACAGAAGGCGCCACATTTATATAAACGTGAACACAAGCATACAACACTCATGCACAATCTCATATATATGTAGGTATATATAAACATATATATATGGTAAAAATGTCCTCCGGAGACACTGCGAGGTGTCCTGTTAATACAATAACAACACAGCAAAACGCTACACAAAAAATAGTAGTATATATCGTGTAATTAAATAATAATTTTCTTCGCTGTCAAAGAGCGTCAAGATAATGGAACAAGCGCAACGCAAAGGAGAACTCAAAACACAAATGTAGGTAGGCACACCAAACCCTACTCGCTCTTCTACTTATCTGTATGGGAGGAATGAGAGAGCGGGAGACGAAAATGCTGTAGCATGAGTTGACTTATGTGCCGTAGGGAAGCTATTAATTTAAAATACACTTGAGAAGTTAAAGTATGTTTAACTTGCAATTTTGCAAAGGGTTTTGCACGGATGCCATTGAAAGGGAAATCCGGGTAGGGCTGAGAGGCAGTAGTATGCTAGTTTTTTTTTTCAAGAATTTAGAGGATATAAGTGGGTTATACATACATACTGACATACACACACGTTAATAACGATGTGAAAGGCAAAACATCTTATGCATATGTCTGTATATGCGTAGTTGCAACAAGTAATTAAGATAGAAGTGATTATTATTCAGCTCCCCTGCGCAAACAAGTTGTGTGTGTGTGGGTGTATGTCATATTCAATGTTCTAGTCATCGTGAAGTAGCATCAAACTTTTATGAAGAGTCAAATGTTTTCGTTTATCTCTTTCAATGTCTGTACTGCATAAACTTACCGCTGTATGCGATCTATAAATCATAGAAAATTAAGTAAATTTGTTCATGACTGACCATAAATAATGCATTGCATTGTACAGATCTGTAAAGTAATTTTTACTTTATAGATTTAATTAGGCACTACACATATGTAAGTATTAGAAAAAATGGATAGGAAAAAGGAAGAGGAATGTAGTCAAATTATATAAAAACATAAGTTCAGAAAATTGCATAAATATTATTTAACATTTTCAAACATTAATGGTAACAAACTAGAAATATTTATTATACTTTATTATTTTTAAAAGTTTGTTCGGACATAAAATATTTAAAACCATACGACTTGATCGAAATAATGTGTTTGGCTGAAATTCTGGTAATTGCTTTCTGCGTTTGTATCAACGTTTCAAACGAACTCAAAGTGTGCTCATATTGACACCAGAGCTGTAAAAGAATGCATACAATTTAATTGCAACACCTTGAAGTCACAGTTAATAAAATACAGTTTATAATTGGAGTTATTGAATAAGATATTTAACTCCAGAATAAAAAATGCTGTTTGAAGTCTTTTTTGGAGTCACGTTTTGGTTATTCATTTAGAAAAATATTTATTGAAGTCAAGGGAATGCAACCTTTTTTCGAAATCATGGGAACGCAATTCTTATGACTTCAAAGTCATGACTGGTTTGAAGTCGCTCGGAGTCACTTCGAGTCACTTGAATATACTTGAAGTCAGATGTAGTCACGTGAAGTCAATTGGAATTTGAAGTCAATCGGTGGAATTTGAAGTCAATTGAAGTCATTTAATGTCATTTGGAGCCAATTGTGGACTTAAAGTCAAATGGAGTGTCTTTAAGTTAATTGACTCCAAATGGCTTCAAGGGACTCAAATTGACTCCAAATCTCAATTGACTTCAATTGACACCCATAGGCTTCAAAGTCCCAATTGACTCTAAAAGACTTCAAATGACTCCAATTGACTTTAAATTCCGATTAACTCCAAATAACTACATGTGACGCATACGGCATTCGTTACTCGTCAATTTTTGGCAAAAAATCAGACAAATACCATTTCACAAGCCAGTTCTGGCACCATGTCAATTTTTTGTTTTCCCTCGACTCAAAAAACCATTTCGTGGACACCGCTTTGATACCATTGGTGAGAGAGAAAATGAAATTGTTGGCTGCTCTAAAAAACATACCAGAAATTGAATAAAATCGATGCTTCAAAGACTGGAAAAATTGTTAGAATTAGTTTATTGTATCGAGAGGGAAGTAGATTATTTTAAGGCGATGTAATAAATGTTGATGAATAAATGAAAAATGTTCGTTTTATCAAAGAATTCCTCTTACTTTTGTTGTTCCTTTAAAAAAAAAAAAAATTGTTCATTGAGGTGTTAGCTGAATACTGCACTTAAAGCCCTAGCTAATCCTGTCAGCTCTTCGAAATTGCTCAGCAAATGTAAGACAAAACTAAGTTGTGTTGGAAAACATAAGTTATGTCTCATATTTATTCCAGGATACTGTGGTATTGCAACGAACGAATAAGCCGACAAACTTGGAAATAAAAGCTCTACAATCACCATGTGGTCCGGAACCTTTCCTTTATATAAGGTCTAGAGAGATTATGCATTGGATCAACGACTTTGTGTGTTCTATTTTTAAAAGAAAGTAGACCGAGCTTAGTTTGTGCTGAACTACAATGTGCTTCTTGAGACAAATCAACAGGAAATCAGTGGAATTTCTTCTGAAATTGAGAAAGATGGGCCTGAGATTACTTGAGTATGAATAATATTCATACCTTTCCTGAGTTTCTAAGTTTCATCAGTGAAACAACAAAGTTCTTCTCACAATTCTTTTCTGTCTTTCTACTCCTTTATACTGGCTCTATCCCCGGTTTTGTACAATGGTCCTTGAGACTGAGTGTTTTTGTTGAATTCAGCCTATCCTCAAATCTTACTCTAACTTTTTATAACATTATAGCATAATAACTTATGTAGTTGGTGAGCTAGAATTGCGCGAAAAATTCCATACTGCTACGATGGAATTCTCAGGTATTTTTTTTATAACTCTTACTTATTTGAACAATTCTTGATTTTCATCGTGTCGTATGAGTGATATTTAATTCATACTTAAATTATGGCAGAATCAGAAAGCAAAACAATTAAAAAAAAAATATTATACCTTGGTTGATGCTTGGTACAATAGTCATAAATTTAAAATGTGTAGATCTACATATACAAAAAAAGAAGAACTGACTTTGCATGCACACCAAGTTCATTCTTTAATATGCAAATTTGTGCCATTGATAACACCATAGTATGGTGTTTAAGTAGATGTTCCTTATTTAAGCTCATACCATATAAATTATTTACATTTTTAATCACAAGTTTATGGTGATATATGTATATCAAAAAGCTGTTTACATGTATTTTATATTGCGTTATATAGATATTTATTCCTCACTATTCTAATAACTATGTAGTTGTAAAACTTTTCAGCTCCATTCATTCAGAGCTCCTCACTCTAAAGTGGTTTCAATTACAATAAAAGTTATTATGCCTTGTTCCATAGTATTCATGTGATAACGAAGAAAACAGCAGACAGATAAACATACACAGAGGGAGGGAGAAATACATACAGCGACAGAGAGGCAAAGAAAAATGTTTGTGACTGTGAAATTTAAATAATGTATTAAGTAAATGCGCTTAAATTTTATGAGATTTACATATATGAAAACATGTATACATACATACATATATCTGTGCAATTGTATACAATTTGTATACTATCCTATAATATAAAAAGATATTTATCTATAATATGCTTACCCTAAATGCAAAAAGACAAAGACAACAGAAAACAATAACAAATTGCCGTAAAAAACAATACACGCTATAGACAATCATGATGTGATTTTTTTAAAGCGAAAACTATGAAACAAGATTTGGTGTACATTTTTCAATCAGACAATAGAGTTTTTTATGGTATTTACAATTGTTTAATAGAATTTAGCAAAAAAAAACACTTACACTTCTTCGATATTTCTTCGCTATCTGTAAATTCCAATATATTAAGTATTCACGCACATTATTTTACACATGCATTATACAGGGTATGAGTGTAAAAAAATTTAAGACGTGATTCTCTGGTTAGTTCTGAGAAAAAAATTGTTTTAGACAAAGGGTGCATTTTCAATCTCCACTGAGATACAGGATATTTAAGAAAATGCTACAGGAAAAATACTTAAAACTAATACAGGACCACCCTGTATACAAATTATGTATATGGATATTTACTTACAGTCACTAGCGGAGGTAAAGATTGCTTAAGGGGGGTGATTTTAATTTTTGGCCTTTTAATTTTTTTTTGTTTTGATTCATGCGCAAAATGTATGAGATTTTCATCACTAAGGAGAGGGCGAGGGCTTTACCCAGAAAGCTCTCTCCCCACTTGGATCCACTAGAGCTTACAGTATGACCACGAGAAGTGTGCAACTTTATAACAATAGTAGAGGCTATTTGCAAAAACCGGGTGACTAGAAATCAAAGCTGCAAAAAAGTGCAATCACTTGTTATTTTCAACCATGGAAGAAATTAAAATCATTAATCTCTTTCCCAAAGTTACAAATCTAAAGTATCAAAAGTAAACAACAATAAAATACGAAGAGACTAACAAAAGTTCAAAAATTTTTACAAATCAAAAAATGTCAGACGATTTGACATAGTATTGCGATATTTCATTTTAAATTTCACTTTAAACTGTTAACATGGAGACAATAAAACGCAAAACTACTGGGAAAGAGTCTGTAGAAATTCCGCCACAATCCCAGCCTTTAATGAGTGCCGAAAAGCATATGGAGAGAATAGACCATCGCTTGTGACCGTCGCGAAGTCATTTCGGGGATTCCAGATCGAAAATTTTTCGGTGGACGACGAATCCAGTGCAGGTCGCCCAAAATCTTCGACTGCATAAGTGTGGCTCTGGTGAAGTTTAAAATTGACCCAGGAAATAATTACTGAGGAACCGGGCTTGAATGCCATGGTTGCGTCGCGAATATTTAGGGATCATTTTGGATACACGAAGAACTCAGCACGACAGGTTTCTCGAATTTTAACTGATGTTCAAAAAGAGGTGAGTGCGCGTTTTGTACATTTTTTTTTTCAAAAACTTAAAACTGGAGAACCCTGCACCTTCAATAAAATTGTAATAAAAGATTAAGCTTGGTTTTTCATGTAGGTGCTATTGTGCCCACTAGAGCCAAGCAGCAGAAGTCTGCGGTAAAAGTAATGCTGTCAATTTTTTTTGATCAGAGAAAAAATTGTAGCTGTTATTCCTCTGAAAACTCCCTTTTTTTTTATATATGGCTTAAAGTATAAAATAAACCCGCATGTAGACGAATTCAGAAACATAAATACATATATCGTAA
Source organism: Toxonevra muliebris (assembly GCA_963691655.1). Taxonomy (NCBI): domain Eukaryota; kingdom Metazoa; phylum Arthropoda; class Insecta; order Diptera; family Pallopteridae; genus Toxonevra; species Toxonevra muliebris. The sequence goes on along the minus strand of OY829328.1, from coordinate 41,814,235 downwards.
AAGTATACATGATTCCCGTAGAATATACATACAGGCACCTGCTACAGAAGTAATGCTGCACATAGATTTGCATAGTTTGTATGAATTTTGTGTTGATACAGCAAAAGCAAAAACCAAAAAAGCAAAAAACGCAAAAAAAAAAACAAAATCGCATAAAGTGCTGCGACTGACGCATACACATATACGCACAACTTTCAACAAAGGGCACATTACAAGCAAATTTACTTTCTTACAAACATACACTCAATACTCGACCAGCGCGCACACACACACACACACACACTACATGTGAATGCATTTTTTAATCTTTACTTTTCGCTATGCGATTCAAAATTTCTAATAGAAATCGCCTTAATTTGCATCAGTATCACAAAAGCCACACTCACGCACACACACAAACATAGTGCATACATATATGCACATATGTATATGTAGTTCCGGTTGCTATTGCTACTGTTACTGCTGATGTATGCGTGTATGTTTCATATTGCACACGTTAGGATAATAACTATCAGCAGTCAGTATGTAGTATATGCATGCGAACTTTAATGCCAATCTAATAGCGTGACTAACGAAGGTCAATTATACTACGTTTGCATATACATAGTTATGTGTGTAAGAGCATGCACGAGTATGTATTCATGTATGTGCATTTGCTTTAATTAGCGGATTTTCTGTGTGTGTCTTGTATGAATTTCAATTTAAAATTGTGTTTTTTCTTCTTTTTTTTTTGTTTGCTCTTCATAGACAACATCGTCGGTTCATAGGTAAAAACACATTAGCTCATTATAGCTCGGTACTAGATACTATGGTTAAATTTTGAAAATTTCCATATGTAAAAAAATAAAAATTTTTCGGAATTTTAGAGGTAGTAGTAGTTTTTGGCTTAGCCTGAGAAAACACTTATGACTGAGTTAAGAACGATTCTGTTAATTTCGGAGATTTGGTTCGCTTTGGCAACTCCGGTGAAAACCGTGCCGGAATTTTTTTGTACACCTTTTTGTTGGGTTTGGTCTAAAATAAAACCATAGGCAAAATTTGAGCCAAATCTGAAAGGGTGAGGTCGATTGCTCGGTGCGTTACGCAAGGCGACCAGATGTAAAAAAAATTTAAGATATTTCTACGCCACATCATGAGCAATAAGTATTACCTAGGATTAAATGTATTGAACACAGTATTTTAGAAGTTCTTATAAGTTAAAAACAGCGAAATGTGGAATTTGTTTTCAAATGATTTTTGACAAAAGTTTGGTCAGCTGTAGTCTCTTAAAAATATATGAATTTATGTGAGTTATGTGAATTTATAGTTTCTACATTAAATTTGTTATTTTATCTAGATGAATTTCTGACTTCAAATGTAAAATAATTACAGTCTTTTCGACAAGAGCGTGTTCGGCTTAATTGTACGAACAAATTTAAGTATCAAGTTAGTTTTTTTTTCAGCATACAATATTTCATTGCGAATTGCGTTGTATAATCTTTCAAACAATTGCAATTATAATTTCGTTGTATAAGCAATTTTCAAGTCGAGCTCCATGCATGCAAAACGTTTTTAAGCTGCCATTCTTTGCTCGCATCGAAAGAAATCCAAAATGTCCTAGGAAGATGCTGCAAATACCTTAGGAAGTTGAAGGCATTTGTAAAGAAATGGAATCATCTTTTTTTAAGACTCTTGAATATTTACGACTTACCAGATCATTGTGCTTCTAGAGCAATATCGAAGCAGCAGGATTCGGTGATAGCATGAGTTTTTGAACCCAATTCTACAATTACACTTGAAGCTGCCCAACAAAAACTAGCGCTGAGGGTTACTAATATATCCCTTAGTACAATCCAAAGCCCTTTAAATGAATTCCAAATTGAATTCTGAGCTACCATAACCAAACCCTTACTGGCGGCAAAGCAAACAAAAAAATGGCAGGAGTGGGCTGTCGAACATATGGATAATGATTGGATCGATGTGTCATGTGCTTTGTCCATTAAGGGCAGTAAGATGGTTCTGAGATTAGTTAAGCATCCAGGAAAAGCTCACGATGTTTTTCAAAACAGAATTTCGTCAGGATAATCATGTTTACGAGAAATTTGGATATCCAGTACATAATCCATTTATACCAGCATAGACACTTATCTTCTGCCAATAACTGGTTTGGGAAAGGAAATCGAAATTGAGTGCGTTAAGAGGGCAGCACTCTAAACATCAAAGTCGCTTGTGCAGTAAGTGAAAAGAAGAAAATTGGATAAGAATTTTGGACTGCGCCTCTCAATCTCCAGATGCCGAGTATTTCCGAACTGAAACGACAGCTTAAGTCAAAATGGCAGTGTTTGCCGCAATCATACGCCGCAAAGCTAGTTAATAGTTTGACCTCACGTTACCACGAAATTACTCAAAATTATGGTAACTGGATACTATATTGATATATCCGCGCATTGGACAAAAAAATTTTTAAAAATAATGTGGGATATTTTTTTTTGATTGCTTTTGTTGAAAAGAATGTAATTTTACAATGTTTTGTTGGTTTTCCCAGCCACCTTCCAAAAAAGTATAGCCTTGCAGTCAGGTGAAATACCATATTTTTAGATTATCTAAATGCACTTTTAAAGTCAGCATAAATTTTAAAATTTTTGTTTTCAGAAACGTATTGCAACAGTTGCAGTTTGATGTCTTTTTGACTTTTCGTTTTCTTACTTTGATAACTGTGTAAGAATTTGCGGATTATAAGGCAAAGAATTACTTCTTCCTAATAAAAGTTTTAATTATACACCGTTTTATAATTTAACCTGAGTAAGCTGTGACTCCAGTCTAGCACTAAGCTATCGAGAATTCAAAAAGAGCGATTTAGCATGCAAAATGGTATACTGGAAAGTTGACTTTGATCGAAGGAATAAGGGGCCAACACCAAAGAGAAATATAAAGTGCTGTGGATCAGCGCCGTTTTATCGCTTTCGGGACCCGGAAGAAAAATTATTCGGGGGCTTTAAAATTTTTTCTCAATTTCCAAAATTTAAAATTTTGAATACTGCGCAAATTTTGATTGAATTTATACAAATGAAATTCAGCTATGTCATCATTCATTTATGTCTTGTACAATATTGTTGAACTTGAAAGTTCTTTTTCATCCAAATATGTATTTATATGCGACTCAATATTCCATTTCACCTATTACTGTTATCTCAATTTTCCCTCTTATATTTAATTACATTCGCCTAAAAGAGTGTGATTTCACTTGTAATTAAAGAATTTCGCTTAAACTGTTTATCGATAAATATCGATACTTCAAAAATTTAAATAAATTATGAAATTATTCTATTCTATTTAGTTTTTTTCTATTTTTCCCTTGCGAATTTATTCTTAAATTTTTTTAATTAATTTCTCTCTTGCAGGGTGTTTGTTGGCAATTAACTATATAATTAAAAAAAATATAAGATATTTGATATAATATTGTAAAAAAAAACTTTTAATTTGAGCTCATCAAAATTCTACAAAAAACATTAGTTATTCGAATTTTTTTTTTTTTTAACTTCCATAATTCGAAAAATTTACATTCAAATTATAAAGGTTTTACTGTACAATAATATTTTCAACTAACTTTTGAAAACTATTGCTATTTTGAATTATTAAAATTAAAAGCTTTTTCGTCGAATTTTTCGCTAATGCCAATGTCATAAATTATGTAAACTTGAACTTTATCTGAAAATTCTTACATGCACGCCACGATTTTTGTTTCTTTTTCTTTATTATTGTTTTGAATTTATTTTACATTTCACTAAACTTTTTATACAAAATTTATACTTAAAATACATAAGTGAAAAATGTTGCGATTTTTTTAAATGATTGTTCGTTGTTGGTCGATCACTGGTGTTGGTATTGTTGTTGTATGTTTATATGCATGTGTATGTATATGCAATTTGTGAGCTTTCAAAATGTTGTAAATACATACGTAACCCTAAATATTGTAAGCAAATAAATTACTTCTACTTCCGCTTCATCAAATCTGTTAACCTAATAAAAATAAATAACTTGTTTCGGGTGCCAAAAAGAAAAAAAAATCGTTACTCCTTGCGACTCCCTCTAAACTCCCACTCTACTAGGAATTTTCTAAATACTATACACACATGCGTATGTAATAATAATAATAATGCATACACACCCTAACCGAATTTAGTGTAGCTTGGAGCTTTAGTAGAGAATGTCATCTGTCTGTGTTTTTCGGTGTTGATAACACTGATGGGACACACAAAAGTGTTCGTAAGTATCTGGGTGTATTTGTGTGTATGTGCGCACAGCGATACTTTAAGGATGAATGGCCAATATACATACATAACTACACATGTACACACAGTGACGGATCCAGAAATCGTAAATTAGGGTGCTCAGATTCGAAAAATATATTATTTAATCAGGGAACCCTAAACTCATCGGACAAATGCCAATGTTGTTAATTGTGCCATAACAAAAAAATAAATAAATTAATTACCATGGAAAAGATAATATTAACGCTGAATCAAGATTTTGAGTTTATCTGCGTTTTTCAACAAGCTATGAAAGCGGCAGACATTTTTTTTTATTAGTTTCACTTTAAAGTTAAATCATTTACTTATGATAGAACAATAAAAAATCTTTGTTGGATTTTTAGTTTTTTTGCTCAACCGAAAAATTAAATTTCTATTTATTTCTTCTTAAGAATAAAAATTATTACTTGAGTTCAATTTTTTTGGAGTTTTATTTTCTTGGTCGGGGATAAAGATTAATATTTGAGTTTTATTTTTTCTTCGAAATAAGAAACTCAAAACCTCACACAGCTTTTTTCAAGTTTTTCGTTTCGAAAATAATACCAGAGGATATAAGAAATACAAACAATATTATAACTTTTAAAAGAAATGTTACAAAGGAATTTAAGAAATTTTAATATCTAAATATTCAATTTATAAATACTAATCTCATTTTGAGATTGCAATATCATTACGTTTTTGATAACGAATTATTATTTAGATAATTAAATTAGTTATCTTTCCACACAAAATTTTATATTTTTTGAGAAAATATTGTATTTAATTTAATAAATTTTTTACCAATAAAAAAAAAAAAAAAAAATCAATCAGTAATTTTTACGAAAACAAAATTAAAAAGAAATGTATTGAATGTATACGAAATAGCTTCTATTCTCGAGAATCAAAATCCAATTGATATTTTGGGGTTTTTGTTTTAAAAATAAGAAATAGATTTCAATAAAAAATAAAACACTTTAAGAAAATAAAATTGAAAAAAAGTTGTATGCTGGAGGAACAAAGTAAAAAAGAAAATTAAAAATTGATTTTTTCACTTGAGTAAAAACATAAAAATCATACAAAATTTTTTATACTAGATTGAAAAAACAAAGATCAGGCAATAAAAATATTAATATCATTGCTCGAAAAATATTAAAATCAGAAAACAATTATTAATTTTTTATTTTTGATATCGCTCATAATGATAACGGCCCCTGGTTTTTATACATATATTTTATAGAAAACAAAAAAAATGTAGTCAATCACAAAAATAATTTACTTTATCTTAAACAGAAAATTATTTTCTTAAGTATTTAAAAATAAATATTTTTTATTGGTGAAACTGAAAAACAACGACTTAAGCTGCCGAGAAACCTTCTTATGCCTTTTTTTAAGGCATAAGAAGATTCAATCATATAAGTGATTGAATGAGAAGAAACCACCTTGGGTGATACGTAACAAAAATATATTAATTAAAAACATATACACTGGCTGTCGTGAAAACCGCACCACTCGCAACACTGCTGCAATTTTGGTAATATTTCCTGACTTAGCCCAAATTAGATCTTATTTTGAAAAGGAGATTGCCTTGTTTATGTTTTAAGAATGTATTTAAGCGGAATGCACCATTTTTATATGAAAAAGTGTCAAAAACAACTGCAAAGTATTAACGATTGTTGCGCCACCAAAACGACGAAATTTTTGTTCTTAGGTATCATGGAGTGTTCTAATGTGAAATACCTGAAGAAATCTGATGTTTACATTCGACTGCACAGTCACAACAAGGACTGAGCTAAAGAGCTATTACAATGTGAATATAAGTGTCAAAACCTTATGCGGAAAGAAACGAGTGTTCGGTCTATATGGGAGACGATCAGACAAAAAGTCGTTGTTGACGAAGTGGATGGAAACAAATCGCCTGGAATGGACTAAAAACTACAGCAATTCAACTCTGGCAGACTCGAGAAAAGTTTTTATGATCGGGCAAACTAAATTCAATTTTTTATGCGCATTTAATCTTCGGTAGGTGCGTAGCTCAGATATAGAGCAATACAAGGTTAACTGTGTAGTGAAAATAGTCAAATTCCCACAAAGTCAGATAGTTTGAATGGGTTTCTCCTACTATATTCTGGGTCCCTTATACTATATTGAAGGGACTGTGAACGCCCAAAAATATGGGTAAAATTGTATGCAGCAATTGCTGTAAGGCAATTGTGGTGTGCTTTCACTCATTTATGACGTTATTTTTCCGGACAACTTCTACGGCATATCATCGCGCGTAATTGGCAAAGTTTAGTTAGTTAAAAAGTAAGATTATTGGTTCTCATTTGTTTGCAGATTCGAAATATTTGGGATGATGTTAGAATTTACTGGCTAGAATGATCAAGTAGCTCGCCGGATTTAAGTGCGATAGTGAACCTCTGTCACATAATGAAACGGAAAGTTGCTCAAAACATGTCAAAAAATAAAAAACTTCTTGTTGGAGTTCTGAAAAAAGTTTAAAGTGCTTGTCGACTCCATGCCATTCAAGATAACGGCCATAAGAAAGGCTAAAAGAAGAGCACCATCAAACTAAACAATTTTGCTTATGACCCTATTATGAATCAAATTAATCCTAGTTTTCACTTTCAAAAAATAACAAGCATTTTTATTTTTACATACTTTTAATTAATACCCTCAAAAACGTGAAATTTCTTTTAATTAAAAAGTAATGAAATTTGTGTATGTATGATGATCCTTTCGCTCTGTTGTTCATTTAGTTCCCGAAAATAAGAAAAAATGACATTCACTAAAACAAAATCATGTTTTGGTCGCATTTTAAACGATTTTCTTGAAATTAGTGGGTGGTGCGGTTTTCATGACCGCCAGTGTATGTTCTCTGGATAGGTATACATATTATTTTAAATATTTTTTTTTTATAATAAAAAAGCAAATATAGAAGCTAAAAGTAATTGGTTTTAACCATCAATATTATTTTATTATCTTTGACAATTACAATAAAAAAAGGAAAATTGAAAACCAATTAATTTACCTCATTTAAAATGTCAAAGCGGTAGAAAAGAAATTCAAGTACTTTCTCTTTAGTAATAGAATTGAATCTGAAATATTCTAACTATCCAATTGAGAAAACAAATATTCGCAAACAAATTTGAAAATTTTAGTCTATTTCGTGTGGAATGAATATGTTCAGATTGTTTTAAAATCGTTTTAAATAAATCTAAAAATACATCGGACAATAGCTGTGTTTCTTTTGACACGCACACCCGCTTTAAAAAATATTTGCATGAAGAATTAATCCTATAAATGCTTAAAGCGTTTATGAGTTTACATGAATTTTACTTACTTATTACAAATAAATAAAAATACCACAGAAAAAAAATATACAAGTTTTTTGTAGCACACTTTTAGGCATCGAAATGCCGTAAAAAAAAGCAATGAATATGTATATTCAAAAATAATTGTTAATTTCATAATTTCATACTATTTATCGCTATTGAACATGAAGAATTAAAAGCAGAACAATGTCTCAGTGTATATTATAAAAAAACCAACAAAATAATTTTCGGCCTAAACGCTGCTCAACTCTTCTGGATCCGGCACAGTGTAGGCACATATACATATATGTACATATATGTTTGTATGCATATACGATAGCGATACATTCACTTCAAACTCATAAACCAACCACCTACGCATACACACCAACACTTAAACTGCATGTGTATTGGTCCTGGTGGTAACACGAGTTATTGTTTTTATTTTATTTTGTAAGTTTTTTTCTACTTTTTTTATGTAAATAATTTTACGAAAACATTTTCTATTGTGAGTTTCTGAAGCGAGGTTTCTCTCTATTTCTTTGGTACTTTTTCTTATTTTTTTTGGACTCTTTTGCTTTATGGCAATCATCAAAATAACGAAAAGTGTTATGAGAGCAGAAAATAGTTTGTGTATATGTATGTATCCGTGTGCATGTATTTTTTTCTATAGCTGGTTGGTTTTTTTCTTTGTTAGGAGTGGAAGAAAATGTCCTGTGTATATATAACAAATGAGAGTGTACATTCATATATGAACCACGTTGTTGTTATTGGCATTGTATACGGATATTTATGTATGAGTAGTGGTATTGTGAATGGTGAAGTGAATGGTATTTCATGTAGTAGTAGCTTCCTCTTTTCTTCCGTCTTTTCAACATGCATACTTCATTGGTCCTCTTCAGTGTTCAGTGTCGAATTTTTATGCGTTTTTATTAGACATAAAAATTTTGTGTATCAAGCATGTACCCATATAAGCATAGTTTTTTTATTATTAGAATTTTTGTGTTTTGTTATTTATTTTTTTTTTTTGGCATAACAAATTGGTTGTGTAGAATTTTCTTTGAACTCTTTCTACTTGTAAATACTTAGTATACGGAAATATGTACATACATATGTACGTAGACAAATAATAATCGATATTTGTTCTTAAATAAATAAGTAATCAAACTTTTATTACCACCTCTACTTGTATAGGTGCGTATTATATAATTTTCAATTTGCACCTTTATGATTATATTATCTGCAGAAGAAGAGATTTTCCATTTTGTAAATATGTATTAGTAAATAATTTTGTGTATAAGAAGTTATTGATGCTACTGCCCCATAAATATGAAATCTTAATTGAAAATTTTAATTAGCTACACACATATATATATATGGGTGACTATGTTTTCCGGAGAGAAAAAGAAGACAAATTTAAGGGACCATTCTGCCTTAGAAAACCAAATTTTTTCTTTGCATTTTTCAGCAGTTCATATTGTCATTCGGGAACAACGACTGGTACGATTTTTCTCAAAGAACTTAGAGTTTAGAGTTGAAGGTAGGCTGGACTAAACCAAATCACTCAGGCACGAGGACCATTGTACTATACCCAAAGATAGAACCAGTATATTTAACATAAAATTAGAAATATAATTATTTTTTTTTGTATCATAACCAGGGCTAGTTTTTTCCATCAAATGCTTCTTTTAGCATATTTCGCATCTTTTAGACATTTTTTCCAACGCATGCATATTTTACAGATTTAGAAGCAAAGCGCATACTTAAAGCTTATTTATGTATAAAATTTAATAAAAATGCGAAATTAAAGTGAAAAGTAGCAAGTTAAATTTGTAGAAAGGGGAACCAATCGCTTTATGGCATCTGTGTTGTATGCAATATTGTCTACTTTTATTTTTTCGCTATATTAATGTAAAGAATTGTTTGCTAATAGTGCGGACACACGAGAGTGAATTTCGCTGAAATTTTGAATTTAAAATTTAGGTTGACACACGACCGAAAAGGAATTTCAAATTAGTGTTTTGACAGTTCATAAGTTTGGAGAAGAGGAAGACTTTTTGTGTGTTTTGTGTAAATAAAAATGTTGGCTTTCAACTGGATTTGGACAGCAAGAATTTATGTAACAATTGCGGGTAATTCGAAGAATAGCAATGAGTTACTCTCAGACTCCATTATTTTATTTTTTCACTTAATATTACAAGAGCAGCTGTTATGAAAATAAAATCTAAAATTCCTAAAAAAAATGTAATAGATCTTAAATTTTTCCTTTTACATTTCGTTGAAATGCGTCTGAAATGCAGAATTTCATTTTACAGTTTTTGTATGGCGAAATTTTGCATTTCAGACGCATTTCAACGAAATGCTAAATTTGTCTGAAATTTAGTATCGTGTGTCCGCACTATAATACTGATATCGTAGCGCAATTTGCAGCTTATTAAAACAATTTTGCTGATCATAGTAGCCAATATAAAAAAAAAACATAGAGTTAAATAAAGCCTAAAGTTAAATAAAGCGTGTGTTGCAAAAGTTTGTTTGTTTTACTCTGGATGGTTTGGATATGAAACAATTTTTGGTGGAATTTACTAAAAAATTTCCAACGGAATATCTATTTTGAGAGATAACCGTAAGAGTTACAAATTTGAAAATTGAGCAATAACCATAGAAGTTACTAATTTGAAAATTCAAAAAGACTTATAATTGTAAATTGCAATAAAGATTAAAAATAAAAAAAATGTGCTTTTTTACGCATATTTTGCATAAAAATTGCTGCATATTTCACAAATATTTTGTGCTGGAAAAAACTCATATGATCATGATCATAATTGATTAAGTAGAAACTGGTGCAACTATTTTATATTATTTTAAAGCTTTTGACAACTCCAACCCAAGAAAAAAATGCATTCACTTGACATTTACGGTTACAAATGAAGAAGTAATAACTTTAAAAAAGCATTGTTTACTTATATATTTTTATATTTTACTGCGGTTTTTTCTAAAAATGTAATAGCAAAATTTTAAAATGCTCAAACAATAACAAAAGTCGTGTTTTTGTATAAGTGACATAAAAAAATATTTTTAAATAAAACCTTTTTATAAACGTATATACAAAAAAAAATATTATTTCTTAATACGAATCGAACTAGGCACTAATTTTAAAAATCCATAATCTTGCGTGATAAAGGATTAACTTAAAATTATAATAGTGATTGGAGCAATAGCCACCGATGTACGATTCCGGTTCTTTGAAAAAAGTTTATTTTTCATGATTTAATATACGAATATACGTTAATAAACAGTTAATCATCTCAATTACTACTACACAAATACATATTTGAATACTTTTGAGTTCTGAAATGCCATATTGGAATACATTGATATAACGTTTTACAAAAATTTAAAAATTGGATCTCGAGTTTTGACACCTGTGCAAATGGTAGTCAATGAAATTTTATTAAATTGGGCCTTAAGTAAATAATAAAAAGGAAATAACATATAGAAGGCAGCTTCAAGAAAAAGCACAATATACTGCCTTATTTTTTCAAAAAAATTCTAGAGGACATAATGGCAAAAAATAGCAGAATGGTCATCCTAGTTGTACATGCGCGTACATGTGAAGCAAATCGTCTTTTACACACACATGTGTTCATACATGCAAAGCATTGCAATGCAATAATCGATTGCACTCCTTGAAATATTCGATTATCGGTCAATCGTAAAATAAAATCACTAGAGCGTACACATAAAAAAAAGACATCAGTGTTACCGTATCACGTTTTATGAGTTTTCCTCGAATCCATGTGACTTGTGACTGAAATATAGAATTCTTTCTTTAATCAGACAAAACTTTATTGGAGAGGCATGCATATTTCAGTTTTGCCGTTCTGTTTTATTTATCATTCCTGTAAACTTTTTTATTTTGCTTGGTGCATATGGTAGATTTAATGGGCCTGTTAGGTTGGTTAGGTTGGAGTGGCTGTCGAGAGACACACTTAGGCCTGAACGACCCATTGTGATACCACATAGTTGAACCTACAGTTTAACGCCGATTCCGAACGGCGGTGTGGCAATTTTTTATCGGCTTGGTGGTTTTGCCATTACCAACCAATGTGTGTACTTGTACACTATCTTATAATTCTCATACACTTCATATTGATAGTGAATATAAGAAAGTAATGAAAATTAACCACCAGACGAAGACGGGAATCGAACCCGAACCTCCCAGATGAAAGTCTAGTGCACTACCCACTAGACTATCGAGGTCGTGAGGCCTGTTAAGGAGGAACTTTAATTTTAGGCAACCACCCAATTTTATTGAGAACAAGTCCAATTTTATTCAATTCAATTTATTCAGGGTAGGTTCAAAAATTCCTAAGAATACAAATTATTACAAAAAAGAAATTAATGTTAAGAGCTTCTTACTTTAGTTCCTCACGCGGTGAATTTGTAGGTTAAAAGAAAGATATATATAAGTTACAAAATGACAGATAAAAAAAGAAAATGTGTAAAGCAATAACCGATGACAAGTCATGCTGCGCAGTGCTACTGCTGCGATGTTGCCAGACTTTCCGCAACAGGGCCTATAGAGCGAAAACGAAACACATCCTTGCTGCTTTTAAATAAATTCATTTAGTGAAAATCGTTTTAAAATATGTCTGCTTTGCTTGAGCTTAAGACACTGCTGAAACAGTTTAATTTTTCGGATGAAAGATTTCCTGCTGTTATATCGCTCATTTACTAAAAGACTGTCATAACTCAAAAAACGCGATTTTGCAGAAAACGCGTTTAAAGTTTTCAATTGACTCCCACTTTGCAGAAAAAAGAAGAAATCCTGTAACTCTCACGCGTAGAGTATACAAGATATTAATATGAAATTACACAATATGAAGCGTGATATAATGAATAATTCCGCATCATTAACTCAAAAATTGTGTTTTTTGACTTATGACCGTCTTTTAGTAAATGAGCGATATGCTATCTACATATGGATAAATGAATAACAAATTAAACTGGTCTTAAAGTTCCTGATTTCAATAAGCTCACGTCGATAAAAGTAAGAACGCGTTCTTCACTAGCTAGTGTTCGTGTAAAATTCAAAAATGTTCTGTTCAAAAATTAGTCATTTAGGAAATCTAAACTAAAAAAAAACAGTGAAAAACGTCAAAGGAAAAAAGTAAAGGATCAAAAATAAGTTGAAAAAAAGTTTGAAAAGAGGTGCATAAAGTGTTCTGGATTCCTTGAACGGAGATATGAGTTTGCGATGGGCCAAGGAATGTAATGTCTTTTATTGCAAAACTCTCCTCAATAAAATATACATACTAGATGGAATGAAGAGCTTAAATTGTACGAAATATGTACATTGACACTTTCCGAAAATTGAAAAGAATTGTTGATGGATGCCTCTCCTGAGAATTAAATATTAATTTTTAGAAATATATTAATGTTTTTAAAGACAGTTACGCAGCTCTTGAAATTGCAATTACAATTAAAAATTCAAGCAATATTTTTTCACGTATCAGAATTCTGCACCAATTAGGATATTTCAGTGAGCAATCATGCGAGTCTATACACGTTGATTTTAGTAAAACATGGGAAAGACATAAAGTCCTGAAGCGCCATCCTCAATATTCCAAAAAATTACTTCGAGCAGTTTGCGATTATAACAGTTTAAATTTGTAACAATATTGTGAAGTAATTTAATTTAGTGCTGTTTTTTCTTTATGAAAGTATATATTTCATAATACAAGAAAATGTATTGATTAGCTTTCTTCTCAATAAAATTCTTGGGCTACTTAACTCATATCTTCCCAACGTTCGATTAATCGAACAGGAACTTTGAAAATTTGTCAAAAATACATTTATAAATTTTTTCCAAATATAATCAGTGTTTAATATTTCAATATATACTGACTTTAAAATTGTAAAAATGTATTTCACTTGACTGCAAGAATTACTTTTTTGGAAGTTGGTTTTGAAAATCAACAAAATTTATTAAAATGAATTATTTTGCATTGAAATGTGAATTCAAGATAAAATCAGAAACTCGATGTAGGGTTCTTGTATATTTTTAAAAGGTTACAGCTGATCAAAATTTTTTAAAAAACCATATGGAAACAAATTCAACAAAATGTCACATTTTCACATTTCGCTGTTTTTAACTTGTAATAACTTGTAAAATATTGTGTTTAATACATTCCCTGGGATACTTATTGCTCATGATGTGGCGTAGAAATATCTTTAATTTTTTTTTTACACTTACACCTTATTTTCTCGGCGTAAGCCAAAAACTACTACACCCTCTAAAATTCAGAAAGAAATTTTTTTGAATTTTTTGAGTACTAAAATCTCTTATTGAAAGCATATGGAAAATTTGTTTTGAAAATTTTCAAAATTGGATCATGGCATCTAGTACCGGGGCGATATGAGTTAAATTGCCGATTAAAATCTAATACATTTTGCTCGTTGATCGTGAATGAAAACAGACTTTTATTATTATTATTATTATTTGAAAGAGGACGACTCGAAAGTCAGGCACTGCGACCTATATGATCTATTGTACCAAAGCCCCAAGAAAGAAAGAAAGGCAGAGAGAAAGAAAGATAGATAAGAAACATACCCAAGCCGAGAATCGAACTCAGGTCTCCAGAGATAAGAGTCTGGCACTCTGCCACTAGACCACAGTGGCGATGGTAGGACCTACAGTTTAACGCCGATTCCGAACGGCTGTGTGGCAATTTTTTATCAGCTCGGTGGTTTTGCCATTACCAACCAAGGTGTTTACTTGTACACATTCTTATAAATCTCATCCACTTCTTATCGATAGTGAATATCAGAAGTTTATGAGAATTAACCACCAGACCAAGACGGGAATGGAACCCGCAACCTTCTGAATGAAAGTCTAGTGCACTATCCACTAGACAATCGAGGTCGTCTAAAAAACAGACTTTAGGGGGAAGAAAATTTAAAAGCCCCACCTTGGGAATTCTTTGGATTCGCTGGTATTGTAGAAGAATTGGTAGGAACCTATAATTTTATGCCGAATGTTTTGATCTTATTCCCACAGTTATTCTCTATTGATTTTCTTTTCTCCATAGTTTTTGAAGATTTTTGTCAACTTGAATAAAGACTGACAAGCGTATGCTCTTAGTAGCTTTGCACTCTAACTGAATTCTGTTTATACACAGTTAAACATATCTAAACTACGCATTCAGCAAAAGAAAAACAAAACACGAATGAAATTCAAAGAATTCAAATTGCTATGACCTTTAAACTTTAACGCAATCTCAATAGATTACAGTTTCTAAGATAAATTTTCTTCATGTGAAATGTTTTTGTTGTTGTTGTTGTGGAGATATGAGAATGTTGTGTTCATTGATTGCTTTCATTCATTCATTCGATTCCGTTCTATTGTATTTAGTAAATCAGTTATGAAAATTACAAAACAGAATATGAACTATTTTCTGGTATTAAATTTCAATCAATTATTGTCATATGTGTGAAGAAATATTTCTATGTATGGACAGCAGTTATGCATGAAATAATTCTCGATTTAGAAATTATGACAATTAAACAATACATTTCTTAAGTTCTTGCATACTTTCAGCAAATCACCATAGTTATGCCATACATTTTTTGTTATTAGAATTTTTGTAACATATTGAAAGAATTTTAACAAAATATTAAGAAGAATTTTATTATTTGTTGTTTGCTCAGGAGAATGAATGCATTTGAATTGACTAAGTTCCTGTCAAAGCATATTTTATTATAAACTTTTTTGCTTCTTATGACTTACATCCAGTAACCTTCTTATTTCTCAAATGTTTAAAAAATGTTGATGGCAGCAAAGAAAATGCATTAAATATTTTTTTAATTTCCGATCAATATTTATTGCCTTTGAGAAAACTGTCAAAACAAGACTCTTGAATACGTGAGAGTGTAAATATATTTACTTAAGTTTTGGATTTTTTAATCTGAATTTGACAAAGAATAATAATTTTTCAGAACATCACAGTGAAAAAACAAAATCATGTGTTCTTCCTGAGGCTAGAGGGAAGTTTCTTTTGGAAAATTTGAGACTGTTGAATTTAAATCTGCCAGTGAAAATGATGCGTTAGTGACTGTTAACACGGGCGCAAGCATGAAAGCCTGTCTGAAAGAGAGAGGTAGAAAAAGTAGGTAGTAAGAAAGAGGTAGAAATTCGCCTGTCTTTTTCTAACGACCCACATTTTTACCTCACTCTTTCAGACAGACGTTCATGCTTGAGTCCGTGTGAACAGCCACATCGTCAATTTTCAGCAATTTTATAGTTAAGCCGTTGAATATGGGTAACAATACTTTTGAATTTTAAGAAAAATATATCTCACATGATTTACTATTTTCACTGTCAGTTTTAAGCTACGTACTACGAAACATATTTCAAGATCTTCTTAGAATTTCTGGTTGTACTGTGTAATTTTTGGCAAATAAGAAATCTCGAAATAAAATAAAAATAGAATAAAAATTGAAAATAGCTCATTCAACTCTACTAAAGCAAGAAATGAAGAACGAAAAATAAAATGACTGCGATAAGATGAAGTAAAATGAAATACGAAAAGCGCGATAACAAAGACTTCACTCATTTTGTTGTTGTTGCAGTATAGAGAGAGAGAGAGAGACAGACAGACAAACAGACGCAGAAGAGCATATAAAAGGCTATTGACCGACCATTAACTAATACACACAAATATATTTATATATACACAAATAGTCGTACAATACACATTCAAAGACATTTTAACAAAATGAAGAAATTGAAAGTAAGTAAATAAGTAGCATGAGTAACGCTCGTATCTATACAGTTTTCCGCAGTAGTATACCGTTTTTTCGACTCCAAAACTTCATACCGCCTTTTTTACAAAATTCCTTGTTTATACTAAGAAAAAATATAACGTCTGAGAGAACAATAGCAAATCGTTGCGAATATACTTTTGAAAGAAGTAGAAACATTGAAGGCGATACTGATCGTCAAATGTAACTTGAAATATTCATACGCTGATTTCTATAAATACCTCATAGCAAAGCCGGAATCGCTTCGTCAAATTTCTTCAAAGCACAAATTCAATGCAACTACAAAAGGAGATATGAAAATGGAGAACGAAGACGTTTTAGATGATGGATAAATTGCTTTCCTTGTTAATTTTCATTAAAAAAAATTGATACCACGAAATCTACCGTTTTTTTTTCAAATCGATTTACAAAGCTCTCACCACTCACATATTTACCATCAAGGCCGTAGCCAGGAATCGATAGAGCATACAAAAAAATAGTGGGAATAGCGGGTGATGTTGGCATATATTCCCCAGAATAGTGTAGGCACAAGATTTCAAATCGGGCCACTCTAAACATTAACCCCTCTGTTATCCTAAGAAAAAATCACACTTGTGTTTCTAAGGTCACGAAATGACCTACTATGTATTTTTCAAATATTTCAAGAGATAATCGGTCGTTTTCAATACATTTTTAAAAATAAATTAATTTAAAAAGAACTTTCAGGACTTAAATATAATAATATGAAATAATAATAAACGATATATTTTATATACTATGAAGGATACAAGTCTTCGTAGAGCACACCGAATTTTCAGTTTCTGTAAAACCAAAGAATCTAAAGCAAAAATTAGGTTTACAGTTTGACTATTTATTCTTAAGAAAACATGAAAAAATGTATTTCATGACAATATAACGGTAAATTCACAAGCATAACAAAAAATTAACATGACTACAAATTTATCGAAGGACCAGCTATTTAGTATGAGCAATAACATTATATGCCTCTTTCAATATTTAATGGGATATTGAGGTAACTATGTTTGGGCTCTCTTCAAGAGCTTTTATGCTATTGAAGTAAATTTTTTTTTTTTATGAATAAATAGCCAACCTTTATGAAACTGCACCTAATTTTCCCATTAGTTTCTTCTGAACCATTGGCTTGCTTCTTTTTTGTGCATCGTCTATCAATCGCTGCGTTGCTCAGTTTTCTCACAAACAAGACGAACGATTCCCACTGACGACTGGGAGCTAACCTTGATGCATTCAAGCATTCCATTGTAGCATAACTTCGTTCAATAGAACAAGTTCCGAAATGTCAGTGATATTGGAAAACAGCGGTTAGTTTGCCTCTCACACGTGTACTTTTCAATCAGTTGATCAATTGAGTTATAAAACTTGATAATTTTTGGCAATTTTTTCATTTGATTTTCAAGATTCATTTTATCGGGATGTAATCAATTCGAACCCGTAACCATTTTATACTTTTTCGGAATGTACTGAAGAATTGTAATTCGGTCAACTGATAAACAGTGGTAAG
This sequence comes from Toxonevra muliebris, assembly GCA_963691655.1. NCBI lineage: Eukaryota > Metazoa > Arthropoda > Insecta > Diptera > Pallopteridae > Toxonevra > Toxonevra muliebris. The sequence continues at coordinate 41,796,314 of OY829328.1, read as the reverse complement.
AGTCATAACTTGCTTACTCCAACATACAGGTCGGTTGTCCCTAATCCTCACTTACCAGATTTAACACGAGTCTTGGTTGGCCTTTTTGTTTCGTTCTGGTGATAAACTTACGAATACTATTTGCCCAAACAAACATAAAAATTCAAGCAGAACTTTATGCGAATGCCCGCAGCTCTCAATGTTTTTAGTTCCAACTTACATATTTGGCATACTAGGCATGCAGCCGTTGAATAAGCATCTGCCTCTAAATGAACTAAGGCGTTCATCTACGGTAATATTTTTATATGGGGAAAAGAGTAGAGATAAATTAACCATCCATTTTTCATACAAATGTCAAATAAGAGCAAGCTTGTCTGTCAATTTTAGGGCGAGAAAAAGCGAAAATTACACTAGGGTCATCAGATGACCTTAAGGTGTGCTTACGTAAGTTCTGATTTTGCCACTTATTTCAGAATGTAAAAAAATAATTTTCGTATTTTCTTACGTGATAAATAATTTTTAAAGATATCGTGAAAGGAAATGCCAGAATTCTGTTTACCTTAGAAAATATGGCAAATTAAAACAAAAAAAGTCATGAAGTGACCTTAAGATAACAGAAGGGTTAATGGGTTAATTTAAAAGAATATATCAAAGTCGCCGTTATTGATTAATTATAATCTCCTACTGTTTAGTAGGGTCCATCTAATCCATCATCGTATTTAACAGAAAATAAATTGCTAAATTTTTTGCCAACATTATTTCCAAATACTTTTTCCACCGCTTTGGACTTGCGAATAATAAAAAAGAGATAATAGAGATAATAGAGAAGTGAAACAGGGGGTTATGAAATTTTGTTTTCTATTTTTAAAAATCAATTCAAAATCGAAAGGGAAGAAGACTAAATTCTGCAGTGTTACTGTTAATATTACGGAAATTTTTAAGGAAAATCACTTGTCTCTCCCTTTTTCATTCTCTTCGCTTCTAATGCGCCATCTGATGGTAGAAAAACTCCAAACATACTACATAACAAAATATTGCTTTACCTATTAATTTTACAAGGATCCGATAATTTTTTATATTTTTTACTATGGAGGTCAGAATCCTCTAAACCTCCCTTCTAAATACGGTCTGCTCACTTTATTCCTCTACATGATCTGCTCAGATTTTTTAAAGAGACCAAGAAAATTCTTCCTTCCTTTTCCTCTTTACACTTCTCTTTTCCTTTTTCTATATCTAGGCAAAATACAATGGTCCAAAACACTGAGTGCAAGGGAAGGTTTATATCCTTCCAGTCCACCTCAAAATCTGATCTTAATTAAAATCTAAATTCCTTTTCCGTTGCAATATATTAACAATTTAATACAAATTTTTACAAAATTATTGCAAAGTTCGCGGAAATTTTCAATGCGCATAAAAAAGATTACAATTTTGCTAGAATAGAGTCACTTTCGTTCGGCAATTCAGACTGTTATAAAATTTCAGATCTAGAGTAGTTGTACCCTTGATTTCAAGACTGCATCAAATTCTCTAAATGAAAAAAAATCTATTTTAGCCAAGCGCCTCATGTAAGGGGTTTCAATGTGCGCTGGTTCCACTAAAGATTGAGTAAAAGTGAGCAGTAGAGAACTAGTTACTTAGAAGGAGAAAAAATAAAATTTTTTTTTTTTTTAAATATGACAATTGTGGTTGATTTTCGCTGTTCCTGGTGACGTTCAATAAAAGATGACGGTCATGCTGATGAAATGTGTAAACACGATTGTCAACTCCGCACCGTCCAATTTTGCACTCGTGTAACCAGCATTAAAATCATCGCTATTTTTAACAAACTTATTTTATTTTCTTTAGAGGTTTTAGTTTTTATCTCTTTTTAATCTTAGGCAGACTTTTAGAGCATATAATTATGTAATATTTATTTCGTGTTCTCTGCGGATAAATGAACTTGCCTTTGCGAGTATAAAAAAAGTGAAAAAGAAATGTGAAAATTTCAATTCAACCGTTCTTTTTTGTTACCAAAAAATTCTTCATGCTTGCGCTAGTATGGGTACGACAGGTCCTGCCCAGGACGCTTAAGCTTGCGCTAGTATGGTCTCATGGTATTTCAATGTGGCATACTTTTAGGCACAATTTTTAGTTGATTTAAATACTTTCATATCTGTGGCAATAAATTAGAGTAGAATATGTCGAAAATCGATGTTTCGAAATATTGCCTATTTTGTGTTAATTAATTTCTGTTTGGTTTTGATGCAATGTTTTTATTTCTAAGCAAAGAAAGGCAAATTTTAAAAATGTATCTCTAGGAAACCTGTATTTTAACCGTTTTATACTGACTAAGGCTTGATGGTTAAGGCTTTAAAATTCCAGAATTGAAAGCTTAGGGGGAAAAAAACTACTGACTTAAATATTCAAATCGAATTCACATACGTTTTTATTGGTTTTAATTGAATTTAGTTTGATTTTTCAATAATATTTGAAACAAATTTGTTTGTAATAAAATTTGCAGCTCAATTGTCTTCTTATTGTAGGTTCCACGAATCTCAGCAGTAAACAAAACTGCCACTTAAGTTAACTATTCATACACATAAATATTCACCTGCAGCTCTATATAGGAGTACCCAAACGATTCCATAAACTTTTAAAAACGATTCGCACTGATTGAGTCAGAGCAGAGAGCAACACCATCACCTAAATAAACTAATCATATTAATTTTTACCAGCAACTCTTTCTCCTTTTTTTACCCCGAATAATTCAATAAATCTTAAAAAAAAATTTTATTTTTTGTATTATCGTTAATTTTATGACTCATTACGTATTAACTTGAAGAAAGGATTTTATTTAAATATCATAAACCAATTAACGCATTGCGTACTCAAATATAACCTTGAATCTGGTGTTTTCAACTTAACTTGTTTATAAATAATACTGTATTTTAATAATTTCAAGTTTTCTTTTGGTTTTAAATAAAAACCAAATCTTTCTACCACAAAGGAGAAAGGTTATGGATCTTAATAACTTGAATACAACAGCGTCATTAAATGAACACACACAAAGACCTCTCAATGCATATAAACTACATACATACATACATCCATGCTAGCAGTGGCGGGTTCATGAGGGAGCTTCTTCCAAAAATGTAACTTTTAAAAATCTTCCTATAGAGTAACTATTTATGAGATACACTTGAACAAACTTCATCAAATCTGAAATTTTTGGGTTTCTTTACAGATGTGCTAACTTTTGGTTCTGGTCCTGATTTTTTTTTTTGGTTTGACTCTTGGTTTGAACTTTTAATCTGAGTTTTGATCTGATTTGTGTTCTGAATTTAAGTTCTGAGTTTGGGTCTAAGTTTTGGTCTGAATTTTAGTCTAAAGTTAAGTCTGAATTTTGGTCTGAGTTTTAATCTAAATTTTGTTTTGAATTTTGTATTTGAATTTATACCATATATATAATTTTTTGTCTCAATACCGGTTAAATTTTTAGTCTAAATTTTGGTTTGAATTTCGGTCAGAATATAGTTTAGAATTTGGTTAGTTTTCTTGAACAAATAAGAACAGAAAGCTGGTTCCGAAATTAGAAATATTTTTCATGACAAATGATGTTTGATTTAAAAGGACACTGTCGTATTGAAGTCAAAATATTGACAATAAACAAACATAAACGTTTTTCTGTATATAGTAAAAAAAAACTCAACAATTGAACCATTGCGTGCAAAAGTGGTATAAGTCAGTTTTTTAATTATTTTTTCTTCACTTAATAATTTTGGCCTCATTTTGTTTTCTACAAAAAAGGTGTACTTTTAGGTTGAACATGTGTACTTTGCCTGTACATCGGCAAAATAAATTTTATAAGAGCTCTATTTTGCACAGCACTTCTACAAAGCCAATGTATTTTCAAAAATCTGATTTTGACTTACACCACTTTTGCACGCATCGGCTCAATTATAAAAGCCGCAGTCCGGAAAATATTCAATTAATAATTCTTCAGAATTAGTATTATTGAAAATATATTCAATGTTTAATGCTTTCCTATAGTACAGCTCAATCATTCCCCTCCTTCCCCAAACCCAAATTCTAGAGCCGGTACTGCCTACAAAGATATTCAAACTACTAATACCTACGGCTTTTTTTATAGTTATGTACACATACACAATTGACGCGCTCAGACGAAAAGTGAAACATAAAATTTATTAGAGGAAAGGTGAAATATACTAGAAGCTCCAGAGATTTCCGAATGGGGGTTTTAACTTTTTCGTCCCTTTAAATTTTTTTTTGATGCATGATCAAATGTGTGAGATTTTTGTCGGGAAGGAGACGGGTTTAACCCCAAAACTCCTCCCCCCTTTCGAACTCGCTAGTGTGTATATTACATACATTTATACTTAAAGGTGAGGGGGTGGTTTTACATCAACATTATTTTGAATAAATTTTTGAGGTGTCAAATGTTGTTGCTGCTGCTCTAACGCAATTATAACCAACAGCAACAACCACTGAAGAAGATGAGTGCGTGAAGGTATGTTGAAGGCAAAGGAAAGAGGTAGAGGAAAAAGTAAAAATAATTTGAACGAGACGGGCCACAACGTTTAATGATAATAATGATGATTACGACAGCAGAAATGTGTATTTTGTACTGCTTGCTAAAAGTTTAAATCATAAAAATGTCATAAGTATGCGAAATTTTTTAATCACTGCAAAGGAAAAGCAACAACAAAGACATCTCAAGAGTATTTCACTTTATGTATGTCGAACAACATTTTATTCATAATTATTTTGGGATAATGTGTGGGTGTGTAAGGCCAACGATGACTAGTACTAAACTACAGATACGCTCCACTCATACTTTTCCTCTTTAATGTCTCGGTACTAATATTCATAATGTTTTTGTAAAATTAATTTAAAGACTTTCCAGGGATTTGCTCCGAAAGGTTAATTTATAAAAGCATAAAATAATTAACACATATAAATATTTGCAAAGAATTTAATGCCAGAAACAAAACATAAAAAAAAAGAAAAAAGAAGAAACCATTTAAAATATGCTCTTTTTCTGCTTTCATTTCGAAGCTTCTCTAAATAATAATAAAAAAGAAAAATAAATTAAATTGAAATCCACACGCTTCGCAAGCGTAGTTTTAACTTTATATATATATATATATATGGCTGGATGTTGACGCAGAAATGCGCATATACATATATATATATATATATACGCATACATACATACACACTGCCATATAAATTTATATGCATGCATGTCCTTCTGGCTACTCTTCTTATATGTATGTATATTGGACGAGCCACTACTCTGTGAACCACGTGACTCTGAACCACATACAAAGAAACGGACGCCATTGCAATAAACGCCAACCAAAAGGAAAATGGGCGAAGATAGAAGAAAACGAAGAAAAATAAAAATATGAAAACGACAAATAAGCTTAAAAAAAGTAACATTATCCTTGGACCAAAAATTACGAGTAGTAGTTGCAGTAGAAGGTACCCAAGTATGCGTTGAGTGCACAGCACGCCATGTATAAAGAAATATGAACATACACACACTCTACCGCAGCTCTAACAGTATGGCAAAGCGCTATAGATTTTGACAAAATCTTCAGCAAATACACAGAGCAATAAATTTTAATTTGTTGAGTTCCTCGGGAATGAATAGAGGACGTAGGATGATGTTATGTCATAATTTTTCTTCTTTTTTTTCCTATGCTTTGTAAATTGGTATAAAAATTTTTCGGTTTCGGTTTTCTGTTCATATGAATTTCTTGACTTTAGTCTGTGGGACGAAACACTGCACTAGGACAACGGTCATCTGAGCATTCTTAACATTTTAGATTGTTATGTTTGGGGACCAATACTGCTTTCTAATTTACCTTTCGCAGTTTTTAGTTAAACTCTTCTTGTGCGTAGTGCCACTCCATATATTATGATTGGCTGAACCATTATTGTATACATCCAGAGCAGTAGACTTGGTTCACATCCCCAAGTTTTCCCTGTTTTATTTGTCACTGACTTAACATGCGATTTCCATGTGAGCTTACTATCTAATATTAAGCCCGGATATTTAATCTCTTGCTCAGACCGGGTGGTTTGAATGGTTGAAAAGTCTTTAAAGCCTATTCCAATCTAGGTGAAGAGCATATTGCTGATGCTACCTGCCAATCTACTATGTTTGTTCTTCTAAGGCAAGTTTTTTCAAGTTAAATTTGAATGGCAAATGCTATTCAAATGGTTTGTGGTTCTGATGCTGTATATTTGGCCCAGTTTCTTTCAGCCCAAAATAAATCTTCGAAACAATTTCTTAAAGCAAAAGGATTCGAACAGCCAGGCGGTTTGCAAAGCACTTTCGTCGTGAAGTTTTTTCTCGAAACCAGTAAGAGAATGTTTTAGTAGTTTTCAGCGCTTGTCTGCCCATAACAAAGACACGCGTTCTCGGTCATCTGATCAGTATGACATCGCAGGTAATGAAGCTTGTGGTGATTCTTAGCCGGGAAGGGTTCATCGATTATGCAAATGTATTAGTCCCGATTACTCCTGCGGGCTTCTTTCAAATCGCTAGTTCAGGAAGAAGAATAGGCTAACTACGAAAATTGGGAAATCGTTCCAGGCCTTGCACAAGCTAAGGAGTTTAGTACCCCTCTCGCCTACAACCGGTTCAATGCTTGTATCAATGCTTGTGCTTTATTTTGGAACTTTCATGCATGAAGATCATATAAATAAGTTAAGTCTGTCCAATAAGGAAGAGTGTCGTTCTGTTAATTCTCCATCTTTGCTGTGGAATACCTTGTCTCGTACTACTCGATATCCTATCGAAATATCTATTGGCAAGACCAACTACGCAGACAACTAATCGTTCATGCTGTCATTTAAACAACGATACCGGCTGATGATTTCGAATCTATTTTTGACATTTCAGAAATAGTTTCCTAAATTTTAATTTAATTTTTAGGCCGTTTTGCCATACTGTGAAAGTTCAACATGTATGACTATGACACTTACACGTGCCACTGTTGGTTGCACAGTTGTTGAGCGTGACTTGGATTGGTTTGAGAACGAGTGCGAGTAAAAAGAATACCGTGCATGGGATTATAGTGATATTGCTGCTACTGCATGGAAAGGTGTGCATACAACTGCTCTTAAATGAAACAACACATACAAACACCCACAAACACACACATACACCCACTCAGAGAAAATGAAAACATGAAACTCTCTCTGTTTCGTGCCATTGCATATAATTATTGTTCACTACTCGTCTTTATATTGCTATTATATTTTTGCTTTCCACTGAAACTTAAACAAAATTTCGTTCACGAATACTATGTGCACTATATATATATATATATATATATATTTAAGTAGTTTGTTTGTGTGTTTTCAAAGAATTAATTGCAATTAAATTGGAAATGAAATGATTGTTGAGTACCAACTTTTTGTATTGTTAATTTTTGCTTTTAATTTATAATTTTACAACTACGAATATTTATGTATTTTTTGCATTGTATTTAATTGTATTTTTCAACGCACAAATAAACTGTAGCTACTTTATTTTCTTTATTTTTACATACGTACATATGCACTGTAAATGTATTAAACCAATAACTAATTGTATACTCCAAACCACATGCATACACACCACAAGCACCACCCCATCCAAAGTGTTTCATTTTCAGTTTTAACTTCATAATAAGCAAAACAAAAATGGCACAAACGTAAAATTAATAAATTAAATTGACCCAATTTGAATATTGTATTTACAATAATATGAACAATTTCGGTGTAAAACTGTAAATTAAATAAGTTTATATTTTTCATATATTAATGATTATCGATTAAAATTAATTATATTTCATATATGACCGGTATTTCGATATGAGCATCATTCCCTGATCAAATGATGAATTTTTACTTTTCGAAATGAAAAACTCAAAATGTCCTAAATAAATTTTGCATATCTTGAGACTCTCGTCGCTTAATTTTTCACTTTATAAAGACACGTTGGTCGAATTAAAAAGACAGCCAAGGAAGGAAGTTGAGTTTTGGGATTGGGCTTATTCGAAAACTGTAATTGAAGTTTGAACGACGATAAAAACACTCTCTGAGATGTGGTTGGTTCACTTCGATCAATTTCCGCTTTACAGTTGAGAGGCTGAGAGGAAAAGTGGTATAACTTCTACGTTCAGAAAAAAGTGGAATAATTTTACTCAAGAGCAAAAGCAAAACGAAATATGTTCAGAGCAAAAATGAAACGAAATATATTCAGAGCGAAAACGGAATAAAAAACTATGCTGTTCTTGCTCTGAAAGAATTGCTATACCATTTTTGTTCTTACTTTTAAGGCGTTTCATTTTCACTCTAAACCGTATTACTTATGCCATTCTTGCCCTGACACACTAAATTATTTCACTTTTGCTCTTATATAAATTTTAGCCCGCGTTTCCTCTCAGCCTATCAGTTGTGACATTAATTTACTAATGGTACCGCGTATAGTGCCGTAATGGTACCGTTCTCACACGTTTTCAGTTATTTGTTTTGAAAAAATAATAAAACTCAAACATTAATTTTTATTCCCGAGCAGGAAAATAAAACTCTGAAAATAATTTTTATTCCTGAGCCGAAAAATTAAACTCAAAAAATGAAAATCAGACAATGATTTTTATATCAAATCAAAAAAATAAAAATATACATATATATGATAATTAGTTTTAATTTTTAGGGGTAGCGCTCACAAAATAAAAATCTTAACGTGTATCATTTTGGAACACGTCGAGTTTTTCCATTAAATTTTTTAAAATAATCAATTTTTATATGTAATAATTATTATTTGGTAGTCTTTAACGCTTTTGTCTGAACTTACACAATTGCACCCATTTTCCCCAAATTGAATTAATACTACTAGAAAATTTCGTACGCACTGGGAATGTCGACCCCGAAACACTTTTCGGGGCTCAAATTTAAATCCCCGAACTGAAAAGTTATTGATAAGTTCCAAGATGTTACATAAATTAATATTTATGTACATTAGAGGAGTGAATAGGGATGAAGTTATCGATATAATCGACATGCAACGATATCGTTAACTATCACTATTGATAATTGTCATATTAATTTTAATTAAAATTTAAAAAAAAAATATTTTATGGTCAGTGAATGTCACTAGAAATATTTTGTTTTTCCAATTGCCTTAGCTTTAAAACTTTCTATTTTGGTTACTTAAGGGATTCCACGTCCATTAACCAAATTGCGTCTATATTTTCTTCAATGAAGTAGATAGGTGCCGCTATCACTTTCTTTGCTGAGGGGCTATCATAAGTGGTTAAGCGCTGTTTTGGGATCACATTCTAGCTTTACACAAAAGGTTTTGGAAATGTGTTCAGTCTGGTTTTGCCAAGAGCCAGGCAATGACATAGTTCAAGTTCGTCCACCTCTTCTAGAGAGAATACTTGTCTTTACTTTGCCCAGCGGAATTACTACTGATTATGTTGAAACAATTTCTAGAGCAGGTTCATTGCCTTCCATGCCTGGAATATAGGGAGTCACCCTACATTAGTTGACTAATTTGGAGAATTCTTAGTCTCAGTCTTGAGCTTAAATATTCGCTTGATTGTCTGCGAAAACAATATCTTAGCCTTATCTTGAAAATTTTTTTTTTTTAAATTTTCATTTCTTTTACAAGTTTAACCCTTCCCTGCCCAACAAGACAAATTTTGTTTAAACAAATATTAAGGAATAGCACTTTTCATTCTGAACAACTTTTGTTCTATGACTTTTTCAATATCTTAATTAAAAGTGTTAAAATCTGAAATCTGGGCCATATATGGTTCGTTGGGCAGTATATAAGTAGAAATGTATAACTTTTTGTTTTAATCACATTATTGAGAAAAATTACCAAAAATTAAAATTTATACCAATTATTCAGTGAGAAATTTATAGAAACAATATCTTTCGGCAATATAGAAAATTAAAAATCTTACTTTATTTTATTTTTATGTGAAAAACGTATTTTTTTAACATAAAAATGGCAATAACTTTTAACAACTGGGGTTTTCTAATACCGTTATATATGCGCATCGATACAGAAAGCTGCAATCTACAAAACCCATATTGTGGTTTGAATGTTAGGGGCAAGATGGCGTCACTATCACCGTACAAAGTGGTGGAACCATACATGGCAGCATGGACAGGGTAGGATTAATAGTTTCGCAAAACCTTTTGTTAACTATTAATTTTTAAAGTTTTCGAATAGTTTCAGGATTAAACAAAATAATTTTCATCAAAAAGCGCGAAAATATCGTGTTTAGATAATTCTTCGAAATTATATATTTTGAAAAGACTATTCCAACCCACTTTTTATTGCCTTAAGAGGCCATAATCATTTAAAGTATAAGCTCACTTCGTGTTTCCGTGTTCCTGGATTTAATAGTTTGGGTTTGTCGTTAATGAGCCATTTAAAGACAATCAGCAAATACTGTATCAAATGATAATAAGGGCCCTCATTTAAACTCAAAGATTGGAAAAACTCGAATACTTTCGAGTTTTTGCGCTAGTTTGCATGAATGCACCATTTGACCAACACTAAAACCAGAGTGCAAATCAGCAGTTTGACAGTTGTGATTAGGGTTCCATTGCAGTATTGTTATTTCAATGACAAAGAAGAAAGGGCAATGAAAAAAGTGTGAATTGTATTTAATGAAAATATATATTTATGTCAGTTTGTAATATTTACGTTTGAAAATTCATTTATTTCCAATATAGAAACATTACATATAAGAATGGTTTATTTACACAGTTCTTTAGAATTCATGTAATTAATATGGCAGATTTAAAAAATATAAACTTTCATAAATAATTCAATATTAACCCTCGACCAAAATAAGCATTAATGACATTACAAAATAAACGTACATTTGCTTCCACTTCCAAACATATTCTTGGTATCGATAATTAGCCGCTGAATGATAATAAGATGCTGAAAAAATGTTAAGTGAATTGTAGATGCGCCCTTACAATTTTATTGGTTCCTACACCACCTAACATTCATTTTGGTCTATGATTTACTGAACATTTTAGAGCTCTTTAATAAAAAGTGCAAAATTTGAATGTAACAAAAATTTGAATGTAAAAAAATGATAAATTCAACCTTAATCCGGTTTTAATGTCAAATTGACACTATTTTCAACTGCTTATAACTCAGATAAATTTTTATTAAATCGACCCGAGGTTCCGGATTTTTGTTTAAATCGTACATAAATTTTATTTTGTCGTCATCGATTACTCCGCCAGATGGCGCAGTAAGGCTGTACAAAAAATGCCCTTAATCCGGTGCTAAGTGTCAAATTGACACTGTATAAGAAAATAATGTTTTCAATGTATTTTTAACGCATTTTCAATCTTTGCGCATCATTTTTATAGCCAGCTTTTTTCGCAAAACAGAACAATTGAATACATTAAAAATCCCTCGCAATGTCCACGTGGAACTTATTCATGTCAAGTTTATTTTGCAATGTTCATACATTGTTGATGTTATTTTCTCTTGCTATTGGACTAACAACTTTCATCATCATCTGCTTTTTTGTTACTTATCCAACCAATAGAAAAAATTATATTGGATATGACGAATTTAGATGTTCGTCATTGTAAGGAAAATTGGATTCCAATTAGGGTAGTCAGATTTTTGAACTGCGAAATCAGTACGTTAGACGTTGAAAAGCAGTGAAAATCAGTATAAATCAGGACAGTTTTTAATGCTTTTATTACCTAGTATTTTTAATATTACATAGTGATATAAACGTCCTGAAACTTTTCCTCCGATTTTGTGTGTTCATTTTATATTTTTTTTTCGTCAGTAGACAATGTTGATTACGTATCAGTTTCCATATTTAGGGAATTGTGAGAGCTGAGATGAAGGTTAATGCGCTGTAGCCATTTAATATCAAATATGGCAACACTGAAACATTCGTGTAAACTTTCGAGGCAAAATTGCCTCGAAAACTTTCAAGGTGCGCGTAAACTCTTTTTCATAACTGGACATTGTGCTATTGCACCAATGCTTCAACGGTGGCACATTCCAACGAGCGGACTGTGCAGAAGTTGTCATGATGAAGAAGAGACAGAATCGATTCTTCACTTTCTATGTCAATGTCCAAGGCTGCAGATGAGCAGACTCCAATGTTTGGGGTCGCGCTTTTTCAATAGTCTAACAGAGATAACGAAAGTGGAACTTTCGGATCTTCTTACCTTCATCCGGAGAACCAAATGGTTCAATAAAGACATTACCTGGACTGCTGACGGAAACCGTGGTTAGAGACGTGCCTCATCCGGGCAATTAAATGAGGGCAATCACAATGGACAATTAAGTCTCCGAGTGGAAGTGCGGGTTTATACATTTATATACATACATGTATATATATAAATTTATATACATTCGCGCACGCCTTCCAAACCTAACCTAACTCTTTTCAATACAAAATTTGACAGTTCATTTTCGAGGCATTTTCGCGCTTAGATAAGGTTCTTTAATATCTTGAAGTTTATCACAGCAGTTTTCATGTTTAAAGATACACCAAGTTTAATTTCACATAAAAGTAATGTTTGTTAAAATGTTGCAATGTATAAAAAATTTCATTCGGACCACAAAATAAGTGTAAAAAATTGCATGCTTTAAAAAATTCCTTATAGTATTAAAATTTCATTGCGTTCTCTTTATTTCAACTTAATTTTGCTTCACCTTGCCCACACATCTCGCTCCACGCTTGCTTTTCTCAACATTTTTATTATTCAGTGGTGAGCAGCGTACACACAACAGCAGCAAAATTTATTATGACAGCGTTTCAGTTGAGGAGTTCTACTTCTGTTTACACAACTGTGAGTGTGTGGGTGAAATGCTTTAGGGAACACTTTACAGTGTTCGCCCTTTTTTTCTCCTCCTGCTTTGTCATTTCTTCTTCGTATTCTTCTTATTTTTATTTATTTTTTTTTTTGTTAACTTATTGTTCATGATATTTTTGATGTTGTTACCCACTGTAGCTTATTAAATTGACACTTGAAATGCTTGAGGTTTTTAAATTTTTAAACACCTACATAAATACACATATATCAAAAATACATATCTCTGGCAATAAGACAAAGTCACTTAAGTCGAAATAAGCGAAAATTAAGTTATACTGCTTTTAATATTCTCATTTATAAGAGCTACTTTTCTATCTTATTCGCATTTTAAAGGAAGGTTAAGAAAGCATGTTACATTTTTTTTTGTTATCACTTATGTTTCGGCGTCCTAAAAAGATTTCGGCATAAAATTGCGATTTTCACCAAATTACAATTTCAGATATAAGCTACTCTGTTTTATTGTCACAGATATACACACATACACTAGCGGATCCAGACATTTCCAACGGAGAGAGCTTTTAATTTTTTCAATTATTCTTTTTCCAGGAAATAAAAATTAAAAACAACAAGTTGTGCTAAATAATCCCTACGGGAATGGAACCTGTTACGTGACTCTTTCTTTAATTCGGTGGTTTCCTGGTTGTATTGGTGTCTATTGTTGAGTCCGGTCAAGTCCAGGAAAATCCGCAAAAGGCCCTATATCCCATTGAGATCGATGCATAGTTGCGAAGGTATTCCATTTTAAGTTATTGAAATGGCTATTTTCTTATTTCAAAAATTGATTTTTATAGAAAGGTTCTTGGTGAGGGCTTATAACATATAAGAGTGCGATCCTAAAATTTAATGTTACTTAATTCAGCCAATGAGACTTAATAAGTCAATCACGCAAAATTTAAAGATTTTATGCTTGCAATTTGTGCCACATTCTTTTAATCAAATAGAAAATAACATTGCTAATGATGGCCTATGTTTTAATGAGAATGTACCTCTCACGATTCAAGGCTCAGTGGTTTGCGCGTATCGTTAGTGAGTTGATGATTCAATTCATTTATATACCGTAGAATCGTAATAATTCGTACCCCGTGAATTCGAAAATATCAATAATTCGTAACAAACTGAAAAATTCCTTTAATTCGTAAAAATTCCTTACATTTCGGTTCCCTCGCTAATTCGTATTTTTTTCAAATGCAAGGTCTGTTTAACCTCTTATAAATCGTAATTAGTTATTGGCAATCTCTTATAATCCGTAATGCAAAGCAAAATTCTATGGAACTAGCGTTCGAAAAAAATCAATCATAGTAAGCAGCTACGGCTACGATCACTTTTTTATGGAATTTTTTGTGTTTCTCGTAGTGGATAAGATACACGAGAATAGCCGTAAATGACCACTAACTTTTTACTGGTGTCCTATATTTATGCACATGTATATGTAAATATATGGCCAATTTTTTTGTCTTGAATATCACATAAAACCAATTTTTTTACATGGACATGAAAATAAGCCACAAGGCCTACATTTCATGTGAACAAACTTTATTTTTAACTTTTGTCGTTTCGAAGATATAACCAGTTTTATGTGGTCTTTAACGTTACATTTTTCGGAAGTGAGTTTTGAGGTATCTCTACATTTTCAAAAAAAAATAGCGAGAGTAGCAATGAAAAAACCTAAGCTGAGGCACTATATCGAATATGAGCGATCAAATAAACTATTGAAAACAAAATAATACACAACAAAATATTTCTCTTGCACTTCTAAGATCCAAAATGTCCGGTCTTTAGCGTTACACGAAAAAGTCTATAACGTTACCTAGCGATTTTATTTTGAGAAACTAGAAAATATGATGCAATAAAAAACTAAAAATAGCTAGAGCGTGAAATAAACAAATATTTATTGAAAATATAATCGTTCTGTTTGTTTTTCACTGGTTTCCAAAAGCCAGTCTTGCAATTTCACATTGTAGTGCTCTTAATTCGCCGCCACTCCCACGGGGTGTATTTTGCACCCCACTACTTATAACACTGTAGAGAATTTCGGGTTTTTTTTCTGGGGAATTGATGAAACTAAGTTTTTCTGAAAGCTTTGGTTGTATATAGAAAAGTGATTTCTCAGTTTGCCCAGGTTGGCGATTTTAAGCGATTTCTTTTTCATTTTGAAGTTGCTGCTTTAGTCTATGGTCGCGTCGGAGTAGTGTCGCATACCATCAAAAGGTCTTTCTGGGGGTTTTCGGGTACAAGGAATCTGAATCTGTAGTTTATTTTTTCCAATAGCGGCCGCTAGGAAGAGCTTTGGTGAAAAAAACATAGAAAGTTCCATATTTTTAGGGGAATTAAATTTTTTTTTGTTATAAATCCTATATAAACTACACTTATTTTAATCTAAAAAATCAGTATATTGGAATTGAAATAAATACCAAAATCAGTATGAATCAGTACATTTTCCATATATATACATATATATAGATTTTTACTTTTGATTATAAGCTCACTATACACACTCATTAAGGTAAGTCTGTTTCTTTCCTTCCTCTAAAAAGTGAACAATAAACTGAAAGTTCTTTCAGTGGAATCGAAAAAAATTTACATTTTTTCTACAGTTGGAAATTTTACAAAACCTATATTTCTATCTAGTTTTCATTAAAAGAATTCAAAATAGATAAACATTTAGTAAAAAGACCTAAAATGTTATTAAGATCACAAAACTCAGTACTAAAATAATGCAAAATCTAAAAATACCTAGGTTTGCGTACTGATTTCAGATTTTTAAAATCAGTACTTTATAAAAAAAATCCAAGAAAATCAGTACATGTACTGACTAAATCAGTACGTCTGGCTACTCTATGCTATGCTCTATGCTATGTGGTTTCTGAGAACAGAAAATTATGTTTTTATGCCGAATCACAAAGTACAATTTTTTCAGCGAAATTGGTCTTTAACGTTACACAAGTTTGATGGTCAATACAGCGAGGAAATTGAATAATTAAAAAAAATGCATTTGTATCTAGAAGCTAGGTCAAAAATTCTCGAAAAAAGTAGGTAAACTCTGTTTTCAAAAGCATCTCCAAACATGAGCTTTTCCGGAATGCCTAACTAATCTCAGAACCATCTCCTACCTTTAATGAACAAGGCACGTTTTACGGTACCTGCAGCCCATAAAAAAGATTCATTTGTAAAAGCCACATCGCTCCAATCATTATCCATAAGTTCGACAGCCCACTCCTGCCATTTTTTTTGTTGGTTTTGCTGTCAGTAAGAGTTTGGTTATGGCAGCTAAGAACTCAATTTGGAATTCGTTTAAACGACTTTGGATTATACTAAGGGATATATTAGTGACTTTCTGCGCCAGTTTTTGTTGGGCTGCTTCAAGTGTAATGGTAGGATTGTCTTCAAAAACTCATGCTATCACCGAATCCTGCTGCTTTGTTGTTACTCTAGAAGCACAATGATTTGGTAAGTCACAAACATTGTGGTGTCTTAAAAAAAGTTGGTTACATTTCTTTACGAATGCCTTCAACTTCTTAAGATATTTGCAGCACCTTCCTTGGACATTTTGGATTCCTTTGGATGTGAGCAAACGTTTTGCATACACGGAGTACGATTTGAAAAATTGCTTAAACAACGAAATTATAATTGCGATTGTTTGAAAGGTTATACAGTGCCATTCGCAATGAAATGTTGAATGTTGAAAATAAAGTTCAACTTGATAATTAAAGTTGCTCGTACAATTAAGCTGTACAAGATGTACTCTTGCTGAAAGGACTGATATTTAAAATTTCAAGTCTCTAGCTTATCGGGAAGTTAGTTTAAAATCGATTGCAAAATTTCTACGAACAGACAGACAGACACCATTGACAAAACAATTTTGATATATTCCACTAATTCCATTGATATATAAGTAAATTCCACAACCATATTTGATATATAAATAATGTATTGCATACTTTTGGGAATGTTGTGTTCTACTTTTTAATATCAAAAATTCACCTTTCTGTTTGTGCTAATAATAAGACAGCATACTTTCGGCGTGCGATTCACTGCCCTCTACCTAGCGGTACGAAAGTTTAACATAATCGGCACAACATTTATTTATTTATTTATATATACACTTGTAAACTCACACATACTATGAAACTTCACACGACACCGACGTGACATTTGATTTCTATCAATTTATAACTCCACCATAAATTTTTCTTCAGCCCCGAGTAAAGATGTTATCACATCAAAAAACGTTAAATCATATTTTCCTTATTTTAACCTCATTAAATTGAAATCCCGTTATATCGAAAACCCCTGTAATTCGTAAAAAATTCCTGGTCCCTTGCTATTACGAATTATCGGGATTCTACTGTAAATATATTCGCATATTTTTATATAAAATAAAGAAGAAAAACATTTAGTTCTCGTAAAGAGTAGAATCTTTTTGGATAAAAATAAATTAATCAATTCATGTACTTACGTAAATATGGATCCATATGCTCATTTACTAGTTTAAAACGAAACTCTGTTTGCAAATATAATTATTCGGTGAATTGTAAAGGTGAGAATAGCAAACAAAAAGTTACTATGAACTTAAATAAAACTTATTTAAAAGTCTTGCTATATTTAAAACGTACCTTATTTTAATTTGTTGAATGCTTCATGGCGGTATGGTTCATGGACTTATGAATGGCATTGTTTAAATCCTTAGATAAAGACAAAGGAGAAGCCAATCAAAAACTTTTCATTAATCTTATCATCTCATTGAATCACTGCAGAGACTCTCTTAGAATCAATGAATACGTAAATTAATCCAAAAAGTCTGTTCACAATTCCTTTTCAATAATAATTTTCTCATCATTCATTGAAATTTATTTTATTTATTGGTGGAAGCCAAAATAAATGAATCAAAGTTTTATGAACGATATTCATTAAGAGTAATAAGCAAATTTGCTTGTGCGGATATATGTACATGTAAAAGTATACCAGTGTGAACATTCGCTCTGGCATCATCAACACACATATGAATATGTATTAATGCAAATTTACATGCACCCGATGCACACAAACACTACATTAAAATGCGTTAGTGGAGTATTCATCATCATCGACATCAGCTCAATATACTCAATCAGAAAAACTGATATGAAAAATTTGCACAATACTTAAAATATTTCATGTACATACATATGCATGATTAAATCAACGGTATGCTGCGCTACCTTTCTGCTTTTATGGCTGCATTCAATATACATACTTAGATGAAAGAAGTATGTGTGTTTAGATATTATTATTATTATGTGTGTTTGTTTTTATGTGCGTGTATGCATGTGTTTTATGTTTACAATTGTTTTATGATATAATAAGCAATAAAAAATCCTCCCGTCATCCTAGCGTTACGTCAGTCAATACTTCAGCTGACAGGTTATTTGCATAGGAAGCATGAATTACTATAAGCTTTTAATAATCACCTTTAAGGAAAATTCTTTTCATTTACATACATATATACATACATGAGCTTGCAGTTTTTGTTTTTTTGATACCTGATACTTATACATATTTATTAAAAATCATATTGCATAAGAATTTTCACCTTTACTATTTTCCATTCCTACTTTAAAGTTTATAAAAATATTGGCAATAGTATATAGTTTTATAGTTTAAGAGTCTTTATAGTTCCACGTCCCAGCTTTCAATAATTTTAAGTACTTTACCAAATTTGGCATTTGAAGATTATATCGTCGGCGTTCTGGCAGAATACACTAAGTCCATTTTTTTAATTTCTAACATGAAGTTAGTTTATGCAGTGCATGGTGCGTTACAAACACTGGCAAAACTTAAAAAGTGAACACATTAGTATACGTTTCAACTGGATCATCAAAAATCAAATTTACTATATCATTCGTATTATAGAAGCTAATTAATACGGATCCAATTAAAAAAAATTATTTGGATTTCTGCTTGAACGACGACGATATGTAAATTTGGGTAGCCAGATCTTAAAAAAAATAGTTACAACCCATCATCAATCAAGATTGACTTGAATTTTTTAAATTTTTATTACAATTGTCATCTTGCTTGAAAGGTATTCTGTGAGTTATTCGTGTATTGAAACGGATACCAATTAAGTTTAGTTAATAGTATACAGTATAACATACTTTTAGGCTGATACTTACTTTAGTGACTACTTTTTTAAGTTTACAATATTCAGTGTAATTTAATTCATTGATAATAATGCAATTGAATTTCGTAGTGTAGAGCAGATATTAAACTTACTCATTGTGAAAGCAAATATAAGCCTTAAAATAATCATTGTGAATTTTGCAATAAGGCTACGCAACTTGGACGCTAGTTCAGGAATCTGTTAAGATCTCGTGAGAATACTGAGAGCTTTTTGTATCTATAAACAAGTGGAAGTAATTTGCGCTTCCTTCTTATAAAGGTTAAAGGGCAGTTGAAATACCATTGGCTTTATAAAATAGAGTATAGAAAAAAGGAGGAGATTAAATCGAAAGGAATAAAGAAAAGAAATGGAAATGTAAATGTAGCATGGCATGAAAAAGTCTCATGAGAAACTATGAAGGTGAACAGGGGGAAGTTAGGAAATGCCATGAATGTAGAAAGTCACCAGTAATTCGCGTTAGGTAAGTGGTGGATCTAGGATTTGAGTTTAGGGGGAGGGGGGTTAGGGAAACTGGTTTTATTAAATTAAGGGAAATCTTAAACATTGAAATATATCAAAAATAACATTTCTGAACAATGCACTGGTCACAAAAACCGCACCACTTGCAATACTGCTGCAATTTCGGTAATATTTCCTAACTTAGCCCAGATTTCCCTTCCTTTGTAAAGGAGATTCCCTTGTTTATGTTTTAAGAATGTATTTAAGCGGAATGTACAATTTTTTATTGCCTTCGTTTGGCGAAAAGGAGAATTTTTGAAAAAGTGCCAAAAACAACTGCAAAGTATAAACGATTATTGCGCCACAAAAATGTCGAAATTTTTGTTCTTAGGTATCATGGAGTGTTCTAAAGTGAAATACCAGAAGAAATCTGATGTTTACATTCGACTGCTGTTTGACTGATCCAAAAAAAGACTATTTGTACCCGCTTAAAAGGACAAAAGGATGAAGAAGACTATGGAAGACAAATACTAGAGAAAATAGCATAACCTGAAAGAGAACCATAATTTATCAATTCAAAAGTGCAGTCACAATAAGGACTGAGCTAAAGAGCTATTATAACGTGAATATAAGTTTCGAAACCTTACGCAGAGAGAAACGAAGTTCGGTTAGTATGGGAGACGATCAGCCAAACAGTCGTTTTTGATTAAATGGATGGAAACAAATCGCCTGGCATGAAGTCAAAACTACAGCAATTGAATTCTAGCAGATTCGAGAGAAGTTATATGATCGGGCAAATTAAACTCAATTTTTTATGCGCATTTAATCTTCGGTACGTGCGTCGCTCAAATATATAGAGTAATACAAGGATAACTGTGTAGCGAAAATAGTCAAACTCCCACAAAGTCATATGGCTTGAATGGTTTTTTCTGCTAGATCCGGGATCCCTTATGCTATATTAAAGAGGCTGTGAATGCCCAAAAATATGGGTAAAATTTTATGGAGCAATTGGTGTAAGCCAATTGTGGAGCGCTTTCGCTCATTAATGACGTTATTTTTCGGGACGACTTCTGCGGCATATATCATCGCACCAAATTGGCAAGGTTTAGTTAGTAATTAATGCCTAACGTTTTTCTTTAGAACTGGCGTTAGACAAGGCTGCATCTTATCGCCACTACTTTTCGTTTTAGCACTAGACAAGGTAATGAGATCTGCATGCAATAGGCGAAAAGGTATAAAATGGAGCCCGTTCACTCAACTTGCAGATTTAGAATATGCGGATGACGCTTGTTTATTGAGCCATAAATGTTCTGACCGTCAAGATAAACATATCAAAAACGAATGTTATGTGTAGCGAATATGGTGCCACAACCGAACCTGTCATACTTCTGCAGGACGAGAGAGTTGAAACCGTTCAGTCTTTTGTTTACCTGGGCAGCATAGTAATGAATAGAAGTGGTGCGGATGATTGTACAGCTCAACCCCATATGGAAGTCTTGCCAAATTACCACCTGCACTAAACTACGCATCTTCAACTCAAGCGTAAAGTCTGTCCTTTTCTACGTATGCGAAACGTGGAAAGAAACCGCTGTCATAATTTCTCGACTTCAAGTTTTTACAAACCGCTATTTAAGAAGAATTTTGCGTATTTGGTGGCCACAGCGTATCTCGAATACCGAACTCTGGCATCGTACTGGGCAAGTGCAAATAAGAAGTGAGGTACGACGTCGCAAATCAAGCTGGATCGGTTATATGCTAAGACGACCTTACTAAGCGACCTTACTAAGTTTCATTAAAACACCGGACTAATGGTGGCTTCTCCCTTGGATCCGCTAGTGTATACATGCATGTACATCTACACTTTGTAGGTAAAATTATTGTATTTATGAAAGATCTTCTTTGCATAATTTGCCTTTATCGATAGATTGCAAAAAAGAAAAGTTTTCATTTTTAAGTTTTCCCCTCTCCGCAGTTTAAAGATTCCAACATGCATTAGTTTATTTGAATAAAGAAATCACTTCTTCTTGTATTGTGATTTGTAAATCTTTGTGAGCATTGTCCAAAACTAATCCATTAAAACTGGAAAACTTTTCACTGGAGTAAAAAAAGCGGACTCGAAGCAATTTTGTTTAAAAATCAGTAGGTAAAAGATGGGGTATGAAACCTCGAAGCGTACAGTGGCTTTATTCAGCAGTCATTAGACCAATTCTATTTTATCCACAAAAAGGCATTGGGTAAGGTTAAAAAAACGGCCTCATTAAAAGGCGCCTTAAGAACACCTTTCTCTACTAAACTTGACTAAACTTTCCCCATACCCTTCTTCGGCAACCAGTTCATCATTTCCATTCCTTCGAGAGAGGATATGATTTAGAGCCAATCCCAGCAGAAGGATGCGGTGTGTTTTACACTGACGGATCCAAACGGGATAGAAGAGTAGGGGGAGGGGTATTCTCTATGCAATTAGGATTAAGCTTATCATGTCGCCTGCCTGACCAATGCAGCGTTACTCAAGTTGAGGTCATGGCCATACGGGTAGCGGCAGACTGGTTGAAAAGCAAAAATGAGATTGAACACACATGCAAAATCACCAAGCAGGTATGGCCAGAGTATAACCCAAACGCTCTAGGAAGCTATTATCTTTCGGTAGAAGGTAAATATATAAAGCCGTGGCAGTAATAACCGGACACTGTCTTTTAGGCGCACACGCCTCTAGATTATGTGCAGCCTCAAACTACTGTTACAAAACTTGTAAAGATTAAGAAGAGGAGGAATCCATTTCTCACTACTTATGCTTCTGCCCAGCCCTGATTAATTGTAGGAAAAATGCTCGGCATCAATATTTCCTAGATGACATGACCGACTTGGGGTCAACTGACTTAGAGGACCTACTTAACAAAGTCTAATTGGTTCGACTAATTCCAGGTTCTCAAATGGGTGGATGAAACACACACGTGGTAACACAACGGGCCGTTTTTGGTGTAAGTGTGTCCCGACGGACAACTACTTAACCTAACCTATCCTAACCTAGTAAAGAAAATAGCAGTTGAGAAGATAAAATTTATTTCTCTCATTGTTTCAAATATTTAATTGTATCAACAATAAACAATGTCATATGTGTAGTATATTTATTTGTAATCCAATAAAATTGAATATTTTCATATGATTTCATTCTATTTATCATTATTAGCAACATACAAAAAACTTCCTTTACATCGTTTAATAAAAAGAACACCTGCCGATTCATGGAAATTATTAACTTCCGCTCAATCGCTTCTAGATAAAAATCACAATAATAATAATAAAAATAATAATTTGTTTGACGTGTATGCAATGTAAGGAAATGTAACATATTTCCTTAGGCTTTCTACTTGTGTACATATTTAAATAAATGTTACTCATGCGATACGTGTATGTGTGCCGTTGCTTTAAGGCTATAGATTTTGAAAAACAAAAACCAATGAAAGGTGAGTAAAAATTAAATGCATTAATGAATGTGCTTATGTTTGTATCTTGCATTCAAACAACGCCCTTTCGAAAAAATAATAGCCTTCAGTTGTTAAAGTCGTATACGTAATAAGAAAATATGTACCTTATTTTTCTTGTCAAATTAAGTTTCAAACAAGATTGTGCGATAAAATATGTGCGAATAGAATTGAAAGAAAAAAGACGAAGAATCCATGCGAAGATAGAAAATTGATATGTGAGTAGACAGGTAAGTGGATACTTTGTGGTGCTTGTGACATCATCAATTGATCCTTATAGAATTTGAATAATATGTATATGAATTTGTTTATTAAAATTTCAGGAATATCCTCATGCTTTCCCGTCATACTTCAGGACCCAGATTTTTTTTAGAAATTTATATTTAAAATAGCGATTTAAGCATAAAAATCACACTTTTTTTTTTGGTGAGCATTAAGATATTATATGTATAAAAGAAAACTGTTAAAAAAGATTAAAAAGGGTATGCCATACCGTAGCACCAACATAAGCGTTAATATTGTTGAATGCGTGCCTCTCCCACCTACCTACAGCTTTTTCTACTTATCTATTGCTATTGAAGCATTCAATTTTAATGCTTATTATATGTTTTGATAATAGTATTACATTATAGTTCGAAAGTAAAAAATCTTGTTACTAAATGAGCTCACATAAAACTCAACTATTTACTAACTAAGTAGTGAAGAGGATGTACATTGTACATGCTCGTAATTGTAAAAATCAAAAGTCAATAACAAATTGATTACGAATAAAGCCAATTAAAGTATGTGAAGAATTTATAATGTATGCATAAATATTCACACATCCAGATATTTATTGAATACATCCGTATAATGGCATTATGCGCCTCGTATGCTATTGATAAGCTTTACAGTCGATATGAAGCATATCATATATATGTAGGTACATAATTTTTATTCGTATTTAAATATATTGACACCAACATGTCAATAACTACGCATTTAATTAAGATAGCAATGCAGATAAATAAAAACAATGCATTTAAATAAGTATGAACATGTGTATGTACCCAGTTGAACTTAGGATGATCGTAGGAGTTGAACTTAGGATGATCGTAGGAGTTGAACTTAGGATGATCAAGTTCTTCAAAGCGAGCAAAGGATTACTCTATTGCTCCAGAGCTCTTGCATTTGTACTCCTTTTTAACATTGCATGTCCTAGGGTATGGAGTACTCGTTTTAGCTTCCAAAAGGAGTAATAAAGGCAAACATGAGCGCACTTGCATCTCATAGAAAACAAAACTTCAAAATAGTTGCTGCCAAAATTCATGGCCCCATAGACTAGTTGTATAAAATGCCAGTAGGCTCGCAGCCAAGGTTCAAATCCCACAAAATTCCTTAAAGAAAATAAAAAACCCAGTTGCACAGTTTTTTTTTTTTTTTGGTGTATAGCATTGCCATCTTAATTAGAAACTGTAAAAATTTTACCCTACCTAACCCTAAAGAGTTAACTAGGCAAGAGATAATAAGACATACAAATTTGAACTACTCAATCAGGCTGTTTTTGTTTATCAATATTTCTAAAAATATACCACATAAAATAATGAAATTTTGTTACTGTATTAGAGCTTATCGTTTATTGCTCCTTTTGGATTATTGAATTCATTGCTCTTTTGAGGAGTACTCACTATTTGTGCAACTGGGTATGTATATACGCACCTATAGATAGATAGTGATAGATAGAGGCACAATGTAGTAAAATTTTTATTTGCTGTTATTTGTGTTTACCATACCATCAGATTTTAATTAGTTTTTTATTTTAATTATTATGATTTGTTATTTAATTAACTTCTCTGTTACTTAAAGAAAGAATCACTCAATACATTTTTCAAAATAAATTAATTTTAAAAATGTGCAGGCTTTAAAGCAGGGTTCCCCACGTCCTATGCACTCAGTGCACAGTTGTTTTTGTAAAAGCACTTAGGCATATGCTATGTCTAATACACACACACCACTCCACACTAAGTAATAAAAAATACACAAACAATTTTGCCTTTTTCGTTTCTCATCTCTCTTCTTTACCTCTAACAAAAAGCAAAGCAACAACACTTTCAAATGCTTTGCTGGTACACATTGGCGACAGTTTTGCTTGCTTTTCACTTTGTCATATTTGCCGTCAAAGAGAGAAAAAGAGAGAATTCCCCATTGAAATTTGCCAACATGCTGGCAAATTTGATTGAATTTGACATTGTGAAAACCAGGCATTATACTCAACGTAGATTTGGTTGTTGTTTAACCTATGATTTTTTTGTACCTTTATAATAATAAAGTTTATATGGATTCCATAAGAAACTTTTGGGCACCCCTGTTTTAAAGTAATAATAATGGATATGGTTCATTCCATATAATATTTAGTATTAAAAATTTAAATCACCCCAAACATTTTTTTTCATGTATCGGATACAAAATAAATCGACCCGTATTTTTTTGTTTGAACATGATATGCAAAAGATTTTTCGTGTTTATCTTGTGATTTTATTGATTGATTAAAAAATCCCAAATAATGAGATAACATTGTGTGACAGTGATCTGGCACTTTTATGGAGACCTAGCACAAATTGTAGGTCTAGTAATGTTAAGAAAAATGGTATGGAGAAAATTTCCCATACACCCCCAAAATCTCGTTTTATGGTCAAAAAACATTTTTGGGTAGATTCATGTAAGCAATCGCTCATAACTTTGTTAATTTTTATCCGATTTACAATTTTTCTTCTTAATTTGAAAGGGGAAAAATAGTTCTTTCCGACCATGTATTGTATTGTATATTTATTTTCATGAATTGAAAACTGACGGGACTGCAGTTGAAAGTAGTTGCGATTTTTCGATTTTGTAATAATTTTTTTGGCTTGCACGATGTTTTTACGGTATTATCCAATCTTGGTGATTTTTCGCGCAAAATTTTCCAAAGTAAATTTAATGCCGTATCGAATGACCTTTTTCTTAATGAAATTGGATGAAAATTGACGGAGTTGTGTGAATTTTACAATTTTATTATTTATAATCATTCAGTACAGTGCAGAGTGCTCTTTGGTTTAAAAATGTTTGCCTCTTTCATTTCAACGACTAGCAGTAATCAGCAAGCATGTTGATGGAGCTCTTGTCTTGGAAACGTTTTTCAATGATTGCTATTTTCTGGTGGAGGTCTCCATAAAAGTGCCTGCAATTTTTTTTTTTTGTCACACAGTGTAATATATAAGTATGAAAAAGAAGGAAATTCTTTCTTTCACACATTTAATATGTAAAGCCTTTCTTACATACTCATTTGTCCAACGTCAGCAAGCAACTTGTTACAGAATGATCAAGAAAAATCTGCAGAGTCATCAATGTCGCTGAAAATTACGCGTTTGTGATACAAAATGCTGTTACCGGTTTTCATGACTCCGTGGGAAAATGTAATTTACATAAATAATATTAGAACATATTAGAAGTGCGTTTCCTCCAGTTTTTATTTTGACGATTTTTTAAAATGGCGAGTGTGAAAGATAAAAAATGACCTATTGCTTCGAACCAAAGTACAAAATATTAAATTTTAAGTGAACTAAAAAGTTGGCTAAAAAGTCTATTTAAATAATTTTTTTAATTCTTATTAATTTATCTAGGAAATTTTTGGTGTTAATTTTTAAAAAAGATTTGAAAAGCTAAAAATTGTGCATAGTTTATAGTTGCATAGTTGAAAATTTACGAATTTTGGCAGAGAAAATCTAGAAAACATGTCAAAATATGTTCCTGGATTTTTTCGCAATTCGAGAAGGTATCTTTCTTTATCGGAATATGCCAAAACATTCCCTGCTTTCTTCCGCTTTTGGCAAATAATTCAATTTAAAAATACGTCTTAACATGATTTTTTCAACAAAAATTAGAATAAAACTTTTTTTGTTATCCCTAAAAGTATGCAATCTTGATAAAAAAAAATGACTAAAGGTGTAAAAACTCAGAAGTTGCATTCATTAATGTCACTTTTATTACAACATTAAAAGATTCTAATAAAAATTATTCAACCTTCTGAAAAGGCCAATATCAACATAACTAAATAAAATAAATTTCTTGATGATCAAACCGTCCATTATCTCATTATAGCTTGCCAAATATGACGAAAATTCAATCTTTAAGCTTATTTTGTGTCGAAACCCAAACATACTGATTAAAACTGACTTCAGTTTAGTGTTTGTTTAGTTTGAGTTTAGTGACCCAAAATTTAATACCACACAAAATTTCATCAAAATCAGAGCGCTGCTTCCAATTTTTGTGTTTTAAATGTTTTAAATCAGGGTTTTATTTAAATTTTGTGTATGATTCCAAACAAAAGTTACTTTTTTGAAATGATCCAATATTATGGAGTGATCAAGGTGATCACGACCCAGCAAAGTGCTTTGTATGTGTCAACAGTGAGTTTGGTTTGAACAAAAAAAGGCAAAAAAAAAAAATTTATGTTTCCAGGTGTTTAGTTTCCATTACCACATTCCACCGTTACTCCTGTACCTATGAATCGAAGCCCTGATCTTCTATTAGCACTTACTGATTATACCTACCAACGAACCCCTACGAGTGTGTTACAAGTTAAACCGAATAACCAGGGGAAAAAATAATTCTTTTATATATATATATATATATATTATTTTAACCATTAGGGAGGAGCTAAATGGTTAATACATCATTTGAGATATAAGTGCTTAGTTTAATTAACCTTATAATGTTTATTTTGCGATGGAAACTATACTTTTAGTTTAGAAGATACTTTAAAAGAAACATTTGTTCACTGAGTATTAGACGTGAAAATTTGAAACATTTTTAGTTCAGTGATTATTTTTTCTAAAGCCAAGTTTACAGATTTTTACTGTTCAGGTAGAATTTTATGGGCAACATATTTTTAGAACATATTAACCCTCTATCAACCCTCTTAATGGGTCAAAAAAGTGGCTTTTTCCAAAAAGAGCAGAAAAAACTATATGGAATGGAGATAATCGGTTAAAACTTTCTAAAAAAATGTTCTACGGAAAATTATACTAAAATTTCCTGAACACACAAACAATCTCAGATGCAAACTGTTATGGTTTATTATAGTTAATATATTAGAAGTGGGAAAACTTTGGGCCCATATAAAACCAAAACTCGGGCTAACTTTACAAAACCCTCTAGGGATTTTGTTATTGTATATGCATACTTTTAATCTACTTAAACTGTCCGGATTCCATGCCTTTGAATTTGTTGCACAGTATAATTGATTTTCCTTATGATCTATTTGTTTATTAGGGCTTGATCGCTGATGGTAGGGACTGGATGCTTATTTTTTAGCCGATTATTCTGAAACTTGATAATGTGTGCTAAATTTTAAGTTATTTCGATGTAAAATAGGGGTACCTCCTCTCATACAAATTTTCCATTTTTTGGCATTTTTGACGGGTTTTTGTATGGAAGCTATGCCTAAAATTTATTTTTTCTGCAAATAAATGCAAAATTCAGTTTTTCTATGCCAAAAAACTACCAGGTACCAATTTTCAGAGGAACATGAATCTTTGTAGTATACCTCGAAAACAAAACCTCAAAAAAAATTTTGTATAAACGCTGCGGATACAGAGAAAAACGGTTATCACCACTGAACTCCTTGACCTCGAGTTAGTTCCTTGACCCCGATATGTCTTCCGTTTGCTAGATTTTACGACTAGCACAGTGTTATGTATATTATGCACTCAAAAACGTCAATTCAAAATTTGCACGACTAAAACTAAACAAAAACCAAATGCGATGAATTTATCATCGTTGTTCCATTATATGTTTTTTTTTCACTTGGTCGTCTTGGCAAACTGAACCAAAATTCAAAATTTTTTGATATTAAAGTTCCGAATGCACGTGTGAACGGTTAGCACATATATTTACTTGTATTTATGAATATCCTTGTTAAATGAAAATATTATCAAGTGAAAAGAAAACAATGCAAATGGTGATTGTACATATTCCTTCGTTCAGTGTATTTATCTTTTATCTAAATCATTATATTTAATTCGAATATAACTGTTCGCTTTTCGTAAGAAACAGTTGTTAGAAAAAGCCTTTCTTTACATCGGTTCTATGATGCTAGCTTATGGCCTTTTTGACATCCTTGTTAATAATCACTTCTGATACTTTTATCAACAAGCGAACTCGTAAGCATACATATTTAATAAAACCTAATACTTTGATATACAATCTAAAGTCCTGGTGTTAATTTTTCTTATTTTTACTTTGCGAGCACACCTGTGAGACTCTGCTTTGAATCCAGCCATTGCAATAACAGTAAGTAATAGTAGAATGTACTTGAATATATAAAAAAGTACAAATATTAATATAATAATATCAATTCTATATTCTAAACAATATTCACCCAAAACGCGACACCGAACTACACGTGTATTTTAAACAGGGAGTGTGATTTGAAGACTTTATCACTAAATGAATTCACAATTATAGGTCTTTGCCAAGTTTATGAATGATCATTATTTCAGAAGCTTTCTAAATGGATGAGATGTAATTTAATCATAATATACTATTCATGGTATGTTGCTGATAACTTAGGTAGTTTTTAATACATTACATTTGTTATTTTATCTACTCTTGATGCTTATTTAAAATCTAGCTTTTAAATTATTCTTTTTCCGGTTTTTTTATTGCGTAGCCAATAGTATAGTTATCTGAAAAATTCAATAATAGTTGGGTTTGTTGAAAGGCGTTTAAGTACACTGCAGGTGGATTCGATTTGAATACGTGTTTTAAGCAATTAAATTTTCATTGTTCCAGCTCTAGGTCCGAGCAAAACAGTGTGCTCCTCGGCTCTCAATCCAATTCCTCGTTTCGATCCAAAGCCCTGGTTTTAAATGTTCCATCCTCCTCTCCATTATCGTTGGTCGTGAGTATAGCCGCGTCGTTAGCAAATGTTGCTATTAACACATTTTCTGGTTTGGGCAGGTGGCTAGTCAAGAGCAAGTACAATATTGGGCCAAGGATGCTTCCCTGAGGAACACCGGCTCCTATTTTTTCAATTCTGATTATGCATCATCTTACTTTACTCTGAAGTAACGATAAGAAAGGTAAGAATCCAGGATATCTCATATTTGTTAAGGCAGCTTAATTCTGAGTTTGTGAACTAAGCTTTTGTGCCAAACCTTATCGAAGGCTGGGGCTATGTCTAAGAATACCGCCGAGCAGACTTGTTTGTTTTCGATTGCCTTATCTATTGCATCGCTATTCTGTGGACTTGGTCTACTGTTGAGTGTTTGTCTCTGAATCCGAACTGATGGCTAGGTATTAGTTCTTTTGTTTTTTAGTTCAAAGATTTCAAAGACATGTTTTCAAATATTTTTGTTTATTAGCTTTTAGAGATGTGTTTAACATTTTTGTACATGCGGTCAGTATTTTTTTTTTAAATAGGAGATCAAGTGGCTTGCTAATCCCTTCTTAATTTTCTTTTCACTTTAATAAGATTTGCTATTGTGAACGATGACTTATTTAATTTCTATTTACTGCTTAATCTTAATATCTTTTAATTTTTAGAGCGGAATTTAATTAAATTTTTGGAAAATATATCATGTTATGTTTTGTGATTTAGGTGTAAATAAATAAATGTAAATGTAAAAAAATAAGAATATTTGGAAAAGTTTAATTGTTCCGCAATTTGTTCGATTTCTAAATATTACTCATACGCCAGGCATGCCAAAGCAATATTGGTTGTGTTTCTTTTTATATGGGGTTTAATCTAATATACGCTTAGATCGTCAGGATATTTATCGCTGCGAAGAAATAAAACCAGCGTAAAAATTGTAGGCTCAATTTAAATTATTGTGGATGGGATAATTCTGCTATAAGTATGCGGGGCAAAAGATATACAACATTATTTTCCAATTGGCTCATAAGATCAATGAGAATTTTTGTATATTGTAACGCATTGATTAGAATAAAAATACCCAGCAGTATTTGTACGCATAGCAACATGGCTGTATGAATTTTTTACCATAGGCATCCATCCGTGAGTAATATCGAGAACCATGCCGGCACGGCAGATAAAATGTTGAGTGAGCATATGCAATATCATCGAGTGTCCAACGAGTAACATTGCGATTCATATAGATTATCAGGAAATATCGAAATTTGTAATTAATGAATATAAGAACCATCAAGGGTTTGCTTAAATGGCACAAGGAAACAGCTCACTGTGATATATATACTTTTTTTTAACCATTTGTTGGTTGTTATTTTTAATTAAGTAAATAAGTGCATGTGCATGTTCTCTATTTTCGAAATTGTTTTAAAAATACGCTCTTCCGTTTTCCTTGATACTTAATTATGATTATTATTTACTTGCATTTAGATAAGTGAGTGAGACAGCGTAAGTGTTTGTTAGAGAGTAATGAAATAAAAAAGAAAATGGCAAAGGATATACCTACGCAGCATTTAACATAGTTACGAACTTAAGCTGGCAAATTGAATAAATGTGTAATTTGCAACCTTGAACTTGTGTTAGGCTTGTGCATTTATCAGCCAACAAAATCATATCAAACGTAACCAAACCAAAAGTAACAGATCAGTTTTCAAATCTATTTACTTTTTCCATTGTTGTTGTTGTTGCATTGTTTTTTGTTTTTTTTTTCTGTTTCTATTCTATTGTTTTTTGTTGCTTTTTCTTTGTGCTCGTTTATAATAACTTAAGTGAATTTGTGCGTTAATTTCTTAGAATGGAAATCATCGTTATAATTAATGTTGTAACGGATGTGTACATTTGGACTCGTTACATGCGAAATATTCGCATAATTTTGAAATTCGCATCCGCATTCGCAGTTTTTTTTTTTTTTTTTGTGAATGTTTGAAAATATTTTTGCTCAGTTTCTTCTGCAACTTTTTTGGCTTTTGATAAACAAAGTCGGAAAAGCAGAAAAATTATTATTTTTTTACATAATTTTCCACTACTTATATTCTAGGTTAGGTTAGGTTAAGTGGCTGTCCGTTAGGACACACTTATGCCAAATACGGCCCGTTTTGTTCCCACGTGGGTGTTTCATCCAACCCCTTTAGAACCTGAAAATTAGTTGAACCAATTAGACTTTGCTATGAAATTAACTATGCCGCCTAGGTCGGTTGACCCCAAGTCGTATAACTCATCTAGAAAATTTTGACCTAGGGCATTTTTCCTACAGTTAGCCAGACTTATATTCTAAGTTAATCCAAATATTTTCTAAAAAAAATCCCATTCGCATTCACAATCGCATTCGTATTCGCATCTGCATTCGCTAAATTGACAACTGTTACAACACTAGTTGTAACCAGGGCGCATGTGATGTGAATGAACACAACAAATGCTCAATATTCAATGTTTTTTATTAGAGTGTCAAAGTTTAAGCAGTGTATATTCTCTATTTAGCTTTGTTTGCTTTTTCTTTCTCCTGGTTTACTTCAATTAACGCGTAATGGCAGGCGCATCAATTTACACGACGACGACGGCCAGGGTGATATTGCCTCGTTTTGGTCATTATGCAACAATGAATGAAAATGATGGGCATGTATGTCTGTCTGTCTATAAATATGTGTGCGATTGTTGAAGAATTGTTGAGGGAACGACGGCCAAATTTGTTGAACACATTTACTTTTATGGAAAAGAAATTTGTTTCTGTTGTTCTTTTTCCTTTAATGTCATTTCTTCGCTCCTCCACCCTACTTACTTCATTTGCTGTTGCTGATGCCTTAAAATTTCAAGAAGTTACATATTTATTGGTGATATGACGTCAGTGTCAGCGACTAAAGTTGTTTGCTCCCTTACAGTTTAAGTTTCGCTTTTGTTATTGTATGCGGCGTTGCTGTTGTTGCTACTTTATTTTGGTTTCCATGTATTTAGTCTGATGCTACTCATTTCATGGTTATTATTATGCGAATATACACAAGCGAGCACACGCATACAAACAAACACAAAGAAAATATAATATTCACAGACACACACACCCGTACGCTTTTAAACATTAAGAGTAGCAGAAGTTGAAGCAGAATTTAAATACGTTCTTTGAACCGCACTAAAACGATTTATCTCTGTCGATTTTGGATTACAAAACTTGTTTTTGCTAAAAACACACACAAGCACATATGCATGTGTATATGTATACATTTTGTCTGTGTCTATTCATGTGTATGTGTGTGAAAGCCTTTTTCCCATTTCCTCCAACTTATGCCAATGCAAATACATGAAAATAATGTAGATTTCTCTTTAGGTCTTTCTTATTGATTAATTGCTTTTACTTTATTTCATATGCATGTGTATATGTATGTATATATATATATGTACGTAAGAATTTGTAGTTAGAGTTATAAAATCTTTTATTTGAATGCCTTTTTGCATGTAGCTAAAGTGTATGTGTTTGTAAACACTCTAAACCATAGTTCTTTAATGGGTATTAACAATTTAAACTTATATAAATACATAAGCATGTTGTTATTATGTATTATGTACATACATACATACATACATACATACATACATACATGCATACTTATATAAATGTTTTAGAAAGTATTAGCCTGAACATAATCCACATAAAGCTTTTGACATTAGAATTGTAGATATAGTAAAATGATTTGCACAAAAATTTCTTTTAAAGAGTATGTCATTTCAATTGATGTGCAGGTCACAAAACAAAAATTAAAATATAAAAAACAAATTATAATTAAAGGATAATTTGTGTAAAAGTTTAACCCTTATGTTAACACCAAGGTCTGGCTAACTTATATAAAATACCTATCCAATAGCAAAACCCTCGCTGGGTTTGTAAAAGTTAGCTCGTTTTTTTTTTTTTATTATTTTTTTGAATTTTTTGATCCTCAGGCCATTTTAGGGGTTTTAATACCTATACAATAATATTTTTTTATTAATTTTGAATTATAAATCGATTTTTTTTATGTATCCGATGTACATATGTTATCGTGATTCTTTTTAGAAGTGTCGTTTATGTACAAATAAACCCATTTTGCAAAGAACTTATATCCTGAAACCCAATTTTTTAGACCAAATGTTAGAAAAACGCCAATTTTTGGAATTTTTTTACACTAATTTCGAAAATAGAAGTATTTATTTTTACGTGGTATTTTTCCGAGAATCAGTGATGTAAAATTAAATAGCGGTAAGACGCATTTATTTCCATACATATACAATAATATTTTTATTTTAAATTTACTGAAAATCGATACTCTTGACGTGAATTTTTAGATAAATGTGAAATAAAATAGAGTATTGCACATTTATACAATGCCGATTTCGGCGAAACAATTACAGTTTTCGGCTTTGGTTCGGACTGTAACATTTCGTTTCGTCAAAATCAAAATTGCAACAATTGCATATTTCAGGGGTTCTGCTTCAATGGTCTTGATGTTCGGAAATTGGTCAAGTCGGAACACTTTGTCAGGGCTTTGGTAAACAATGAAATAGTTGCGTGCACGTTGATGAGAGAAATCATCGTTGGACTTTTAGACAAAAATTATTTAGACATTATGAAGGATATATGCGACGAATGTTGGATGATTTTTCCATAATTGAAGTCGATATATCGCTACTACTTCAATCGACAGTTGACCGAATCAGAAGAGCTGGGAGTGCGCTATCATCAAACTGCAATGCCATTCAATCCCGATACAGAGGAAAACGATATCCAGATGTCATATCAGCCAAAACATGTTGGTGGAGTAAACATATCTTTCAATACGACCACGAAGAAACTGAAAATGGAGAATGAGAAAAGAAAGGAGAAGAAGAAATGGACGGAATGGAATTCTCTGGTGATGAATCAGATAATTCAGATGATGATATTAGAAATGGTCCATTGTCAAAAAGAGCTCATCTCTAAGGTTTTGGTATAAAAAAGTTTATTTTTTGTAATAAAATCAAGAAAAAACGTAGTCTGTGCTACTTTTCTAAAATTCTCTTTTATATATTTCATTTTTTCCTACAGATTTTCCAAAGATTTTGTATAAAAAACCCGAGTCCACCAAATTTAAGTTCAATTTAGTATTGGTATTTTACAAATTATCTTTTCTAGTTCATTTTAATACATTTTTGCCAGAAGAAGTGGCAAGGAATTTTAAATATTTTCGACATTTTTTCTAACATTTGGTCTCAAAAATTGGATTTTAGGATATAGGTTCTTTACAAAATGAGTTTATTTGTACATAAAAGACATTTCCAAAAAGAATTACGATGCCATACATCCGATACATCCAAAAAAATCGATTTATAAGTCAAAATTGGGGTATATGAAAAACCCTAAAATGGCCTAGCCTCAAAAATTCTAAAAATAATAAAAAAACAATGAAGGCACGCAAGGTATTTGATGTGTAAATAGTTAAGCCAACTGAATGCCATATACATAAGCTCACATATGTATAGCCATTTATAGGGATTTGATGTATAATCTATATGCTTAGGTAAATAATTCAAATTAAAACAATTCTTTTATAAACTTAAAAATTTATTAGATATCATTATTTTTTATTTATATGTAATAGCCCAATTCACTATAAATTGCAAGTGGTCTTGCATTATTGCAAATACAAATTTTCGTTCCATATCGCATATATTTGTTGTTGTGATAACAGAAATATTTTGCATTTGCACCAAATCGTGAATAGGGCTGATATGTCGTAGTTGCATCATTTTTCTTTTACTCAATGCATCAATTTTTATAATGCCGGTTATAAAGGAGAAGAAGTATATTTTATATGTTAAAGCTGATAGTCAAAACTTTAAACCAGTTTTTCTCAAAACAAAGTTTTTGCCATTGACGCACACGATAACTGAAATTTAAATATGTTCTTCTACATAACAATGGCCCCAGGATGTAAGTTTGGTTAATTCTTTCCTCAATTTGGAACTTCGTTTTTACGAAAAAAGTCCAATTTTTGAGAAAACTAAATTTTGCGGTCTGTCATTTTGGGAATTGTTGGTCAAACAAAATAATCTCAGTATGTCCTGAGAGTACAGTTATAATTTTTCTAAACGCCATTGCGTTTGACGATTTTCAAAACGTCTTCCATGAAGCTGCAAAAAAACAAAAACCCATTATATAATTTTTTTTAATTATTACACAATTTTTTCTTGTACTTGAAGTCTTTAAATAGATGTCAGAAAAAATTATTTTATCATTTTATTAATAAAAAAAAAATTGATACAAAAATTTTAACCAAGAAAGTGCAGGGCCCTGAAAATAACTCTGACCGAGAGTAATTCTAAGCCTACGTATAGGGTATTTTTCTTTTGTATAAAATTTTTATATGAAAAGTGCGTATCGTACTGTTATAATATGAAATTATACCGGTGCGGGGAATTTGGTCGAAAATCGGGGAATTTCGCGAGAGTTATCGGGGAGAAAGAAAAACTGAGTTGGCATCTCTGGTATGTACATATATATGTGTGAGTAAATTGATCGAAACATAAACAAACAAACTCCGCTCGTATTTTAATTTCTCCCTCTCTTCTTCTCTTCTCTTTGTTGTTTAGAGTAGCACAGTCATGCCGCGCAATAGTGTGAGCAAGAGGGGAAATGGACGTTACAGTTATCTTTCATCTTACGTTACAGTTATTCTTACATT
The DNA here is from genome assembly GCA_963691655.1 of Toxonevra muliebris. Lineage (NCBI taxonomy): Eukaryota > Metazoa > Arthropoda > Insecta > Diptera > Pallopteridae > Toxonevra > Toxonevra muliebris. Next base: position 41,759,741 of record OY829328.1, on the reverse strand, counting down.
TTACCGTGAGCTAAAATGTTTACATTACAACAGCAAGGGTTTTGCTATTAGATAGGTATATTTAAAAAAAAAAAATAGTCCGGTCCGGTTTGATTTCGATGACCCGAAAATTGTAGCATAGTGTTACCAAACTCACTCAGCGGAATCTGATAATTTTGAGGTGTCAATGCTTCTTACTTTGCTTTCATGAACTGGCCATATAAGTCTGCAAAATTGCTCCTAATCGGAGTGCCTAGAGATTATATGCATAAGCACTAAATGTGCCATGGGACACACTGTAAAAAAGAAGCTATGATATGTAGATTTAATATATATATTATTTTCTTTTTAATTTTAAAGACAGTCCTGGATAAATTTAGATTATAACGAAGTTCCCAAATAAGTTGTGAGCCATTGTTTTTTTTTTTTTTTTGCTTATTCACTTACCTATATGTTTTATTATAATAAAATATAAAATGTATTATCTTGAAAAATACATATTAAAATTAATATATATTCATGTATTCTGAAAATTAAAAATCGCATACGATGGTGTTAGCTACTTCAACTACAGAGGTAGAATTTCTTACCCTTTGCGCAGCAACAAAATCCACAATATGGCTCAGAAATCTATTGTCTAATATTGGTCACAAACAGAAAAGCGAAATTAAATTGAGCAAAATCAACAAGGAAACGATTTGTTCTGCTGCTGCTAGCTATGATCCCTAAAGTTTTATCATGGTACGCTCGAAAAGCCAGTGAATAATTTCCACCCTATGAGAGAGATTTTGGCGATGTGACTCTGACCTCATGCCCCCGTAGAAAAATGAGTTTAGTCGGTGGTAGCCGAATATATAATAGACACACCTGAAGAGAATGTAGCTATCTCGCTTGGAAATATTGTGGGCATTTTGTGTCGGGTGTTGAATAAAGCGCGGTTCACGCCAAATTGGCACGCTTTGTTGTGGTCACCACGTCGCCCCTAGTCATAAGAACAACAAATTTTTTACTGGGATTTGTTTACCGTTAGTTGATATATTTTTCATATTAATTGATCGCAAGTTGGTGATTGTGTGCACAATGGAAGCTGCAAATAGAAAATTGATTCTGAACAAATTTATTGAAAATCCGTCGTGGTCTGGTTCAAAGATTGCGAAAGTGTTAAATATCTCCAAAAGAACGGTATGTACAGTTATAAAACGATATAAAAAAACTCTTAGTGTTGAAAAAGCTAAAAAAGTTGTGAACAAAACGGGAACCACCAACCTAAAATTAAAGGCAAAGATCTTGGGTCCCGGATTATCGGATATCGATCGTGCCAAAAATTCAATACCAGCAAAAGTACTGCTAGGCTATTTGCAGCTGTGGTCTCAAATTCAGGGCATTTGTGACATCCTCTTCTATGACGTCTGATATTTACATCAAAGAGTACCTTTCGAAACGACTATTGCCATTTGTTCGTCACCACCATTCTCCAGTGAAGTTTTGTCCTGATTTAGCCAGTTGCCACTACTCTAAGAAAACCATGGATTGGTATCAGACAAATAAAGTAGATGTAGTGCCCAAATATATGAATCCACCCAATTGCCCCCAGCTTCGACCGATCGAAAAATACTGGGCTATTACAAAATATAAGTTGAAGAAAAATGTAAGTATTGTTTGTCAAAAATGTGAATTCAATGTTACTAAAATGGAACCAAATAGCCGCGAAAATGTGAATTCAATGTTACTAAAATGGAACCAAATAGCCGCAAAAGTATCCAGATCGGATGTTCAAAGGTTGATGGGGTCCATTAAAAGGTATACCCGGTACTTTTTGCACAACAAAGAAATTTAAATCTTTTAATATTATATTTTTTAACCTAGGCACCTCTAAGTTAATTGAAAACTTCGGAAAGGTTCAAATATGTCGGTGTTTAATTCATATTTTGAAAGGAAAGCAAGGATAGAAGAAAGAAAATATTGAAACAAGTGAACAATTGCAAACAAAATTGCACTAAATATAAATATGTATAAGTGTAAGTATGTGCAGTATTTTCCGTTTAAAACGAGCCTAGAGAGCCCACCAAAAATGGTTCGTTAAAAGCAAAGTGTGTATTAAATGAATTAACGAATTGCGAAAGATGTTGTATAGGTTAGGTTAAGTGGCTACCCAGGGGCACACTTAGGACAGAACGGCCAATTGTGATACCATATAGTTGAACCTACATTTTAACGTCGGTTCCGGACGGTGGAATGGCGATTTGTTATCCTTTGGTGGTTTTGTCATTGCCTACCAAGAGGTGTTACTCTTACATTAATTGTATAATTTTCATTCGTATTTCGTTATACCAGGAAACTATAGGCATTTTAAATGCTTAACCGCATGACGCGAAAATTGTAACTAAATTGATACTTTCCAATGTGTTCGTTGTAACTCGTTAAATGAAAAACACTGTATTTCCTTTTTGAAGATTACAAACAGCTGCATATACACACACACAGAAAGAAACACAAAGTGTTGCCAATTGTATTAGTGCAGGTTCGTGTGTATGTACGCAAAATCACTACGGAATAAAATGTCTACTTAATTTTCTACTCAAATAAATCTCGAACTCGAAAAAAAACCTCTGAACTGAACTGAGCTGAAACTGCCAAATGACGTACGCTTGCCTGCTTGTTCGTTTACGCACATTCATTTGTTCGTAAACGCGTGCAACAAACATTACACGTTCGCCCACACAAAAGTCGATAAATAATGGGAGTATGAGTATGTAAATGTGAGGAGCAGTAGAAGATAAAGATGAAGAAGAAGCAAAAGAGAAAGCTGTAGCGAGCAAAAGTTGAAAGAAGAATGTAAGAACATGCAAACTACAAATGGAGCGGGCTACTAAAACAGGAAAAGAACGGCAACGAAATCGTAAGGGCACACAAATTTAAGGCCACAAATGACGTGAAATACTTATTTTGGATGAAACAAACTATAACCAAAAATAAATTGAATTTGAATGCAATGAGAAATGTAACACAAATTATTGATGTATGTTTGTATGCATGTATGTATGTATGTGTGGTGATTGTATATTTGTGTTATTAATCATTCAGCAAATATACGCATCCGTTTATGGTGCTGGTGATGATGATGATAATGATGATTTCTTTCAACATGAACTCACCACCAAATAAATTATAAAATGAAATTTCATACTTTGACGCATGTAAAAAACACACACATACATACCTAGAACTAAATTCGTACTTGTAAATATATGAGCTTGTGTTTGCGTTTACATATATATTGGTATAAAATTCCAATCAATATGTAGGTATGAAAGAAAAAAAAGGATTTGAAAATATTCGTAGCTTGTGTATAAAATATTGAAATATGGAAAGACTAAGTAAATTATACTCCTAGAAGTATGCTAACATTTACACAAAAACACATATGCATATATGCACACACACATATTGATGCAAAAATCAAAAATAGCGCATGTAGTGTGCACAAACATATATCACTGATAGAGTCTGTCTGTTAGTCTATTATGCATATTGTTTGAATTGTGTATGTGTGTGTGTGTGTGGTTCTGTGGTTAATAGAAGGTGTCGCGAGGGCGTGTAAATAATTGAAACAAGACACCGCCCACATTCCTACCTACATTACCGTTAACAAGAGAGAGAGAGCGAGAGAGAGGAAGAGAGGGCGCGCGGCGACCACAGCAGTATTTAGTCTGTGTATATATGCACGTAAGTGTGCGTTTTCATTTCATTATGCGTATGCATACATATGTATTTATGTGAGCGTATGTGTGTATATATTCTGGTGTTTAATCCTGCTCGATAATTTTCTTTTAATTTTGCTTTTTATATTATGCGTATGTGTGTGTCAAGTTAATTTAATTTTCATCATTTATTTGACCGTAAGCAACAAAATGAAATTAAATTAAATGAGTTTAGGTTTGCTTCGGTTTAGCTGGGCCAAAATGAGCAATTTCGTTTTCCTTTTCCTGATTCTGCTTCTTATTAGAATGTGAGGTTTTTATTCTAATGTAGACAAGCAAACTTATCTACATTGTTTATACATAAGTATATATGTATGTTTGTATATGTATGCTCATTGTTATTGAATTATTTTCAGCAAAGTTTTCAATTCGTTTACTAATTTATAAGCAAGGATCCAATATTAATTTGATTTTGTATGAGAAATTTTTTCATTTACAAATAGTCATTTTCAAATGCAAATTAATATTTACTAATTACATTTGTAACCACAGGTTGAAATATTATTTATGGAATTTCTAATCAATTATGTATTTTATTAATTTATAATATCGTACAGATTTTCACATAGGCATACATAACTAGACACTGTATAATAACACAGTCCAACAAATTAAGACTTTTTGGCTGCATCATAATAGCCAGCCTATAATCCTGAAAAGGGTATGTTGTGTAGACCATTTGTGTAAGACAAACTTATAGTCCAGCACGTCTCAGTTTTTTTACAGTGGGTCAAAGTTTTCTTATTTTGGTCGAAGGAAGCTGAATACTAAGTGCAAAAAGTGTTATAAATTTATGCCTGAGAAAAATCTTATTGGTAAAGTTTCATTATAGAATTTTACGAGGATCATTTCTGTAGAATATGTTAACCCTTTAGTTCCTCTTTTTATGGGACAATTTGACCCCTTTTCTGATGAACACCTGAAAAGTTCTTTCAAAAGAGACATTTAAGGATTAACATTTTCCACAAAAATATTTGCCAGAAAATTTCACTAGGGGTCACCAAAGACATAACAGTCAGATATGGTATAAAAATAGCCACCTACCTTCAGAAATAAAATATACAATAATGTGAATTCAGCATTGTGATTAATTTAGATAACTGTAACAATAATTTTGACCAACAAGGGGACGTCCCCAGATGTCTGGCGCCGATTTTACTGATTTTCATAAATGTAGTAGGGGATGGAAATAAAAGAGACACGTAGAGTATGTTAGATTATGCAGTACTGCAACATTTGCAGAAACAAAAGCGTTCAAAACACCAATATTTGTCTGCTGGCCATGGATTAAAGCACCATATTTTTATTATTTTGAAACGCGATTTTCGTTTAAAATTTTCATACCAAAAATTATTTGTATAACTTGAGAAAGTGGGCTATTGACCTGATATAAAGGCGGTGACAGAGCACTGGCATTTTCTACGTCCATGACTTGGATTGAACCGGCAGATCATATATCAAGCACGTGCTAGTTCTGCGTAAATTACAAATTTGGTAGAAGTAAAAACTTTTTCCTTTTATCATCCATTAACTGTTATATATATGATTTTTATGTCTTTGGTGACCCCTAGGGAAATTTTCTGTGGAATATTTTAATCCTTAAATATTTCTTTTAAAAGGACTTTTCAGGGTTTCATCAAAAAAGATGTCAGATTATCCCATAAAAAGAGGAACTAAAAGGTAAAAATGCTCTACAGAAATGACCCTCGTAAAATTCTACTATGAAACTTTACCAACAACATTTTTCTCAGATGTCAATTTATAACACTTTTTGCACTTAGTATTCAATTTTCTTCGAATATAATAAGAAAATTTTAACCCACTGTAAAAAAAACTGGGACGTGCTGGACTATAAGTTTTTTTTACAAAAATGGTCTACACAAAATACCTTTCAGGATGATAGGATAGCTATTCTGTTGCAAAAATGCTGTTGGACTGTGTAATTGATTCACAGCAATGCTTCTCCTTCCAACTAACCTTAAAATTAACAAACTATATTGCACAATTTCACTTTCACAAGATATGCGGTCAAACTTCTCTATAACGAATCTATGGAGTGCAGAAAAAATCTTCAGGGTAGGAAAAATTCGAAAAACATACCTACATACTACTACTACTACCGGCGTCGAGTATTGCATACGAGCACCCTGCGTGTTCCTATTTACATATATTTATATTAGTATACCGAGCTGACCTGCAGTCAGTTGCAACGCGACATTCTAAAGAGTGATACAGACAGTGAGGTGAGAGGATGAAGAAAGATGAGACTATGATATGATATTGAGATGATTGGCAACAGGAATGAGGCCAGAAAATTTTTCGAAAAAATTAGATGTCAGATCAATGGTTTGAAGACCGAAACCTCTAGCTGTAAGGACGAAGATAACAATCTAAAGACAAATATCAAATGTGTTATTAGGCTTTGGAAAACACATTTCCCGGTTTTGTTTTCCATGTATGAACTCTTCGTTTTGGATTTTTAAAAACCTTTTTTTGTTTTAAACTCTAATCGTTTCAGATTTTGTATATAATTTTGAATGACGAAACTATCAAGCAATATTATTTAGCAGAGTATGAAACTCTTATATCTTTTATTAAAAGTCTTCAAAATAATAGTTTTTATAACCTTTTATTTTATAAGAGCTAAAAGTAATGATCAGAAGTACGAGTTTGAAATAACTTCTTTTATTAACTTTTAATTTAAACTCTTACTCAATAACTTTTATTTTAAAAGTAAAATTATAAGATTTTAATTTTTTAAATTAGTTTTAAAAGTCTTTTAAGACTACTACTTTTTTTCATTTATTTATATATTTTTTACTTTTTCTTACTACTATTTTCTACTACTATTTTCTGCCACTATTTTCTATTACTATTTTCCTATGATCTTTCACAAATTTGAAACTGTTTTTGTAATTTTTCTATTTTATAGGAGATAGGTTAGGTTAGGTGGCTGCCCTGTTATAGGACATACTTAAGCCAATAACGACCGGGCTGTTCTCACAGTTACCCTAATCTTTGTTGAACCTTATGTGTCTTAACGAGCTTCTTAGAATCACTGACATCAGCTAGGTTGCGGAAGGAGGGTTAAACCAATTTGTAGTTTTTACAAACTTCTCTAAATCTCTGATATCAGCAGATTCGAGGTCAGCTAGGTTGCTGAAGAAAGGATGACCAAAAGATGCCAGCCTTCGTTTAGAAAGAGCTAGACAGTTATAGGGGAGGTGAAAAGTTGTTTCCTTCTCCTCTTCATCAAAGCAACTTCTGCAAAAGTCGTTTGTGGGCATTCTTAATCAACTGGCCTGTTCCTCAATCAGACAATGCTCAGTACTTATTGCCACTATGCTGCTAATAGGTAATACATTTAAAGAAGCAAGAGTTTCCTACCTCCTAGAGATGTGGGATGGCCAAATTGATTTGGTACATGTGAGTTTCTCGCCACCTGTGGTTAGCTATGTATGTTTAATTTGCAGTTTGCCAAAGGCTACCTGGATCATGAGTTGTGTGAGAGACAGGGAATGTTGTGCCCAGCCTTGCAAGCTCGTCGGCAATTACACGGAATGTCACTGTGCTTGAACTGTTCCGAGATCTCATTAAGAGATAGTGGGAAGTTAGCGGTCACCTTAGAAGTGGTAAATACACTATCAAGTGATTTTATGGCTGCTTGACTATCAGTGAAGATGAAAATATCACATGGTGATAAGATGCTGCACTTTAGCCGGTCAGCAACTTCTTTAATCGCCAATACCTCTGCCTGAAATACACTGTATTGGTTCGGAAAGCGAAAAGTTATCTGAATGTCCAGACTATCTTCAAAGATACCCCCTCCCACTCTAACGTCGAGCTTGGAGCCATCAGTAAAGAACTGGATGAAATCCATTGACGGAACCACCCTCCGCCTACTCCTGTCTGGTACGAATACGCGTGATAAGCTTGTTATCAAAAGACTGCTTTGTTAAATTGTAGTCGATATCTTTGGTTATCAGACTACCCATATGGCTGCAGTAGCAAGATCTACGGGAAGTAAATGGAGCATGGTATCGAGAGCTTTGGATGGTGTAGTTCTAAGTGCCTTTCTTACCAGTAGAAACACCATTCTCTGCCTCTTAGCCAATTCTCAGCAGCGGATATCTTTCTCAAAGACTGTCCACCAGGCCATTGCATCGTATAGCAGTATTGGTCTAACTACAGCTGTGTACAGCCATAAAACTGTTTTAGGTTGTAGGCCCCATCTACTTCGAATCGCTCTTTTGGAGCAATAAAATGTGACTGATGCATTTTTAACCGTGTACTGTATGTTTCGCTTACAGTTTAACCTCCAGTCTAGTATAAGATCAAAGTATTTGGCTTGTTCAACAGGAAGTAATGAAACCTCCTTCAGTGTACGCGAATCTTTGAGTTTTCTCTTGAAGAGTACTAATTCCGTTTTGTTTGGATTGATGTCCACACATATATAATGCACCAGTTAGTTATTATAGAGAGTCCTCCTTAAATGAACACTGTTAACGTGTTTAGATATTTATCTGAGACTGATTGAACAATATCCGCGTACACAACAACCCTACATCCTGTTTCTACTAGGCATAAGAGCAATTCGAGGCGGCGATAGAACTTCATTCTGTAGTGTGTTCTTATTTGCGTACAAAATTTATTTATTTATTTATATACGACCTACTGGGCTTAGCCCTTACAGGTTACGAACTTAAACTTAACTTTATTTAACAAAAAACAAAAAATTAAAACTTAACTTAAAAAATATTCATTTAGCGACCTTTTGAAGCATGTTCTATTACTACTGAAATCTAAATGAGTAGATATATCATTGCAGCAGGACAAGCATCTGCAAATAGGGTCATTGTTTCCATAATTCGTTTTATGAAATGGAACAAGAAACAATGAGATTTCTCTAAGAGCTCTTGCCGGAGCCTAGAAAGGATTGAGTTCAAGCAGCTCTGGCGAAACGATTTTGTTATCAAGAATATCCTTCACAAACAAGACACCTTGAGTCTTTCGCCTCACATCCAATGTTTGCAAGCCTAAAAGTTGGCATCGACTAACATATGTAGGCATATTCTCTGAATTGAACATACGGCGAAAAGCAAATCTTGTGAATCTTTTTTGGATTTTTTCGATGCGATTGATATCACAGATGTAGCATGGATCCCAAATAATACTGAGATACTCGAGTGTTGACCTGACCAAGCTCACATATATCGACTTTAAGGTGAATGGATCCAAAAATTCTTTTGAGTTACGTTTTAAAAAACCAAGGAGAGAATTAGCTTTGGAGATCATGTAGTCTCTATGAGTGTTTACTCTAGAAAATTGGTCATTTTCATTGAAATAATAATTATTTACAATTGGCGATTGATTACGAGAGTAAGTCAATACATTACATTTTGAAAAATTCAGCTTCATTCCGTTTAACGTGCACCAAGAGATAAAAGAGTTTATATCTTCTTGAAAGTTAGAAGAATCAGAAATGTCCTTTATGCTCATGAACATTTTTAGATAGTCTGCGTAAAATAAAAAATTACAGAATTTGAATGCGCGAGTTAAGTCATTTATAAATAATAAGAATAGTAAGGGTCCCACGTGAATTAAGTAGAAAATAGTAGAAAAAGTAAGAAATATGTTGTAGGACTCAAAAGACTTTTAAAGATTTAATTTTTCATAGACTTTTAAAAATAAAATTTTTCAGACTCCTAAAAATTAGAGTCTTCAAAGAATTTAAAAAATGAGAGTTTGGAAGGTCTCTTAACCCTATACGGTACTTCTTCGTCGAATCGACAGAAAAAACAATGAATTAATTAATTTTGTTTTCAAGTAATAAAAAGCAATGAAAAAATGAAACAATGTGTTTAACAAAACACAGTAATAAAACCAGATTTTTTTTTAAATAAGGAGCAATTGACTTCGAGTTAAAAAAAAGCGTCGTTCGAAGAAGATGGACCATAGTGTATAAAAAATAAGAAATGCCGTCTAGAGTTAAATGCTATTTTTGTTTTATAAAAGTTTGGGAAGACTCTTAACTTTTATTTTTACAATTAAAAGTTAGCGGTAATTTTTAACTTTTACCTTTTAGTATAAAAGTTCACAGTCCGACTTAAAAAAAAGAAGAAAATAAGAGTTAATTTCAGACTCTGAAAAAAATCAGCTGATAACTGCCAGTAAATTTAGAAGTGGAGTTAACCAGAGCAGCACTACAAACTGTCACTGCTTTACTGCCATGACGCGCTTTTGTAATTTAGGTTTAACCCGTTCGAGGAATTCTTACTCAGAGATATTTAAAAGGAAAGAAAAATCTTAAAAATTGTTTCTAATTTATCATATTATTTTGAATTAAACTGATTAAACAAACAAAAATTTCAAAATCAAACTAAAATTTTATGTGCATACATACATACAATGGAAAGCTTTTTTAAAATCGAAAACACGTGCTACACATTTTCCCCCCTTGAAGTAAAATTTCATTTCAAATTGAAATATTTTTAACATGAATCAAACAAAAATAAAATAAAAGAGATACTGAACAATAGTTCATATAAAAAAAATATTTTTAAAAACCCAATTTACTTAAATTCACTTTGTTGTTGCTTTGAAAAAAAAAAAAAATACAAAATGAAAAACGGTGTGGTTTTACACACAAACATTTTTGGGGAGCGCCTTTTTGCAAACAAATGCGAAAATGAAAGAGAATGAGAGAGAGAGAGAGAAATTAACAAAAAATTGAAAGTTTTGGAATTCAGCGGAAAATTTTAATTCATATGAGAGAAACAGTGAGTATTGTTGGCGCTGGAATGAGTAGAGAAAATAGAAAAAACAAAAAAACTGGAAAAGTAACGGGAAAATATGTAAAAAGTTAAAAGCAGATAATTTTTCCCAACAAAATATAATAGCTAAAATTTAAATTAATAAGTTCAACTTTTGTATAATTTTTATACTTAAAAAAAGCGTAGAATTTTTACTCACACAATTAATTTTTAGATATTGAAAATTTTTGTATGAAATAAAAAGCATTAGTACGCCCTTATATAAACTTGGAAAGTTCTCTACATTTTCTTCTTAATTTTCTTTTGTCGCTTTTCAACAGTTTCCAGTTTATAATTCGTCTGCATTACTAGCGCGTACACGTTTGTTGGTTATCACGTTTTACTATGGAAATTTATGGTTAAGAAAATTCCAATTTTTGCAGTTTTTCTAAACTTGAACGCAAAACACACAGAAGAGAGAAGAGAATAACTAATAAATGGCAGTGCAAAAAAAGAGAGCATTAAGGGAGAATGTAAAAAGAAAAACGAAATAACGCAAGTCTGATAAAAGTCGAAATGTGAGAGTAAAAATGTGTGCTATCACCTGATTTCATACATACTTAGTATACGCATATTCAGCATTATATGGTAAGTACGAAAACAAGAGCACACACTGTAAATTGTTGTTGTGCGAGACAATGACAATGGTTTTTAAGAGTACGACAAAACGTTAGATATAACGTAAACAAGAAGAAATAACAGCAACAAAGATGTCATAGAAGAACAAGCAGCAGAAAATTTAAACATATTAAGCATTGGAAAATTATGCTGCATCGTGTAGTCATGAACATGAAATTTGAAAGTAAATATAATTTACTGCTAGTAAATATTATTTATCTTACTAGATATCAAGGGAAATATATTGAAAAATAAACCACAGCAAAGAAACTGTCGCGCATTCTGCACAAATTTTAGAATCTACATATTATTATGTGTGTGTGTCTTGATAAAAACGGCGCTCGCAGTCCTACCAATATTTCTACGAAATAATTGAATAATAGTTAAAAATTATAAATGAACAAAACTGAAACAAAAAAATAGTTTTGTTTTTATTATTCAATAACAATTACTAACTAATTTTGTAAAGATAGCTATGTATGTATCTGCATGTGATTACAGAAAAATTTGTATCACATACTTGCGGTATCTACATCTTTATATTGATTTGCTCTCGTTTTCAATGTTCCAAATTTCTTTACATTAAGTTCGCCCCCAGACTTTTTTCAAATATTCATTTCTACCTATATTTTTTCATCCACAATTTACACAGTTTCAGTTGTTTTTGGTTTTTGTTTTTTTTTTCTTTACATTTTTTGTGTTGTCCGTTTTTATGTTTTGCTCTAATTCTTGTATGGCTGCATAGAAAATTTTGTTTTTGTTTTGGGTATAAAATTCTTCATAGCTAACTGCACTCTTTCGTTTTTTTACTTTTTTTATTTTTTATTATTAAAACGGGTGCTTGCAACACACAGGCTACTCATTGTTACAACTTCCCTTTACCTCTTCTCTCCATATAAAAAGTATTTAATCAGTGCAATTCACAGAGATGCAAACACACATACTAGCCAATGTTGTAAGTTTCATTTTGAGTTCTTCTTCTTCTAATCTCCTTCACTAGTTTGCTTGCTTACAGTTTTGCTCTTCGTTTTCAATTTGACATTTTTGCTCTCATTAGTGTTGTTATTGTTTTTGGTTTCATTAAAGCAATTAAAGCATTTGTTGATATAACCGCACAAATATCCGAACACTAACTACAAAAGGGGCACAACTCAAAATTGATAATTTTTCAGGGAACGATAACAAAACTGTTTTTGCTTTCCTATGGATGAATATTTAACATAATGATATTTTGTTTTCCATAAAATTAAATTTTATATTCATCGGTAGGAAAGCAAAATATTTTTTTATATGCAGCTTTTTTATTGTTCCCAAAAAATGTTCAATTTCGAGTTGCATTCTTTTTTTAGTCAATGCGTGATAGGTGCTTACACCAGTGCGTGCATTGGATGCATATAGCAAATTGATAACCAAACCGTTATTATACAAAATTTAAAAATTTCCAACTATAAAGCTGTTCTACATGTAATGCAAAAATCTCCAAAATTCGTAGGTGTTATTTGAATCGTCTTATGACAAAATAATAAATAATAGAACTTCATGGAATTTCAACATGTTATTTATATAATCTTTGGAAAACACCAGATTCTTCTTTGAGCTTTTGAATGCAAAGGGGGGCAAGTAAATTGTTTTGTGAAAGATTCCAGTATTAGACTTTGAGTCAAGAAAAGGGGTAATTGTTGTTGGTACTTAATGACTTGCATTTCGAAACAATAAACTGAACTCCTTTTTCAGTCGAATTGGTTAAACTGAAATCTATAGAAATAAGATGGAACCAATGGATGTTAAAACAAATCAAAAGCAGTTGGTAAGAAAAGTCAATGCAAAATGCTGCTTAAACTATAAGAGGTACATAAAAATGATGTATAGAAAGATTATAGATCATATCGTATATCTAAAGTTAATAGTTTACCTGTAAAATACATTTTTATATTAAAAATTTGTTCCCCTTACATTTGTTATTGTAAATATTTATGTTTTTCCTAGAATCAAAGCCAAAGATTTTTACTTCGCTCGCTGTGATTTCCACCACACAAAGCAGAAAAGAATGCGTATGAGCTTTGCGTTTGAAATTATTTTTCATTTGCATGAATGTAACTATATATTACTAATTTGATCACAGTATTTCATAGTGGTGTGTGGATGAGTTGGTTGGATGTAGGAAAGAGTTGTGGAAGTTGTGAATTCGAATTCCATTTGAAGCGGAACCAAACATTTTTTTTTTTCAATATATTTCTTTTTTATCTGTATGGTGGGAAAAAATAAATATACAACAAAAAACAATTACCGACAAAGGTGAATATAAAACATGCAAACACACAAAAGACATTATTATATATTACTAATGTGATCACGTTACTTTGTAAAGGTTTATGGATTAGTGAGTTGAAAAGGAGAGTAAAGTTGTGGTTTGGCAAAGAAATTGTGAATTATTTTGGTGTCATGTGTTCGAATCCCACTACAGGTGAACCCGCCAAGGGATTAGTTTTTTATACAAATAATGAATTTTTTTATACTATTATATAAAACTTCATGGACATATGCCCATCAATAACTCAGATAATTTTTGGGTATATCTCCACAACCAGAGATTTAGTACAAGGATGTTAATTGCCAGTGTAACGCCGCAGGAAAAAGGTCTGTGAAATTGAAAAAAGGGGACATTGCATATCCTATATAATCTGAGTTTTAGCTATGGAATATCTCAGTATTCATTTGTGGCACGACTCTAAAAAACGTTATTTGTCAGTGGCATTTTATGAAAAAATATGGCATTTTCCGTTCAATTCTAATGCTTCTATATATATTTCTTAGAAACTATTTGTAGTACAGTACTAAGATTTGGAATGATAATATTTGATTTGTCAATGGAATTTGGTGGGTAAAGTATGGGTAGACTTGAGTTACTGACTGTTCCACCTCGGTTTTATAAGGTATATTTACTAAATTATTTGTGGTTAGAGAGATTTGATTGCCAATGGAAAATGCTAGAAAAAAAATGAATGGAATAAATAAAATATGCGTGACACCTCCCATGCAAAGAAAATGTTTGAAACTGTACACATGAGAAACCATTGCAAAGAACACACTGGCAGTTTGTGTGTAAAGGCGGATGGTTAGTAGTAGTTGTTGGGCAGAATGTGGAAGTGTTTTGGCATACAAAGGAAATGTTTCAAAAGGTATATATATATGTATCTATGCCTTATTTTGCTAAGGCCCTAACGTCAGTTTTACAATATGGAGTTTTCGATGGATAATGATAAAGTATGCCCTGTACCGAAAATTTTAGAAACCAACACTGACAACTTGCAATCTTTTCTTTTAGTTTAAATTACAAATTCTCGAAACTCCATATACAAAAATGTTTTTTGCTTGTCCTGTAAAATTTGAAAAATGCGTGTTAGGGCTTTAGCAGCGATATGGGGAACCATAATAAGGCAAGCAATCAAAATTTAGTTGTAAAGGATGTATGTTGATAGTTATTAGAGAGCCATAGTAAGAAAGATTGTGAAGGTTTGTATGTTAAGATGGGATATTGATAGCAATAACTGAGAAGAATGTTGACACCATTAAACACGTGGAAGTGGAACTACTCATGTAAATGATATGAATGATTAGTGCAATGATTCGATTTTGATCGGAGACTGGCACGCTCATATATATATATCTCTTGCAAAAGTTTTAGTTGTTGTAATTTTTGCATTACCCCTACTTTGCCAGGTCCGGACCACGAAGCTCAGCTATTTATCTTATAATCAAATAAATAATATGACACAAAGTAGAAGTTTGAGCAAGGAACTCATAAAGAATGCAAAGGCAATCCTCTAATGATTATATTAGATATGTAAAATAGAAGAAAGAGAGTCTTGGGTATGAAGTCCTTCTCGGATTATCGCCCTCGTCTGCTCATTTTTGGTATGAATACAATATTACTACAAAACTCTATAAACTTAATTCGAAACTAACTATTACTTAGATTCTTATTGTATTTGTAATTTCGAACTATATTACACGACCAAACCAAAGTAACCTTGCCCTCATCATTATGCAGCGCAAGTAGAGTTATGCAATTTAATATGTATTACACAAAATTATAGGTATTCAACTTTACTTTATCTCTTTTTGACATATCAAAAAATTTAACAGTTGCATTATTATTTACGCTAAAAAATTTTGGCACAAAAATCAAAAAACAATCTCAAGGTTTATTTTCGTGCCTACGGAATTTAGTTGGATACTTTGATAAAATTCATTACTTTGCATTAGTTTGCCATTGGTGTTAAATATTGATCCAAAAATAATCACTGCTAATTTCTAAAAGTAAGTATTTAATTTTTGATGCTTCACCCAACCAAACACTCAACTCTTGCCGCGTATCTAAAAGCCGTAATGTAACTAACCCCTTCACTATTCCGGGAGTAAGTATGTATTATATAAACTTTGAATTAGTGCAGCCACAAATTAACCACAGAAAACTTTTGTGCGTTGTCTTATTCATGAGAATAATAGCACAATGTTTGACGATAAACGAATGAAAGTAAGTGGAGATGAGTGGGTGGTGTGGCATATTGTGGGATGGTTGCAAAAAAAATAAAGAAAACATGAAAATTGCCAACCACAATTTTCAATAATTAATGGTCTTCATTGGTAAGAAATAAAACAAAATAAAGAAAACGCAGAAACAAAAACCAAAATGTCGCCGCGTATTAATGGCGGCGCCCAGTTTCACTAATAACTTTAACAATCGCAAAATTTTCGAGTTAAGCTGCCGTAGAGAATGTTTGTTTTTAAAAGGATAAATAATGTTCCTCTTGAAGCTCTAGCAATTAATTAAATAAATTAGAGTTTCTTTGCCATTTAAGAACTGTTTGCTAAATGCAACAAAGCGGTTAAGGTTTTTTTTAGAGAGAATTTTTAACATTTTCAAAATTTTCTTTGTTATAGTTAGGCAACATTGTCCTCAATTACTACGCCTACAGTGTTGTGCAAGAAATAGATAAATTTTTTCGGTAATTTCGAGTAGTTATTATTAAAATTTGGTTATAGCAAGACTCAAGTTCGGGTTTTTGTTTATTGTTATTGCTTATTGAACATGTGAAAAAAATAAAAAAAGGAAATTGACTTTCTTGTTAAACCAGTGTAAATGAGATTTAGTGGGTGATGGCTTTGAATCTGCATCCACTCGTAAACGTGCGGAATGGTTTAATAAATATTTTACTCTGCAGGAGGATGACGGGAAACAATTCTGCTATTGCAATGATGTTGACGCATTGTTTGAAATAAAGTTATCGTTTTGTATGACTACTTGACAATAGCGCAGCATTCAAGCTACTAAAAACTATTTTTCCAAAACTGAGCAAAGCAAAAATCGAAGCAGGTAAATTATTTTACTTTCATTTTTGTCTTTTTAGAAAAAGTTATTTTATCGTACTAAATCAGCCAATTTCATTGAATATTTTATTGGTGAGATACTTTCGTTATAAATAGTTTGCTAATTTTTGAATAACTTAACCGGCATTGATGACCTGAGGCAGTTTTTCTTATTTCTTACCTGGCGACTAAATAAAACGAGCAATTAACCTACGGATCTCGAACTCTTATTTTTTATCCCGTAACTAAGCATTTATAATTCTTCCAGTTTTTGTTTTAGAGGGTTAAGCTATTTTTTTGTCACCTTATGCTCAAATCAAAGACGATTCTTGAAACGATATATAATTCTACTTATTATTTAAAAGTTCGCACTAATTTAATATTTATAATCAAAAAGATATGATAAAATATTTTTGATCTTAAGTCGAGTTAGGCTGTTTTTCATTTTCACCATAGATATAATAGCGGCCCACACGTGTTTACGATTCTTCTCAATGCGGGTAGTATGAGTAATTTTAGTTAAAAATTAATATTAAATATGAACTATAAAACTAGTAAACGTATCAATATAGAGAAACTTTGAGATACCGGTATTTTATTTTTAAGTCATCTTTCAGAATATATTGGATTTTCTCAGGTGTGCAAAGCTGTGTCGGGTGGTGTTACCTATCTGGCCGCGTTTGCCATAGACTTCTTCTACTTTCTTTAATTTTTCTAATGCTTGCTATGATGTTTTCTCTGTTTTGTTGGATTACGATTGATTACTTCTAACTACCTTTAACTGATTTTGTCTGTCTCTTACCACTAATGCCTCTAATGTTTCTTATGATTTTTCTCTATATTCCTCCGATTACGACTGATTGTTTCTGACTTATTTTTTGTCGAATTTCCTACAATTACTTTTGATTGTTGTGACTACTTCTAACTGCTTTTAACTACCTCATGCTTCCTCTGACTTCCCCTATAATTATCTCAAGCTTCCTCTGACTTTTCCAATTAATTGCTTTTGATTTCTTTTAGCATCCATTGACTCCATTTTACTACTACAGATTTCAGTTTAGGCTGACAAAAAAAAAAGAAATTCATTTTATTGTTTCCAAGTACCAACAACAATTATCCCATACTCCTCACGCCCCCGCCCCTTCTGCTGTGACTCAAACTCTAATGCTGGAATTTTACACAAAACAATTCAATGTACTGTGAGCCACAACGCAGCAATAATGTTAAAATAATGGTTCTCAAATTTCAACCAAAATGTCACAATAAGTAGTAATCCCAAAGAAAAATGTGTTAAATGCCAAATAAATACTCTGAATTTTTACTGGCATCTTCTTTTCTTCTTATTCAAAAGAATTTTCATCAGATTATTTGTAAAAAAGAATAAAACGAAAAGGAATCTCAAGTAAAACCATTTTGACCCAATTATCCTGTAATTATTATTTATTTTCGAGGTGACATCATTATTAACTACTTTTACTTTGAATATCCTTTTGTGGGCTCATTCGCCTATCTAAAAAAAAGGACCTTATTTAATTTTAAATTATTTTGGTTTTTCTTCAACTTTAATATCTTTGTTTTTTTTTTGTGGTTGAGCTACTGAATGAAGCTACTGCAGTCTTACAATTTATTGTAATTTTCTTTACCTATTTATTTTAGGTTGTGCAAAATATTAATGGAAGTAAATGTGCCATAATATTTTGAATTATTTAAATGCATTTATTTTAAGATTCTGCGGTTTCTTATAAAATGTTTGTTACAATTCAACGAAAAATCTTATTATTATTATTTCATTATATTTTACTAAATATGCATTGTATGTATGTATGTATATTATAACCACTAGCAGATCCAGGGAGAAGAGGCGGGGTTTGGGAAGAGGGTTTGGGGTTAAAAGCCATCCCACCCCACACAGATGAAGTTTTCATACATTTTAATCGTTAATTAAAAAGAAACTAAATTGTGTATTAAAGAACAGAAGGCAGAAGTGAAAGTTCTTGTGAACTAAACGAAACACAAGCAAATGAAATTTTTCAATCGCTAAATTTTTTACTTCATTGGCTTGTGTTTTTTAATTTCATTTGCTTGTGTTTCGTTTAGTTCACAAGAACTTTCACTTCTGCCTTGTGTTCGTTAATACACAACCAATTTTTTTTTTTTTTTGGAATTAATGCTGGAACAAAAATTGCAACTCTATACCGGTAATGTCGATGACAATTGTAGCGAACTCTTTTTGTGTGCGACATCTTCCTGTAATTCCTTGGACATTTGCGCCATCTGTATGTGGAATGTATAACTGCCATAAACTTTAAGATGGCGACGCTACACATTGTTCTTTCTGCCATAGGCGTGTGTGTGTGTGTGTAATTAATATGTTATATTGAATTAAAACTATTTGCTCGTGAATTCAGTTACGAAATATTGATATTTAGCCCCTCATGCACATTGCTCGACAAAATTATGTCGCATTGCAAACTTACGCGCGACGTCACATACGGTTGGTTTTACTCTACGACAAGAGAAAAGAAGTTTCACTTCAAAAATTAAATTTAGGCGACGAAAAAATTATAACCCCTCTCCCCTAGGAAATCTCTGGTTCCGCTAGTGATAAGTTTAGTTCATTACACATAATACTACATACAATATTTTTAAGAGGGAATTTATATTGAATTATCGTTTTTCAATGAAAAAAGTAATGTTTGCATATTGCATATAAATATTTTAAAATCACTCACCTTGCAGTCATCACACTGATGTATTCGCGAATAAACTTGACGGCAGTCAAAACGATAAAGTATCTCAGCCACTTCGCAGGTGATGCGTGTTGCCAGGGAATCTAAATCCATTACATCCATTAATATTCGGACACATTCAACGCCTCCGCTTAACGTGACATTCAAAGCAATCGTATGCAATGCACTCAAAATGTTTCGCTCGCAACAATGCTTCAGTCGCAGCGAACGCAAACGCGCCACCAATTCACTGGGCGACTTTAGGCTGCACAAATGTGCGGGACTTGTGTCTTCGGTGTCGCCCAAATAATCAAGGCACTGTTGTTGTTCTTGTTGTTGTTGTCCGTCAGTATAGTATTGTTTGTTATGATGATTATTGCTGCTGCTGCTGCTGCTCTGATCCTGTCTCAGTTGGTTATTTTTCAATTCGTAATTATTGAAATTTAAATTATTATACGAATTCACATTGACATGATTTATATCATCATTATTATTATTATTATTTTTTGAGCTAATTTTTATAATATTGTTGTTATTTTGACTTTGCTGCTTAACTGTAGAAGATGAGGTGGCAACAATTTTTCCTTCATTGCCAGTATCGCCGCTATCTTGCAACATTCTTTCTTCTGCTTGTGTTGCAGTATCGGCTTTTAATATATTCGCCATGTTTGTTGCTATTGTTGTTGTCGCAGAAGCTGTTGTAGTTGTTATTGTTGTCGCCGTGTTCGTCAATGTTGTCGCTCCTGTAGTTGTTGCTGTTGCAGTTTCGTCAGTTACATCGTCAACATGCTCATCTTTTTCAACATCTCTACGCACTTTCGTCGTCATTATGTTATTATTGTAATTGTTGTTGTTGTGTTTTATATTCATTTCACTATTTGACTTAAAATTTAAATTATTTATATTAATTAAATATTTAATTTTATTATTAGGCTTTATATTAAAATTATTTTTATTATTATTTATATTTTCCATATTATTTAAACGTAATTGTTCGCACGATATCGGACACGATGGCGGGCCGGGACCTTCATCGACCCATGCCACAGGCAGTGTACCAGCCGAGCACTGACCCTATAGAAATAGAGAGAAATGAAATATTACAAAAAGTTTGAAGTAGTTATCGATTTAATTGTTTATTTATGTGCTTGTTTATATATCAATACATATCCACAACGAATTTCGAAATCGGGACGACTATTTAATCTCTTTCGGGGGGAAAAAAAACTATAAGTTGTACATTTAACCTTTATCTATAAGCGTACACTATACAAAGACAAAACACTTGAGAAAAAAACAGGTTACTGAATGAGTTGCTTCACTTTTAAAGTCTTGTGAAGTTAATGCCACGAAATATAAGGACTCAGGTTAAAAATGTCAGAAATCGAGTGTCTTACAACTTCTCAATGTTCATGCAAAGTTCCTATTGTGTTCCTAATTCTGTACGCATTTACTTTTGAAATCAGTTTGAAAATTAAGTGAATGACCAAAAAAGTTTTTAGACAAAATTGGAAAGCACAATATGGAAACACGCTTAGAATACGTGTTAACATGACGACTACTAAGGAAAAGGTAAGATCATCTCGAGGAGAAAAATTGACACTTTTTGGAATATTCAAAACTTTTTCAAATATACCATATGTTGACGTGTCCCACAACTCCCCACTCTTCCCTACTATTGGAAGCAACGAAACATTTTCATTAGAATTGATACTTTGCGGATCTTAAGATTTTTAAGAAACTATTGCAGCTTCTTTAAGAGAAAATGATCCCTCTACTTTTTTTTTTATTTGGTTTTGTATCTTTTATATTTTCATATCTCTCAAAATAATGATGACGACAATCCCATCGCCGATGTATGATATGATGCAGATGCCACCTACTACATTAAATATTGCGCAATTTTATTAATTTTGTTGTTGTTGTATGCAGAGGTGGAAAGTTGGTCTGTGAGCAGCAGTGCACTTAAAAGGTTTAAGCACGTTAAGTTCATACATATTCATATACACGCACAGTGAGTGAAAGTTTTACACCAACCGCGAATGCAATAAAAAGTCTCTATGTTTTCTATTATTTTTTCCAATGTTCACTAATTGGTGCAAATACTCTTGCATCATTGCAAATGAAAAATATTTCTGCTATCACAACAACAAATATATGCGAAACGCAATAAAAATTTGCATTTACACTGACGCAACACCATTTGCAATTTTTCGTAAATAGGGTTAATAAAAATGTTTTGTTGCTTTCAATAACTAATATGGCCATAGCTGCAGTTAGTTGGAATGATTTTTATTTTAAATCAAAATACCAGAAACAAGTATATGCTTTGTATATAAATATGTATGCCTTAGGTACCGAAGCTCATATAGAGGAAGAAAATTAAGGTACTGATTTTTTAAAGCGAAGTACCACCATTCTCCAAAACAGATATGAGGTCTACCAAAAAGCTAAATAGTAAAACCGCGCCAGGTTATGGTGTTGTTTCATGCAAACTATTAGCCCTTAAATCCACACTGTATCTTTAAAGATACAACCATTCCAACCGACTTTTAATCGTTCTTTTTTTTTGCAAACTCAATACCAATATCTTTTTTATGAATTCTACAATAAAAACGATGTTTGCTCTTATAAATTAATAAATTTAGAATTTGTTGAAATTGAAATCTGGAAAAAAGTATTTTTCAAATTGTAAAAATAAAATTGTCGTGGACTGATACATTTGTCCCATGTTGTTCATACGAATATGTGTTGGGTAATCAATGTATCTTTTAGGTCCAACCAATTTTTTTAACCCTTAATCGACGACTCATGTTTACGTTTTACCATTTTTCTTTCCAAGTAAGTGTTGGTAAACCTTTAATTTATGAATAAGTGTTTTAAAAAAAATGTCCATTGTTGTTTTTCTATATAGTAAATTAACCAAATAATGGGAAATAACCAACTTTCAAAGTTATAAGTGCATAAGAAGCATAACCTTTACGTATGAAAAATATGCGAGTACTTCAATGGTTAAATAGTACCTTAAACCTATTACATTTTTTAAATACGTTGTAGGTAACATTCGTCGAATCGAAGATGGCATATTAAACATCAATTTCTAGAAATTTTTTGTTTATGTTCAAGCGATTTCCTCCGAAAAAGAGAAAGTTGGCGAAAGATTACTATGAAAATTAATTGGCTTTGAATGAACAATGATGCCAGAAGTTTACCTTTTTAGGGTTAAGAAATAATTGTTGCTCAGATTGCACTTTTACCTAAACCTGGCAAACCAGCAAATTTGAATTACATACAGACTTATAAGCGTATTCCACATAGAATCAAGTTAATGGAGACTATAAAATTTCTAGAAAAGCCTTTGAAGACAAAAAATGTTGCACTACTATATTTTTTGGCTTTGTCGTTTTGCTCTTTTGCTTAAATACTGTCATGTTGTTGTTGTTGTTGAAGTAGTGGTTCGCTCCACGAACCCAATAAGTGCTGTTTTGTTGTCACATTCTCAGTTATTTTATGGTATGTTTAAATTACTTGGTTCTATCCCGGTTATAACCATTTCGTTTTGGTTTAGGAATTTAAGTAGGTCATTGATGTTGGTTTTGTTGAAGATTGTTTTGCCCTGGGTGTTTAGCCTATCCTTCCATAAGGCTGGACATTAGCAGAGGAAGTGAGTTACTGCTTCTTTTTCCTCTGGCTGTTTGCAACTGTAACAGAAGGTATTGTGAGGGATGTCTATTCTGGCTGCTTGCACTACAATGTGCCAGAAGCCCGTGATGACTGCCGTAAGTCTTGATGCATCTCTGCGGTTTTCGTTGATAAGTTGCTCCATTTTCCTCCAACCGTAGTGCGCCCATAATGCTCTGCTGATCCATCTTGGAACTATCCGTGAAATCTGTTGGCATCATACCATTGCTCCATTCTTTCCGAGAGGGTAAGAGTACAGTGAAATTCTTATTGAAAGACACAGTAGTTATGATGTAATCTATTTTTTTTTTTTTTGGGTATTGAACGCCCAAGCGACATTAGCAGGCTTCCATGCCCGTAAGTTTTTCCTTTCCAGCAACCAGCTTTCCTTAACCTTAAGGCGCTCACGGTTGCTGTTTGTTCAATGAAGAGGTCTACCTAAATCAGATGCATTAGAACATTGAAAGCGAATGGCTCCTGCTGCTGTAACACACGCTGACCATTGAATTCTTCCTAAATTTGCTACGGTACACAGTGGTCAAAAAGAGGGTATTTTTGGAAAAAATTCTATAAATTTTGATTCAGTGGAGATAATTCCAAAAATTTTTTTTAAATCTTATTGAATATCAAGGCTATTAAAATTTAAAATACAATTTTTTTTAAATTTAATATATTATTAACACTTAGAAAATGTAAAGTTTTGATATTTTTAAAAGAACGGAAAATTTTGAAAATTTAAACTAAAAATATGTTGCTCTTGTTTGAATGGACGTAAAAAATATGCTAGTCATAAAAAAATGTTCAATTTGAGGGCGTGGTATATCCCACTATATCGGTTTTAATAAGGTCTATAACTTCAACACGAAACATTATATAAAGATGAAATCTGCGGAAGCAGTTTACACAAAGAACACCAATATGTGCTCCAAAAATGGGAGTGGTCGGATCAAGGAGCGTTGCACCTTCCGTACAGTGATGGTTCGTATAAATGCTATAATTTTGAAATAAATCAAAATTTAAAGTTTAAATTGAACGAGAAACTTTGATGAGTAAATTTAAATCTTTGCTCTGGTAGTGATCGGGGTAGTGGGCGTGGTATTTCTTGTGTAATTGCTTTACGTATTAATGAAATGATAAATATGTTCTTAGTCCATGAAACCAGTTTCAAAGAAAATTCAACATAACCTTTCATAATTAAGAAATAAAACAGTGAAATTTTCAAATTTTTAACCATGGTTAGCCCAGAATTCAATTTAATGTACATACGTGCATAAACAGATTTTTTGTTCAAAAAGCAACATAAACGTCGAAAATCTAACGTACAACAAAAGTAACAACCACAACCAATTTCAGTATCTCTCTCCACTTCTCACATCTTCAAAACGGTAGTATCCGTTCTTTTGTTTTGATTTATTGTTGTAATAATAATTTTTAATAACAATTTGCATCAAAATAATTGCTTACATCAGCTTCTATCATAAGAGAAAATTCGTTCTAAAAGTATACTATAACTTGACGACCTCGATAGTCTAGTGGTTAGTGCACTAGACTTTCATCCAGAAGGTTGCGGGTTCGATTCCCGTCTTGGTCTGGTGGTTAATTCTCATAAACTTCTTATATTCACTATCGATATGAAGTGGATGAGAATTATAAGAATGTGTACAAGTACACACCTTGGTTGGTAATGGCAAAACCACCGAGCTGATAAAAAATTACCATACAGCCGTTCGGAATCGGCGTTAAACTGTAGGTCCTACCATCGCCACTGTGGTCTAGTGGCAGAGTGCCAGACTTTTGTTTCTGGAGACCCGAATTCGATTCTCGGCTTGGGTATGTTTCTTATCTATCTTTCTTTCTCTCTTCCTTTCTTTCTTTCTTGGGGCTTTGGTACAATAGATCTTATAGGTCGTAGTGCCTGACTTTCAAATAATAAAATACTATAACTTCTTTTTTCCAATGAAAAATAATTTTTTTTATTAATTTAGTTCACAAAAGTGATTGCAATTATCGGGGTGGCAGGTAGGGGCATCATTTTTTTTATATCAATGGAAAGAAGAAACTTCAGTCTTTATTATAAAACCAGTTAGAATGCGGAAATCGACAGGAATCATAAAATACAAGCTATCAAAGTTAGACTAAATTGTATTTTTAGTTTCTTTAATAAATTGTATTTATTCAATTAATTAGTGATACAATTAAAAATATGTTTACTTCGGATAAATGTAGGAATAACAATCTTGGCAAATGTTTAAAAATCCAGACTAAAAACGTAAAATGTTTTAGCCAATTTTTGTAACGTCAAGTTACGCAAATTTAAACTGCTTTTACAACAACAAAAAACAACAAATCTAATAAAAAATTTGTATTCGTAATCATTAGATATTTAACTAAAAAACTACATAATTACATTTTTGAAAAAAAAAAACACTGAAAAGTTGGATTTTTTACCACTGTGCGGTATAGCCCTTACTGTTTTTGTTTAATTGAGCACGAACCTGTACCCGAATTCAAAATTGCGCGAGTTTTGAAAGCACTTCAAATAACTATTATTTGCGTTTTAATTATTGTTAATCGGTATGTCAAAATAAATAGAAAACTGGAATTTACTTAATCTACATATATACATGTTTGTGTACTTATATATATGTACTCGTATCTATTTACAAGTATGTTGATGTTTTTAAATATCACTCCAAACGACGGTGACGGTGTTTTCTAGTGTATGATGACTCACTCATATTTAAGAATCTATTAACCCTAATGATAAAACATGGATTAAGCACATGTGTAATATAGCATACATAAAACAATCATACGAGTATACATACATACTTAAATATTTGCATACAGATATACATATTTACATCCATATCTACATGCATTGATCATAAAGCAAAAGAGATGAAAATATGCGACTTTGGATTGATGGAAGGTGGCCACAAACGCAAAATGAAATGTGAGAAGAGAAGAATGTGATTTGTTTATTAGGCACATGACATGCTTCCAGTTCAAGACGACAAGTATGAACACACACCTCCATACATACACATGCATAAGAATGAATAAAGGAAAAACGTAGAGGAATTATAAGGTATGTATATGTGTATATATAAAAGCATGTAATGTGCAATTGCATATATATACTCGTATGGATGTTACATTTTGCTGAAATACACACTTAATGCTGGTACAATCAACCCTTAAACACACCACAACACCCACTTAACATTCAACTAAATGACTTCTTCCTTTTAATCTTCTTCCATTCACCTAACCAGCCAATACCACCAACACCTCATCGTCGTTGTATTGCACACTTTTCCCTATCTGCCGAATCGTTGCTGTGTTGGCATAGTTAGTCATTTTTATACTCCCTGCATAAAAAACGTAAGTATACCATATATGGTACACACTAGCATGAAGTATAGAACTTGGCGAGAGAGTATACAAAACAATTTTTAAGAGCCAACAAGAAAATATTGGAGCCAAGCAAATCCTGTGAATACGCAACGAATAAAAATCTAAGAAGACCATGGATCTCACTTATCTACCATTCAGAAATATCTTTAACTAATTTTATAAAATATTATAATTGCCTCTCAAAGACATATTGATATGAAAATACCATGGAACAAATTTTTATACTTACTTATACTTATGGTAGTCAAAATTCATTGAAAAATATTTTTAAATCATTTTTTGTGTGATTTCAAAGATCCATACATTTCTATTTCTTTCATTAACTTCAGCATCCCCACAAGGTACTAGGTCATCAAAAAGATGTGACACAAAATCAAAATTTCTTTTCTTTTTGCTTTTTTTTGCCTGTACTCGCCCTACCTTAACCCATTAAGGACCAAAGTAGATAGATCAAGAAAGTAACTTGAGAAAAAAATTGTTTTTGAACCTGGCTCAGCGAAAAGGTGGTGCCATATGGCACCGCTAGGCAATACAGTGCTAAGCAGCTTTTGTTTTAAAACTTTATTAGTTTTTTTTTTTTTTTTGTATTTTTCTTTTTTTTATTTTACTATCAAATAAGCCTTATCTCAAGCATTATAATCAGAGCTAATCATGTTTAAGGGGATCTTCCCTAATTGGCCATTCGACCATTTTATATACATAAGGAGTGCGCATGAAAAATTTGTAACATAGAAAAATCAAAAAATCAAGTAAGCCATGAATCCAAGTTATGAGTGACATAGTGGCTAAAATAAGTTGGATATTTTATGCTGCATTATAATATCCGTGTTGATTAACCCTGAAGTTACATACGGCTGGTTTCTTTTACCATAGCTGCATATGGCTTGCCATATGAGAAATATCTTAGGAAACTTGGAACTGCAAGAAGTCTACCAATACATACTTATGTTTCGTCATCCATGATGCAACACTGAAATTTTCTTTTAAAGTTTGCCTGCAATTTTTTTGTTCTTTTGCCAATGTTTTTTGTAGCATTCCGATCTGAAACTTTTTGAACTTTGTACAATGTTAGATCAGCTTCCCCTTCCACTTGGCGGACAAATGATTCAGAACACGAAAAAAAAATCGAACACTTCTGACAAAAGTAGGAATTAAAAAATAATGTTACAATTTTTTCGTGCTCACTTCTTATGTAATTTTATATATTTGTACAGTTCGCTCACGATAAAGTGAGACCAAGGGTGTTCACGATTACGAAGGTCAAAATTCAAGGCATAAAGAATCTTAATAACTACAATTTCAGGTTATTTATTTGCACTTTAAAATAAAAATTTTCTTTCCTGAGAAAAAAAAGAACAAATTTATTTTAAAAAATGTCTGTCAATGAAAATTTCATTGAAGTTTATTTAAATTTAAATTGCTTACATGTGCTTATTAACCACATTCAACATACCTGACATTCAGCATACTTACAAATGCAAAAAAAAAATCGGTTTTAACATTATTCTAGGAAATATATACCTCGCAGGTCATTCAATGTTTTAGGACCCCTCATAATTTTTAACAAGGAACACTTTCTCCAAAGTATATTTTTCTAATTTAAATATTTAAATATTTTTCTCAGCGGATTTTTTTTATCGGTCATTTATCGAAAAAGGGCGTTTCAAAACCCATTTACAAGAGGAAGGATAGGAGGTGGAAGAAAAGTATTTATAGAAAAATTATTGATATCTTTGTGCTTAACAACTTTGCTTCTGACATCAAACTCGTATCTGTTGAAATAAAAAAAAATCTTAATAGCTCCTGCAGACCCCATTTTTCCGACTTCAAGTCCATATTGTAGGAGAACTAGATGTAATGAAGAAAAACTGAGTACGCACCTCAAAATTACTATAAAACCGTTGGAAAATCTCGTGAATAAAATAAAAGTTGAAATTTTGTTGCCCTGCGTTATAATTACAGCTTGGTTTTAAGCGACTATAATTGACAAAGAAATTTAATGTGCTTTTAATTTAGGTTTTAACTAAAACATATTTTATTTTACAACTATAACCACGGGCCATTGAATTACTTACTGTTCATGTTATAGGGGTTTTGACCTTGTTCTAGCTCACTTTTTAGAGTAGACAATGTAAAATGAAAATGGTTCACATTAAGCGGGGTTAACGTTTACGCGAGCTCACTGTATCTACAAAGGAATACTAGAAAAGAATACGCACCTCATCAGGAGAACCTTACATTACATAAGTCTCTTATAAATATGTACGTGCATATGTGTGTATAAAAGTAAGTAAAGTAGCGTATAAATTAGTTCATACGGATCGTCTAAAATACATTTTTATTTATTTTGACTTTCTGCTTGTAGAGGATGCGCTATAATATCAACAAAATTGTTGAATACGATTATTCTAGCCTGCTTCTTCTCTGCCTCACCTTCGTAGCGTCCCTCTGAGTCACCAATAGTTGCAGCTTTAAGAGTGTATGTGTGGTTTATGTGGTTTAAATGCATACTAGGAAAAATTGTTTTGAACATTTCTACATCACATATACATACACACATATGTATGTATTTATGAGCGTATGAGTGCATTAGTGTTTATATGTGTTAAAGTAACATAAGTACATATATGAAAGTGCATGTACGTAGAGACATGTATGTATGTATGAATGTGTGCTTTTTTTCTTTTTTTGCATGAATGTGTGTGTATAAATTCATTTATATGTTCGTGTGGGGATGTATTTTAATTACGAATGTTCTGAAAACAAAAAGCATTTCTTCATGTTTTAGTGTACACAACAATACTATGCTCTAGACATTTACATAAGTATATATAGATGCATTTATTCTATGCACACAAACATTTCTATTAATGTATATAAATGCGGAGTGTTTAGAAAAAGGTAGGCGTGAATTTATCGTTGTACGATTAAATGTTTGCTTTAAAATGACTGAATGTACAGTAGGCGCTGGCTAAAGTGAATGATGATTGGAAAGTAAACAAATTGTGTGAATAATTTTGAGATCTACAATTGAGATATGTGCCAAATTTCTAAAACAAAAAGTGAAGTTATTACATAGAGAAATATTAGAGAAACGGAACTATTTTTTAGGCCAGCGATTGAAGGATGTAAAAGTTAAAAAAAGTTTTTTTAAAACCTTTAAAGAGCCATGGGGACCCCAATTGAATGATCTATTTAGAATTGCCAAGCACAACACGCTTATGACACATTTTTATTACTATTGTTATAATAATACAATATATAAAAGCGAACAAATAATGTATTTTAGTTTCTTTAGTATGAAAAACGTAAGCTAGGTGAATATCTATGTCTATGTTTGCAGTGCTGGCTCATTCTT
This sequence comes from Toxonevra muliebris, assembly GCA_963691655.1. Classification (NCBI taxonomy): domain Eukaryota; kingdom Metazoa; phylum Arthropoda; class Insecta; order Diptera; family Pallopteridae; genus Toxonevra; species Toxonevra muliebris. The sequence continues at coordinate 41,730,013 of OY829328.1, read as the reverse complement.
GTAGCTTGCTAAGACTTGGAACCCTTTATAGTGTAGAATTCATTGAAATTAACACTTTTGGTTTGACTCAAGTGAGCGTCTACTGTGTGTTTATATATATATACATTTGCACACAAAAGTATGCGAATATTAACAACAACAATAACAAAATATACTAATGGTGAAATCAAGTAGGTGAAGGTTGTCGCAGACTCATTGAAATACATAAATGCGTAAACATACACCTACATCATCAAAAAGAAATTGTTCCAAGTAGAAAAAGTAATCGGAACTATATTCCATTTTTTTTTTTTTTGCTGAATTCTAATCTGAAAGTTCAAATCTGAATTTTCATACCGAATTCATGAGTGTCTGCAGGAGATATGGGCGTCCGCAATTTGGGACAAATGCCTTTCCGCTCCTCACCTCCCTGTGATCTCAAACATCTACTAAACATTTTAAAAGTCAATACAAATAAATTGAGGTAATTACTCAAAAAACTGAATCTAAACTAAATATGCGTGTTTTTATGGCAAGAAATTTAAATACTTCTCTTGCTATCTCTGTCCTAAATTTTGCCTTGAATTATTTTGTGAATTCAGGCTTGGGTTTTCATTATATTTCATTACTAATTTTAAGCCTTTGTATAAGGAGAGAGACTCGAAATTACTTTTAAATTTTATCTTGAACTTAGGCATAAGTTAAGCAAACCTTATCGATGTTTCTACAGGGGTAAGTAAACATTATTTATATAAAAAAATTTAAAACAACTTTATATTATATTCAGGCAAGGTGAAATTCAAATACACACATAAGTAGCTTAAGATTACTTGACCTCAGAGGTCTCGGTTGCATTGTAATAATAACAATAATAATAATTCACAGGTATTCTTTTAGTAATTGCTCTTTAGATCAACTACCTACCAATCTTTATACACAAAAATGTGTTAAGCTTGTTTAACCCCCCTGGAGGGGTAATCAAAAAGAATGCTCTAACCAACCACTGGTTACTTCTTACATTTAAAAGTCTCAAATCAACAAAGCCACAATTTTATTCTACATACATAAACTTGTCTTCAGAATGTGGTCAATTTCCGAGTAAACACAACAGACACAATGCTGTTAATGACAATTTGTCATAGTGCTTTTGAGCAAGTTTTTACATCTTATTATTCTACACTTTTCTTCCAAGTGCCAATTTAATAGCTGCAAATGCAATCCAATTTGATTTTGCTCCGTATAACTGTATTTTTCAAGCGAAGAAAAAATAAGCGTGAAACTGCATTGGTTTAATAGGTAGGCATCCTAACATAACAAGATTAACGATCTCACAACAACTTTACCAGTCATGATAGTTTGATGATTAAAGTAAAAATATTAAATTAAACTAAATTTAAATTAATAAAAAAAAGAGGGAAGGAAATTTATAAGAATTTATGAGAATTTTGTATGTACATTTATTATAGCATTCAGGGTTAAATGCACATTTAGACATTTAGGGTTAAATACCCCCCTTTTGCAAATGAATATAGACAACACAACTTTTCTTAGAAAATGTGTTTAATTAATATAAAAAATAAAATCAGTGACAAATCTGAATAATTATTATTTAGTGTATCCACACTTGGCTTCCAATATATTCTAACAACAATTTGCATCTATCTATTCTCATCTCGATACCACACTTTATTCACTGTTCGATTAACTCGATTTTATTTGTGCAATCCATCTTTCTAAGTCTCGTCTTGTAGATTTACCACAAATTCTCGATTGGTTTGAGAATCGGGGATTTACCAAGCTAATCCAAAATGGTTACTTCACTGTCAGAGCAGAATATTTCCACAATATTGGATGCATGGAAGGTGTCAGATTTTGTTAAAAAATCGGGCTTCCAATATTTATCTTTGAGAGTGCACGGAACGATCGATCTTGCACAACTTTTATGTCATTCTCGCTGTTAATCATCTCTGTACAGTATGTAACAAAATTGAGCAAATGAAGGGAAATTTTTGGGAAAAAAAGTATCAGCATAGTAAAGTTTTTTCAGATCCAGATGAACAAAAGTGGAAACAAATTTTTGAAATCAGATAACTCCTTCCGGGTTCAAAAGGGTTTTGAAAATATCGAAATTTCGACAATAAATTATGATTCTTCAAATTTTTTTTCAAACTTCACAGCTCTTTTATTTCTCCTTGAGTGTCCAAACATAATGCAAAACGAATTTTTGAAATTGGATAATATTCATTGATCACAAAAACATGAACGTTTGTTTCTCGCACTGAGAGCCATCTCTGGCTCTGTAACCGTGGGTCGGACCTTGGAAATCTTAAATCGTAGTAAATGATAGAAAAAGTTGTAGCAAAACTAAAATTTCCCTAGTAAATTCAGAAATTTCCCTAACATTAAAAAATAAATATTTTGTTTTAATAAAAATATGTAGTTATATTAAAATTAAACAAGTAAACAAGTATTTTTTACTTTTTACTTAGTAATTCATTTTGTAGAAAATATTATTCAAGTTTAAATTTCTTTCTTTTTTAGAGAAAATTTTATCAAATTGTCAAAGTTTTCTCTAATTTGAATAAGGGTAATTTCAGCAAGTTTTGACTAAAAAACAAGAAAACGGTATCTGATAGTCGTTTTTAAACTTGATAATTTTTTAAGCTGACAGAAAAAATCTTATGATTTTGAACCAGTCTTTCATTTTAATTTATGGTGCTTGAGATATGTGCAATCAAATTATTAATTGGTATTGTAAATTTCACAAAAACTATCACCGACCTCAAATTGTACGGAAACATTGCACTGGCCGTTCTTTCATGGAAACATTGACCGCACCTAAAAACAAACTTTTGCATGATTTTGCTGAAAGAATTGACAGTTTTTGACGTTGCCAATTGTCACTTAAATATCTGTGATATAGGCAGCGTGTGTAAGTGATTACTGAAATCGTTCTATTTTCAATAGATTTCTACGTTCTGTTACTAATGCATAATTGAGCCTTTATTCTTGAAGTTGTTGGTGTTAATCGTCCGCTTTATGCGTAAAGGTAGAGAATTCCAAAAATGGACCGCATGCACAAAAAATTGTTAAGATGTAACCAGGTACTTATGCCTAGATATGAAAGAGTTGAAAGGTTCTTTGATTTTTAGTAAAGCTAAGATTTTATAGGCTATTTAAAGAACAGCCTGCTATTTGTTTTGAATAATCAAAGATGTGTGCATGTTTTTTAATACAGAAGATGTATCCAGCACAGTTACAATTTTCCATATGTGAGAAAAATCGCAACCGTAGAGAATGATTGACAGAATAAAGGATTTTACTAGTTTTAGCTTGACACTAGATGGTAGTTATTCAGTGGTTGGGCTTAGACCAGGAAATGCACCATAAATTTTGGAAACTGTCCAGTTGATATGCACATCCCAATTTAGGCTTCCACTAAAAAATACTCCAAGGTTTTTTATTTTATCAACATATTCAACAGTAGAAACAGTAGAGTTATTAAAATGAAGCAAAGGAAAATCTTGTTTATATCTGCCCCTGGTGATGACCAACACTTTCGCTTTTGTTGGATTAAGCGTATTTTCTATAGACCACATATGAACTATCTTCAATTCCTTATTTATCATTTCAATTGCTATGTTCTTATGCTTCTTATGTTCTTTGAAACATTCGGAAGAGAAGTGGCCCTAAAGCTGAGCCCTGAGGATCACCGCAAGGTACGAGTTGTAATGATGAGCATTTGTTATGGAAAATGATTAGACAAATACGATGACATGGGGTTGCACAGAAAACTATCAAAATAAAAGTTTAATTCCAATTTTTTTAACAATATACTATGATTTACTGAATCAAACGCATTTGGGAAGCCCAAAAAAAACAACTAAACCCATCGTGTCATGATTTAAACTATCGCGAATGTATTCGCATACCTTCAAAAGAGCCGTTGCTCGACCTGAAAGCCAGATTGATGCTTGATAAATAAGGTTTTTTTTTTAAATACAAATTTGATCACAAATTATCGTGTCAAATGCTTTGCTAAGGAATGGAAGGACCGCAATAGGGCAGTATTGAACTTTGCTGGTAGAAAACTTTTACTGTTTTCCAGCGATCCGGAAAAGTATATGTTATTGTAATATTGTTAAAAATGTAATATGTAGTAGTATAGCTGGAAGAAGTATTTTAATGAAATCTGGTAGAATATTTCCCTGACCCACTGATATTGCGTCAACACCAGATAGCGAAAAGTTGCTTTCCTCAAAGTTTCCTGAAACAAAAAATAGAACTTGAAGAATAATAGCGAATTTTCTGTGGAATCTAAAACACTCTGATTACAAAAATATGAAGGAAAATATGATTTTGTGAAAAGCAAAAGTGACGTTCATATTAACAATATTTTTATGACAGACTTAATTTTACTGAACAAAAATAAAACCAAAAATATAAAAAACTCAGTTGAAGTGAGACACAACAACAAAAATCTCAAATGTTGGTACCTCCACTCCTTTTTATGCAGCTCACACTCAAAATGGGGCAGTTCTAAAATTTCGTCAAAGTCCCTCTATTTTAGTTCGCATATTCAAATTTTTATAGCTTCGATTAGTGCCTTCAAATATGGTAATGATATGGTTGCATTAGTTATTTTACATTATGTCGGCAAAAGGTCAAACTACATTTGAAGAACGAAAAATTGTTGTTAATAATTATAAAAAAGGCATGTCGGTAATAAAAATCGCGGAGAAAATGCACCGACTTTTAAGGTTTTAAGGAGTAATGATTTTCACCGTAGAGCCAAATGTCCTCTTCACAGATGAGACCATATCTAATATTTTCGGTCCGGATGGCAATCGATTTGCTTGGAGAAAGCCTCGTAAGAAATTTGAGGACAAAGCAACCAAGAAAACGGTTAAACATGGTGGAGCATCGCTTATGATATGGGGCTGTATGTCTGCCTCAGACGTTGGCAAAATAAATTTTGTAAAAGGTAAAATGTTCGTGAAAGTGCAGAAAAGCTTGGCATTTTCATATTTTACCAAGACAACGATTCTAATCATAAGTCATGGAATGCAAGGAACTGGTTACTTTATAATTGTCCTAAAGTCCATAACCGCAGAAATCAGCTTTGGACTATTTTCAGCGATTTTAGAAAATTGGTTTTCACTGCACTGTCAATAACACAGATTTTGTTTTTTTTCGCTTTACTCGCCAATCCACTATATTTCATAAAAAAATAATGAAAGAAATAAATAAAAATAAACATTTAAATAACAATTAAAAGAAGAAAGAACAACTTAAAAAATTCCAACACTCCACAATTAAAAAACATACACAGTGGCACTGGAAAAAGCCAAAAAGTGTTGCTGTTGTTTTGTTGGTTGGCACTTGGCCCAAAGACCAGAAGCAACATACTTTAATTTGTGCACAACTTAACCTCGACTCGCTCACTCACGCTTTCATTTCGTCTGCTTGTATTACATTTAGTACATCTTTCTCTATTTATCTAGCTGTCTTTCTCTCACACTCTTTTTCATTTTAGCTATCTCCTTCATATCAGCCACACACATTTAGAACAACAACAATGAAAAAACAACAACAATGCAAATGTATAAAGAAAACGCAACATGAATCTTTTATTGTTGTACAACAACATCTACGATGTACATTGTATGTATGTGCAAGAAGCAAAGAAGTTTTATTTTTTTTTATATATATTTTTTTTTAAGTGTGAAAACGTGCACAACCCAAAGTGGCAACACTGGTGCATACACTCATACACATGCACAAGTAATATCCCAGTTGAACTTTGGATGATCGTGGGAGTAATCATTGAGCACTCAATCCAGTACTCCTTCCTGCATTTTGTACTCCTTTTTAACATTGCATGTGCTAGGGCTTGGAGTACTCGTTTTAGCCTTCAAAAGAAGTAATAAAGGAAGACACGATTACGAGCATGAGCTCACTGGCATCTCATAGAAAAACAAAACTCCGAAATAGTTTCTCACAAAATTCATGACGCCATAGACTAGTTGTCTAAAACGCCAGTAAGCACGCAAGCACTTGTGTGTGCCAAGGTTCAAATCCCAACAACTTTTTTTTTTTTTTAATTATAATGGTTAGGTTATATTAATTTTTGTTCATTATTTATTATTTTTGATGTGTAAACATTTTAGCTCACGGTATGGGCAAAATTTCAAATGTGTAAAATGTAACAATAACTGTATCGTAAGATGTAAGATAACTGTAACGTCCAGTTCCCTTCTCGCTCACACTACTGCGCGGCATGACTGTGCTACTCTAAACAACAAAGAGAAATTAAAATACGAGCGGAGTTTGTTTGTTTATGTTTCGATCAATTTACTCTCACATATATGTGCATACGAAAACAAAATGTGTGTGTACATTTATTCGTGGCAGAATTATTTGTTGGTGTTAAACGTATGGAGATCGACTATACCATACAAACAGAGAAGTCGCCGTAGCAAACACAGGCGTTTGATAGGGTTTGCATTCGTTTAGTTAGATTGCATTAAAATTAAATATTTTTTAAAATACAAAAACAATACAAAATGATAAGTAATAAGGAATCTAGGTTTCAATAAATGTATAAAGAAAACGTAGTGATAATGATAGCAAATCGGATTATAAAAATTTTGCTTTGTACATTAACATTAGAAAGGCAACACTTTTTTATCTATTTAAATAGCAAAAATGTTAAACAGAAAAAATCAAACTTATTTATTATAAAATGACTTATTTACTTCAATAAAAATACATTCTTTCTTATTTTTATTAAATGCAGTTAAGACAACTCTCTTTGCGGTGCTTTTAAAAAGTAGTGGGGTGACTAGTCATCCCTGTTGCCTTCCTAAGGTTAAATGTGGAAAGCACTTATCGTCGCCTGAGGATTGATTTGACGTATGTGTGTACAAATTCATATACCTATTCGCCCAATCAATTCTCAGGCGACGTTATGTAAAATTTTCACATCTAATAAAATTTCAAATCAACAGGAAGAAAAACTTAAAGCGCGAAAAAAAGAATGTGATTGCAGCTGCGTATATGCGAGCATATAGATCCCGATGCATTGAGTAAAAGAAAAATAATGCAACTACAACATATCAGCCCTATTCACGATTTGGTGCAATTGCAAAATATTTATGCTATCACAACAACAAATATATGTTATATGGAATAAAAATTTGCATTTGCAATGATGTAAGACCATTTGCAATTTATGGTGAATTGGGTTATTATATATATAAAAGATAATGATATCTAATAAGTTTTTAAGTTTATAAAATAATTGTTTTAATTTGAATTACCTAAGCATATAAATTATACATTAAATCCCTATATATGGCTATACATATGTGAGCTTATGTATATGACATTCAGTTAGCTTAACTGTTTACACATCAAATATCTTGCGTGCCTTGCACACATCCATTTTTTTTTATTATTTACTATTATCGTTTTATAATTTTAATATTTTCTTGAATTGCCTTTTTCCAGGCTCGAACCTGTGTTCGAAAAATTAGCATCGCGAATGTTAAACGACGCGCCTACCAACTGAGCCACTCAAGCTAATTTATTGATATTGAATTGGGGTCTTTTACTCTTGCAATGATGCTTTGATGCACACGATTTTAAAGAAAATAAAAACACCATTTGCACAAAAATTTTTTTGGTTTATATCATTACCAGCAGAATGAGAAACTGTAAATAAAATATTAAACTGTGTGACTATGAGTAATTTCAACTTTTCGAGATGGGTTAAAATATATCACACTATGCATAAAAACATATGCAAAAAGTGGGGCAGTTTTTACCCTACCTACCGTAAAGGGTTAACTGGGCAAGAGAGAGTAGGATATACAAATTTGAACTACTCAATCAGGCTGTCTTTGTTTATCATTATTTCTAAAAATAGACCATATAAAATTATGAAATTGTGTAAGTGAAACTCAAAAATGTTGTTACTGTATTAGAGTTGATCGTTTACCCCTCCTTTTGGAGTAATGAAATCATTAATCGTTTGAGGAGTACTCACTGTTTGTGCAACTGGGATATGTATGTTTGTGGATGTGTGCGTGAGTGAGAGTGTGGTGTGGTGACAACAGAAATAGTCAGTCAGTAAGTAGTACATAGATAGCTGCTACTGTAGTATGTAGCAGCAGTAGCCAAAGCTAAGAATAAGCTACATAATTGTTTGTCACTTGACGTAAGCTGCGCTGAGTTGAAGTATGCCAAATGCAAATGTCACTATTGTTTTTTGTTATTGCTGTAACTGTTGTTGTTGTTTTTTCTGTTGTTGTCAAATTCATAAACATGCCTGCTGTTGAATTTTTTATAAGTAGTTTGTACAAGTACATATAAATATACACAGTATCTGACAGTTTCACTAGTGAAATGTCATCGGAATTAGTGAAATGTGAAAATCGTCATCTTGCAATTATTTACTTACGTGATGTTTTACTAAATTATATAAACTTTATGCATACGATGTACATATGTGTGTTTTTAATTCCAGAGTATTTTTGTATTGATTTTCTAAAATTTATCATTGAACAATTTTTTAATCGTAATTTCATTGAAAATATTTAACCCATTCCTATGGCTTGACATCGATCCAGGGTTTCGTATTTGAACATTCCTGAGCAGAGCATTAAAACAAGAGCGAACCGGTTAAATTTATGATCATAACCATTCACTCAGGGGAAAAACGATCTAAAATCAAAAAAGCGGTATTAAATCAAACCCAACCGTTGAAGAAAGTCTGTTAAGATTGAAAATTCTAAAAACAAGGTCGAAATTTTTTATTATAATACTGCTAAGTTCTTATTTTAAGATTTTTTGATTCCAGTTAATATTGATGAAAGAAAAATTAATTTTTTGATTAGTTTCTGAGTTTAGCAATTAGGTGAGGAATTTGAGACTAAACGCATAACACAACGCAGGTTTTTTATCACTTATTTTAAATTCGTTTAAGTGAAAGCAATGAAAATGTTCCTGCTTTACCTGGCTACAATTTTGCTAAACATATTAACCCCAAAAAACCAACCTAAACCGGTCATTTTTGCCCCAAAAGTGTGAAATTATAAAATATTGAGCATAACATAAATACAATGATTCATAGAATTAATTAAAAACCATGCAGGGCCTTCAGATATTATTCAATTTCAAGAATTATTTTCTTCTGTGCTCGTCTAGAAGAGTAAAAACTTTTCTGCGTTATTACTTTTCAATTTGACGCCATTCTTTTGTATTTACATATTTGTTCCAAAAATGTTCCTTTATGTGCTCAATTTAAATGAGATTTTCGTGCGTGTGTAGAATGTACCGTATGTATGGCCGCATAGTATACGGCCTATGCATCAGCACCAACACCGCCACTGTACATCAACACCACCACTGTACAGCAACACAGCCACTGTACATCGACATAGACACCGCCACTGTACACCAACATGAATAAGGAGAAAAAGGAAAAAGTCACGTAGGCCAAAGAACAAACAACAACAACAAAATAAACAAAGATTCATGCTGCCAGCAGCGCACGCACAACTATCGGGATCATCGTATGATGATAAACAGCCTAAACATGTGCGAGCCGACCTGGACTACGCGATAGTAAACGTCAAGCCTCACTTCTATTATGGACGTGTACGTAGCGAGCCGACTTGGTCCCGTTGGACAGAAAACGCCAAGTCTTATATTTATGATTGACGTGTATGTAGCGACCTTCATAATTATAAGCCGACTTGGTCTCGTACGCAATAAAATACCAGGTCTTACTTTCACGCGTGGATGTAAGCCGACTTGGTCCCTAGGAAGAAAACAACGAACCGAAGCCAAATCATCGGGTACACCAAATGCAGCGGAGCACACACAGACGTATTTCTTTAGCGCAGCAGCGGCGCTACACTAGCGCGCCTCTTGGTTATCCAAGCACAGTATTTTTTTGACGCTACATTAGCGCATTCTCTAATCCTGGTTCTCCACGCATCGTATATCAGCATTGTATATCTTCGGCATAGCAGCGGCGCTACACAAGCGCGCCCTCTTGGTTCTCTAAGCATTGTATATCATCAGCATATTGTTGGAATAAGTGAATTTGTGATTTTAAGATTATTTACTGAAAAATTAAATGAATTTTAAAAATATTAAGTGGTGTCTTTCTGTTCAACGAAACTAGGGTCTCCTGCACAAAAATAAATAATTGTAACAAAAGGAACCTCTGGAGTTCTATCACGGCCAAGACAAACAAAGTTTCGTTACAGGTGGAAACCTTCATAGGTACCGCAGAACTCGAATTTCACGGTTATTTCAGTTGCTACTTCGACTAAAACAACCTGGTTTCTCTTCATTCACTCTCCCCGCGGGACTACCACTTAGTATAACGTCACGGAATCGGATCAGTTTTAACTTCTTGTTGTTGGTTGATACTGTTGCACTGTTTTTCTAAAGCGCTCTTTGTCCCTCCAAATGTTCCCTGAGTCACACAAATAAATGGCGTGATCCTAAATATTGCTTACTTTTGTTGATTTGAAAAAATCTCCTAGTCTTTTCTAAAGCATAAAATTGAAAGACCGCAGGGTAAAGCTTGGGCTTAGCGATATAATTGCTGTGGCAAAGTTGATTAGAATTTAACTTAGAATAATTATACCACATAGCCGATATATGAAAATCATTTAACTCACCCTAAATGTATATCTGACAGAAGTGACCCAATTAAAGCTTAGGGAATATTTTGTTGCAATTACACCATTTTTTTAAATGGCAATTCCCATAAGTGCAAGCGACAAATATGCGCGATTTATTTGCCCCTTTTCACGCATACATACATGTGCATATCTGCATCAGTGCTCAATAACAGCTCATTTAGAAAGAAAGCACAAATCAACATCAGCATCAGAAATGTCATCATCACTTTTAAATTTACTTGGCTTTATATGAGTGTGCATGTATTGGAATGTGTATATATAACGGCATCAAAGACCTACCCTATTATACAATTATGGTGTATCTTTGTTATGATGAACCTGCATACATCGCACTGTGTGTAAGTGAGGGGCCATCCATTAGGTCGACACTAACCATAGGATTGTTTTGTACTTGTTCTTGTTCTAGTACATATGTTAGTATGTAGTGTGCTCTTTGTATGTAATGTTTCAACTGCAACAGTTGCAACACACACACACATACTAGGAATACAATGCACTTTTCCATAGTATTTTTCCGTTGGCTTTTTATATGTATGCATATATGTGTCATGTCTTCATTTTTCCGTTCGTTTACACAACATTTAAATATTTAAGTATACCCAATGGCATATTGGCGCAATTACCTACTCGTAGTTTACTATTATATGCATGTATATGTATATTGTTTCTTTTAGCTTACTACATCATATGCACATATTTTTTTCTATGCATGTATTTTGTCCTTTAATTTCTATTGCAACAAGTTGGTTGTATAAACCACAGCCCAAAAGCTAGCATTTGCAAAATGCTTGTGCACACACACACAAACACAAATGTGCTACAATTTTATATGCCTGTGTACACAATTGATATTTTACACACAGGAGCATACAGCCATACATAGGCACATATACTTCAGTTGTGTGTTTCGTCGCGTGTCATGCGACTGACGAAAGAACCATAAAATCTTCTATTGCTTTTTACACGTATGTATGTAAGTATGAAAAATGTGTCTCTTGAGCGAAATCATTTAAGTGCAAACCTATATCAGTATAACGTTTTGAATAGCAATAATTAGAATTGGACATCTGATGTAATGGAAATTAAGAAAAGATTTGATTATTAGTTAACACTGAATGAAAAGGTTAAAGTTCCTCCGGCAGAAACCGGAGAAGCTAGTGGATCTACCACTATAAGTCACATTTACCCAATTTCTACCAAAAGTAGTATATTTTGAAATACAATAAATTCTTTGGAGTTTTTAGTCTTATAGTTGTTGTTTTTGTAATCGCTCATTTGAACGGCCCTTTAATCATTCACGGAAATAGGATAAGAAAGTTTATTATTAGATTTTACAAAAATATCATAAAAAAGGAAGGAGAAGGGGGTAGTTTTACACTGTTTGCCTATGTGTGTGTGTACGGTTACAGTAGAACAGCTTCTCGCTTATGCAGATGACATAAAGTACTGTTCAAAATTATAGTGCACTTAGTACTCACTATGTTCAAAGCCGAATAACTTCAGTATGAATCCAGAAAAATGTATCGAGTCTTTTTTATTGTGAAACTCGATTTTATTCTATATAAGTTTAAGAAATAAAAATTATCACTATAATACAAAAAAGAAAACAAAAAATATCAAATGTTATTCGAAAGACTTTCGTATTTACGTGTGCCAAATTTATAGCGCACTTGAACTAATTAATTTGTAATATTTTATCATAATATATAGCATAAAATTTAGTTTTTAGTATGAAGAAGTGTAACTTCTGTATTTGTTAACACATCAATACACAAATTTCCGAAATTTGTTGTAAATTTCGTAACAAATATCTGATTTGAGGGATCCCTAATAATATTCAGTTAAATTGAAGAGCATCTCTCACCTTGAAGTCCAACTTTAAGACCATCGTTATAATTGTACTGTTGTCTATAGTTATTCGCTTCACGCTGAAGCCACCCCAAATTTTTTCCGTAATGATTGATTCGTGCAACTATGGAAGCGAAGACAAAATTTGAGAATTGTGGCTTACTATATCCGATTTTGCAATTCATGATGCATGATTCGGAGGGTTAGAAATTCAAGATAGAGATCTAAGCGGATCTGTCTAAAATTTTTTATCCTCAATTTAGCATACGTTTTTTAGAATCAAGGTGGCGGAACTTCTTTCTATCCATGGAATTTCGAACCAAAAAAGTAAAGAAAGAGAGGAAGAGAAAAAATAGACAAACAGCATAATAAGCCTATGTATCTGGGCTTGCGATTCGTTTAACGATGATTGTTATCGAGACTTTCACTTGTGAAGAGAAGACAGATTACACTTTTCGAAGCTAAAAAGTTAGAAAATGAAAAAAATTACACAAATTTTGTGTATTAGATACCTATTTTTTTTTTTGGGAATTCGAATTTCATGTTCTAAAAGATGAAAACTAGACCAAACTCTTTGAGTTTTTTTGATTACTTTATACTAGAGCATGCGTGAACGTGATTTGATTTCCATAATTCCTACGTAAACATGCGAGAGCGTGAAATAATTTTGACTTGGCATGAGTATAAGTTACTTTTGACCAAGACATCGTTATAATTCACAATTTCTTAAATACTCAATTTTAGTGGTTAAAAATCAACCCTGTGTTTTTCTTCACCTAAGAATCTTGCACATTCGAAATCTGGCATCACTATGTAACATATTATTTATATAACCAATTTATTTTAATATATATATATATATTTACATAAATAAAAATAAAACAATAAAAAAAACTGCGTGCGTGAACATGGGCAAAACTTTTTGGAAAAATTTTCGACGTGCGTGAACATGCGTGAATTTTATTTTTTCTAAGCTGCAGCGTTCATGAACATGCGTGAGTAATATTTTCAAAAGCCGTGAGCATGCGTCAGCGTGAGTCAAAAAGTACTCACGCACCTGCATCTCTGCCATATACATATGCCTACTTAAATTTGGTTCATGATACATTCACGCCTGAAACGATGACCTCAAATTTTTTATTTTGTTATTGTGTACTGAGCAAGAAAAATATGCTGCGCAAAATTTATCATACTGCATTCAAGAATTTCAGGTGCCATACTCACAGATTTCTGATATTAAACCATTTAAAAACCATAACCAAACACCTATTTGCATGTATATATTGTATGCGGATTAAAGTGCATGATGAAAAAATGTTGTTGTTGTACCTCTGTAAAAATTAACTTTGGTTTATTTTCAATTTATTCAAAAAGAAATATAGTAGTACACTAAGATATGGAATCTTTTCCAGTACTTAAAAATAAAGATATAAAAATAAAAAAAATTATTTCCAGAATCGTTGTGAAAAAAAAACTATAAAAATCGACTACTTCTTTGGCCAAACAAAAGATTACAAAAAATAGATACCTAAAAATGCTTGGTTATTGCACGAAATTTCTGTTAGTATCTACTAACAGACTCGAGATAACGAGTTATTTATTCCATATTTAGCGATGTTCTGTCATCAAATTTTTCATTTAGCCAAAGGTAACAACCTATAGACAAATTTCCCTATGCAAAATTAGATTTTCAGAGGTTTTTCCAAAACGATCCAGCCCGCAAGTGGTAATCGCTGGAGTCGGAGCATTTTGGGAATTATCATAAAATAAGTCCAGCCTCATTTTTAGAGGGATACAACAAAACATTTTTCTTTGTATGAGGCTCGATGCACTTTAATGATACTTGCATAAATTAATATTACTTATGCAGCAATGAATTTCAATGGCATCATACTATCTGTGTCTGCAGCTGTCAATGTTATATGCTCATCATTTACCAACAAACCAACCAACCATTCATAGCATACAACGTTTTCGCTTAATTAAGGTTACTGATTGAGTCACGCCCTTTCGGTAAATATTATACTTGCTCATATTTAGTGATAATGGATAAGTGTTTTTGCTTGCGTGTCTTCGTTGTGACATAACCATAAATTCGTGGTTAAAATATAAACGTTTTGGTTTTATTTGTTTTAACAAAACTAAAAAATTAATCGAAAAAAAAACAGAATACATAGTTGTAGCCAGTAGTGTATCCAGAGGGAGGATATAGGGGCTGCAGCCTCACAATTTTTACAAAAACTGTCAAAATACACTAAATTTTTAATATGCTATTGGAAAAACTATGAAACTATGAAAAAAAAATGATTTCCCATATTTTTTAATTTTTAGAAGTACAAATTTTGGAAGTACAAATTTTGGAAGTACAAGTTTTGCTATGGGTTACCGGTGACCCTAAGATCTTCAATGGAAACTTTTTTAGAGCTGTTTTACAATGGAATTGAGGTTAGAGAATAAGAATTTGGACTTTAATTTCCTTAGGGTTAGGTGAAAAATTAAAGATATCTAATAAAAATCTACAGAAAAGCTCGTAAAAAATCCCATTGAAAGCCACAGGGTCATCGGTGACCCATGAAAGTTCAGGCCTTCAGAGGCGAAAAATGTCTGTTTTGATAAAAAAAAATTTAATTAGAAATTGGGGTCAGACAATACGAATCCGGATTCGGCTTTGTGTCACCTCTTCTGGTTTTCTTACGGTCTTGAAAGGGTTACTAAAAAGAGCCCTAAATCTCTTCAGGGGGGACTATTCACAAATCATTTCTCTTCGGCCAAACATTTGAATTTGATTGGTTTGGGAGCTAGTGCCTTCTGTACTGCCTGTGGTTCCGAGGAAGAATATGAAAAGCCGACAGACCACTTTCTTAGTGTCTGCCCCTCTTTCCGTCTGAACTAAATTAGCATATTTAGCACTGCAGTGTTGATCTACTCTGGTTTATTAATAAATCTGGTAAATTGAAAGGATAGTTAAAGGAAACACAGGATTTAGTACAATAGACGTAACACTTGTCTGAGTTCTGCATTGTTAAACACTTCTTTTTGGCATTCCAACAAACAACAACAACAAAAAGAAACGGCAAAAGAAAATAAAAATAGTTTATTAGATATATGACTATATATTGGTGATCATACTCTTGACTCAATATCGTTATTATCCACGAGAAAAAACATCATTACTCGATGACAAACCCATAGAGAAAAAAAGCACCCTTCTCGTGCTCAATCCTTTCCAGGATAAGCAGAATATCTTGAAAGTTAATGGTCGTCCCGCTGATGCACCCCTTAGCTATAACGAACGCCATTCAATAATTATTCCTGAGAATTCTCGCTACTGCACTCTCTTTTTAGATTTTCTCCATAATCTACTGCTCCATGCCGAAGTCAGCCTCTTACTTCGCATGGTTAGACGAGAATATTTCATTTCGAGCGCTAGCGGCCAGGGCACATGGCTACCACTCACACCACCGCTCATTGCACTTCGGCCAGCAGGTGTGGAAAGTGCATTTTGGACCATCACACACTTATACATCCGGTGTCCAGGCCCATACCCCAGCAGCGCATGCAGACCGGGAGAGTCGCCAGACTCCGAAATCCGGCACCTCAACGACCATATAGGACAGTTGTGTGCACACCCCTCTCGTATCTCCCGCTAATCGCACTACCACCTTGATCAAAAAGTTCCCGGAATTTATTCAGAAAATTAAAAATACTAGTTTATTCATCTAAATCTATATTGTCCCCTTCAAAGTAATCCCCATCGACTGCAACACACTTATGCCAGCGCTTGATCCAATCCTCGAAACATTTTTTATATTCGGTTTTCGGTATGTCCATCAATGCTTCCTGCGATTTTTCCATTACTTCCTCTCGGCTGCTGAAACGCGTTCCCCGTAATGGTTTTTTAACTCGATAGAACAGAAAGAAGTCACAGGGAGCCAAATCAGGTTAATTCGGTGGCTGTTGGATGTATTTGCATTTTTCGTCAAAAAATTACGAATTATGATGGCACTGTGCGACGGTGCGTTATCATGGTGGAAAATCCATGAGTCTTCTGTCAACAATTCTGGTCTCTTTCGGCGAATTGCTTCACGCAAACGTCTCATAACGCCCAAATAATACTCTCTGATGGTTAATTTGCGGTTATTGACCACAATTTCTTTTAATTTATCAACGTTTTCGTTGATTTTCGATGTCGATGGAATGTCACTGCGTTCATCATCTTCGATTGACTCACGACCACTTTTGAACCGCTCGTGCCACTGGTAAACGACCGTTTTCTTTAGAGAATCGTTGCCGAAACACTTTTCCAACATTTCCAACGTTCCATTAAATACGTTTTTTAAGCAAAATTTAATACAATACAATTTAATAAAATTGTAAAAAATGGCCAACACACACAGAGATAGATGTACTCTTGGCTACGTAACTTTTGTAAATGTCAAGCTATGATGCTAAGATTTAAAGGGAATATCAAGAACAGATGTACCAACTTAACAAAAAATAAAACAGAACTCAAATCGGAACGATGGGAGCGCCACACGGTGGTTATTCCGGGAACTTTTTGATCAAGGTGATATACATAGGAGTCTTGAGGCGTCCCACTTCAGGGACCAGCGGGTCAGGAATTTATTGGTCGATGTAGCTCTACCGTTGTATCAATTTTTTTTTCTTTCTATAACTATTCTTATGAATATTCTCTAAAGTGCCGGTCGCTATTTTCCATATTCTCTACAATTTGTATTTTTTCAATTCCATTTTTATAATTATAAATTTCAAACCGAACTCTATCGTGTTTTTATTTCACTCTAAATTTTAATATAATTCATGCTCGAATTATTTTAGACGACCTCGATAGTCTAGTGCGTTGTGCACTAGACTTTTACCCGGCAGGTTCGGGTTCGATTCCCGTCTTCGTCTGGTGTTTAATTTTCATAACTTTCTCATATTCACTATCAATATAAAGTATATGAGAATTATAAGATAGTGTACAAGTACACACCTTGGTTGGTAATGGCAAAACTACCAAGCCACAAAACCAACTAAACTAACCATCCTCGAATTAAACATCCACGATGAGGCGTAAGTTATGGTCAATTAAAAATTGTACATATTGTTTTTGGTCTTTTATATTTAAAATGTTATCTTACGTATAATTGTAATAGAATTACGTAGAACTTGAATTTATACGATATCGAATTCATTATAAACTTATATTTAAGCCTTATTTAAATCCTTTGTATTATATTATCCTTTTTCTGGATCTAACCTTCGAAGGGTAAGCACCTCCCTCATTGTCTAATAAATATTGTATTGTGAAGTGAAAAAAACACGATATTATTATTTTTCATTAACAAAATTCCTTTCTTGTTCTCTTCTCATTTCGCATCACAAACCTCCGAGTTGCTTGGTGCATTATTTTCAATTATGCTCCTCTTTTGGTTTCCTTAATTACAGCAAATTAAAGGCCGCAAGAATATTAACAATTAGTAAATTTTAAGACAAGTAAGTGGGACACCTATTTTTTTGACTATATGCCCAGCTGGATATCTAGTCTATCCTTCTGTACGATGAAAGAAAATTGATACGCATGGTCATTCTCCGTTGGAAATGGGCTGATAAAGCCAAACAAAACTCTCAGGTTTCAGTGTATGGAACACTAGTGGTGGCCACATTCGTATGGGGAAAATAAAAGTTTATAAACTATGCTTTCTTTTCCTTTCTACTATTTTTTTGATTATTGTTGAGTTTTTTTTCACGTATATATTTTTTGGTAAGGATTTAACCACTTCTGCCCAAAAATTTCTGTTTACTCGGCTTTTTTGTATTGTTTGAACTTTCTTGGCACATACATACATATTTATTATAAGTGTGTAAACTCAATTTTTGGGAATTCAATACAAACCTGAGAAAACCGCACCTATAAATTTGAGGAGCTTCAAGCACCCATCACTTTCTCCATACACAAGCACACATACATATACACGTTCCGTCAAACACCCACGTCGTCATCAATCAGGTGAATTGTTTCTGAATGGTGTTTCTGAATTGCAACATTTTACTGAACAACTGTCATATTATTTCTGTTTGTATTTGTTGTTTTTGTTTTCCTTTTGCCATTGTTGCTGTGTTATTTCCTTTTTGATAAATGAATCGATCGCTGGATAAATAAGTTTGGACTGCCTTCTCAATATACTCCTGCCACCTCCAGCCCCCTACTACTAATACCCCATCCATTACCAACAACAATTCGTACTACTCGTTATAAACAAAAAAAAAAACAAGCACAACATCATCATTATCATCATAGCCAACAATTCAGTTGTTTGCTATATTGCCTGCCTCCTATCTGCCAGCCTAGCCTGACAGCTTGGACTGGCCTATGGTGGCGTGGCATGGCTTGGCTGCCTGACTGCCTATTCACGCGAATGGCATGTGTTTCGTTTACATGAAAATTTTGACAGCTACGTTGTTGTCCTTGCTCTTGTTATTGTTATTTTTGATGTTGGTTGGTTGGTGCTACAAGTTGAGTAGTCGTGATGTTGCTCATGATGATGGCAGATGATGATGATGAGTTATACATAGCAGTATGTAGTTTATGGGTTGGTAGCAGTGAGCGTAGTGTTATTATTTTCAATATGAGCAAATTCAAATGCAGTTGTTTTTAGTTTTTGTTGTTACTGTTGTTAGTTTTTATTTTTACTGTTGCTGTTGTTGTTATTATTGTCCTTCAACTAAGTGTACAAACATTTTATCAATATTAATTAAGCAAATATTTGTCTGTCACTTTATGTTTGCAAATTTAAGTGTATTTGTTTTTAATGATAAAAACATATACATACAGATACCTACATATTATGTTTGTATATATGTATAATTATTTTAATGAGTAGATACATAAAACATACAAAATATTGATTATACAAGCGCATAAGTACACTCAAAAAAAATATCCCATTAATCATGAAAAACGTCCCATTATTTTTTATACCACTAAATTAATAGTGTTACAGCATGAAATCAATAGGACTGTACTATGGAATCAATAGGATATACCATAATCTATATATATAAAATAGAGCTCTGTTAAATTTTTAGTCCTAATAGGTTTCTATATTTCGCAACGGATTGTCATGAAATTTAGTATGTAATTGCTTTTGACATTTGTCAAGTTAAGTCGATATTTATTTTAAGTTAATTTCAAATAGTTTCTTTAATATAAACCATTATTTGGACCAAAGTCAGCTTTTTTAAAAAATTTAGCTACTTAATGCAAAATTCTGCTTAAACTATAAGAGGTACATACAAATTATGTATAGAAAGATTATAGATCTTATCGTTTGTTAAAATAAAGGCAGTGGTGGCATATATCTAAAGTTAATAGTTTACCTGTAAAATGCATTTTTATATTAAAAATTTGTTCCCCTTACATTTGTTATTGTAAATATTTATGTTTTTCCTAGAATCAAAGCCAACGATTTTTGTACTTCGCTCGCTGTGATTTCCACCACACAAACACAAAGCAGAAAATAATGCGTATGAGCTTTGCGTTTGAAATTATTTTTCATTTGCATGAATGTAACTATATATTACTAATTTGATCACAGTATTTCATACTGATGTGTGGATGAGTTGGTTGGATGTAGGAAAGAGTTGTGGAAGTTGTGAGTTCGAATTCTATTTGAAGCGGGACCAAACATTTTTTTTTCTTTTTCAATATATTTCTTTTTTATCTGTATGGTGGGAAAAAATAAATATACAACAAAAAACAATTACCGACCCAGGTGAATATGCAACATGCAAACACACAAAAGGCATTATTATATATTACTAATGTGATCATGATACTTTGTAAAGGTTTGCGGCTTAGCGAGTTAAAAAGGAGAGTAAAGTCGTGTTTGTGCAAAGAAATTGTGAGTTTTTTGGTGTCGTGAGCTCGAATCTCACTACAGGTGAACCGCCAAGCGATTCGTTTTTAAAAAACAAATAATTTTTTTTTTTTATACTATTATATAAAACTGTAACTTGATTTCATGGACATATGCCCATCAATAACTCAGATAATTTTTGGGTATATCTCCACAATCAGAGATTTAGTGCAAGGATGTTAATTGCCAGTGTAATGCCGCAGGAAAAAGGTCTGTGAAATTGAAAAAAGGGGACATGGCATCTCCTATATAATCTGAGTTTTAGCTATGGAATATCTCAGTATTCATTTGTGGCACGTCTCTAAAAAACGTTATTTGTCAATGGCATTTTATGAAAATATGGATAGACGTGACCTTTTCGTTCAACTCTAATGCTTTTATATATATATATATTTCCAGAACCATTTACCCACGTTGGTTGACAAAACTACGCCACAAAAAAAAAAAAATGTGGTTAGGATTGAAAAAGACGGCGAGCAACTTTCCATATCGCCTGAATTTTCATTATTGTATATCTTAGAAACTATTTGTAGTACAGTATTAAGATTTGGAATTATAATATGATTTGTCAATGGAATTTGGTGGGTAAAGTATGGGTAGACTTGAGTTAGTGACTGTTCCACCTCGGTTTTATAAGGTATATTTACTAAACTATTTGTGGTTAGAGAGCTTTGATTGCCAATGGAAAATGCTAGAAAAAAAATGAATGGAATAAATAAAATATGCGTGACACCTCCCATGCAAAGAAAATGTTTGAAACTGTATACCTGAGAAACCATTGCAAAGAACACACTGGCAGTTTGTGTGTAAAGGCGGATGGTTAGTAGTAGTTGTTAGGCAGAATGTGGAAGTGTTTTGGCATACAAAGGAAATGCTTCAAAAGGTTTATATCTCTGCCTTATTTTGCTAAGGCCCTAACATCAATTTTAAAATATAGAGTTTTCCATGAATTATGATAAAGTGTGTCCTGTACCGAAAATTTTAGAAACCTACACTGAGAACTTGCAATCTTTTCTTTTAGTTTAAATTACAAATTCTCGAAACAGTACTCCAAATACAAAAATATTTTTTGCTTCTCATATAAAATCTGAAAAATGCGTGTTAGGGCTTTAGCAAATTAAAGCAGCCATATGAGGAACCATAGTAAGGCAAGGAATCAAAATTTAGTTGTAAAGGATGTATGTTGATAGTTATTAGAGAGCCATAATAAGAAAGATGATGAAGATTTGTATGTTAAGATGGGATGTTGATAGCAATAACTGAGAAGAATGTTGACACAACTAAACACGTGGAAGTGGAACTACTCATGTAAACGATATGAATGATTAGAGCAATGATTCGATTTTGATCGGAGACTGGCAAGCTCATATATATATATCTCTTGCAAAAGTTTTAGTTGTTGTAATTTTTGCATTACCCCTACTTTGCCAGGTCCGGACAACGAAGCCCAGGTAGTATGTAGACAGTATGTATTATATAAAAAATGATAGTCTAAAAACTATTGAAATTATGGGAAAATACCATTGACCAAATCCTATTGAAATAATAGGATTCCATGTGATTTTTTTCTGAGTGTATAAATGTGTTAGCTCTCTTTATTCATGGAATTTTGGATAAAAATTTTATTAGTAAACACACACTTAACCTAAGTATGAGTGTATGCGAGTTCATTGGAATTGCATACCAATGCATAAAAACGAATTTGCACACACACATACACATCTTTTGGAGTAAAAAGTTCAAACTAAAGCTTAACGTATTTTAATCGATTTTTGTTGAAAACTGTGCATAAAGTTAAATCGCATATCAGTTTGCATGTACGAGTATGTTAATGAATTTTTCTCAGAACTAGCTGTTCCGTTTAAAAAATGGTTTCTATAGATACAGCAATTCAAAAGAATTTTAGTTTTGAAATTGCATGGAAATCAAAGACATGCAGCAATTCTATTTGCCATTGAAATTATCGATACCTGCAAGTTTTTTTTCACTTTTCAATAACTTCCATCGAACAATAGTCGGGAGGTCTTTTGTTGAAGCAAATATGTAATTTAGAGATATTTCTTATTGCAGGTTAAAGAGAAGAGCATATACGCTTTGAGAAAAAATAAGCCTGGTATGCATAAAAGATGTTAAGGAAGAATTACAGTTTAAAATTGGAACAAATACATATTCTAAGGAATTTTTGTTTTTTAAAAACTATGATATTAGTTTAGTTTTTTCGTTTAGGTGACTAATTTATTCATAAAAGAAGTTCAATACATTATATTGTATTATTATTAATACCTTAAGTCTATTGGTTTGGCTTAGGCCGTCTACCAGATTGACATTTATTTAACTTTTTTTTTTGTTTAGACATTATTATTCGAATTATTTAGAAGTCTCCTTCTATGATGCGTTTTCTGTATCGTAGAGCATTTGCAGTATATTTATACAAAACTTCCCATCCACGTTCTCCATTTAAAATGCTTAACGCATCTTCAACCTCAAGTACTTGTGACCCAAAGTATGCCACACGAAATTCTTTAAGAATAGGGCATTTGGCGATAAAATGGAACACATCTTCTCTTTTTTTCAGATTGCAGAGCTTGCAAATGATCAGGAGTTCAGGTCGATGCGGTATGTAATTTAAACTTATCAATTCTCCTCGTATCTTGAAAATTGTGTTTATTTTGTCAGTTGAATTATTATTTAGAAAATACGTTATATTTTGTAGATTGTACTTCATTTTACTATAAAACATTCTGTGCTGTGATGACTGGGCTTCGTTGACACATGAATCGTACATGACATGATCTGTTTTCTCCAGTATATTGTCGAATTTTAGTTTTAATGATGTTGTCCCTTCGTTTTGTGAAACGCATAAACTAAAACCACAGTTTTGTGCTAATTTTTCCCACTCTTGCAAAAGTCCTCCTCATGTAGAAATTATGTGGCATAGTATTATCTTTGGTAGCCTTTTTTGCTCCATTTCCATAACTTTTATAATGTAATTAAAATACAATTTAAGCGTTTCCAAAAACAAAGGAGCCGTACCAGTCTCTAAGTTGATCATGTAATTCGGTGTGCTATTCGGTAACTTAAAGACTCTTTTAATGCAGTACCGTAAGAATTTTTCGACAGCCGCATATGTGCGGTAACCCCATACTTAAATTCCATATAGTATAATAGCAGCCGCAGTAACACGAATGACTTTTTGCTTCGAACTATGGCCGATATATTATTGTAATAAATGGAATCTGTCTGTAAACCTGGGTAAAACAAAGATCATCATATTCAGAAATAGCGGTGGCCGATACTCAAGACACGCAGCCTGGATGTATGGAAGAGAGCCCATAGGAGTATTGATCTCATCTAACATAAACATGAATAAACACCTTGAATCTAAATTAAAAGAAGCCAAACGAGCAGTTTGTTCAGTATGGGGAAAATGTATTGAAAATAAACTATGATATTATATGTATGTATTGAAGAACAAAACAACAATTTTTTTCACCACTTTAAATCCAAGATGGCAGCGGTAGAGGGCATTTCCAAAAAAGCCAATTTTTGGTAGTAGGATGGATTCTAAGCTTCAGAATAAAGATAGATCCATAAACTGAAAAAGCTTATGTTCGCTAGACATTTCTCTATACGCCGAACCACAAAAAGTGAAATTTTCGTCTTCCCTTTTTTAAGGATCTTTTTTTCTCCAAAAAACGACAAAAACACACATTTTTTTTTTAAATTTTTCTTATAGAAAAAAAGAGGCGGTGGGGAGAACATTCAAAATTTTGAGGATCCAATCATAGCAATGAAAATAATGAATAAAACGAGCTTTGGTTCTTTAAAATCTATTAAGTAGAACTTATTTAGATGCTCTGATTTGATGCTTCTTTAGACTGTTCTCCGCTCATTCTGCTGACTTGAGCTATGCGAGTTACGGCGATTTTCAACGTCCGAAAACGTCGTTTTTTTGGCGTTTTGGCGATTCTATTAGAAAAAAATATGCTGATTACGAATCGGATGTCAATTTTTCAAAATTCAAAATGGCGGATCCAATATGGCGAAAGATTTTTTCAAAATTTATTTGGATAGCTTGAAATCCGTTACTCAAAGGGTTTCGGGGTAGCTGATTACGAATCTGTTATCAGACTTTGAAATTGAAAAAACGCGGATCCAATATGGCGGGAATAATTAAAAAAATGAATCGGATTCTCTTGAAACTCGTTACATGGGGTTTTCTGGGGACGCTGATTATGAATTTAATGTCAGATTAGTGACCCTGAAAACCCTCAAGTAACTAGTTGCAACCGAATCTGATGAACTTAAAAAGTGGTCGGCCATATTGGATGCGCTATTTTGAGGTTTGAAAATGCTATGTCATGAGTTTCAAGCGGATCCGATCAACTTTTCAAAACTCTTCCGCCAAATTGAATTTTGAAAAATCCTATGTCAGATTCGTAATTAGTTACCCTGAAAAGCCATAAGTAACGATTTTAAAGCCAAATAATTGTTTACTTTAACAGCTATTTTCTCGAAAACTTGTTTTTGGACATTAGGTCTCTTTTTAGTACGCCAACGCACAATTGTGTGTATAACTTTCATTTTACTACTAATTTTTCACTAATACTTTAGGAGTTTAGTTTGCCCCCTTTATTCGATCTGAACATTAAGTTCAATTGCAATTCGGAAGGTAATCTAAAGCATGAGATAATAAATGCATTCTACCTTGGGGCAATATGTTCCCAGTGTTGATACAACGATGGTTCAACAGGATAATAACTACAAGGGTAGCACCATGAAATTTAAAGAAAACGATGTATTGTTTAAATAGTCCCAGCAGTCATCAGATCTTAACCGCGCCCCAATTGTGTGAATGGCTCCTAATTTAAAAATTTAATTTATCTTATATAAAATTTAAATTATATTTAATTTTTTTCGATTAAACGATTACTTAATTGATGGAGACTTGAAAACATAAAAGGTTTTTTCATGATAGTTTTTTAGGAGACTATGAAAATTAAATCTAGAGGTTAATTTTCAAAGTCATGACTTAAGTTCATGTCAATTTCGTTATTTGAAGTTATATATAAACAGGTTAATGAACAAATGTAGTCATCACAACAACAATGTATGTAGAGACGGGCAAATCATCGGAATCATTCGGAATCCGCCACAATTCCTCATCAGTGATCTTAGTGATAGTTCTTAATCTTTCAATATCCTATATAAGCTACTAATATTTGAAATCATAACCCAGATTTTTTAAAAGGTTTTTCCCAAATCGGTTTCATACTAACATATATCTATGAGTTTATAACATATATAAAACATTTATACAGTTTGGTCGCTCACTGTATGAATAAGTGCCAAACTGGAGATGAAGATCTTCCTCAAAACGATTCTTCAAAAGATCACCTTAGAACCGAGCTAAACTGTTGGGCAAACTGGAGAAATAATATTAATGAATGGAAAGCGTTCATTTTAATTTCACCCATTCGACTCATAACAATTGTTCTATTTCTCAAGAAGAATAAGTACATTAACAATTTAGGCATGAACGTTGATATAAGATTGACCTGTAAAGGACATACTGAAGCAAAAGAGGCCATGTCAAAATTAAAAGCACATCGAAACTACAGTGATTGTTAACCCATTGCCCGTTAATTAGTCCAGTCATTATAAAGATTTACATCATAAAAATTCTGAACTGAGATTTTTCTTCAGTAATTGTTTTGTGGTTAGTCCTGGGGTTGCAGAGCGACCCCCCCAAAAAATCCCTCCTTTGGTGAAAAAAGCTTATTTTTACTGATAACTGGTTAACTGTTGAAGATATCAATAAATTACCTACCACAAAAAGCTTGAGTGATTTCCTAAAAAAAAGGTCTTAAGTAATTTTTTTTGTATATGTCATAGTTTTCGAGATATTCAAAATTTAAGAAATTGCTAATTTAGTACTTTGGATGTATTGTGGATGCTTGCGCATCTTTGTTTATTTGAATTTTTAAGCGCGTAGCCGATAGGAAAAATTGAATTACTCAAAAATCAAATAAGTTAGGAAGAAAAATCAAAAAGGGTTTTGAAGGAGATATAAAGTACAACATCCTCTGCCATTTTCATTGACAACGGAAAATTTTTTTATATACAAAAATAACAATTGGTATAGTTGTCTGTTGGTATTTGCTACTTTTACTATTTGCAGGCCTAATAAAAATAACTGGTTTCACCATATGTTATAAATTTATTATCTTTTAATTCAAGACATTACTTCTGAATACGCAGTAAAAGTTAGAAATAAAAAAATTCACATTTAGCTATTTTATCAGCAAATTAAAACTGGCCAAGTTTTTGGCGATTTTTTTATTGTTTCCTTAAAATAGAAAAAATACCCAAACGAATTGAATATATATCTCAAAAATTGTTTTTTTTTTTTAGTTCACATATCTACAATTTAGAAGTTAAAAAATTGTATTAAAAAAAAACAAACATCAAATACATAAAACAATAAAAAATTCGCCAAAAATTGGGTGATTTTAATAAGCTGATAAAATTTTGATATGACCAACGGTTAACCAGTTATTAGTAAAAAAAAGGCTTTTTCACCAAAGGGGGGATTTTTTGGGAGGGTCGCTCTGCAACCTCAGGATTAATTTTAGTGGTTTTTGAATCTATCATACCCCCACTAACAATTACTGAAGAAAAATCTCAGTTTAGAGTTTTTAAGAACTTTTAGTGCATTTTTTACTCTACCGACTGGGCTAAATGTACACAATTAAGAACATACTTTTGGATATAAATGCGTAGGTATGTATATAAATAGAGGAAGCATTCACTGGCATATTTTAGCTTTGTTGGAACAAAGAAACAAATTAATTTTTTTTTTCCTAGGAAGAAGACGTCCAACTTACATCTAAATATAGGGAACTGCGTAGCCATTGTGAAAAATCTCAAGAGGAACCTCATAGTATATCCAGAGCAGGTAAGTGAATCAATCTCACTTTTTTCCATACCTGCCATATTATTTTCTTGTTGGCTAAAAATTCAACAACACGTGTATAAAATAAAATATTAAAAACATTTTTTTTTGTGGTTTCACACAGTTTAAAACTAATTTCTTTCAGCGTATGTGTTTACGCTAATCCAGAGATTACAACAGAATCAACAATTTATATTTGACCTTTCAGTGTTATTTGTTTTCAACTTTTTATTTTTCAATGTTAAAGTTTATAACCATATTATTGGTTTCCCTCTTTTTTTTTGTTATTAGTTCATGCTATTTCACGATTTATATCATATTACGTACGAATGAATTAAAATGCGTGCACTTATCTTTGTGCATCACTTTTAATTTAATTGCAAGCGCATTATGAGCAGTATTATTAGTAGAATTTGTTGTGGTCGCTGTAAAAAAAAAAAAAAAAAATGCCACTCCATATGTAGAATACGAGTGGAAATGTTATTGGTCCATTCAAGTTGCTAAATAGATTACATCTCTAGTGTAATTCAATTTGAAAATTATTTAGTGCTACTCTTCATTCCTTTCTGTTGTTACTTTAGTTACTTTTGTGTGGTTATGGCTTTGTGGCATTATGTTCGTTGAATAGTAATTGTGTAGGTAGGTATTACATATATATGCATACTTATGTATTACTACACTCAGAGAAATTAGTTTAAAATGTAGAAATTTGTACCTTCATTCCAATATTACTTACATCCTTACATATTTTTTATGTGTACGTAGTTATAAATGCATTTTTACATACAAATAATTTATTTTTAAATACATACTATACAGGGTGGCAGTTGTAAAGTGACGCAAGTTTAATACTCTGCAGCAAGCTTTGCCATTTACCGTTACTTTAATTTAACAAGCAAATTCATTCATCATTGGCTTAGCTTTTAATTTCATTTGAATTTTTGTTATTACATTTTGAAATTTCCATAAAAATGGACAAGGAAAATATTCGTAGTGAAATTATGAAATTTCATTTGGCAAATTATAGTAGCTGTCAAATTGCAAAGGCTTTGAATTTGTCAAGTCGTACGGTAGACCGAGCTATTATTCGATATAATGAAACTGGGGGTTTTGGAGATAGAGACCGGGGAAAATTTTCAACAGTTGCCACTACTGGTTTAACTTCGTAAACGAATCAAGCGAAATCCAAGGCGCTCAATGAGAAAAATCGCTAAGGAAGTGGGAGTAAACCGTAAAACAGTGCGAATCATTGCAAAATCTAAGCTTAATCTTAAGCCGTACAAGCTCCGAAAAGCTCAAGATCTGACACAAAAAACAAAAAAAGATTTGCGACTGCAAAGATGCAAGGCGTTACTACGCTCCTCCGTGTTAAAAAATGTTGAAAATATCTTGTTTATAGATGAAAAAATTTTCACGGTTGAATAACATTTCAATGCGCAAAATGACCGAATGTGGCTAACATCATCATCGCAACAAAATAGGACTGTTGGCCGAGTTCAAAAGCCAGCTTCCGTTATGGTATGGGCTGGAGTTTCCGCTAATGCCAGAACCCCTCTAATATTCGTTGAAGAGGGTGTTAAAATTGACCAGGATGTTTATCGGAGCATTTTAAATGAACATGTTCTTCCCTGGGCCCAAGATACATTTGGAAATGAAAACTGGACTTTCCAGCAAGATTCTGCACCTTCCCACATGGCAAAATTAACGCAAACATGGATAAAAGACAATTTTTCTGGATTCATAACATCTCAAGAATGGCCACCATACTCCCCAGACTTGAATCCAATGGACTACTCTATTTGGAGTATTTTAGAGAGTAAGGCTTGTGCATCTCAACACCACAGTCTGGAGTCGCTGACAAATTCATTAGAGAAAGCCTGGACTGAAATTGATCAGGAAGTCCTGCGGCGAACAGTCCTACGATTTCCGGATCGATTGAAGGCATGTGTGCAGGCTAAAGGAGGTTATATTGAATGAGGTGGGGTTCAAATGAATGCTTATATATTCAGCAATGTTAACACTTAATTAAAGTACTTAATGGAAGTACGTCCTTTTGAAAATAACTGCTGAAATGTGTGCGTCACTTTACGATTGTCACCCTGTATAATAAGAATCTTTATACATCCCTAATTTTATGAGTTTCGAAAACAAAGTGTAAATTTTTATGGAAAATATTTTACTCGCATCTTTTTGTGCCTATTTCATGAAAAATTCCTCATAAAATTCCGATGTTAATTCACTTTACAAGCTTACAAATTTGAATGAATACCCTTAATCTGTTAATTATCACATACGTTTTATAATTACACTAAATAGCATAAAGTTAAACGGTTTTCATAAATGTTTTTTTTTTTTTGTCATGGAAGTTCATATAAGTAAAATAATTTATCGATTGCCTATACTAAATATTGCTAATTTTTTGTGCATTTTTCTGAGTGTGCATTTGCATGTTTAGAAAATACGTAGATACACATATGCATATAAGTTAGTTAGTTCAATAGCTTTGCGCTTTTAGAATCAATTATGTATTCATAATCATATTATGGGTATTCAAACAGCGACATAAACTTGCGCTGACGTAAAAAATAAGTTTACAGCATTGCGTTCCACGAATACTCTTTTAACATAAACAACGCAAAATCATAAACGTTGCAAAATCACTTTCTTAAGCAGACAACGGGTTTTGTTTTTCGTTTACCTATGCATGGGACTTAAGCGGCATAGAGAGTAGGCCCAAACTACGGATGTGCTATTGGAAAGATAAGAAGATTTTCGACTTTTCGGCTAATCAAAAATTCAAAGTCGGTTAATCGACTTATTTTTTCAAATTTTGGTTGCTTCGAATAAAAAACAGAAGTAAAATAATATGAAGAGTTACATATGCATGTACATTAGAGTGGGTCGAAGAAAAAAGTTTGAAAAGTCCACCCCCTATTTGAAAGCTTATGTGGAGAGTATCTCGAAACAAAAAAAAAAATTTTTGGACCACCCTAAAAACAGCCAAAATTAATTCTTTATCATAACTTTGGTATTTGATGTCCGATATTTACAAATGTTACATTGTTGTAAAGGTTTTGACAAGTGGTCTTAAATGTTATTCATCTCCGAAGTCATATTCCACTAGTGAAGTCTTTTACTCAAAGCTCTACCCTCCTAAATGCAATTTTTTTCACAAAATTAAAGTCCTTGAAATTCTAGCTCAAGAAGTATTCTACTAAACCCATAAACAAACAAGTTACAGCTACTTAAATTTTTGATGCACTTTTTATTTCAATTAAGTTCGAATTTTTTGTTGTAGCTCAAAACAAAAGACCAATATTTAAAACTAAAAACGACAGATGATCAATGAAATTTAATATTTATTGTTCTTTAAAAAATCATACATAAGTGCTCCAAAAAATCGTAAACAAAATGATTATATACCAGTAGTTATTTAGTTGGAAAAACATTCTGCTATATTAAAGCATCGTTCTAAATACGACGAAGCAAATTAGAAAAAGCTATTTCTAATTTGCCAGTGCAAGTGAGACTTAGAATCCAACGTCAATGCCATACATTAGGATCAGTGTGTACTGAGATAGTTGTCTTTAGATAGTTTTGTACAACAAATTGATGAAGTTGAAAGTGAAAATGACATTGAGCTTAAATATGATGTTTTATCAGGCATGCCAGAAACATCTCCGTATTTCAAAGGTTACTTTTCTGGCTCAATTAAGGATGTTCAGGAAATATCAAATATCGTTCACAAATTGAAGGTGTCGATATATCAGATTCGCTCACAACACGACCAAAATGATCAGAGTTTTGCGAATGGCATTTAAATTCTGTGAAAATTATAAGCAATAAATGAGCTACAACAAAAAATTCGAACTTAACCCTCTAGTTCTCAAATTTTTCATTGATAAAAAAAAATCGGAATTGATTAATATTGGCGTAAAAATCATAAACTGAATTAAAAATCCAAAAAAAAAAACTAATGGGCGTGGTTTTATGAAGTGGGAAAGTTTGAACGCCTAAAATTATTTGCTGTTGAATGAGCTTTTTATCAATTTCTTTTAAGTAATTAAATATTTTATATATAAAATTCAAATTCTCAGCTTTCCATAGCTAGTAGTATTAGCGTATATAATGACCACAGATATAATAACCAAATTTCAAAAATGTCAAAAATTAAATTTAAACCAATAATAAAACAAGAAATTGCTTTAGAAATCACTATCTAGAAATCCATCCAAAATAATTATTTCGTATTCAATATAATGCAATCAATTATGACAGATTTTACTTCCTGTAGCTTTCTTGTAATGCATGTAAACCAATCGTATTATAATACCTCCTCCTAGTAATCAATAAGCATTGTCATAAGTTCTAAAAACCACAAGCAATCATCACTAGCTGCCAGTGACATTGCCTAGAAAAATTACAATTTTACATACAGAAATGCATTAAATTCTTTGGGTGTTTAAATAATAATTCAATCAGCTAAGTGAAGAATCTATCCCCCAATCACCCTCTGGCTACGCCACTGTTACCCACATATTTCTACATTATTCTCAGCTAAACATGTGTAATCGAGCAATAATTTACACAACTGCATACATATGGTATATACATACATAGATATTTGAGTGATATACACTCAGAGAAAAATTTGGTATAAATCAGAGACCGAAAATAATGATTATTTTACAAAATTCAGTAGAATAAATCGACTTGTTACAAATGTCGGAGGGCATACTTGAGTACACCAAAATGATACTGGTTGCATACTTTACTGAAGCCAGTAAAGATTTTTATTTTGTGAGCGTTACCCCCAAAAATTAGAATTAATTATTATTTATAGATTTTTGTTTTTTACTCTGGTATGATATATTATTACTCAACCAAAAAAATAATTTTTCGATTTTTCTTTTTTTGAGTTTAATTTTTTGGCTCAGAAATAAAAATTATTTTTTGAGTTTTATTTTCCTGCTCGGGAATGGATAATAATACCAAGGCTCCTTCATAAAATTTACTGTCAAAATCAAACATGGGTTTGGAAAGAAAGAAATATGCAATTCCGAAAAATTTGAAACAATATTTTAAAAAAATTAAAAATACAATTAAAAAAAGTCAATGTGTTAACGTACAATATAATTAAAATTGTAATAGTTTTCTTTTGAATTTAACAGTTTTTCTATTGAATTTAGTTGCATTTGTAAAACTGATACTTTATTTTCCCAATGACAAATCTTAGTAATAAAAACAAACCATTGAAGTATGATGAAAGTGTTATTAATTTAATAGTTATTTTTCTCTGAGTGTAGGCATGTAGGTATGTACGTATATCCGAATCGAAGAAGTATGCAAGAATTATAACTGTTACGTACTGTTTAAGGCTTGTTAAAATTGTATAACCACAAACTATTATTCGATAGATCACCACATTCCAAATTAAACTCAGTGCAAGTATAGGTAAAGCATTTTTGTGTTAAAATATTCGTGCTTTTGCACTTTGACTTCTACTGTGGTTTGCTTAAATATTTGTTGGACTTTTAGTGAGCTTATAAGGATAGTTTAACCCATTCATTTCATCTTTTTAACTTGAGTAGATAGATAACTTTTGCGTAAAATTGAAAATTATTTAGGACTTCCATAACTAACATAAACAAGTTTCATCAGATTTGATAATCAATTTTTGCATATAGATTTTTGACTTGGCTTCAAAGGCAAAAACCTAAAAAAAAAAAGGTTAAGGTCAGAAAAGTGGTGGCCATTCTCCACCATTGACAAAATGTGAAGCTCCGCAAAGAGATTTAGTATTAAAATAATCGGCAAGCTTAACCTCTACGGTGTCCAAGGTCACATATTTTTTACAAGTTTTTGCGTATTTTTTCAATTTCCGAATTTATATTAGTTACTTTTCTTAAATTCTAGTGGAATTAATTATTTAGTTTCCTTATTTTACTGGAGCTTAAGAAAAATAATCACAATAAATTAAAAAATAAATAATACGTAAAAACGTGAGTACACATATGTGTACTTTTTCAGCGAAGAAGTTAAGCTTAAAGCTTTTTACTGCACTAAAAATCATGTTCGGCCGTCACTGCTGAAATACACTTTTAATAACTGTACTTCGTCTTTAAACAGTTTTAGTGTGTGATATTTTTATACATTGTGCTCAAAAGAACAACATAAATTTATTTTGCCCATTTTAGATTGTAATGAAAATAAGAAGGAATGACAAATATAAATCAATACAATATTACTCAGTGACACCTGCCGACACCTATTTAGCAAATGATGCATAACTATTTCCTGTTCATCACCTCAAACTAAATTCCTTGTTTCGGTTTCTAACAAGCTAACATTTTCGAGGTTTAATTTAACCTTTTCTTTATCTCCTACATTCACATCTACTTTTACAATAAATTTCGTTATCTTAAGTTTGATATGTATTTCAATTAGACAAGTGATACCAAAAAAAAAAAAATATATAAAAATTTATTTAAAAAAAAAAAACCAGTATTGCCATAGTAAAATTAATTTCCAATTAGTTGTAAAAAGTTTCAGATGTCAATCATCAAAACCAATAACAACAATATCTATGAAGAGAAACTTGGTTGCATTGTAAAGTGTGGAGTAATTGCGAGGTGTAGGATAACTCTCCTCCCACATCAGCTCTCTCAACAGTTTCTTTTTTTCCTCACTCTCCCCTATTTTTCTCGTAACCGATTTGTGTGGTTTTGTAATTCTTACGTCGTTATCAGTGTGTGTGTGTGAAAGAGGCAGAGTTATATCATCGTTTCGTCTCCATTCAAATTTGTGATTTTCGAAAGTTCCACAATTTTACGCACAGATTTCATGCTGTAATTATGTCATTAGGGAAATTATGCTTTAATTGAGGTATAATGCAATCTTCGCGGTATATGCAAACGGAAGGAAGTTGTGGGTGAGGGTACAAATATTAGTGTTGAAAACTTATCAGCTTATATTCGGCAAGAACGAGCACACACATTCTATACTGCAATTAACGATTTCGCATCAAGAATATGAGTTGACTTTGAATTTGCAACGGCTTTTACAAAAATTAAATCATAGAATGTACATTTTTGTCATTTTTTTGGCTTGAATACTTAATATGCCTTTCTTAACCCTCTAGTTTCCAAATTTTTTATTGATTTAAAAAAAAATTTGGATTGATAAATCTTGATGTAAAAAGCATAAATCTGATCTCAAAATCCTAAAAAAATAAATGGGCATGGTTTTATGAAGTCGGAAAGATTTAATGCCTGAAAGTATTTGTTACTGAACAAACTTTTTATCAATTTGTTTTATGGATATAGTCTGGTGTTCCGGCCTAATTTTTAATTTTTAAAATTTAATATTGTGTGCTCGAAATACAACAATTCTTGTGCTTGTTGTAAAATATTAAAATTCAACAAACACATGTATAAAGCCAAATGAGCCATTACAACAAACACAATTTGAAAATGAGCCAAAAGAGCCAACTGAGCTTCTGGCTGATCACCCCGCAGCCTTCCTAGCAGTTGGTCACATGAAGGACTAAGTGATACCCAGGTTATCTTTCATTTCTATTATTTCCCATTTCTATTTTCCTTAAAAATTTCTATGATTAAAGTAGGAGGAAGAGATAGGGATAGAGAGAGAAAGGCAATGAAGTCGAAATCGAAAAATGGAGATGAAGATGGAAATAGAGATAGAGAAGAGAAATAAAAAACCAACAAATTGTCATTTTCTCAGTTTGAAGTTGATAACGTCACCCTGAATTCCTCTGAGAAAAAAAAACGAAATCCAGGGACCGTAATCATTATAAGCAGTATGAAAAAAATCAAAATTTAATGTTTATTACTTGAATTTTATAATTGATAATCAATAAAAATTATTTTTCGATTTTTTATTTTTTGCTCAGAAATTATAATAATTTTTTGATTTTTATCTGCTTGTTTTTCGATATATTTTTATGTTCAGGAAAAAAATCTTTTTTGGATTTTTATTTTTTTTTATTGGAATGAAAAAATCGAGCTTTGCACATCGTGAACACACGAGTTAGGCCGACAAGTGTGTGATTATTTGTGTTGTTGTGTTTGCACAAAGTACCGCTTGTCTGTGTACGTAGTGTAAATCTGCAGAGGAAAAATTTTATTGCGAGAGCGACTTTCGTCAGCAACAATAACAGCGAAGTTTAAGTTTTGTTGTTGTTTTTTTTTGTTTGTTCTTGTAGTTTTTTCATATATGAAAACTCGCAGAACTTTTTGTGACCTAGCTCAAAACCACAAAGCTGTGCAACGATTTGATTTTTTCCTTTCAATAAAAAATATAAAAATCAAACAATGATTTTTTTTTTCCTGAACATAAAACAAATTCAGAAAATAATTATTATTTCTGAGCAAACAAATAAAAATCAAAAAATTATTATATTTTCTGAGCAAAAATTTAAAATCCACAGGTAAAAATTATTTAAAATTTTTAGCGGTAACGCTCAGATTCCAACATAGCATGCAATCATTACCATTTTGGAGTAACTGTGCAAATCTGTTGAAAATTGTCACGGAAAATTCTTACAAATAGACATCCTATACAGGGCTTGCTTAGAATCGCCCAATTTAGGTTAAATATTTAAATGTCGAACTCAGCCTATATTGACTGAATATAGGTGTCCATAAGACTTTCCAAACATAACCATTTCACTTGAGATGCCCAGTAAAAACATGCATTTGCATGGAATTCCTTGCCCTATTAATAACTACTAGTCGGTAAGGCCCAGTAACTGGGGCAATTTTTTTTGTTCAACAAATCTCTTTATGAAATAACAAATATCAAAAGAGAACCAAACTACTCGCTAGTGTTTATTTTTTTAATTGTGTATGCAGATAATTCAGGGAAATGTTGTTACTCATGTCTTCTCTCTCTCTCTCTCTCTCACTTGTTTTCCCACTTAAGCAATGATTTTTACAACGATGAATGCAACGCTTTGTTCAATGAGTGAATTTTAAAGAGCTTCCGACGCTAATATTTTGGAATTGGCTAAACCGATTTTAAATCTGATAATTTTTGGCATTACATTACATTACATTTAGTTACATTAATAAATGTACAGATACTTAATTTAAACTCTTTCTTACAATTAATACAGGGCTTAAAAGCATTTGAGACCACAAAACAATATGGTGCGGTGCAGTGTATCCAGGACTATTCATGTTATCGTAAATGTTCTGTTTATCGTAAAACAAAGAATAAATATATTTTTCCTAAACAACAAAAGTTTTACTAAAAATAGGATTTTATATTCACGGGAGTGGAAATGGCCGTTGATTTGTTTCGACGGGTACAGAAAAAACTATGTTTACTTTGCTTCAAATTTGAAAAATATTCTCCCATCTTTTCGAAATTCATTCTTGATTAAGTTTCGAATACTGACTACAAATCTGTCATTAAAGCCGATTGAAAACTGTTGATTTTAAAATATTTTATATTTTGTCAACTATGGAATTTTAGTTAAAAATTTAAATTTTGTGTCCTTACGTCAGAGTTAAAACCGCTGTCAAGCTTTCATATCAGCCTGTGAAGTATAGAGATTCCAATCCAATAGTATTATGTATATTAATTATTATTTTATATGTGCGTAATTTAGTGGAAGGCCGTAGCCAGGAATAAAATATTTTGTACCCCCTTAAATTTTTGTTTGTTATTCATATCAAACTACACTATTGTTTTGATTTGAATAAATGAAATAACTTTTTCTTTTTTTTAAAATGTTTGTGTAGTGTGATTTTATGGTTAAAATAGCGAGCTTTTGAATGAAATAATCTGCTATTTCACTTCCATATAAAATTTGTTTATATCGTCGCTAAAGATGATTACACTTCAAAAATCGTGGCTACGGCCTTGAGTTCACATATGTGTACTTTTTCGGCGGAGAGGTTAAATATTTAATGTTGAAAATATTCCATTGACTTTTATCTAAAATATATGTGTTGGAATCGTAGCGTTTTTGAGCCATGCTATTGCGTAAATAATTTTTTATTAGTTTCATATTAGAAAACGATCAAAGTAACTGTAATTGGAATAGTCAAAAACAAAATTAAAACTGTGAAAACTTCTGGAAAGCTAGTCTCGATTATCAAAAGATTCGCATTATGATCCAGAAATCCGGTTTGGCGGCATAAAATCGAAAATTTATGGCAGAATTTTTGGTAATATTATTTACATATCTAATAAGAATAGTCGAAATATCAGGAACAAAATATTTTTTTCAGCTATGTTGACAAATCTCGTTGTGTGATGCGCTCGCGAATTTGTAATGTAAGAACTGTAAATTTGTTAGTACGGCAAACAAGAAAATTTTGTGATTTTCAACAAGTAAATTTTATAAACATTTCCTAAAAATTAAGTTTTTTTTACTAAAAAGTATTTGCTATAATTATTACAGTTATCGCGAAATAGCTGTACAAATGTGTAAAGGATTTTGTGATGAAATTAACAATCGTATTTGTGTTCTGTGGAATAGAAGTAGCATCATTGTCCAGTATTATCCAAGTTATTGATGTGGGATGAAAAGTGGTAATGTATATTTTAATGTAATGTGGCGTTTAAATTTACTGCACTAATTTTCACATTTTGAAGAAATTTTAAATTTTCACTAAATTTAAATGAGAAATATCTTTTGGAGTTAGATGTTGATGATAATAAATAAAAATTATGGTTTTATTTCTTATATCTACAATATATAATTATCGGATTAACAAATACATTTTAAGTAACAAAAATATTTGATTAATATTTTTTATTTAGGTACTTTAGAATTTTTGGGGGCCATGATAAATCGAAAACTAAAATAGGAGAAAAGTTTTTGCTCATTAGATGAACACAAAGGAAAAACCAAATTCTCAATTTGATAATAACTGGAGGCTCCGCATTGGTACTGAAAGTTCCGAAATTTATAAAGGGCAACATGTAAAATGCAAAAAAAAACTTCTAATTTGGATGTTTAATAGTAGGATCAAAGTCATGAGAAGTTTAAATTCCATAAAATTTTTGCTCAAAAAACTTTTTATTACTCTTGACTCTCTTTTGGCACCAATAAACTTTATTCGATTAGGACAATTCTCTCTCTATTATGTTTCCCTCTGTAAACAGCAATAACAGACCTTTGAAGTTGGCCAATACAGCACTTTGACAAGCCAAATTGAAGTAGATACTTATAACAAATTATTTCTTTTTTTAATTAAGTTTTAAAATTTTTTATCCCAATGAAAAATTGTATCTAAAATATGCTAATGTACCTTGTAGTTTGAAAAAGTTGGAACAAGGTAAGGTAAAGGCAATCAAATTTGATTTTTGTCATAGGGTGCCAAAGCGTTAATTGCTTCCGAATATGGCAAGTGCAAATTGATTTATGAATGAGGAAACGCACACAGACACACACACATTCTCTGCGTTACCTACTCTACGAAAAAGTCAAAAAGAATTAAAAATGTTTGCTCACAAATATAAAGGAAGATAAGTTGAAACTTTTTCTTTTTATTACCAAATATTCCCAAAATTCTCTAGATTCATCGCAGACCATTTATTTATGTCAAGGATACTAGATATTGGGAGCACGACGAGAGGAGGTACATAA
Source organism: Toxonevra muliebris (assembly GCA_963691655.1). Classification (NCBI taxonomy): domain Eukaryota; kingdom Metazoa; phylum Arthropoda; class Insecta; order Diptera; family Pallopteridae; genus Toxonevra; species Toxonevra muliebris. Next base: position 41,690,962 of record OY829328.1, on the reverse strand, counting down.
AAAATCAATTATTTGTGACCATTTGTGCAATGTGATTACATCATTTTCATTGGAAAAGTACAAAAGTACAATACATCAACAACTAGAAGAATTACAACAACAAATAAATGCGAAAACGAACAAAACGAGCGACCGAGCGAACACACAGATGAAAATGGACGAAGTATGATGTGATATAGAGTGAGAATGGAATAGACGGGTGAAGCACATCAACACAGCTATTCAATCTTCACTAACACACGTATATACGTACGCTTATGTATGGGTTTAAAAGATACAAAGCATAACTGCGGTATCTCGTCGCATCCCACGACGCTTACAACAATGATGATGACTACATGAGAATACAACAACGAGGATATGAGGACAACGGCTACAATGATAATTGACCCAACAGATGGCGCAACTATCAGCTGTAAAGTGTTTGTAAGAGTAGCGAGTTTTTACTTGATTTTGTTATTACGTTGAGTTTTCTTATTTTTTTTGTATTGCCATCAACATCATGGATTTCATTTACTAGCTTAGGAATTTTGGCTAATTACTTTGCTGCAGCACTGAATTTATAATTTTCAAGCCAAATCAGAAACTAACGCTAAAAATTATGCAAAATTATACACATGTATATATATATACACACAGACATTTTAGTCGTAGAATCATTTAAAACTCATGCCTTTCTTATAAGAAATCTTTTTTGAAAACGATTTGCGTCATTAACTGGGACCAGAGAGAGACGAAACAGTTCAAAACGAAATATTTTATATATTTAATTGGCACCGGAATAAAATATTTTATGGAAAATCTAAATTAATATTACAAAAAACATTAAGGGCCGAGATGGTCTGAAAAATAGATTTTTTTTATTTAATATTTTTGATGTAGATAACGAGTTTTATGAGAAAGAAGAGGGAACAATGTATGGTCCTGGAATCGCTGATTAACCGTAAGTTACATCATTTGTAAGTACCATGTTTGTAAATCTTTAAACTCGTTTTTCTCGAAACCATTTTTTTCGGGACAGTGGACACGATTCACAAAAAACCACTTGTCCAATTGACTTGAAATTTTACAAGGCTACTAAGCAAATGTATAGGTATGGCCTTATCTAAGATTATGGCGAAAGCATTTGTTTAACTAATGTTTTTAATGCAAAATATAAACAAAAACAGGGCAAAAAATAGTCATTTTTTTCAAACGTCTGATTTAAATTTCTAATTCCCTAGATAAGGCGATAGCAGGAAGTCTCACAATTACAAAATGGGTTACATTTTGTGTTTCAGAATATTTAAACCGGAGATATCATGTCCACCATGGAGCAATTATTTTCGGCAGGCTCAAGTTCGAGGCGTCGAATTAATCCGTTATTAACAAAGATATTTTTAACATTAAAAACGAAAATTATTGCTCAAAACCTGTAGAAAAACTTGGAAAAAACCTCGAATAGAAATATTGAAAAGCTTTTCATTTACAACGATTTGAAAACATCGATAATTCGCACCATCTCGGGTAGAATACCCCCTTAAGATTGAGAAATATGTGTAGGGAAATGATACCCAGATACTCAATACTTTTTTACTCGATACTTATATTATGAGTGCTTGTACTCTATGAGTACATTGATGCTGGCAGGGGCGGATACAAGGGGGGGGACACAGGGGGAAATTTCCCTCCCCTCCAAAAGATTTTTAAACACTGAAAAATTGAATAACTTAAACAGGCAAAAAGGTAAACATAATTAGTTATTGTTGCTTTTGTTACGATTTACTTTCATTTATAAGAATAAGGAATAATCTTGCTCAATATACCACTTTCCTTCACAATGAAAATGTGCTGAAATAATAATGATACCTAACCCAAATAAACCTCTATGTAAACTCAGTGCCCTCACATAGACCTATAAGTTTGCTGACAATATTCTCGAAAATATTCAAATTAGTAAATATATTGCTAATAATACAAGAAAATAAGAATATAGTTTCGAATCACCGTCATAAGCACGGTATACCTGAGCAATATCAATAATATTGTCACTGACTTTCTGGAACGCAAAAAATATTGCCATATTTTTGGACATTCAAGAAGCGTTCGAAAAAGTTTGGCATCAAGGGCTGTTATACAAATTATAAAATGTACTTCCAGCTCCATTTTATTCGGTCTTAAAGTCCTATCATTCTATGTCAAAGTAAATGATGAAACATCAGCCAAATGTCAAGTGAAAGCCGGAGTACCACAAGGCAGTGTTCTGGGTCTTGCTTTTTATTCGATTTTTACCTGCGACTTGCCTGAAACTGATGGTGTTACTATAGCTACTTATCCAGACGATACTGCGTCAAATTAATCTCCTACAGAAGCTGCTAATCTTACATCGTCGATGTTCAACAATGGTAACTTCGTGGATGAGTGCTTGGCTGGAATTCCGTCTGCCTCAGGTTCGATTCCCAGATGGGGTTAAATTCTTAAAAAATGTCCAGAAGGATTGTTGTAATAAAATGGATCATTTCGGTGATTTGGTTCTTAAATACGTGACTCAAGTACCAGTTCAACGGGTTCTATTCTCAGGTAGAGAATTGAATCCACAAAAAAAAAAAAAAAATTATAGGTTTCGAGTCGATATATGGTAAAGAAAATCCCAGAAAATTATTCTTAAAATTCTACTAATTCTCGACCCATTATAAACTAATCTAAAACCGAAAACTGAATAAATGTATCCTATTGTTATATTTTCCACGTTCCTTTACTTTGGAAATAGATCATAGAAATTGTGAAATGCTTTGCTTCAAGAATAGGGTTTCCCCAAAATGCGTAGCGTACCAGTAAGTTTTCACATGGCCATACCTTCGAAATTGTTAGTCATCGAAATAAAGTTAATGAATAAGCAAAAAAAAAACGACATACGCTCCAGCCCGCGTTTGGCGTTTTGCTTCATATGGAGAATTTTTATTTTTTATTCCCCCCGCCTCCCCTTGTTGAATAGGGGGTCGGACATTATATCTTTTAATTAAAGTCTGAAAGAACTAACAAACATTCAAAATATTTATACATATATTGTATATCCAGTTCTGTTCACCTTGTAATATGTACAACACATGCATATATCGCACCCTATATATAAAAGTGGCATAACTCAAAATAAAAAACCTTTCAACAAGCGATAAAAAATAAAATGTTTTCATAATAAAAATGCATATTATTTTCCATTACATAAGTTTTAAATCAATAGGTATGTTATGGAGAGTTATGTATTGTAATGTTATGTATGTAATGTTTCTTGTATTGTATTGTATTTTATTAAATTGTAATGTGTCACCCTGCTGTTATTTCCAAAAATCCCTACGAGTCAGTATTGATATTTAAATTTTTTTGAAAGGCACTAAATTATGTAACCTTTTGTACCTTTTTGAGTCCGATTGTACCTAAAAGAGGTATGATATAATTTTCTACATAATTCAAATGCGTTAACCCATTAAGGACGAGCGGTAATCAAAGTAGATGGAGCAAGAAAGTAGCTTGAGAAAAAAATTGTTTTGAACCTGGCTCGGGAACGGGTCAGCGACAAGGTGCCATATGGCACCGCTAGGCATTACTTTATAGCCTTGGGTAAGGGTGCAAATCGGACTGATTCTGAACAGTAAATAATCAAATCAGAATTTTCAAATACGCGAGTTATTCCAACAGGCAAATTACGAACAGAATCGGCAGGAGTGAGGGAGTAATACGAAATTTTTTGAGAAAAAGCAAAATATATGGCACTAAAATTCCAACTAGAGGAAATACGAAGCTAACATTGCGCCATAAAGAACAAATTCGTTACGAAGGAACCCAAAATGGGTTATCTGTTAGACAAGTCAAAGACAAATTGGATCTTTCCATCACTCCCCGACATGTCGCACAAGTTTTAAGCGCAAACACTCGACAAAACTAAAGGGAAAACCACGCTAGACTGATGCTTATAAGACCAAGCGATTGGAGTTTGCCCGCAGATACATGTAATGGTTTGGAGAGCCTTTTCGTACTTTGAAGCGACTCAAATTTGCTTCATCACAACAAAACTGAACTCCGAAACCTACAAGGAGTTACCAGAAGATGTGTTGGTGTCTTATTATGAGCACGAGCCTGAGAGAGAGTTCATTTTCCAGCAAAATAATGCATCCATGCATGTTTCAAGGCAATCGAGAGAGTGGTTGTCCTCAAAAAACATCAAGTTGCTGCAATAGCCTGCATGTTGTCCAGATTGTAACCCTATGGCGAACGTTTTGGGCATACTTGCTGGAAAAGAGTACTCAAAGGGGAAACAGTACAAACGCGTGATCAAACTCAAAAACGCGATTCGTCAATCTTGGGGTGAAATCGGGTCAGAAACCCCATAAAGACTAGTTGACTCTAAGCCAAATCTAGTTTTTTCCGTCATTCAAAATAAAGGAGGCTGCAACAAATATTAAAATGGCGATATAACTTTTTTTTTATTTCAATTTTTACTTTTCACTGAATGCGTATAAATAAATGTTCACCCTGAAACTCACTTTTTGAAGAAAAGAAGAAAAAATGGAATAATTTTAAGTTAATTCTTGTATGCATTTAAGTTAAAAATGAATAAATACATGATGCTACGTTTTTCAAACCCACCAGAATTATTTTGTTTTACAATTTTTGTTAAAAAGAGATGTGCGTATAAACGAATGTCTACCACAGTATACATTTCTTCGTATGCATATGCTAAAAACGCGACAATTGTATCAAAAATTAAGAATTCTCAATTTTGTTTAGTTTTACAAATCCAATAATAATCCAATTCTTTTTCTATTGTATGAATTAGGGTAAAGTAGGGTACCTTTGACACTTAATTTTCAAAAGCCTGTAATTCTGAAAAATATTGATAACTTCAAAAGACTGTTACTGTTTTTAAAACATTGATTTTTCTAGATCAAACTCCAAAAAAAAACTATTTTTTTATAAAAAGTGCATCACTATTTTTTTTGTACTTTTCCAAAAAACCCATTTTGTCAAAAGTGCCCCAGGCACGGGGCACATTTGACTTTACAAGGGGCACATTTGATAAAGGTCAATAACTTTGTCATATGTATATAAATTAAAATATGTGTGTATGTCTCGAAATAATACTGAAGCAAAGATTAACACAAATTTGTACAAAGATGCATTATTTTATTACTATTATTTTATTTTTCTGTTCTGATTATTATTATTATTTGATTTTTATTTAGCAAAATTTTCATTTAAAATTTCATAATGATGCATTATGTCTCTGGTGATAAGATAGACATAGTCTGAATTCAAAACTACAAGTATGGGATTGGAAAAAGAGGTGTGACCATATAACCTGAGATTTAATTATGAAACATTTTAAAAACCATTTGTGGTACGACTCCAAGATTTAGTATGTTTCAGAAGCTGATGTCACCGTTTCATGTTTATTTCTAATATCTGAAATAGCTCTCTTCATTTTAGCTACGTACCAAATCTTTAAAAATTTATAGACAGAAAATATAACAATTGTATTGTAAATACGCAAATCTGTTATATAGGGAACAATTGATATATGTTAAATGTGCCCCTTTGGTAAAAGTCAAATGTGCCCCAAAAGCTCTTAATGATTTGTTTTTTTCTTTTCAATTTATCTTGTTTTATTTTCACAAAACACAATTTTTTTTGTTAATATTAAAGAGCAGTGCTAACAAATTTTGTTATTCTTTTTTAAAAAAAAACAACTACGATTAATTCACAAAACGCTTTCATACTAGTTGTCGAAAATTACATCAGCGTTAGTAAATTTACAAAAACACGTATTAACTCAAGAAGAGTTAAAGTAGAACCTTCAAAGTTCATAACGTTTCTTTAAATCAAATTAAGCTTTTGTCTGCATTTTAACTTTTTGGCTTTTAGGGCGTGGTCACACAGAAAATGGCAAAGTCAAATTTACCCCCCTTTGCCCTACTTTATTTTGGTAGAAAATATTACACATAAAATTATGTAAAATATGCATAAAAAATAAATCAACTTCACAAAATATATAACGCACTTCACATTACCTATTTTATAAAAGAACATAAGTATGCAGTATAAGAACATAATGCAATGTGCGCCTGAAGTATATGTATTTCTTCCGGATAAAACTTTGACAGACAAACAACGTTGACGCTCCAATTAAGTATGGCTGTATGAAGCACCGCAGTAAGAACACATACATTCCTATTTTTTCTCACAAGTGTAAAAATTAAAAATTGTACCTAAAATGCTTCGGTAGGGCCGAAAGTACCTTGAAGATGAAAAAGGGCGGAAAAAGGTACCATTACACCTAAAATATCAGCACTGCTACGAGTATTTAGTTTCTTTCTTAAATTCTGATATGGTAACGCTAATATCCATATACATACATGATATGTCAAATTTGAAATGGCGATTTCTTAGTTTCTTGTTTCAACCAACAGCAGGAGGACGCACAAAAGCGTAAGTGTGCATATTTAATTATTGCAATTTTATAAATTTGTAATTCATAATTCCTTATAGGAAATAAAACATTCGCATATTAACGAAGAGCGTTTTCATATTTGCAACTCCTAAGGAAACAAGAACAAGGTATATGTATATAAAAATCAAAAATTTACACATAATTCACAAATTTTTTAAACGCATGTTATGATTTTTTTCTTACTTTAGGTATCGAGTACATTTATGTCAACATTTTACAGAAGTCTTTCCCCACAGAAAAAGAGTTGAGTCGATCGTTGTAAAAGTTTGCGTGGCCTTTACTGCAAATAACTTCCAAATTTTCCAGCCGTCATATTTTTTTTTTGTTTTTGATGCCATGCTGTATGAAGTGAAACTACATATGCAATTTTTTTCAAACTCATTTAACCTTCTATCTCCACTTTTGATAGGTATTTTTAGAACATTTTGTGAGAAATGATAAAAATTATTGTGAGATACTAAAGACAAAAATCATCTCAAATAAAATTTTTTATGTAAAAAAAAAGTTAAAAGCCGTTAACGAAAGATTAATAAGATATGGCGTTTTCCACTTGGTTTTATATAACGGATGCGGATTTCGATTGAATAAAAAGGAAACGTTTCATCTCAAAACTCCATTAAGAGAAATTTGAATATCAGTAAGTTTGTAAAATAAATAATCAAAATTGAATCTGATGATGTTCACCGCAAACTTAATAAAAAATTTTATGTGGAAGATGGCCCGCTCAAACTGGTTGATGATTTAGCTCAGGTTTTAAGTATCAGTTTTATTTATGGACCAACTGAGGGGATCGTTAACTTGAAAATTGTGGCGACTCAAAATATGTTGGCATTTAAATTTCATAAACTTAATTTTTTAAACGTTATTAGATTTTCTCATACTTACTTTTCTCATAAATACAGAATCAGTTAGCTCGAAAACCAAAACCAAGAGCTGTCGTATTGTAAGTTAGTACATCCGTATTTTAAACTACACATCCATTGTTTTTTTTTTACTTTTTGATTTTTTTTTTTAACAATCCACTTTCAATAATGAAATAACCTTCCATTTTTTCATCAAGTTTTTTGTGTACTTTTAGTTTTCACTTTTTTTTCGAAATCATTAAACATTTTTCGATGCTGTTTGAATTGCATTGTGGTGTTTCTGACTGTAAAAGGTAGCAATTCATGCACACACATATATGGTATGTACATACATACATACAAGAAGGAGGGGGGAAAAGATACATATTTATCTTGTTGACTTTTGAGCATACCAAAAGGTACTTGGAGCATAGCATAGCTCATAAAAGTGCTTTAACTTCACTTCAATGAATGCTATTGCTACATATGTATATACATACATGCATGCAAGTTACACACAAATGTACATGGCATGTACAAACAAACAAACATACGGACATTCAGAGCAACATATATGCTTGACTTATTTCCAAATTGGCAAAAGCGAAAAACCGATAATGAGAATAACGAAATTTTTTAAGCGCTGTTTGCCCCTAATTTCATTACAATTTTATTTTTGAATTTTTGAGGAATTTTCTGATACTGATTTTTTCAAACTTGAGGTCATTACCCTCGAATTATATGGAAAATATGCTTGTATATATATGTTGGCAAAAAAGTATATTAGCTAGAGCTTATTTTCTTGTCAAGAGCATTTCTAAATTTTAAAGAAAAACAGTTTATACTGCAGAATACTAATCCACCACAAATATGTTGCTTGCAGCAGTTGTTGATTAATGTTGATAAAGTGTATGCCCTACAAAAAGTGTATCGACTTACTGTTGTATTTATTAACGGTCAACATACATGGGACACGACTCGTGTAAATGTAGAGAATTGTGTTGATTGAGGAAATATTTGGTCATAACAATTATGAAAAGTATTTGTGCAGAGCTAAAAGAGGAAAACTGTAATGCGCAGTGCGTTGGAACATCATGTATCCGTGGAATACGTGAATTTCGGTTCTGACTCGTGTATTTGTGCAGAGCGCACAAACCAGTGGCATCAAATTATGCATCTCCACAGAGCATTTACCATGAATGCGATTGAATAGAGTCACACAAGCCACGTTTAGACGATGTTCCAAGGTGTGTCCTTGCTTTATCGCTCGATGTTGGATAATGTCTAGAAGCTTCAGTTGAGTTTTGTTAACCCTTTGACGCAATAATTTTAATGGTGTTTGATTAATGTTTTGATTAAGTTGTTTTTTTTTTATTAAAGGCTAAAAAACATTGCTGTGGAGCTGTAGGAGACTATTATATAAACGTATTTGATAAAGAAAATGTTCAATTATAGAGTTTTCTTTTCTCGCAAAATGTTGCTTTTTTTCTATCTCGTACTACAGGCAGCATTTGCAAAGGATATTGTGTTCTTTTCTGTAAAATGTTACACTCTGAGCGAGGAAAAAATGTTACACTTTTGCACTCTATTCAACGTCGGAGTGAGAATGCTGCCTTGTAAATCAGCTGATTCTGACAGTTTGTGTTTCTTAAGTTTTTGCAGTTTTTCGTGGCGAATATTTATTTGGATAAAAGTCAACAATGCAACACCAAAAAATGTGTATTACAGTAAATGAAATTATAGAGGGCATGCTGGATGAATTACACGTGGTGCTACTGAAAAGAAAACTCTCATCCTTGAGTTCTGAACTTCGTAGAGAACGCTGTGAATTCTTACAGTGATACGGAAGTAAATATGGGATTTTCTAGTAGGAAAATCAAATCAAGTGAATTTTTTATTTTACAATTCCAGAAAAACCTTCGTATTATTCGAGATAGCGCGAGCATCTCTTGGTAAGAGATTCGTCAAGCGCAAGGTACGTTGAGAGGAGCTACAAGGGAAGCAGATTGAAATCTACAGCAGAGACACATATGTTATCTTTTTTATAGTAGCTAAATACGTATTTACCTTTTTTTTTGGGGTTTAGTGCTAACAAAACAATGAGAGAAATGGGGAACCTTTTCAATATGACCTTGTCGAGTATGCATTCACATTCAACCAAGTTTTGAACTTCTTTGTGGAGGATATAGCACCGGAAGCAATCAAATTTCCAGAACAAGACGAAGCAAAAGAAGCCATTGCCAAAGGATTCGAAAATCGTCTACAGTTGCAATTCCGTTCCATCTCATAACTTCATAAGCGTTTGAACTGAGACAGCGTTTTCACGCCGCGTAAATTTGTTGATACGCCAATATTTTGGTTACAGCTTTATCATGAGCGAATCCACAATTCATACAGTTTGCGCTCTGTAGCATTGAAAGGTTTTATGTATCGTTTGTGCTCATGTATACTCATTGAGAGAACGATTCGTGAAACGTACGGTTTATTTCCCGTACGGTTCCCTGATGCTGAATTCACTGAGCTTTTTTTTATATTACAAAGCAAACTCATTTGCTCCGAACAAACATTAGAAGCCATCTTGTTCGCTCGCTTGGTGTAAATGGCACAACAACACTGCATTCGCACTAAAAATCGAACTCAGTTCGATCAGCCAGAACGAAGATATTTTACATCGCCTGAGCATTGTTCCTGAGCTTTTTGCAGAGAACTAATGTTCAACTTTGGTTCAACGCTGCACCATTCGCACCGGCTGAACGATTGAAGATTCTTTCGTAAGACTTTTGAAGACTGTCATAAGTCAAAAAAACACGATTATTGAGTTATTGATGCAGAATTATTCATTATATCTCTCTTCATATTGTGTAAAAATTTCATATTAATACCTTGTATACTTTGCGCGTGAGAATTATAAGGTTTCTTTTTTTTTCTGCAAAGTGGGAGTCAATTGAAAACTTTAAACAACAACTACAACTTCAGTAAAATCCGCAATACATTTAAAAACTATTACAATTGGATAAATTTGTTTTTGAATAAGTTTGTTTTGATCACAAAATTTTGGTATTATAACATTTTTTTTACTCATCTGCAAGATTTATGGTCCAATATGTGTGGACGACGTGTAGCGAATAAGATGGAACCATGAGCTGTACGCCGACAATGACGTAGCCAGACGTAGCGCATAAAAATCCAGTGGCTTTGCTGGCTAGGGCATGTTGCGAATCACCGTTGGAAGGACCAGGTACAGGGGGGCAACCTTTGGCCTTATCAACTGACATCAGCGCGCACATAGCGGAGACGACTGGCGAAGCTTCATTGAGGAGGCTAAGACTTCGGTTGCAGTGGCAATTTAGTAGATAAGAAACAATTTTGACTTTTTTTCTAGGTTTTTGTTTGGACTTTCAGGGTGAATCTTATGTGCCAGATCGAAAGAAGATCCCAAAAAAAATACAAATCGATAGTTAATTAAAAAAATATATTAAAATTAAATTTATAAGTTTTTGCGTGTGCTCAAAAAGCGCGACTAATGAATTTAAAAATATATACTAAATTCATTTGATTTTATAAACGATTTACAAATAAATCGCTTTATCTACTAAAATATTTATAATACACTACTCCAGTAGTGTGTTGGAAGAAGATCTAAAAGCGCCTGTCTCATACATTATATCTGTGTATGTATGTGCATATTTGTTGTTGTACATATCCCAGAAGGAATATGAGGAATAAATGACAGTTATCATAAATGAATTCGGTCATGAAAAAATCATAACGAAAAGATGAATTGAAATGTAAGGGAACATGGAATGCACAGTTTTGAATACATAGTTTTGCCTCAGTTATTATCAGAGTGGCCAACTCAGCGCTTTTCCCGCCGATTTTAGTGCTTTTTGAAAATTAAAACGCGGAAAAAAGTGATTTAGCGCTCTGCACGTTTTTTCAATTTAAAATATCTTTGAAAAATAGAAGAAATTTTCATTGACTAGAAGTATCAGATGTGTGCCTGTATTAGTGAAAAAGTTTGAATGTGTTGAGTTTTCTCGCACTTTTATAAGGAAAAAAATGTAACGCTTTTTTTAAGAAAATACGCGTTTTATTCTTCATTTTAGCGTATTTTGCAAAACAAAAGTTGGCCACACTGGTTATTATACAATCGAAAATAGTAAAGGGAAAACACATCTTACCAAGTAATGCAGCTTGAAATGTATGAAAGACAGCAGCGATGGGTAACAGAATTTTTCTTCGAAAATTTACTTCTTTCTAACCGATTTTTTACTTTTAGCGACACGTTGTCGCGCGTCTGTGTACTTTTTTGTTTTTTTTAAACTTAAGTACAGTAATCTAGTTGGGTGAATTTTTTGCAAAATGATTTGAATTCATTGAAAATTAAGTAATTTCTCTTACATAAAATTTATTCTCCTTAAATACTTAGCAATGCTTTTGTTGTACAAGAAATGTTGATGAATGCAAAATTCTTTTAGAAAAGGTCCTTAGAACCCAAGCTAAAACTAATATATTGGTGGAGAAAAATCTTTCCCAGAAGAAGAAACAGCATAAATTTCCTATTAAATTCAATTTTCTACTATTCCTTCATTGATACATTGGAACGAATCCAAAATTTGATACATGATATTAGCAGCGAAAATATAATGTATGATTTCGACATCGATTCTTTCATTTATGATAGTTATTGCAAATTAGGAAGCATTACATCACCGTGTTAAAAATATTGTATTCTGGAAGTTATAGCCTATAGGAGTTATGCATTCGAAAGTGCATTCCTATAAATTCCATTTTCCTTCTGGGATACATGCATATATTTATGCTTGTATATGGGTGTATGTGTTTTCAATGTAAATGTATGCACTAACAGCTGCTAGGGGTAGGTGTTTAGGGGATAAAATCCCTCCCATTCCAGAGAATATCTCGTGCATGTTGTTCGTTGTTAATGTATAAAAATGTTGAAAAGACTAGAAAGTTAAAATACTTGCCTGCCTTGCGTGTAGAATGTTTCTAGTGCAACTTGTGCTGATTCACATTGTCGTTGTAGTCATAACTTAAAGTTGCAAACAGAATGTCACTCAGGAAACGGAAGCTACTTGTTAAGCCCTTAATAAGATAATAGTATAAAACTGAGAAAATGTTCACAATAGATGTATCTTTAGCTTTCAAAAAAAATCTATGTTGTTCATGCATACAGAAAAAATATTTAACAGTTTAACTAAAAATGAGAAAATGATTTTGATGAACGCACAACACTAGCTGAAATTAGATTATTTGACAAATATGAAGTATACTATATCTTTGCACAGCATTTCAATTAAAAAAATTGAATTGCACAGACGAATGCACCTAAAACTAGTTATTTCCTTCTTCATTAGTGGCAAGCGTTTACTTGTTGGCTGATTCATATTGTCGTTGTCATAATTTATAGTTACAAACAGGATGTCATTCAGGAAACGAAAGCTACTTGTTTAGTCCCATAATAGCTTAATATTGACAAAATGTCTATAATAGAGAGAACTAAAATTTGAATTGCTTATACAATGTAATTAAAAATGGAGAAATATTTTCGATGGACACACGACACAAGTTTAAATTAGATTAAATGGCAAAAATAAAGTATGCCATAACTTTGCACTACATTTCAATTAAAATCATTAAATAAGTGTGACGAGGGCACCTAAAGTAGTTATCTCCTCTTCACTAGTCATATTAAGCACTTTTTTGTTTTCAATTCTACAATGCATCACATGGAATATCACTGGACTAACTTTTCTAGAGACGATATGACCAAAAAATATACATAGCTTTTACAGAAAAACTTTTTTTATTGTAACCTGCGAATAATTAAGAAGCAATACGAGATCGCTTTCAATGCAACTGCATAATTTATTTTTTGTATCTTAGCTTTTTGACTTAGCACTTTTATGTATGAATGCTTAGCAATAAGTACTTAATCTTTGGAGAACGCGCTCTGAAAAGTTATACGGGAGGGCGCGCTGTACAGTGGTTGAACTTTATACAAAAAGAGGATAAAAATAAAAGGAGTCGTCGTACAGTCACAAATTGGTACGCCCACTGCCACGCCCACCTCCTATACAATCAAAGGCGGACAAAAATGGAAGGAGTCGTCGTAGAGTTACAAAATTTGTCAGGGTGCAGAAATAAAAAAATCCGCCCGTGACCACGCCCAGCTTCTATACAACATGATTTTAAGAAAAATAATATTTTCCTTTTATCGCTGAAAATTACCATGAAAGTTTATATTAATGTATTGTGGAAGTGCTTTTCCCTCCCCTCCAAGTTTACTCCTCATGCTTCTAGTTTTGTATCGCTAGCAGCGATAATTGTATGGGGAAAAACGGCAGCAAAGCCGCAGAGAAAACGCGTAAAATTGTAGCTACTTCAAATTTTATTGTGAACTGCTAAAAGTGAAAGAAGAAACATGACTGTTTGACAAAAAAACAAAAAAGGGAAAGATTCGAAATGTTTGCCGGTAAAAATTAGTTAAAATCATCGTTAAAATTTCTCATAAAGAGTAAAAATTAAAAACAATGCCCACTATTAACCGCAATAACTGGCATCCATTAAAGTGTTTCACCTCTAGCTGCTGAGGAGTTTCATTGTGAATAACAATATACCGAAAAAGAGACTTAACAACTTGGTCGTTTTAGGGTGGTTGCCAAACGATTGCAAAGTACTATGGTAGAATGTGGTGTAAAAATTTTTCCGTCTGGTGAGAAAAATCTCGATTTTTGCTGTGCCAAACGGTATCAAAATACTCGAGTAAATTTTGACAGCAATGACTGGCACAACAACAAGAGAAATTATGTATATAAAATTAACTAAACAAAAAAATAATTGAAAGAAGCAATATTCTGTTAATATATTTCGAAATTTTATGTCTATATTGAAACGGTGTGAAGATAGCCACGCGTGGCTATCTTCACACCGTTTGTTGTGCTTAACATAAAATTTTTCGGTTAACATTTTTTCTGTTAAGTTAACATAGAAATTTTTACATTTTGTGGTTTGTGTATTTGCTAAGATAGCCACGCGTGGCTATCTTCACACCGTTCTATATTGATTGTAATGTAATCAGAAGCAAGATCAATAAAAGAATGAACCAGCTATTGCTGCCTTTTTGCAGAAATCAATATCGAATAAAATGTGCATTTGTACAGTGACACTATTGTTGTTTGGTTCTTATTTGCTACTGCTCTTTATTCCATCTGCCAACTTTTTATGTAGCCCCATGGGCCACAAAAATTTTGGACAATTATATTCACCTCACATGTGTCAAAAATTTACCCACTGGAGTACTTTCTCTTATTCGCACATGTTAAACTAGCTGGCGAATAAAACGCAACTAATATTATGTTTAGGAAAAACAAGTTAAATTAAAATATTTACCTGTTTTTTTTCTTATAAATATCACTGTTCAACAATTTCCGGGTCATTATTTGAGTAGTGAAAAATTCCAGTTTAGGATGAAAATACTCAACTAGTAGAGTAAAACCTCCAAAGGGTAATTTATGGACGGCCCCTAAATCGTTAATCGTGAATCGTTACATGTATCAACAATCTATTTAGTATTATTTTATATATACAGATATATGTGGTGGGCGTCCGCCGTCTCAGTCCTTACTTAAAAGATGTCAACATACTTACATGCTAATTGTGAAAAACTCTCTTTACCCAACTTTACGCGTTTTTCTCGCTCAGTATCGATGTAAGATTTAGAGCTCACTTACATTAAGAACTAGGTCAATTATAATTAAAAAATATATTTTACTTATATATTCGTAGAGAGTTTTTAATTAAATTTCGCACGTCAAGGAAATTGAATTGAAAATTGCTAACGAAAACTTAGCGTGAATAAATAATAAAACCATCAACCATTACTAGCAGCAGCAAGTAGCAGCAACAGTACAATATACTGCTGGCAAATTTGCCATCATTATAAGGCAATCACAATAATTACTTTCATTTTATATCTTGGCAAAATTTCAAAATTCAAGATGACAAAAAAACTGCCAAGAAAATTCCGAAAAAAAAATTTATGTCTCAAAACCAAAAACAAATGACGGCAAAACAATTGCCATTTCGTGTGACGATGACGATGATGATTTGTTTGCTAACTGTGTGCTGAAGTGAAGAATGAAAGTCCCATTGAAAACGAGATCGAGTGCTGTGATGAAGGGAAAATTGCCACAAACACTTTGCATGCACAATCAGCATCATAAAAAAAAAACAAAAAAAAAAGTATGGAAAAAACACTCACGATTGTAACTTAAGTGCACTGTGCTCTCCAGAAAAAAAAACTAAGTGAAAAAAATATTTTAAAAAAATAAAGAATGCAAATAAGTAAAAAAGAAACTAGTGGGCAAAAGTAAAGAATAGAAAATAATCTAAAATATAGGTATATATTTAATAAAAAACGACACATGAAAGAAAATTTGCCGCTGGAAATGAAAGTGTAGGAAGGAAAGGATATAAGGGAGAGGGTGGGAGGTGGGAGCGTGTTGAACGTTGCAACTGCCAACGAGCAAATATTATTGAAATAACATTGCAATCAAAATGTGATAGAGCAACAAAAGAAACAAATCAATTTTGTTACGTTTGATTATGAGTCACAATTGTATGAGTGTGAATGATTGTATGTTTTTTTGTGTGTGTATGTGTGTGTCACGGCGTATAACTCATAGGACGATTTGTGATTTTTCGAAAAAATAGAGGTGACTTTACTAGCAAAAAAGCGACCAACTAAACACAAACTTGTATAGTTATCAATGCATGGTCATAGAGGCAGACAAAGTGCGAGAGAGAGAGAAAAACAGAGAATGTAGCAAAGTGAAAGCCTTACATAGTTACTAGATTTTCCAATTGAATGCAATAGCACACATCACAAAAAAAAAAAAATAACCTGGAATACTTGATGGGAGAAAAGAAGCCTTAATATTTTTGCAAGAAAAATGTATGTAGGTTATCGATATAGATGATGCAAGGTGAGGAGGTAGGCAAAGAGAAAACATCACGTTTCCGATTTCGTTGATGCAAGGTAAAGAGCTAAATGCGGAGAAAGAGAGAAGAAGAAAATGTCCGTCTTTTTGCAACAATGCATTGAACATTTCAATCGAGAAAAGTAATGATTGGATAGATACTCATGCCATTCTTGAATTGTAACTATTTCTATGACTATTGCAGTACCTAAGTGAATACATATATTTAATTGTGAAATAAAGTGGCACCATTCAAAGAAATCGTATGCTTTGAGAAGAAGGAAAAGAAAGTCTTTTTTTTACTTTTTTATAATAGTTTTTAAGCAGCTCAATATTTCTATTGAGAAAGGATGGGCAACTAAATACACAAAAAACATCACTATCAAAATGATGACGAGGCTGAATGAATTGTTGTCACAATGAGCAAATGAAATTGAAATGATTTATTACAAGTTTCTGCTTTTTTTTCTTTTGTTCCATTCAAATTTCTTACAGTTAAGTATCTGCATACATACTCGTACATTAGGGCGTACCAATTTTTTTTTTTTTTAAGTACTCTGACAGAAAAATTCTCTATTCGATCCTGATCAACTTTGCTGAAGAAAGTATGACAAAAAAATGGATCCTACCCCCCGTAAAATTCGTTGTTTGAATAAAAATCGGTAATTACGTTTAATATTGCTGTAACTTCTATCCTCAAATCTCTTCCCTATAAGGTTCGTTTATGTATGTAAGTATATGGCCAATGTACATAGTAGAAAAAATGCGTAAATGCTAAGAATATAAAAGTAAAAAATTTAAGCTATTTAAACTATGTACGTATATGCAGCCTCGTTTTAGTTAAGCGAAAATATATCCAGTGCACGATGAGGCCAAATCCGTTTTTAGCTGGCCAAAATTCTGAAATTTGGTTCATTGGCTCATGAGGTCATTTGCAATCACTGTGTGAAAAATTATAACGATCGAACTATTACCACGTCTACCTCCCATACAAATGAAACCTCGAAAAGGGTATAAACTTGGTATATATCATAGATATGATCATGAAATTTTATATACTTATAAACATTATTATTGCCATATATAATTGCAAAAATGCGATAGATCGGAGTATTACCACGCCCACCTCCCATATATGTGAAATTTATAAAGCTCTATACCTTGGAACTCATTGCAGATATAGTGATGAAATTGCATATGCTGGTAAATAATACCATTTTAATATATCCAGGTAAAAATTATCACGATTGGAATGTTGTTATGCCTACCTCTCATACATATGAGACTCTAATAATACATGATTAAAAAAAATAAAAAATATTTGCATTTTGTGATTATCATATAAATGGGAGGTATGCGTGATAATAGTTAGTTAGATGGATAGTTCTTATTTTTAGCATGGCTAATGTCCAAGCCAATATATATTAGTATATGTAACTTAGTTATTATATCTGCAACCTCCAGTAGGCGTTGTAATTGAACGATGAAAAAGTTTTTCATATAGAGTCAATAATTCCGTATACCAATTTTTGTCCGAATATAATTTAAAATGGATTAAATATAACAACTTAAATATCTACCTATGATGAATTAAATGCTATGTGATGTCATATTTTTGCTTGTTATTAAAGCTGTGGCAAAAAGTTGCAAAGCACTCATACCTTATTTTAAACTAGATGCTTTACAGAGTATGATGGTGTCTATTTCCACTCGGAGCAAATCGGAGCTTTTTTGTTCTCATCCATAAAAAAAATAAAATGTAAAATAAAAAGAAAAAATTATTATTTTTCCCATACCATTTTTAGGTATAGGAAAATGGTAAAACAATTTTTTTTTCATTTCCATTAATAATGTATAGTTTTTTCTCTAATATGAGACCAAAAAAAAAGGACTGGCTTTAGTATTCGCTAAGTTATTAAACTTAATGTGCAACACAGTTTCAACAATATTAAGCCTATCGACAGGATATTGCAACTTTCAACGGTCGCACAGCCAAATCCTTCACCTAATTAGAATATCCTGTGTATGGATTATGATGAGGGATTTATGGAGAGCAAGCCCATAATATACTTTTGGATTCAAGCCGAGGCAGTTGATTTTTTGAATGTGTGCAGTATAGAAAAGTTTAATTTATTTCAGGTACGTAAGAAATTCGGTTTGTTATAAACTTTCTTCAAGATTAGCATCCAATAATGAGCTGTAATAAGGTAGCCAAATTTTTTAGCTGAAAAATTTGAACTTGGACTGCAATAACTTTGGGAGTTACTAAAGTAGCAATTGTCAAGCGCTGGAACTTATTGGGGTTCATTCAAAACAAAGGAAACTGGATGTCATACGACTTAAAGTCGAGCGACATCGAATGGCGATTTTGCATTATAAAAATAAAGTAATTTTTGCATCAAATTATTACTGGCGACCAAATATGGATTTATTACGACAACTCGAAGAGCAAGAATTCGTATGTGAAGCTCAGCCAACCAGGAACATCAACGCCGAAGCAGAATATCCATGGCGCCAATGCAATGCTTTGTAT